>JAUIMM010001027.1:0-600000 GCA_031769625.1 Taudactylus pleione
GCTGGCTTGACCGTTAAAGGGTGCTGTAACCCCTGAAAGTACACTCCAGTCCAAACCAAAAAAAAATTATTTTCTGTGTTTGTGAATTGTGTGCGCAGTAGCCGCACGTGCATCAACAAAGTAGTGTCAAGCGTTCGCCTGTGTCATAAGTAAAGGGCCGGCTGGCTTGACCGTTAAGGGTGCTGTAACTCCCGAAAGTACACTCCAGTCCAAACCAAAAAAAAAATTATTTTCTGTGTTTGTGAATTGTGTGCGCAGTAGCCGCACGTGCATCAACAAAGTAGTGCCAAGCGTGCGCCTGTGTCATAAGTAAAGGGCCGGCTGGCTTGACCGTTAAGGGTGCTGTAACCCCCGAAAGTACACTCCAGTCCAAACCAAAAAAAAAATTATTTTCTGTGTTTGTGAATTGTGTGCGCAGTAGCCGCACGTGCATCAACAAAGTAGTGCCAAGCGTGCGCCTGTGTCATAAGTAAAGGGCCGGCTGGCTTGACCGTTAAGGGTGCTGTAACCCCCTGAAAGTACACTCCAGTCCAAACCAAAAAAAAAATTATTTTCTGTGTTTGTGAATTGTGTGCGCAGTAGCCGCACGTGCATCAACAAAGTAGTGCCAAGCGTGCGCCTGTGTCATAAGTAAAGGGCCGGCTGGCTTGACCGTTAAGGGTGCTGTAACCCCCGAAAGTACACTCCAGTCCAAACCAAAAAAAAAATTATTTTCTGTGTTTGTGAATTGTGTGCGCAGTAGCCGCACGTGCATCAACAAAGTAGTGCCAAGCGTGCGCCTGTGTCATAAGTAAAGGGCCGGCTGGCTTGACCGTTAAGGGTGCTGTAACCCCCGAAAGTACACTCCAGTCCAAACCAAAAAAAAATTATTTTCTGTGTTTGTGAATTGTGTGCGCAGTAGCCGCACGTGCATCAACAAAGTAGTGCCAAGCGTGCAGCGTGCGCCTGTGTCATAAGTAAAGGGCCGGCTGCTTGACCGTTAAAGGGGTGCTGTAACCCCCGAAAGTACACTCCAGTCCAAACCAAAAAAAAATTATTTTCTGTGTTTGTGAATTGTGTGCGCAGTAGCCGCACGTGCATCAACAAAGTAGTGCCAAGCGTGCGCCTGTGTCATAAGTAAAGGGCCGGCTGGCTTGACCGTTAAAGGGTGCTGTAACCCCCGAAAGTACACTCCAGTCCAAACCAAAAAAAAATTATTTTCTGTGTTTGTGAATTGTGTGCGCAGTAGCCGCACGTGCATCAACAAAGTAGTGCCAAGCGTGCGCCTGTGTCATAAGTAAAGGGCCGGCTGGCTTGACCGTTAAAGGGTGCTGTAACCCCCGAAAGTACACTCCAGTCCAAACCAAAAAAAAATTATTTTCTGTGTTTGTGAATTGTGTGCGCAGTAGCCGCACGTGCATCAACAAAGTAGTGCCAAGCGTGCGCCTGTGTCATAAGTAAAGGGCCGGCTGGCTTGACCGTTAAAGGGTGCTGTAACCCCCGAAAGTACACTCCAGTCCAAACCAAAAAAAAATTATTTTCTGTGTTTGTGAATTGTGTGCGCAGTAGCCGCACGTGCATCAACAAAGTAGTGCCAAGCGTGCGCCTGTGTCATAAGTAAAGGGCCGGCTGGCTTGACCGTTAAAGGGTGCTGTAACCCCCGAAAGTACACTCCAGTCCAAACCAAAAAAAAATTATTTTCTGTGTTTGTGAATTGTGTGCGCAGTAGCCGCACGTGCATCAACAAAGTAGTGCCAAGCGTGCGCCTGTGTCATAAGTAAAGGGCCGGCTGGCTTGACCGTTAAGGGTGCTGTAACCCCGAAAGTACACTCCAGTCCAAACCAAAAAAAAATTATTTTCTGTGTTTGTGAATTGTGTGCGCAGTAGCCGCACGTGCATCAACAAAGTAGTGCCAAGCGTGCGCCTGTGTCATAAGTAAAGGGCCGGCTGGCTTGACCGTTAAGGGTGCTGTAACCCCCGAAAGTACACTCCAGTCCAAACCAAAAAAAAATTATTTTCTGTGTTTGTGAATTGTGTGCGCAGTAGCCGCACGTGCATCAACAAAGTAGTGCCAAGAGTGCCCCTGTGTCATAAGTAAAGGGCCGGCTGGCTTGACCGTTAAAGGGTGCTGTAACCCCCGAAAGTACACTCCAGTCCAAACCAAAAAAAAATTATTTTCTGTGTTTGTGAATTGTGTGCGCAGTAGCCGCACGTGCATCAACAAAGTAGTGCCAAGCGTGCGCCTGTGTCATAAGTAAAGGGCCGGCTGGCTTGACCGTTAAAGGGTGCTGTAACCCCTGAAAGTACACTCCAGTCCAAACCAAAAAAAATTATTTTCTGTGTTTGTGAATTGTGTGCGCAGTAGCCGCACGTGCATCAACAAAGTAGTGTCAAGCGTTCGCCTGTGTCATAAGTAAAGGGCCGGCTGGCTTGACCGTTAAGGGTGCTGTAACCCCCGAAAGTACACTCCAGTCCAAACCAAAAAAAAAATTATTTTCTGTGTTTGTGAATTGTGTGCGCAGTAGCCGCACGTGCATCAACAAAGTAGTGCCAAGCGTGCGCCTGTGTCATAAGTAAAGGGCCGGCTGGCTTGACCGTTAAGGGTGCTGTAACCCCCGAAAGTACACTCCAGTCCAAACCAAAAAAAAAATTATTTTCTGTGTTTGTGAATTGTGTGCGCAGTAGCCGCACGTGCATCAACAAAGTAGTGCCAAGCGTGCGCCTGTGTCATAAGTAAAGGGCCGGCTGGCTTGACCGTTAAGGGTGCTGTAACCCCCGAAAGTACACTCCAGTCCAAACCAAAAAAAAAATTATTTTCTGTGTTTGTGAATTGTGTGCGCAGTAGCCGCACGTGCATCAACAAAGTAGTGCCAAGCGTGCGCCTGTGTCATAAGTAAAGGGCCGGCTGGCTTGACCGTTAAGGGTGCTGTAACCCCCGAAAGTACACTCCAGTCCAAACCAAAAAAAAATTATTTTCTGTGTTTGTGAATTGTGTGCGCAGTAGCCGCACGTGCATCAACAAAGTAGTGCCAAGCGTGCGCCTGTGTCATAAGTAAAGGGCCGGCTGGCTTGACCGTTAAAGGGTGCTGTAACCCCTGAAAGTACACTCCAGTCCAAACCAAAAAAAAATTATTTTCTGTGTTTGTGAATTGTGTGCGCAGTAGCCGCACGTGCATCAACAAAGTAGTGCCAAGCGTGCGCCTGTGTCATAAGTAAAGGGCCGGCTGGCTTGACCGTTAAGGGTGCTGTAACTCCCGAAAGTACACTCCAGTCCAAACCAAAAAAAAAATTATTTTCTGTGTTTGTGAATTGTGTGCGCAGTAGCCGCACGTGCATCAACAAAGTAGTGCCAAGCGTGCGCCTGTGTCATAAGTAAAGGGCCGGCTGGCTTGACCGTTAAGGGTGCTGTAACCCCCGAAAGTACACTCCAGTCCAAACCAAAAAAAAAATTATTTTCTGTGTTTGTGAATTGTGTGCGCAGTAGCCGCACGTGCATCAACAAAGTAGTGCCAAGCGTGCGCCTGTGTCATAAGTAAAGGGCCGGCTGGC
This sequence comes from Taudactylus pleione, assembly GCA_031769625.1. Taxonomy (NCBI): domain Eukaryota; kingdom Metazoa; phylum Chordata; class Amphibia; order Anura; family Myobatrachidae; genus Taudactylus; species Taudactylus pleione. The sequence continues at coordinate 3,529 of JAUIMM010001027.1, forward strand.
TTGACCGTTAAGGGTGCTGTAACCCCCGAAAGTACACTCCAGTCCAAACCTAAAAAAAAATTATTTTCTGTGTTTGTGAATTGTGTGCGCAGTAGCCGCACGTGCATCAACAAAGTAGTGCCAAGCGTGCGCCTGTGTCATAAGTAAAGGGCCGGCTGGCTTGACCGTTAAAGGGTGCTGTAACCCCCGAAAGTACACTCCAGTCCAAACCAAAAAAAAATTATTTTCTGTGTTTGTGAATTGTGTGCGCAGTAGCCGCACGTGCATCAACAAAGTAGTGCCAAGCGTGCGCCTGTGTCATAAGTAAAGGGCCGGCTGGCTTGACCGTTAAAGGGTGCTGTAACCCCCAAAGTACACTCCAGTCCAAACCAAAAAAAAATTATTTTCTGTGTTTGTGAATTGTGTGCGCAGTAGCCGCACGTGCATCAACAAAGTAGTGCCAAGAGTGCGCCTGTGTCATAAGTAAAGGGCCGGCTGGCTTGACCGTTAAAGGGTGCTGTAACCCACAAAGTACACTCCAGTCCGAACCAAAAAAAAATTTATTTTCTGTGTTTAGCCGCACGTATATATCAAATCGATATAACATAAATGGAGGACCAAACTTTCTCCGATAAAAATAAAATAGAGAAAGATCAAGAACCACTTCCTCCTAGTGCTGAAGCTGCTGCCACTAGTCATGACATAGACGATAACATGCCATCAACGTCGTCTGCCAAGGCCGATGCCCAATGTCATAGTAGAGGGCACATACAATCCCAAATGGCAAAGTTCAGGAAAATGACCTTGAAAAAGACATTTAAATCAGCTGAAGAGAAACGTAAACTTGCCAATATGCCATTTACGACACGGAGTGGCAAGGAACGGCTAAGGTCGATCCCTAGTATGTTCATGACTAGTGGTTCAGCTTCACATGACGATGGAAGCACTCCTCCCACTAAAAAAATCAAAAGAGTTAAGCTGGCAAAAGCACAGCGAAGAACTGTGCTTTCTAAGAAGATATCACAAATCCCCAAAGAGAGTCCAAGTGTGGTGGTGGTTGCGATGCCTGACCTTCCCAGCACTGGACGGGAAGAGGTGGCTCTTTCCACCATTTGCACGCCCCCTGCAAGTGCTGAAAGGAGCACCCACAGTCCACTTGCTGATATGCAAATTGAAGATGTCACTGTTGAAGTACAACAGGATGAGGATACTGGTGTAGCTGGCGCTGAGGAGGAAGTTGGCGAGGAGGATTCTGATGGTGATGTGGTTTGTTTAAATCAGGCTCTGGGGGAGACAGTTGTTGTCCGTGGGATGAAAAAGCCCATCACGGTCATGCCTGGGCAGAAGACCAAACATTCCACCTCTTTGGTCTGGCAATATTTCTATCCAAATCCGGACAACAACTGTCTTGCCATATGTACCATATGTAAAGGTGAAATAAGTAGGGGTAGGGACGTCAACCACCTAGGAACATCCTCCCTTATACGGCACCTGCAGCGCGTTCATAAAAAGTTACTGTCAAGTTCAGAAACTTTGGCTCAGACCGTAAGCAGTCCAGGGACACCTAAATCCCGTTGTCCTGTTGTATCCAAGCGCCTGCAAACCACACCGTCAACTCCCTCCTCGTCAATTTCCTCCTTAGTCAGGATCGGAAGTAGTCCTGCAGGCCATATCACTGGCATGACTGACTCTCCTATCCGGGATTCCTCCGGAGGATCCTGCATTGCTACGCCTACTGCTGCCGCTGCTGCTGTTGCTGCTGCTGCTGGGAGTCGTTCATCATCCCAGAGAGGAAGTAGGAACACCACTACTTTTACTAAACAATTGACCCTCCAACAGTCCTTAGCGAGGAGGATGAAGTACGACAGCAGTCATCCTGAAGCAAAACGTATAACTGAGGCCTTGACTGCTATGTTGGTGTTAGACGTGCGTCCGGTATCCGCCATTAGTGCAGTGGGATTTAGACAATTGATGGAGGTAGTGTGTCCCCGGTTCCAAATCCCGTCTAGATTCCACTTCACTAGGCAGGCGATACCGAGACTGTACAGAAACGTCAGAAAAAGTGTCCTCAGTGTCCTGAAAAATGCCGTTGTACACAATGTCCACTTAACCACGGACATGTGGACAAGTGGAACAGGGCAGACTAAGGACTATATGACTGTGACAGCCCACTGGGTAGATGTATCACCTTACGCAGCAACAGCAGCAGCGTCACCAGTAGCAGCATCTCAGAAACGCCAGCTCGTTACAAGGCAGGCTACGCTGTGTATCACCGGTTTCAGTAAGAGGCACACCGCCGACAACCTCTTAGAGAAACTGAGGGAAATCATCGCCCAGTGGCTTACCCCACTTAGACTCTCCTGGGGATTTGTGATATCTGACAACGCCACCAATATTGTGCGGGCATTACATCTGGGCAAATTCCAGCACGTCCCATGTTTTGCTCACACAATAAACTTGGTGGTGCAGAATTTTCTGAAAAGCGACAGGGGCGTGCAGGAGACGCTTTGGGTGGCCCGAAAAATTTCTGGCCACTTTCGCCATTCAGCGACTGCGTGCCGAAGACTGGAGCGCCAGCAAACACTCTTGAACCTGCCCCGCCATCACCTGAAGCAAGAGGTTGTGACGCGGTGGAACTCAACCCTCTATATGCTTCAGAGGATGGAGGAGCAGCAAAAGGCCATACAAGCCTATACATCCACCTATGACATAGGCAAAGGAGGGGGTATGCACCTGACTCAAGCGCAGTGGAGAATGATTTCCGTGTTGTGCAAGGTTCTTCAGCCCTTCGAACTTGCCACACGTGAAGTCAGTTCAGACACTGCCAGCTTGAGTCAGGTCATTCCCCTCATCAGGCTTTTGCAGAAGCAGCTGGAGAAAGTGAAGGAGGAGCTAAGACGGAGCGATTCCGCTCGGCATGTGGGACTTGTGGATGAAGCCCTTCATTCGCTTTGCCAGGATTCCAGGGTGGTCAATCTGTTGAAATCAGACCACTACATTTTGGCCACCGTGCTCGATCCTAGGTTTAAAGCCTATGTGGTGTCTCTCTTTCCGGCCGACACAAGCCTGCAGAGGTGCAAAGACCTGCTGGTGAACACACTGTCAGCTGAAGCGGAACGTGACACGTCAACGGCTCCTTCTTCATTTTCTCCCGCAACTGGGGCTGCCAGGAAAAAACTTAGGTATCCTAAGCAACCCGCTGGCGGTGATGCAGGGCAGGCAGGACCAAGTTTGGACATCTGGTCCGGACTGAAGGACCTGGCAACAATTTCTGACATGTCTACTGTCACTGCATATGATACTGTCACCATTGACAGAATGGTGGAGGATTACATCGGTGACAGCATCCAAGTAGGCATGTCAGACAGTCCATACCTGTACTGGCAGGAAAAAGAGGCAATTTGGAGGCCCCTGTACAAACTGGCTCTATTTTACCTGAGTTGCCCCCCCTCCAGTGTGTACTCCGAAAGAGTGTTTAGTGCAGCCGGGAACCTTGTCAGCGAAAGGCGTAGGAGGTTGCTTCCACAGAATGTGGAGAAGATGATGTTCATCAAAATGAATTATCAGCTCTTCCAGGGAGACCAGCCTCCAGAAGGTACAGAGGGACCTGTGGTGGTGGATTCAAGTGGGGACGAGTTAATACTTTGTGAGGATGAGGATGTACACACTGAAGAGGGTGAGGAATCGGTGGATGAGGAGGATGAGGATGACATCTTGCCTCCGTAGAGCCAGTTTGTGCAGGGACACATTAATTGCCAGCTTGTTTTGTGGGGGCCCAAACGAACCAATCATTTCAGCCACAGTTGTGTGGCAGACCCTGGCGCTGAAATGATTGATTTGTTAAAGTGTGCATGTCCTGTTTATACAACATAAGGGTGGGTGGGAGGGCCCAAGGACAATTCCATCTTGCACCTCTTTTTTTCTTTGCATTATGTACAGTTTGGGGCCTAGTTTTTCTAACTGCCATCCTGCCTGCCACTGCAGTGTCACTCCTAGATGGGTCACGTGTTTGTGCCGCCCACTCGTGTCGCTTAGCATAGTCATCCAGCTACCTCGGTGCAACCTTTTGGACATAAAAACACTATTGTGAGGTGTGAGGTGTTCAGAATAGACTGGAAATGAGTGGAAATTAAGGTTATTGAGGTTAATAATAGCATAGGAGCAGAAAAACCTACAAATTCTGTGATTTTAGCTGTTTTTATGCTTTTTTTCAAAAAAATACAGATCCAAAACACAAAACCCAGAACCCAAAACACGGAAGGGTGGTTTTGGCAAAACCAATCCAGATCCAAAACACGAAGAAAGATCCAGATCCAAAACCAAAACACAAAACACGAAAAGTGGCCGGTGCACACCCCTAATATATATATATATATATATATATATATGTACTTTTGGATCTGCCGGCACTCCCTTGCTGGAAATACGATGCAGCTGCATAAGGTGCCCTCCTGCATACAAAAATGTAGCAAACATATACACGATCTCTTTGAGGAGAAGGCGGCACTCAGATGACTTTTGAAATAATGCAATCACACAGCCCAGTGATGTCAACGTTTCAGAACATATAATGTAGTTCTTTCGTCAGGATAAACAAGTAACATACAGACATACCTATTTATAATCCACACCAAGTGACGACGCCGGAAGTCTGTGTGCAACACAGCTTGTCAGCGTTAATTGGAGTGCATAGCAACCATCACCAAAACACATAGCAGCTGCCTATAATTACAAAGAAACTTGCATGTAATGATCGTATCCAAATTACTCAAAGTAGTAATAACACTACACTTCTCATCCCATGTAGAAATATCAAATTCTTGCTTTAAAGCATATCTATGGATACATCATAACAATCAGATCATATGGCAACTATGTTAAATGCTTGCTGGAGGAATCTCCTTGACTAACTGCAATATATATATACAGTCAGGTCCACAAATATTGGGACATTGACAGAATTTTCATATTTTGGCCTATTTCACCACCACAATGGCTTTGAAATGAAACAAACAAGATGTGCTTTAACTGCAGACTTTCAGATTTAATTTGAGGGTAATTACATCCAAATCAGGTGAACAGTGTAGGAATTACAACGGTTTCTATATGTGCCTCCCACTTTTTAAGGGGCCAAAAGTAATAGGACAAACTAAACAATCCTAAATCTAACTTTCACTTTTTAATACTTTGTTGCAAATCCTTTGCAGGCAATTACAGCCTGAAGTCTGGAACGCATAGATATCACGAGACGCTGGCTTTCATCCCTGGTGATGCTGTGCCAGGTCTCTACTGCAAATGTCTTCAGTTCCTGCTTGTTCTTGGGGCATTTTCCCTTCAGTTTTGTCTTCATCAAGTGAAATGCATGCTCAATCGGATTCAGGTCAGGGGATTGACTTGGCCATTGCATAACATTCCACTTTTTAGCCTTAAAAAACTCTTTGGTTGCTTTTGCAGTATGCTTCTGGTCATTGTCCATCTGCACTGTGAAGCGCTGTCTAACGAGTTCTGAAGCACTTGACTGAATATGAGCATATAATATTGCCCGAAACACTTCAGAATTCATTCTGCTGCTTTTGTCAGCAGTCACATCATCAATAAATACAAGGGAACCAGTTCCATTGGCAGCCATACATGCCAACGCCATGACACTACCACCACCATGCTTCACTGATGAGGTGGTATGTTTTGGATCATGAGCAGTTCCTTTCCTTCCCCATACTCTTCTCTTCCCATCACTCTGGTACAAGTTGATCTTTGTCTCATCTGTCCATAGAATGTTGTTCCAGAACTGTAATGGCTTTTTTAGATGTTGTTTGGCAAACTCTAATCTTGTCTTCCTGTTTTTGAGGCTCACCAATGCTTTACATCTTGTGGTGAACCCTCTATATTCACTCTTGTGATGTCTTCTCTTGATTGTTGACTATGACACATATACACACATATACCTCCTGGAGAGTGTTCTTGATTTGGCCAACTGTTGTGAAGGGGTTTTTCTTCACCAGGGAAATAATTCTTCTGTCATCCACCACAGTTGTTTTCCATGCTCTTCTGGTTCTTTTGGTGTTGCTGAGCTCTCTGGTGCGTTCTTTCTTTTTAAGAATGTGCCAAACAGTTGATTTGGCCACACCTAATGTTTTTGCTATCTCTCTGATGGATTTGTTTTGATTTTTCAGCCTAATGATGGCTTGCTTCACTGATAGTGACAGCTCTATGGATCTCATATTGAGAGTCGACAGCAACTGATTCCAAATGCAAATGTCACACCTAGAATCAACTCCAGACCTTTTACCTGCTTAATTGATAATGAAATAATGAGGGAATAGCCCACACCTGTCCATGAAATAGCTTATGAGTTGATAGTCCCATTACTTTTGGCCCCTTAAAAAGTGGGAGGCACATATAGAAACCGTTGTAATTCCTACACCGTTCACCTGATTTGGATGTAATTACCCTCAAATTAAATCTGAAAGTCTGCAGTTAAAGCACATCTTGTTTGTTTAATTTCAAAGCCATTGTGGTGGTGAATAGAGGCCAAAATATGAAAATTCTGTCAATGTCCCAATATTTATGCACCTGACTGTATGTGTATGTCTGTATATGTATATATATATATATATATATACATATATATATATATACACACACACACACACATGCGCACACACACACACACACACATATATATATACATACATATATGTACATATATATATATTAGGGGCGTGCACCGCCCACTTTTTGTGTTTTGGTTTTGGATCTGGATCTTTTTTCGTGTTTTGGACCTGGATTGGTTTTGCCAAAACGACCCTTCCGTGTTTTGGGTTCTGGGTTTTGTGTTTTGGATCTGTATTTTTAAAAAAAAAAAAAGCATAAAAACAGCTAAAATCACAGAATTTGTGGGTTTTTCTGCTCCTATGCTATTATTAACCTCAATAACCTTAATTTCCACTCATTTCCAGTCTATTCTGAACACCTCACACCTCACAATAGTGTTTTTATGTCCAAAAGGTTGCACCGAGGTAGCTGGATGACTATGCTAAGCAAAACGAGTGGGTGGCACAAACACGTGGCCCATCTAGGAGTGACACTGCAGTGGCAGACAGGATGGCAGTTTGAAAAACTAGGCCCCAAACAGTACATAATTCAAAGAAAAAAAAGAGCTGCAAGATGGAATTGTCCTTGTGCCCTCCCACCCACCCTTATGTTGTATAAACAGGACATGCACACTTTAACAAACCAATCATTTCAGTGCCAGGGTCTGCCACACGACTGTAGCTGAAATGATTGGTTCGTTTGGGCCCCCACAAAACAAGCTGGCAATTAATCTGTCCCTGCACAAACTGGCTCTACGGAGGCAAGATGTCGTCCTCATCCTCCTCATCCACCGATTCCTCAACCTCTTCAGTGTTGTGTACATCCTCATCCTCACAGAGTATTAATTCGTCCCCGCTGGAATCCACCACCACAGGTCCCTCTGTACGTTCTGGAGGCTGGTCTCCCTGGAAGAGTTGATAATTCATTTTTATGAACATCATCTTCTCCACATTTTGTGGAAGCAACCTCCTACGCCTTTCGCTGACAAGGTTCCCAGCTGCACTAAACACTCTTTCGGAGTACACACTGGAGGAGGGGCAACTCAGGTAAAATAGAGCCAGTTTGTACAGGGGCCTCCAAATTGCCTCTTTTTCCTGCCAGTACAGGTACGGACTGTCTGACATGCCTACTTGGATGCTGTCAATGATGTAATCCTCCACCATTCTGTCAATGGTGACAGTATCCTATGCAGTGACAGTAGACATGTCAGAAATTGTTGCCATGTCCTTCAATCCGGATCAGATGTCCAAACTTGGTCCTGCCTGCCCTGCATCACCGCCAGCGAGTTGCTTAGGATACCTAAGTTTTTTCCTGGCAGCCCCAGTTGCTGGACAAAATGAAGAAGGAGCTTTTGACGTGTCACATTCCGCTTCAGCTGACAGTGTTTTCACCAGCAGGTCTTTGCACCTCTGCAGGCTTGTGTCGGCCGGAAGAGAGACACCATATAGGCTTTAAACCTAGGATCGAGCACGGTGGCCAAAATGTAGTGGTCTGAATTCAACAGATTGACCACCCTGGAATCCTGGCAAAGTGAATGAAGGGCTTCATCCACAAGTCCCACATGCCGAGCGGAATCGCTCTGTCTTATCTCCTCCTTCACTTTCTCCAGCTGCTTCTACAAAAGCCTGATGAGGGGAATGACCTGACTCAAGCTGGCAGTGTCTGAACTGACTTCCCGTGTGGCAAGTTCGAAGGGCTGGAGAACCTTGCACAACACGGAAATCATTCTCCACTGCGCTTGAGTCAGGTGCATACCCTCTCCTTTGCCTATGTCATAGGTGGATGTATAGGCTTCAATGGCCTTTTGCTGCTCCTCCATCCTCTGAAGCATATAGAGGGTTGAGTTCCACTGCGTCACAACCTCTTGCTTCAGGTGATGGCGGGGCAAGAGTGTTTGCTGGCGCTCCAGTCTTCGGCACGCAGTCGCTGAATGGCGAAAGTGGACACAAATTTTTTGGGCCACTCAAAGCGTCTCCTGCACGCCCCTGTCGCTTTTCAGAAAATTCTGCACCACCAAGTTTATTGTGTGAGCAAAACATGGAATGTGCTGGAATTTGCCCAGATGTAGTGCCCGCACAATATTGGTGGCGTTATCAGATATCACAAATCCCCAGGAGAGTCTGAGTGGGGTAAGCCACTGGGCGAAGATTTGGGACCGGGGACACACTACCTCCATCAATTGTCTAAATCCCACTGCACTAATGGCGGATACCGGACACACGACTCACACCAACATAGCAGTCAAGGCCTCAGTTATACGTTTTGCTTCAGGATGACTGCTGTCGTACTTCATCCTCCTCGCTAAGGACTGTTGGAGGGTCAATTGTTTAGTAAAAGTAGTGGTGTTCCTACTTCCTCTCTGGGATGATGAACGACTCCCAGCAGCAACAGCAGCAGCAGCAGCAGTAAGTGTAGCAATGCAGGATCCTCCCGAGGAATTCCGGATAGGTGAGTCAGTCATGCCAGTGACATGGCCTGCAGGACTACTTCCGATCCTGACTAAGGAGGAAATTGACGAGGAGGGAGTTGATGATGTGGTTTACAGGTGCTTGGATACAACAGGACAAAGGGATTTAGGTGTCCCTTGACTGCTTACGGTCTTAGCCAAAGTTTCTGAACTTGACAGTAACTTTTTATGAATGCACTGCAGGTGACGTATAAGGGAGGATGTTCCTAGGTGGTTAACGTCCCTACCCCTACTTATTTCACCTTTACATATGGTACATATAGCAAGACAGTTCAGATTTGGATAGAAATATTGCCAGACCAAAGAGGTGGACTGTATGGTCTTCTGCCCAGGCATGACCGTGATGGGCTTTTTCATCCCACGGACAACAACTGTCTCCCCCAGAGCCTGATTTAAACAAACCACATCACCATCAGAATCCTCCTCGCCAACTTCCTCCTCAGCGCCAGCTACACCAGTATCCTCATCCTGTTGTACTTCAACAGTGACATCTTCAATTTGCATAGCAGCAAGTGGACTGTGGGTGCTCCTTTCAGCACTTGCAGGGGGCGTGCAAATGGTGGAAAGAGCCATCTCTTGCCGTCTAGTGCTGGGAAGGTCAGGCATCGCAACCGTCACCACACTTGGACTCTCCTTGGGGATTTGTGATATCTTCTTAGAACGCACAGTTCTTCGCTGTGCTTTTGCCAACTTAACTCTTTGATTTTTTTAGCGGGAAGAGGGCTTCCATCATCATGTGAAGCTGAACCACTAGTCATGAACATAGGGAAAGACCTTAGCCGTTCCTTGCCACTCCGTGTCGTAAATGGCATATTGGCAAGTTTACGTTTCTCCTCAGATGATTTAAATGTTTTTTTAAGGTAATTTTCCTGAACTTTGTCATTTGGGATTGTATGTGCCCCCTACTATGACATTGGGCATCGGCCTTGGCAGACGACGTCGATGGCATGTTATCATTTATGTCATGACTAGTGGCAGCAGCATCAGCACTAGGAGGAATTGGTTCTTGATCTTTCCCTATTTTATTTTTATCGGAGAAAGTTTGGTCCTCCATTTATGCTATATTGATATATATACGTGCGGCTAAGGCGCACACAAACACAGAAAATAATTTTTTATTTTTGTTGGAGACTAGTGCACTTTGTGGGTTGCACCACCCTTTAAAGAAATGAGCCAGCCGGCTCTTTACTTATGGGACACAGGCGCACCCTTGGCGCTGCTCCTTTGTTGATGCACGTGCAGCTACAGTGCACACAATTCACAAAGACAGAAAAAAAGAAGAATTTGCACTTTGAGGGTTTCACCACCCTTTAACACACAGCCGCACGCTTGGCGCTGCTGCTTTGGGGATGCACGTACAGTGCAGACAATTCACAAACACAGAAGAAAATGTTTTATTTTTGTTGGAGTGCACTTTGGGGGTTACACCACCCTTTGACAGACATCCGCACGCTTGGCGCTGTTGCTTTGAGGATGTACGTACAGTGCACACAATTCACAAACACAGAAGAAAAAAAATATTTTTTGGAGTGCACTTTGGGGGTTACAGCACCCTTTAAAGGATGAGCCAACCGGCCCTTTACTTATGACACAGGCGCATGCTTGGCGCTACTTTGTTGTTGCACGTGCGGCTACTGCACACACAATTCACAAACGCAAAAAAATATATTTTTTTATTTTTTTTGGAGTGCACTTTGGGGGTTACAGCACCCTTTAACGGTCAAGCCAGCCGGCCCTTCACTTATGACACAGGCGCACACTTGGCGCTACTTTGTTGTTGCACGTGTGGCTACTGCGCACACAATTCACAAACACAAAAAATAATTTTTTATTTTGTTTGGAGTGCACTTTGGGGGTTACACCACCCTTTAACAGACGAGCCAGCCGGCCCTTTACTTATGACACAGGCGCACACTTGGCGCTACTTTGTTGATGCACGTGCGGCTACTGCGCACACAATTCACAAACACAAAAAAAGAACTTTTTATTTTGTTTGGAGTGCACTTTGGGGGTTACAGCACCCTTTAACGGTCAAGCCAGCCGGCCCTTCACTTATGACACAGGCGCACGGTTGACGCTACTTTGTTGATGCACATGTAGCTACTGCGCACACAATTCACAAACACAAAAAAATATATATTTTTATTTTTTTTGGAGTGCACTTTGGGGGTTACAGCACCCTTTAATGGACAAGCCAGCCAGCCCTTTACTTATGACACAGGCGCACGTTTGATGCTACTTTGTTGATGCACGTGCGGCTACTGCGCACACAATTCACAAACACAAAAAAAAAAAAAAAAATTTTTTGGAGTGCACTTTGGGGGAGCACCCCTGATGCACAGATCACCCCCTGGACAACACTACAGCACCCCTCTAGTTCTACAGCCTTTATGGGACACTGGACAACACAGTTGAGCCAGCCCCTATAGACTTTGGAGTGGACACAGCCCCTATGGACAACTGAGTGCACAACACAGCCGAGCCAGCCTCTATGACAGCAGCACAACACAGCCCAGCTAGCCGCTATGGACAACAGCAGCACAACACAGCCCAGTCAGCCCCTATAGACTGAGTGGTCACAGCTCCTATGGACAACAGCAGCACAACACAGCCCAGCCAGCCCTAGCTCCCACCCTCCCTCTTCACTGTCCACAGCCGGAGTGAGAAATGGCGCCGACCCGGGGACCTTTAATAGAATCCAAAACCTGCGAGATCTGGAAGGCGGGATGATGACGTTTTGCCTCAATTTCAGTTCCGAGTCAGGCGGGAAAAGTCGAGCCTGACTCGGATACGACTCGAATCGGGGAGGCTCGGGGGGATTCGAATATATATATATTAGGGGTGTGCACCGGCCACTTCTCGTGTTTTGTGTTTTGGTTTTGGATCTGGATCTTTCTTTGTGTTTTGGATCTGGATTGGTTTTGCCAAAACCACCCTTCCGTGCTTTGGGTTCTGGGTTTTGTGTTTTGGATCTGTATTTTTTTTTTAAAAAGCATAAAAACAGCTAAAATCACAGAATTTGTGGGTTTTTCTGTTTCTATGCTATTATTAACCTCAATAACAATAATTTCCACTCATTTCTAGTCTATTCTGAACACCTCACACCTCACAATAGTGTTTTTATGTCCAAAAGGTTGCACCGAGGTAGCTGGATGACTATGCTAAGTGACACGAGTGGGCGGCACAAACACGTGGCCCATCTAGGAGTGACACTGCAGTGGCAGACAGGATGGCAGTTTGAAAAACTAGGCCCCAAACAGTACATGATGCAAAGAAAATAAAGAGGTGCAAGATGGAATTGTCCTTGGGCCCTCCCACCCACCCTTATGTTGTATAAACAGGACATGCACAGTTTAGCAAACCAATCATTTCAGCGCCAGGGTCTGCCACACGACTGTAGCTGAAATGATTGGTTCGTTTGGGCCCCCACAAAACAAGCTGGCAATTAATCTGTCCCTGCACAAACTGGCTCTACGGAGGCAAGATGTCGTCCTCATCCTCCTCATCCACCGATTCCTCACCCTCTTCAATGTTGTGTACATCCTCATCCTCACAGAGTATTAATTCGTCCCCGCTGGAATCCACCACCACAGGTCCCTCTGTACATTCTGGAGGCTGGTCTCCCTGGAAGAGTTGATAATTCATTTTTATGAACATCATCTTCTCCACATTTTGTGGAAGCAACCTCCTACGCCTTTTGCTGACAAGGTTCCCGGCTGCACTAAACATTCTTTCGGAGTACACACTGGAGGGGGGCAACTCAGGTAAAATAGAGCCAGTTTGTACAGGGACCTCCAAATTGCCTCTTTTTCCTGAAAGTACAGGTATGGACTGTCTGACATGCCTACATGGATGATGTCACCGATGTAATCCTCCACCATTCTGTCAATGGTGACAGTATCATATGCAGTGACAGCAGACATGTCAGAAATTGTTGCCAGGTACTTCTGTCCGGACCAGATGTCCAAACTTGGTCCTGCCTGCCCTGCATCACCGCCAGCGGGTTGCTTAGGATACCTAAGTTTTTTCCTGGCAGCCCCAGTTGCGGGAGAAAATGAAGAAGATGCTTTTGACGTGTCACATTCGCTTCAGCTGACAGTGTTTTCACCAGCAGGTCTTTGCACCTCTGCAGGCTTGTGTCGGCCGGAAACAGAGACACCACATAGGCTTTAGATCTAGGAATGAGCACGGTGTCCAAAATGTAGTGGTCTGATTTCAACAGATTGACCACCCTGGAATCCTGGCAAAGCGAATGAAGGGCTTCATCCACAAGTCCCACATGCCGAGCAGAATCGCTCCGTCTTAGCTCCTCCTTCACTTTCTCCAGCTGCTTCTGCAAAAGTCTGATTTGGAGAATGACCTGACTCAAGTTGGCAGTGTCTGAACTGACTTCACGTGTGGCAAGTTCGAAGGGCTGGAGAACCTTGCACAACACGGAAATCATTCTCCACTGCGCTTGAGTCAGGTGCATACCCCCTCCTTTGCCTATGTCATAGGTGGATTTATAGGCTTGAATGGCCTTTTGCTGCTCCTCCATCCTCTGAAGTATATAGAGGTTTGAGTTGCACCGCGTCACAACCTCTTGCTTCAGGTGATGGCGGGGCAGGTTCAAGAGTGTTTGCTGGCGCTCCAGTCTTCGGCACGCAGTCGCTGAATGGCGAAAGTGGCCAGAAATTTTTTGGGCCACCCAAAGCGTCTCCTGCACGCCCCTGTCGCTTTTCAGAAAATTCTGCACCACCAAGTTTATTGTGTGAGCAAAACATGGAACAGGCTGGAATTTGCCCAGTTGTAATGCCCGCACAATATTGGTGGCATTGTCAGATATAACAAATCCCCAGGAGAGTCTAAGTGGGGTAAGCCACTGGGCGATGATTTCCCTCAGTTTCTCTAAGAGGTTGTCGGCGGTGTATCTCTAACTGAAACCGGTGATACACAGCGTAGCCTGCCTTGGAACGAGCTGGCGTTTCTGAGATGCTGCTACTGGTGACGCTGCTGTTGTTGCTGCGTAAGGTGATACATCTACCCAGTGGGCTGTCACAGTCATATAGTCCTTAGTCTGCCCTGTTCCACTTGTCCACATGTCCGTGGTTAAGTGGACATTGTGTACAACCGCATTTTTCAGGACACTGAGGACACTTTTTCTGACGTTTATGTACAGTCTCGGTATCGCCTGCCTAGTGAAGTGGAATCTAGACGGGATTTGGAACCGGGGACACACTACCTCCATCAATTGTCTAAATCCCACTGCACTAATGGCGGATACCGGACGCATGTCTAACACCAACATAGCAGTCAAGGCCTCAGTTATACGTTTTGCTTCAGGATGACTGCTGTCGTACTTCATCCTCCTCGCTAAGGACTGTTGGAGGGTCAATTGTTTAGTAAAAGTAGTGGTGTTCCTACTTCCTCTCTGGGATGATGAACAACTCCCAGCAGCAGCAACAGCACTAGGAGGAAGTGGTTCTTGATCTTTCCCTATTTTATTTTTATCGGAGAAAGTTTGGTCCTCCATTTATGTTATATTGATATATACGTGCGGCTAAGGCGCACACAAAAATAATTTTTTATTTTTGTTGGAGACTAGTGCACTTTGTGGGTTACACCACCCTTTAAGAAATGAGCCAGCCGGCCCTTTACTTATGGGACACAGGCGCACGCTTTGCGCTGCTCCTTTGGTGATGCACGTGCAGCCACAGTGCACACAGGCCCTCATTCAGAGGCACTCGTTAGCAGCAGTACGCTCGTTGCGTTCCGATGTTGTGCAACCACGCATGCGCCGGTGTTACACATCGCATGTGCGTACGGTTGATTGCGATCTTTTTTTAAGTCATCCGTCGAATAGCGAACAGGAAGTGACATGTAAAATGTGATTGACAGAACAGGCCGTTTTTGGGCGGTGATGGGGTGGAGATGGGAAAACGCAGGCGTGTCGAGGCATTTTGTGGGCGTCCCTAAATTATCTCATGCGAACGGCAAATGTGATCGGAACGAGTCATACGTCACTGTCTGATCCTCTTTCCGTTCAAACTGCTCGCACAGCTTGTGGTCTGGTATACTCTACCACAATGTCGATGGTCTCGTCCTCCTCCCCGTGCCTCTTCGATGTTTCATCGATTTATCAATTTTAGCCAGAAAAGCAATCAACTTTCATTAGAAAACTTGCTTGTAATGTGTTTAGCAACTAGTTTTTTTTTTGTAGCACAAAACCGTACACAGGTGAAATACTCAGCTGCTAATTTCTGGATTAGACAATCAATTAGCGTACCATTTTTTAAAATTTTTTTCATTTTGTTTTTTTAATTTTGGTTTTCTGTTATTGCAACAATATTGTCATCATGTTTGTGTTTTTCCACATTTTTAATGTTCCTGGAAATTTCACATCCATTTTGTTATGGAAAAGTGTTCCTTTAAACTCCTAAATGGTTTTTAACCCTTTGGAATCTGAATTAAAATAATTTTTTTGTTTTTTTGTTTTTTGGGGACGGGATTACCTAAAAACCATTTTTAGAATAATGTCACAATACAATGGAGAAGATTTTGAATTGTTTTTATTTTTTACACACATTTTTAGATTTTAATGTGCATTTGCCAGTTTGCAGGTCTGGCTAACGTCAAAAAAAATGACAAAATGTAAAAAAAAACAAGAGTGGCATTTGGCCAAAATAAAATAACACACATTAAAAACAAGAAAGGAGAGGGAAGTTTTGGCCCTTAAGGAATATGGGGCAAGCACAGAAGGATTGTGGGAAAGTTAGCCAGTGCTGTCATCGCTTTTTGCCCCGTTTGGCTGGGGTAGGGTGGGAGCCTGACCGGGTCCGGGATGTCCTTTGGCTGGCCTCTCCAGAGGCAGATGTTGTGGCCTCTGGACTAGGCAGAGGGCTAGGCACATTTGGAGGGATGGCTGTTGTTGTGCCAGAGGTGGAGGATCCTGATGTTCCGGCAGGAAGGGAGGCCGGCTCCACCATGTGCTGGCGAACGAGCTGCTCCAGGGCATTGGCAATTCGGATGTTGGCCCTGGTATTTTCCACCAGGGCCTGACCAATGGTCACGTTGGCCGCAGCATTTTGCTCCATGGCCTCCGCCACCCATAGCAGACTGGCGTCCATCCTCAGCAGAATCTCTGTGTGGTGATCCGATTTAAAATTGAGATCCATGAGGAGGGCCACTGCCTGTGAGGGGGATTGCCCTGGACTGGCTTCTGCAGGGTCCCCA
The DNA here is from genome assembly GCA_031769625.1 of Taudactylus pleione. Classification (NCBI taxonomy): domain Eukaryota; kingdom Metazoa; phylum Chordata; class Amphibia; order Anura; family Myobatrachidae; genus Taudactylus; species Taudactylus pleione. The sequence goes on from JAUIMM010001027.1 coordinate 19,781, forward strand.
GCCGTATCTACTGCTTCCTCCCCTGCAGAGCCAGCACAGATTCTGCGGCCAAGGCTCCCCTCTGGAGCAGACTCATCCGCCTGTGTCTCTGTGAGAAAAATGAGAAAAGAGGAACATTACAATCTACATATTGTCACAAACACATTTCTGAGTTGGTAACATAACAACATTTACCTGGGACAACATGAGGAGCCGCAAAGTCTGGCATGTCCCTATCCATGTTGGACCCGCCAAACACCTCCTCATACTGCACACACCCCTGTGCCAGTTCTTCCAAGTCATTTAGCTCCAATGACACAGGGGTGGGACCCCCACCTGTCCCCCTTGCATGCCTAGCCCTCTCTGCCAGTTTTTGTTTCAGCCGATATTTATAATCGGTCCATCTGTGGGCAAAAAAAATTGCATTATTCCTGCAGTATTTGGGCCTGTAACCACTTATATTAAAAATGTAGTTTTTACGTACCAGCGTTTGACATCCCGGGGTAGACGTTCAAACCCACCCACCCTATTGACAGCACTGGCTATCTCTTCCCACATTTTCCACTTCTGGCTTGCACCCATATTCCGATCTTCCTGTGGCAGGGTGTCAACACACATTTGTACCAAAACCTCCATCTCCTTTCTTGTGAATTGTGGCTGCCTTTTTTTTTTGGTTTCTTTTGTTGGCCTACTCGGCCCAGCAGCCTCTTCCATGGCATCCTCCACACCTTTTTTAAAAAACATTTTTTACATTTAGATGTCCAACTTTCTCTAAATTCGGGTTCTAATTAATCCTTTAATCAGAAAGAGACAAGTACTTACCGGGTGCCTCTTGGCCATCGTTTTGCTGGTCTGTAGCCATTTTGATCCAAACAACTTGAACTACACCAGACCGTTTTAGATTTTCCGTAACGTATTTATACATGCGTCCTTATTTTTGGTACGCATCATTGATTGTGCGCTCCTATGATCCGTCCTTAATTTGAGCGGGAAAATGAAGACTATTTATGGCTATGGGCGACTTGAGTCGAGGTGGCGGGTGTTGATTGTTGGAGGTATCGTGTGTAGTAGTGGATTGTTGGCGGGATTAGTGGTTTGAGGCGGATTGTTGGAGGAGGAGTTGGTGATAGTTTATTTTTTGGTATTTTCCGTTCGTTTTTTTTCTTGCGGATATTTTGTTTGTTGGTTTTTTTTTGGAGTAAGTATTTTTTACAAGTCCTTTTAAAAATAAGGGATCTACAAACCTAATTTCTTCATTTTTATATTTATTTTTGTTTTTTTCAGTTATTTTGGCTTGGCCCCATTGAAGTTTTTGGACTGTGACTTATTGTTCGACTTTTGGTAAGTTTGTATTTTTTCATTATTTTCTGAATTTGATGTGTTGGTCTTCGCATATATTTTGACCATTAATGTCTTATTTATATTTTTATCTATCATGTATTAACACTAAATATAGCGTAAAGGTTTTGGCAAATATATTTCCTTGGTTTTTCCATGTAAAAATGCGAACTATTTAGTGCACTAATGTTTCCTTATTCTCCATGTAAAAATGCGAACTATTTAGCGCACTAATGTTTCCTTATTCTCCATGTAAAAATGCGAACTATTTAGCGCACTAATGTTTCCTTATTCTCCATGTAAAAATGCGAACTATTTAGCGCACTAATGTTTCCTTATTCTCCATGTAAAAATGCGAACTATTTAGCGCACTAATGTTTCCTTATTCTCCATGTAAAAATGCGAACTATTTAGCGCACTAATGTTTCCTTATTCTCCATGTAAAAATGCGAACTATTTAGCGCACTAATGTTTCCTTATTCTCCATGTAAAAATGCGAACTATTTAGCGCACTAATGTTTCCTTATTCTCCATGTAAAAATGCGAACTATTTAGCACACTAATGTTTCCTTATTCTCCATGTAAAAATGCGAACTATTTAGCGCACTAATGTTTGTTTTGGTATAAATTTGGCCATTCTTGTTTGTCCACTCAATGTAGGGTGCATTTTCTAAATAATGTGTGCTCCCCCCTATCTTTTAACGCATTTTTGGTATTTTTAAAGAATCAAATATGGCCCTCAAAAAATCTAACCTGAATTTCAAATTTGGAAATGTAGGTTGGTGCACTCATGACAATACCCCGGCATGTAAGCATCTTTGGATTTTACATTTTCAACAAACATTAACTACCTGGCTTCCCATTTCAGGTTGATGTTGGTCGTATTGTTTTGGCCATGCTTCCGGAACCCGACCAACCTCAACCTCGTCCCAGGCATAGGCATCGTAGGCGTGCAAGGCCCAAGATATTTAGAACATGTGTCACCCTTTTTGGAATGCCCGATGATGAGGAGTGGCAAATTGACAGTCCTACAGCAATACCACCACTTACGCAATTAGTGGCGGTGTTACATTTCTGTGCCTCAGGATCCTTTCAAACCACGGTGGGAATAGTGGCCGGAATCTCCCAATCCTCATTTTCAAGGATCCTGAGGGCAGTGATGGAGGCCCTTTTCAAGCACTTCCATCATTTTATTAACATGCCATTCGATATGGGTTCCCTTAGTGTGGCGAAGTCCAATTTTTACCAAATAGCTGGCTTCCCACACATCATAGGGGTTGTGGATGGTACTCACATACCACTTCAGCCTCCAGCATGGCTGGAGGTCATTTTTAGGAACCGAAAGCACTATCACTCACTGAATGTAATGGTGGTATGTGATGCCTCCCTCCAGATCCTGTCCCTGAATGCAAAATTACCCGGGAGTGCATATGACTCATTCGTCATCCGGCAATCAGGGATTTGGCATAAATTAAACAACCTACAAGCTGGTGATGCGTGGCTTCTGGGTAAGTGGAGACCTTTAGTTGAAACCAATGCAAAGCTTGATACACAGTGATCCTGATTGTTGTTTTTGTTTTTTCACAGGAGACAGTGGCTACCCTTGCACGCCCTGGCTGCTCACTCCTTATTTGGCTCCCACACCAGGGCCACAAAGTGAGTATAATTCCACACTTACAGCCACCAGGCAGGTGGTGGAGCGCTGTATCGGCCTTTTAAAAGGCTGATTCAGATGCCTCCACCGCTCTGGTGGCGAACTCATGTATTTGCCGGCTATGGTTTCGAAAATTGTGGTCCTGTGTGGGATCTTTCACAACATCGCCATAAGGAGTGGTGTCCCAATGCAGCCAGAGGATGCCTTGCCTGAGGATGACCCCCCGAGGTTGGTCGGAGGTCAGTATGTGGGGGGGCCATACGCGATGATGTGGTGGCCCATTTTTTCAGGTAATTATTGTCAAACATTAACTTAATTGACACAATGTCGACATGTACCATTGTAATGTTCCTTTTTTAAATTAATTTTTTAATTTTAACTTTTCTTGTCTTCCTTTACACACCTCGACAAAACGATGCCTACTACCTGCTCCACTAAATTGTGTACATGTGGCCACATTGGATCTTACTTTGGAAACAATTATTTCATCGCCTCATTTGTGGCTTTATGTTGTCCTGCTACTTATTTCATCAGTTCTTGATTGTTTCATTTTTTTTTGGATTTTGGTGTTGGGGTTTTTGGGGATTGTCTGTTCACTGTGTGAATTGCTTGACACAATTCACTTTCTGTATGTGTTTGGTGTGTATTCAATTTTTGTTTGACATTAAAAAGACTGTTTTTCACGAAATTCTAGTCACGTGTAACCTGGCACAAAAAAGGCCAACTTTCGTAATGCCTAATCCTGTAATGTCTGAAATGTTTCCGTGTTTGAACCTGCTTTTTGGCTTATCCAAAACCTCAAAGGTATTATGTTGAATCAGTAGGTTTAAAAAACTAGGCCTAAACTGTTTTTAGTAAAAAAAAACATTACCCACCCAAAGAAAAACAAGAAAATGTTTGATTTGGTAATAACCTATTGGTATGTTGAGGTGTTTAATGTGGCAGCTTACATACTACCTAGCGCTTTGTACAATATAATTTACCTTACTTTAAAGAACATGATCAAATAGTGGACCTATGGAAGGTTAAACAATGTAATTGTTTCAGACAATGAATGAGACTCGTTAAAATACAACGCATTTTTAATTACAATACAAAAATTAACCTAAAAAAAACATGCCAAACCAAAATTTAACGCCGAAGGGCCGCCGCCATGTGGTCAAGGACCACAAACATGGCAATCATGTGGCCATGCAAGGTGGCCAATCCTTCCTGGATACAATGCATGCGCCTCTGGTCCTCTGTTGGAAAAAACAAAGAGAAAAAAACAAAAACCTTACATTAGAAGTTTAAAAAACCAATTCCGCCCGCAAAAAAAGTGTAAACAAAGATCCAGTTGTGATGAAAAAAACAAAGTAATGGAAAATGCAAAGATGGCAGAAATACTAAATTACAAATGAACATACAAAAAGGCAACCACAAACAATAAGAAGTAGCCTTGTTAGGGTAAACAATAACTACCCAAGTATGAGTGTTTGGACATATGTGATATGTATCATGGCTAAAAAAACAATTGTCTATCAAAATAAAAAGGTCAACACGACAAATGGAAAAATTTATAACAGGGAAACCTACCGGTCATCGGGAATTGGGGGTTTGTAGGCCCAACATTCTCCTCTTCCTTGGAGGTGGGACAGTGACGTAGGCTCCATGGAGGGGAGATCTGGGAGCAGCTTGATGGCGATGAAAAGCGCCGGGGGGGGGGGGAGGGGAGGGTGAAGAAAAGAGAAGGGGGGGGAGTGGAGTCGGGAATTTGTGGGGGGCTCCAAATTCCAGAGGGAGGTGCTTCAGGAAGTGGCCGGTCAGGGGTGGAGGGGGAATTGGGAGCAAGTTGAGGAGTGTCTGCTGTGCTGGGCATTGGACTGAGGGCCCGAGCCCAGCGTCTGTGCCTGCGGCGATGGCGGATTCTGCGTTCAGCCCCTAAATGAGTAGCGGAAAATGTTTGTAATTTTCTTTGGGGTGGGGGGGTTGGACCACAAATTAACAACTACACAAATGTTAGAACATTTTAAAAATTGAAAACATGCACACGCAGGCCTTTCCAAAAAATCACAACAGGGCTAGACTGAAAACATGCACACGCAGGCCTTTCCAAAAAATTACAACAGGGCTAGACTGAAAACATGCACACGCAGGCCTTTCCAAAAAATTACAACAGGGTTAGACTGAAAACATGCACACGCAGGCCTTTCCAGAAAATAACAACAGGGCTAGACTGAAAACATGCACACGCAGGCCTTTCCAAAAAATAACAACAGGGCTAGACTGAAAACATGCACATGCAGATAGGGCCGCAAAAAATAAAGGAAAAAAACCAAACAAATACTTACTTTCAGCAATCCGCTGGCTAAAACAGGCCAGCAAGCGTGGCGTGTGGCGGCGCAGATCCGACCACCTGCGCTCGAGCTGCCCAATCTGTCGGCGTGAGCCGAAGGAGTGCAGGCGGCGGTGAACCTCCGCATAGGCGGATCGCTTCTGGCGGTTGCTGATGGGGGGAGGCTGGCTGGTGATCCGCCGGTCCATCACCTCCGTTAGGACCAAAAGCTCCTGCCTGGTAAACGCGGAGGCTCTCATGATGGCAATGGTTGATTTAAAAAAAAACAGTTTTAATAAAGGCCAGAGAAAAAATTAGATTGGCTAATGTAGTTGGTAAATTAACAGGAACCATTCTATTGGTTAGTGTATGAGTCATGTGTCCTCCAGGCTAAAAAATATAATGTGAGTTATGATAGGCTTGATGCTGTGACATATCGGTTAGGTAATTTAAATAAAGAAATGAAAAAACTAAAATATGCCTAGCACAAACACAGGAAAACAAGAGGATTATTGGTTCAAACATGTATTTTTTAGAAAGTTACACATTGTTGAAACCGTACGTATTCTGCGGGAAAAATGACGCACGGACAAGATTAAAGTTTCTTGAAAATGAAAAAAAAACGGATTGCAAACATGTGAAGAGCAATGAAGCTAATTAATATATTGATTGGCATGAAACGATTAAAGTAGGTATGCAGAATGAACGAGCAGGTAATCGAAATCTGACAGGCCCACTTCCGGTTTAAACTTGTGCGAGCGATTCACAAACACAAAAAAATAACTTTTTATTTTGTTTGGGGTGCCCTTTGGGGGTTACTGCACCCTTTAACGGACAAGCCAGCCGGCCCTTTACTTATGACACAGGCGCACGCTTGGCACTACTTTGTTGATGCACGTGCGGCTACTGCGCACACAATTCACAAACACAGAAAATATTTTTTCATTTTGTTTGGAGTGTACTTTGGGGGTTACAGCACCCTTTAATGGACAAGCCAGCCAGCCCTTTACTTATGACACAGGCGCACGCTTGGCACTACTTTGTTGATGCACGTGCGGCTACTGCGCACACAATTCACAAACACAGAAAATATTTTTTTATTTTGTTTGGAGTGTACTTTGGGGGTTACAGCACCCTTTAACGGACAAGCCAGCTGGCCCTTTACGTATGGGACACAGGCGCACACTTGGTGCTGCTCCTTTGTTGATGCACGTGCAGCCACAGTGCACACAATACACAAACACAGAAAATATTTTTTATTTTGTTTGGAGTGCACTTTGGGGGTTACAGCACCCTTTAACGGTCAAGCCAGCTGGCCCTTTACTTATGACACAGGCGCATGCTTGGCACTACTTTGTTGATGCACGTGCGGCTACTGCGCACACAATTCACAAACACAGAAAATATATAATTTTTTTTTGCACTTGGGGGGAGCACCCCTGATGGACAGAGCACCCCTTTGACAACACTACAGCACCCCTTTAGGACTGGGACACTGCACAGAACTTTGGAGTGGACACAGCCCCTATGGACAACTGACTGCACAACACAGTCCAGCCAGCCCCTATGGACTTTGGAGGAGTGGACACAGCACCTATGGACAACAGCAGCACAGCATAACACAGCCAGCCCCTATGGACTTTGGAGGAGTGGACACAGCCCCTATGGACAACAGCAGCACAGCACAACACAGCCAGCCCCTATGGACTTTGGAGGAGTGGACACAGCCCCTATGGACAACAGCAGCACAGCGCAGCACAGCACAACACTACACTGCACTACACTACACTACACTACACAGCCCAGCCAGCCCTAACTCCCACCCTCCCTCTTCAGTGTCCACAGCCGAGTGAGAAAATGGCGCCGACGTGGGTACCTTATATAGGATCCAAAACCCGCGAGACCCGGAAGGCGGGATGGTTACGTTTTGCCTCGATTTCAGATCTGAGTCAGGCGAGAAAAGACGAGCCTGACTCGGATCAGCCTCGGATCGGGGGGGCTCGGGGGGGTTCGGATTTCAGAAATCCGAACCCGCTCACCCCTAATATATATGTGTGTGTGTGTATATAGATATATGTGTGTGTATGTATATATATATATATGCACATACACACACACATATATGTATATATATATATAATGTGTAAATGGATGTGTGTATATATATATACAGTCAGGTGCATAAATATTGGGACATTGACAGAATTCTCATATTTTGGCCTCTATTCACCACCACAATGGCTTTGAAATGAAACAAACAAGATGTTCTTTAACTGCAGACTTTCAGATTTAATTTGAGGGTAATTACATCCAAATCAGGCGAATGGTGTAGGAATTACAACGGTTTCTATATGTGCCTCCCACTTTTTAAGAGGCCAAAAGTAAGAGGACAAACTAAACAATCCTAAATCTAACTTTCACTTTTTAATACTTTGTTGCAAATCCTTTGCAGTCAATTACAGCCTGAAGTCTGGAACGCATAGACATCACCAGACACTGGGTTTCATCCCTGGTGATGCTGTGCCAGGTCTCTACTGCAAATGTCTTCAGTTCCTGCTTGTTCTTGGGGCATTTTCCCTTCAGTTTTGTCTTCATCAAGTGAAATGCATGCTCAATCGGATTCAGGTCAGGGGATTGACTTGGCCATTGCATAACATTCCACTTTTCAGCCTTAAAAAACTCTTTGGTTGCTTTTGCAGTATGCTTCTGGTCATTGTCCATCTGCACTGTGAAGCGCTGTCCAACGAGTTCTGAAGCATTTGACTGAATATGAGCATATAATATTGCCCGAAACACTTCAGAATTCATTCTGCTGCTTTTGTCAGCAGTCACATCATCAATAAATACAAGGGAACCAGTTCCATTGGCAGCCATACATGCCCACGCCATGACACTACCACCACCATGCTTCACTGATGAGGTGGTATGTTTTGGATCATGAGCAGTTCCTTTCCTTCCCCATACTTTCTCTTCCCATCACTCTGGTACAAGTTGATCTTTGTCTCATCTGTCCATAGAATGTTGTTCCAGAACTGTAATGACTTTTTTAGATGTTGTTTGGCAAACTCAAATCTTGTCTTCCTGTTTTTGAGGCTCACCAATGTTTTACATCTTGTGGTGAACCCTCTATATTCACTCTTGTGAAGTCTTCTCTTGATTGTTGACTATGATACATATACACACATATACCTCCTGGAGAGTGTTCTTGATTTGGCCAACTGTTGTGAAGGGGTTTTTCTTCACCAGGGAAATAATTCTTCTGTCATCCACCACAGTTGTTTTCCGTGGTCTACCGGGTCTTTTGGTGTTGCTGAGCTCTCCGGTGCGTTCTTTCTTTTTAAGAATGTTCCAAACAGAATGCATCGGAGAGCTCAGCAACACCAAAAGACCCGGTAGACCATGGAAAACAACTGTGGTGGATGACAAAAGAATTATTTCCCTGGTGAAGAAAAACCCCTTCACAACAGTTGGCCAAATCAAGAACACTCTCCAGGAGGTAGATGTATATGTGTCAAAGTCAACAATCAAGAGAAGACTTCACAAGAGTGAATATAGAGGGTTCACCACAAGATGTAAACCATTGGTGAGCCACAAAAACAGGAAGACCAGATTTGAGTTTGTCAAACAACATCTAAAAAAGCCATTACAGTTCTGGAACAACATCCTATGGACAGATGAGACAAAGGTCAACTAGTACCAGAGTGATGGGAAGAGTAGAGAAGGAAAGGAACTGCTCATGATCCAAAACATACCACCTCATCAGTGAAGCATGGTGGTGGTAGTGTCATGGCGTGGGCATGTATGGCTGCCAATGGAACTGGTTCCCTTGTATTTATTGATGATGTGACTGCTGACAAAAGCAGCAGAATGAATTCTGAAGTGTTTCGGGCAATATTATATGCTCATATTCAGTCAAATGCTTCAGAACTCATTGGATGGTGCTTCACAGTGCAGATGGACAATGACCCGAAGCATACTGCAAAAGCAACCAAAGAGTTTTTTAAGGCTAAAAAGTGGAATGTTATGCAATGACCAAGTCAGTCCCTTGACCTGAATCCGATTGAGCATGCATTTCACCTGATGAAGACAAAACTGAAGGGAAAATGCCCCAAGAACAAGCAGGAACTGAAGACATTTGCAGTAGAGGCCTGGCAGAGCATCACCAGGGATGAAACCCAGCGTCTGGTGATGTCTATGCGTTCCAGACTTCAGGCTGTAATTGCCTGCAAAGGATTTGCAAGAAAGTATTAAAAAGTGAAAGTTAGATTTAGGATTGTTTAGTTTGTCCCATTACTTTTGGCCCCTTAAAAAGTAGGAGGCACATATAGAAACCGTTGTAATTCCTACACCGTTAACCTGATTTGGATGTAATTACCCTCAAATTAAATCTGAAAGTCTGCAGTTAAATCACATCTTATATGTTCATTTCAAAATCATTGTGGTGGTGAATAGAGGCCAAACTATGAAAATTCTGTCAATGTCCCAATATTTATGGACCTGACTGTATATATATATATATATATATATATACACATGCGCACACACACATATATATATTATAATATATATATATATTATAATATATATATATATATATATATTGCATTCAGTCTGGCGCTCTGGATAAATTTACTGGTAATCTTGAGGCTGCCCTCCTAAGTAATGAGTAATAAACAAATTCCTATAACGAGCTGAACAGCCCACTCAGGAAAAAAAAACAAGCGGCACTCCTCAGTAGTTGTAAAAAAGTGATATATTGTCACAAATCACATAGGTGCTGTTGACGTTTCTAGACCCATTTGTTTTTCATCAAAACATGTCCTGATGAAAAGACAGATGGGTCTTAAAACGTCTACAGCACTTACTGAGGAGTGCTGCCTGTTTTTTCCTGAGGGGCTGTTCAGCTCGGTATGGGAAGTTGTTAGGGGGCACCAGTTAAAATTTTGCCTAGGGCACCAAATGGGTTAGGGCCGGCTCTGTGATTTACAAATAGACTTCATAGGACCACTACCAGCTGGCAGCTACAACTGTTGGCATGCATTAGTGGTGGATATTTTTTTAAAAGGGTATAAGTCATCCCAACAGTGAATGACTCTGCCACCACAACAGCACAAGTCCTATGGAAATAAATTTCATCACGCTAGGGCAGCAGTTCTCAAACTGTGGGTCGCGGCCATCCCAGCGTGGGGTCGCGACTCACATGGGGTCAGGTTGATGACTCCTCTGATCTCTCAGCCAGTGATCTGAGGAGAGTGAAACCAGTTGAACTGTCTGCTATTTCAGACTCCTCGGATCACTGGCTGAGAGATCCGAGGAGTCATCAGGCAGCCCCGCCCCCACCCCAGTGCCCAGCATCTCCTGTCCTCCTGCCCAGCAGCAGAAACTGACACATAGGGAGCAAGCATCAGCAGCAGACAGACCCACAGGAGCCAGCTGCCGGACTCTCTCTGCAGTCTGTGCAGATATTCTTAAGTAAGTGCAGCCTGGGGGACCGTTGCTGCCAGGGTGGGGGGACACAGAATGTGTGATGATTGCTGTGGAGGGGGAAGAAACTTCAGCAGGGGAGCATGAGGAATGAGGGAAGTGCTGAGCACAGACCCCATGGGGGAACAGGGAGCACATAGGGAAAAATGTAATAGGGTGAGAGTTTAGAAAATGTGAGAGTTTAGCAGTAAACTCTCACATTGGTTGAGTTTTATCTTCAAAATGAGATTTGAAATTGTGAGAGTTTTTTTAAGTCTAAAAAAACATGCAAGTTCGCTCTGTTACTTTGTTTTTGGACTGTATTACATTGGTAAAGTTTAAAAAGTGTCAGAAACTCTCACTTTTCTAAACTCTCACCCTATTACATTTGTCCCATAGTGTGGGAACTGGAGGGGGGAAACAGAAAATAAATGAATTTATTAAAAACCCACTGCCTCCCCCCTGTCATCCACTGCCTCCCCCCTGAAACGCACTGCCCCCTCTGTCTTTCTCACTTAGTGCCTCCCCCTGTCACCCTCTGCCTCTCCCTGCCTCCCCATCATCCACTGTCACCCTCTGTCTCTCCCTTTCACCCCCTGCCTCCCCCTCTTACCCACTGGTTCTCCCTCTTATCCACTGCCTCCTATGTCACCCTTTGTCTCCCTCTTACCCACTGCCTCCTATGTCACCCACTTTCTTTCCTGCCACCCTCTGGCTCTCTCTGCCACCCATTGCTGCTTCTTGCCAGCCACTGCCTCTCTCTGTCACCACTTCCTCCCCTGTCACCCACTGCTTCTTGCTGCCTTCCACTGCCTCGTCGTGCAACCCACTCCCTTTTCCTGTCACCCACTGCTTCTCCCTGCCACCCACTGCCTTTCCGTCATCCACAGACACCCTCTGCCTCCCCCTGTTCTTCCCTATTACCCTCTACCTATTGCCTCCCCAGTTACCCTCTGCCTTTTCATGCCACTCTCTGCTTCACCCTCTGCCACTATCTGCCTCCCTCGTCACCCTCTGGTTCTCCCTGTTACCCACTGCTTCCTATGTCACCCTTTGCCTCTCACCGCCTCCCCAGTCACCCACTGTCTCCCCTGCCAACCTATGCTGGTCCTTGCCAGCCACTGCCACTCCCTGCCTCTCCATCACCTTCCGGCACCCTCTGCCTCCTCATTACCCTCAGCTTCTCCCTATTACCCACTGCCTCCTACATCACCTATTGCCTCCCCAGTCACCCTCTGCCTTTCCATGCCACCCTCTGCCTCACCCTCTGCCACCATCTTCCTCACCCCTGTCACCCTCTGTTTCTCCCTGTCACCTACAGCTTCTCCTCCTACGTCACCCTTTCCCTCACCAGTAACCCACTGTCTCCTCAGTCTTGCATGGACAGGGGCTTCGAAAAGAGCTCATCCCTGCAATGTGTAAAAAATGAAATGATCGCATTATCAGACACCTCACAGTTTTGTGTCTCCATAGTGTTACATGAGCGGTCTGCTGACCACACGTGTGGCAGTCATTCTGCAGTAACATGCTGGGGTCCTGTAATAATTTTTATTGTTAGATGGGGTTCCAGAGCAAAAAAGTTTGAGAACCCCTGCGCTAGGGTATCAGGTAACACACTTTTCGCCAAGATCATAAAAGGATTTTGTTAACTACAATACATAAAACAAAGATTTCATGTCATCCCCATTCAGCGGGGACAGTAGAACAAACGAGCCAAGCCATTATGACTCGATTAACCAAAGAATTGTTAAAAAAAGGGCTCTTCATGGGTTCCTGGACTTTTATTTACTGCCACATTATATGTCTACTCAAGCACTTATTAAAAATCCTAGTTTTATTTTCAAATCTGCTTCTGTGATCGCTCCTGCTACCACCCCGCGTCCACAAACAACCCAGAACATAACAGTTTGCACTGGCCAAATGGAGCTGGCCACGGATCAGGAGTCAGGAGTGGATTTGTTCCGCTGCATTTCTGGTCATTTAGAAAATCTGGAAAACATGCAGCATCAGATGGCTCAATTTCTGCAAGAGATGTCCAAGCGACAGGATAGTTTGCAAACTTCCTTTTCTACCCCTGAAGTACCAGCATCTACATCCGCATCAGCATCTGGGAATACAGGAGGCAGATCATCTCCCCGCTTACATCTTCCTTTACCAAGTAAATTTGACGGCAATCCTAAACTCTGCCGAGGATTCCTAAATCAGTGTGACATACATTTTACCCTGCAGCCTGACAACTTTCTAACTGCAAGAACTAAAGTGGCTTATATAGTCTCTCTGTTATCCGGCCAGGCCTTGAAATGGGCTTCCCCACTCTGGGAGCGCTCAGATCCGCTGCTGGATAATTACGCAGGCTTTGTGTTATCCTTCAGGAGGATTTTCGATGAACCTGGGCGTACTGTATCAGCATCATCAAACATCATGACACTGAGACAAGGGGTCCATCCTGTCAGTCAATATGCCGTGCAATTTCAAATTTTAGCATCAGAGCTCAAATGGAATGAGGAAGCCCTCACCTCGGCCTTCTGGCATGGGTTGTCAGACCGACTAAAGGATGATCTAGTCACTCGAGAGCTTCCTACTAATCTGAACGACATGATTTCGTTGTGTATCAAAGTTGACCTACGCTTCAGGGAACGTCAGGCTGAAAAAAACAGAACTGACCGGCAAAGGTCATTTACCCCCTCCATTTCTACCCGACCCATTCCTTCTCCTACTGAAGAGAAGCCTATGCAGGTGAATCATACACACCTCTCCAAAGAAGAACATCAGAGAAGAATGCAAAAGAACCTCTGTCTGTACTGCGGAGAGTCCGGTCACCTGCTGACCTCCTGCCCTCGTAAACCGGGAAATGCCAAATCCTAACTGACCCTGGAGACATCAAGTTAGGAATTATGAACCCGTCTCCAAAAATTAAAGATTTCACGATTACCCTAGCCTTTGATCTTAAACCCAAAACCTGTCTTTGCTACTGCTCTACTTGACTCGGGAGCAGCCGGAAATTTCATAACGTCTAGTTTCATAGATAAATTTCAGATTCCTTGTTTGTCTCTCAACCATGCCATCTCTCTGACCTCTATAGACGGATGCCCTCTAACTAACGGGATAGTCACCAAAGAGACTCAACCAGTATTGGTCCGAATTGGAGCACTTCCTTAAAATTCCTGGTGATATCAGAGGCCTCTCAAGAAGTGGTTCTTGGTCTACCCTGGTTACGTCAACATAATCCCAGGATTGATTGGAGTTCTATGCAGATTCTGTCATTGGGTATGGACTGTCAGAAATCCTGTCTTCCAAAAATTCAACCTGTGAGAAAGACAGTTCCATTAGTTTCTTCTGCCATTCCCAAGGAATATCAGATGTTCGCCAACGTGTTCTCTGAGCAACAAGCAAATATCTTACCCCCTCATAGGAAATGGGATTGTCCAATTGAATTGATACCTCATAAGATACCACCTCGTGGTCGTACCTATCCGCTGTCCTTGCCTGAGACTCAAGCCATGACCGAGTACATCCGGGACAACCTGGCAAAGGGGTTCATTCACCCCTCTACTTCACCTGCCGGAGCTGGGTTTTTCTTCGTTGGCAAGAAGGCCGGTGGTCTAAGACCATGTATCGATTATCAAAGCCTTAATGACATTACTGTAAAGAATCGATACCCTTTTCCCCTGATTACTGAGTTGTTTGATAGGGTCAAGGGCTCTGTCATTTTTTCTAAATTAGATCTGAGAGGGGCTTACAACCTCATTCGTATCCGAGCTGGCGATGAATGGAAGACCGCTTTTAATACCAGAGATGGACATTTCGAGTATTTAGTAATGCCTTTTGGATTGTGTAACGCCCCTGCTGTCTTTCAAAGTTTCGTTAATGAGATTTTCCGGGATCTGTTATATGTTTCGGTTGTTGTCTATCTGGATGACATACTGATTTTTTCACCCTCTGTGGCTAAACATCAAGAACATGTTAAAGAAGTTCTGACCCGTTTGAGAGAAAACCACCTTTACTGCAAACTGGAGAAGTGCGTCTTTGGAGTGCCCAGTGTACCTTTTCTCGGCTATGTAATATCTGGCTCCAGTTTAGAAATGGACCCCAAGAAGGTACAAGCAATTCTGGATTGGACCCGACCTCAGACACTGAAGGCCATCCAGAGATTGTTGAGCTTCGCCAATTATTATAGACGCTTCATTAAGGGATTTTCTACACTGCTGGCTCCCATTACAGCCTTGACCCGCAAAGGTGCTAATCTTGCCCAATGGTCACCTGACGCAGAGTCTGCCTTTCATCTTCTAAAACAGGCCTTTATCTCAGCACCAGTTCTTCGACAACCAGTTCTGGACAGGCCTTTTTTGTTGGAAGTGGACGCATCATCTGAAGCTGTGGGAGCATTCTTGTCTCAACGTTATGAGGACAACCGAGTCCATCCGTGTGGGTTCTTTTCTAAAAAATTCTCACCTGCCGAAAGGAACTACGCCATAGGTGAGCAAGAACTACTAGCTGTAAAGTTGGCGTTGAAGTAATGGAGATATTTGCTAGAAGGCGCCAAGTTTCCATTTACTGTATTTACGGACCATATAAATCTCCTATTTCTCAAAAATCTCCAATGTGTGAGTCCTCGTTTGGCCCGCTGGGCAATATTCTTTGCCAGATTTCAGTTCACCCTGACCTTCCAGTTTGGAGCACTTAATCAGAAGGCTGATGCCCTATCGAGATCTCTCCTCTGTGATGATCAACCTGAAAATCAAAGCAATACCCCTGTCTTGGAATCAAGAGTTTTCGCCGCATTACAAGTTCAGCCTCCTACGGGAAAATCATTTGTGGCCCCGGAATTAAGGAAGCAGCTTCTCACTTGGGCACATTCCTCTCGCTTCGCAGGGCACTCAGGCACTCGGAAGACCTTGGAGTTCCTGAAAAGACACTATTGGTGGCCTTCTATGAAGGCAGATATAATGGAGTTCATCTCTTCCTGCTCCTCTTGTGCCCAGCATAAATCATCACGACAAGCTCCAGCTGGGGAATTGCTTCCATTACCTACTCCATTACGTCCATGGACGCATCCCTCCATGGATTTCGTCACAGATCTGCCAGTCTCTCAAGGTTTCAACACTATCTGGGTTGTAATAGACCGATTTTCTAAGATGGTCCACTATATACCGTTGAAGAAGTTACCTTCTGCGCCTGACCTGGCACAGTTGTTTGTCCAACACATATTTCATCTACATGGCCTTCCTGCTGAAATTGTCTCTGTCCGTGGTGTGCAATTTACTGCAAAATTCTGGAGGGCTTTGTGTTCTGTTCTTCAAGTGAAGTTAAACTTTTCCACGGCCAACCATCCGCAATGCAACGGCTCCACCGAGAGAGTTAATCAAGATCTAGAGACTTTCTTAAGAATTTTTATGTCATCTTCCCAGGACAATTGGGCTGCCTTGCTGCCGTGGGCTGAGTTTGCACATAATGCTTCCTACCACTCGTCAACTAACCAAACGCCATTTCAGGTTGTATATGGCCTTCATCCTCGTGTTCCCGAATTTCGAAGCCTGCCTGTTTTCGATGTTCCGGCCGTGGAGGACACGGTGTGGAATTTTGCTGCCATCTGGACTCAAGTACGGTCTGATTTGTTGAAGGCATCCTCTTGCTATAAGACCGAGGCTGATAGAAAGCGTAGAATAGTTCCACGCATGCAAGTAGGAAACCAGGTCTGGTTGTCTACTCGGAACCTTCGTCTAAGAGTTCCGTCTATGAAATTCGCACCCCGCTTCATCGGTCCCTTCACCATAACAGAAGTCATTAATCCAGTGGCCTACCGTTTACAGTTACCCCCATACCTAAAAATTCCCAATTCCTTCCATGTTTCCTTATTAAAGCCCCTAGTCCTGAATAAGTTCCATAATGCTCTACCTGCTTCTCCTCGAGTCCAGACGGAGAGAGGAGTTGAGCTTGAAGTCGCCCAGATCTTGGACTCTCGTCTGCGCAGAGGTCATCTTCAGTATTTGTTGGACTGGAAAGGTTATGGACCAGAGGAACGTTGCTGGACCGATGCTCGTGATGTCCATGCTCACACGCTCATCAGGAAATTCCATTCTGCCCATCCGGAGAAGCCTGGTGAGTGTCCTGAGGCCACCCCAAAAGGGGGGGGTACTGTCATGGCCAGGGTATTTCAGCATGGCGCTAGGCGGGTGTTACCTGTGAGGTCGTTGTGGCGCGGGCTGTCTGGTGGCGGAGCTGGTGTCTGGCGGGGGGCTTTGGCTGCGCGCATTGTTGTGCGGCCCTGTTGTCACTCTGCGCTGGTGAGGCCTGGCGGCGTCTGCCACATTATATGTCTACTCAAGCACTTATTAAAAATCCTAGTTTTATTTTCAAATCTGCTTCTGTGATCGCTCCGGCTACCACCCCGGGTCCACAAACAACCCAGAACATAACACGGCTCTTCTGTTGTTCTGATGCGGCTACCCTGCCAGCTCTACTGACTGACACTGACTGTCTCCTCTGATTGGCGTGCAGCTGTTCAGAGGAGGCTTGTCCTTTGTTGCAGCAGTCTGCTCGCTCTGGAGGCATGTATGGGCGATGTGGTGATGTCATGCTGCAAACAAGAGGCGAAGCTCAACTTGTGACTGAACCTGCAGCCAGGACGAGGATGCTGTCACAGATGCCGGAGCCTACCTATGTGACACAGACAGTCGCAACAGGGTAAGAGCTGTGGGTTTTTTTTTTATTTGTTTTTTTATTTGTGACATGTGGGGGGGCTGGAGTGGCCCGCAGAGTGAGAGGGAGTTTGGGGGAAGGTGGCTGGACTGGAGTGGCTCGGGGAGAGAATGGAGGCTGGAGTGGCACATGAGGGTCACTGGAGTGACTAAAGGGGGGCAGGAGTGACACATGAGGGGCTGCTGGAGTGACACATGGGGGGTTGAAGTGACACATGAGAGGCTGCTGAAGTGACACATGAAGGGGACTGGAGTGAAACATGAAGGGCTGGAGTGACACACGGAGAGACAGGAGTGACACCAGGGGGGGTTGGATTGTATTATGTGAAGCTTTTTTTTTTTTCCAATGTATTTTTTGTGGATGTGGCCTTTTCAGTGTATTTTACGTGGATGTGGTTTTTTCAGTGTATTTAATATGGATCTGGCTTGTTTTAGTGTATTTTATGTGGATCTGTTTTTCTCAATGCTTTTTATATTGTTCTTGCTTTTTCTTTCCCTTTAATAGTTACCTCCATGGTGATTGTGTGCATGCACTTTTACATACTCCTACAAACATCATACCAGGGGAATGGCCTAGCTGACCACGCCCCTTTTTGAATGTGCGCCTTCGGCGTGCGCATGATCTTGACTCTTTGACATACCTACAGATATTTTGGGCTCTTTGCCTCTGACTGGTTGGCCACCCCTGCTCTAGCACATGTAAATGACAACAAAATTTGATTTTTGAAAACTCCAGAAGATAATAGAAATCTAGAATAAAATAATAAACTATCACAGAGGGTTGGAAGGGGACAATTGATCGTGCTCTGAAGAGTTTCTTGTTAATCTTCACATATCAGGATTCAGGATTCCTGATATGCGGGCTCATAGTGGAATTGATTGAAAGGAGGACAGATGGGTAGGAGCGAAGAAAACATTGTTTTCTACTTAGGCACTGATAACAGGAGATGGTATCCGGCCTCAACAGATGATATCTGACAGATGACAGGATTGACCCTGATCAGACGGAACACAGAATGGAAGGACCTGGACACAGGCAACATCATGAAGCCATAGAGAAGCCACTCTAATGCTTTAGTATTAAATGCTGAGGGATATTAGAAAGGAGTCTGCCTCACATTTGGGGATTTTTTTCCTTGCATAAGTACAACAAGGTTTTTATTTCCTATAGGGGGGTGTGGCCTCGAGAATGAGGCGTGGCCATGGGGAAGGAGGGTGTGGCCTTGGACCCGAACCCCAGCCCGTGGTTATCAATGGGGTGGTGGGGGGTGCCGGAGGTGCAGGGTAGAGCTCTGCGAAGGGATCTAGACACTACCAACAGGAGCTTAGTGCTGCACTTAATGCTACAGTGCAGAACCCGGCTCCTGTCACTGAGTGGGAGCCTGCACCCTGATGTCACCCCTTGGCAGCCCGCATCCCCCCGCACCTCCTTGTGATGCCACTGATTTAGGGGTTGGGTAGAGGATGCTGGTGCTCAGGATCCCGGCGCTCAGAATCCTGATGCTGGTATCCCGACTGGGTTACAGTGCTGACACCTACCGTTAAGTAGGCTAACCCTACCACTAAACCTAATCCTCCCTCCCCACAGCCTAAACCTAACCCCCCCAGGCCCCCTCTCTCTTGTCTATTTTTTTATATTGTTCTTAAGATCACCATCAAAAAAGGGTCAGATAGTAGTAGATGGGTGCTCCTGCTCTATAGACTCACTCTGCGATACTGTCATTGCAGGGGGCGGGTCCACAAGGCCATATAAGAGCATTGGAAATTCTAGTGCTCCAGCTGCGTCCCCTGTGCATAGTAGTAGCTAGGTATATGCTGATGATGCATGCACAGTACCACCTGTGGCTCTCATTGTGCGAGACAACTTCCGTCAGCTTGTACACAATGGAGTTTAAAGATGTTAAGTTTGCTGACATTAGACGGGGTTGCTGTACAGCATCTACAGTACTTGGACACTAAGCAACCCTATGCTGTTTCAGGATGTGCATCCCTAAGATGCTGGGGTCTCTCCAACTGTGTACAAATTCAAAGAGGCTTACAAGAGGATGCCCAGAAAATGTCCCGACACGCCTGTGTTTTTGTAGCCACCTTCCGTTACCACCCCCCAAGCACTGACTACCTGTCACTCACTTTGCAAATAAATACATTCTGCATCCACCATCTCTAATCCATTGCATAGTGGCGAAGTAGCAAACAATGGCTACACTACGTACAACATCGACATTATGTCCACTGCTGAATCAGGTCCTTTTGACCCTCGTCGTACCATAATAGACAGGGTTTAGCCATGTAAAATGGCTAAACCCATCAAAAGTCTTGGTTAGCCTGCCCAAATAGCAGTTTGGGTGCCCAAAACCAGGACTTTTTGCACATTTCTGCTCACCATCTGAGGAGGGTGCGAGCAGAAATCTGTCCACCTGCGGCATTCACGCCCAAACAGAGCAAGATTGAATTGCTCTGTTGGGCGCCCATTACTCACAGCCGCGGCTAAATAATTTCAATCGTCCCCCGAATAGTGACAGGTTGGCTCTTGCAACATACTGTGGGGGGAATTCAATTGTCTTTTGGGCGCCCTGTGCTCGACATGGAAAGTTTTTCCATTTGGACACGAATACCGCGGGTGACCATTATTTTTGCTTGCCCCATCCTGAGGAGGTGAGCAGAAATGTGCAAATAGTCCGGCTTTTCACACTTTTTCCTTGTCACATCCAACAGTTTAGACAAGTTTAGCCGCTTTACGCAGCTAAACCCGGTCTATTTCAGCGCGACCTGCACAAAAAAGGAATGGTTACAATGTGCAAGAGCAATAATTGAATATCGCCCTATCTAAAGTGGTGGGCAATAGGGTGTGACTAGGTGTGCTAAACCAATTGAATCACCCCTAGACACCGTCTGCCTCCCCCTGTTCTTCCCTATTACCCTCTGCTTCCTACGTCACCTATTGCCTCCCCAGTTACCCTCTGCCTTTCCAAGCCACTCTCTGCTTCACCCTCTGCCACTATCTGCCTCCCTCGTCACCCTCTGGTTCTCCCTGTTACCCACTGCTTCCTATGTCACCCTTTGCCTCTCACCACCTCCCCAGTCACCCACTGTCTCCCCTGCCAACCTATGCTGGTCCTTGCCAGCCACTGCCACTCCCTGCCTCTCCATCACCTTCCGGCACCCTCTGCCTCCCCATTACCCTCAGCTTCTCCCTATTACCCACTGCCTCCTACATTACCTGTTGCCTCCCCAGTCACCCTCTGCCTTTCCATGCCACCCTCTGCCTCACCCTCTGCCACCATCTTCCTCACCCCTGTCACCCTCTGTTTCTCCCTGTCACCTACAGCTTCTCCTCCTACGTCACCCTTTGCCTCACCAGTAACCCACTGTCTCCTCAGTCTTGCATGGACAGGGGCTTCGTAAAGAGCTCGTCCCTGCAATGTGTAAAAAATGAAATGATCGCATTATCAGACACCTCACAGTTTTGTGTCTCCATAGTGTTACATGAGCGGTCTGCTGACCACACGTGTGGCAGTCATTCTGCAGTAACATGCTGGGGTCCTGTAATAATTTTTATTGTTAGACGGGGTTCCAGAGCAAAAAAGTTTGAGAACCCCTGCGCTAGGGTATCAGGTAACACACTTTTCGCCAAGATCATAAAAGGATTTTGTTAACTACAATACATAAAACAAAGATTTCATGTCATCCCCATTCAGCGGGGACAGTAGAACAAACGAGCCAAGCCATTATGACTCGATTAACCAAAGAATTGTTAAAAAAAGGGCTCTTCATGGGTAACTGTTCTGCCACCAATACCTATGGATGTTCTGGCAACAGAAGCATCCACTACAGGCATCACTGCATTTTAATTCATGATAGGCAAAATGCCACTTTGCCTACCTAATAAACCTCGACTATATGCAGGGTTACTTACGACTGCACAAACCCTATCTACAGGGTCATCTTGTAATAGTCAAGACATTCCTTAAGGTATGTCTTTGGGATACAAACTGGCAAGGGCTGTTTTTGAACTCATGGGTGACACTATATTAAAAGTATAAAGGCCACAAAATATTCCGGGTCCCTACAGACCAAATGAAAACTCCCGCGAGCTGTTTCCACTCTCATTGTGATGGACAGACAAGAAAAGTTCATAAGGACAGAATAAACTCTTAGAAATTAATTCCCAGAAAAATTATAGATTGACAAATTGTTAAAAAAGAGACAGATTCTAAAACAATGTTTAATAAACAGTTTCTGAGAAGAAAGGAATTTTCATGGTGTGTAAAGAAAGAAAAGGCATTTTATTTACTCAGATGCCTCCTAGTGGTGGAAATAAGGCAAAGTTCAGTCTCTAGCACAGCGGTGGCCAACCTGTGGCTCTTGAGCCACATGCGGCTCTTCTGTTGTTCTGATGCGGCTACCCTGCCAGCTATACTGACTGACACTGACTGTCTCCTCTGATAGGTGTGTAGCTGTTCAGAGGAGGCTTGTCCTTTGTTGCAGCAGTCTGCTCGCTCTGGAGGCATGTATGGGCGATGTGGTGATGTCATGCTGCAAACAAGAGGCAAAGCTCAACTTGTGACTGAACCTGCAGCCAGGACGAGGATGCGGTCACAGACGCCGGAGCCTACCTACGTGACACAGACAGTCGCAACAGGGTAAGAGCTGTGGGTTTTTTTTTTTATTTGTTTTTTTATTTGTGACATGTGGGGGGGCTGGAGTGGCCCGCAGCGTGAAAGGGAGTTTGGGTGGCTGGACTGGAGTGGCTTGGGGAGAGAATGGAGGCTGGAGTGGCACATGAGGGTCACTGGAGTGACTAACGGGGGGCAGGAGTGACACATGAGGGACTGCTGGAGTGACAAATGGGGGGTTGAAGTGACACATGAGAGGCTGCTGTAGTGACACATGAAGGGGACTGGAGTGACACATGAAGGCCTGGAGTGACACACGGAGGGACAGGAGTGACACCAGGGGGGGTTGGATTGTATTATGTGAAGCTGTTTTTTTTTTTTTCCAATGTATTTTTTGTGGATGTGGCCTTTTCAGTGTATTTTACGTGGATGTGGTTTTTTCAGTGTATTTAATATGGATCTGGCTTGTTTTAGTGTATTTTATGTGGATCTGTTTTTCTCAATGCTTTTTATATTGTTCTTGCTTTTTCTTTCCCTTTAATAGTTACCTCCATGGTGATTGTGTGCATGCACTTTTACATACTCCTACAAACATCATACCAGGGGAATGGCCTAGCTGACCATGCCCCTTTTTGAATGTGCGCCTTCGGCGTGCGCATGATCTAGACTCTTTGACATACCTACAGATATTTTGGGATCTTTGCCTCTGACTGGTTGGCCACCCCTGCTCTAGCACATGTAAATGACAACAAAATGTGATATTTGAAAACTCCAGTAGGTAATAGAAATCTAGAATTAAATAATAAACTATCACAGAGGGTTGGAAGGGGACAATTGATCGTGCTCGGAAGAGTTTCTTGTTAATCTTCACATATCAGGATTCAGGATTCCTGATATTCGGGCTCATAGTGGAATTGATTGAAAGGAGGACAGATGGGTAGGAGCGAAGAAAACGTTGTTTTCTACTTAGGCACTGATAACAGGAGATGGTATCCGGCCTCAACAGATGATATCTGACAGATGACAGGATGACTCTGATCAGACGGAACACAGAATGGAAGGACCTGGACACAGGCAACATCATGAAGCCATAGAGAAGCCACTCTAATGCTTTAGTATTAAATGCTGAGGGATATTAGAAAGGAGTCTGCCTCACATTTGGGGATTTTTTTCCCCTTGCATAAGTACAACAAGGTTTTTATGCCCTTCACTACATAGCAATGCCATAACTAGGGTGGTGCAACATGTGCCACGGCACAGGGCACCACTGGGCAGAGGGTGTTGTTCGGCAGCGCCTGTCAATTATCTGTTTATATTCATTCTCACCTGTAGCTTCCTCTTCTTTTATCTACAGAATCTCCTGGCAGCCCCTTTCTCCTCTCTGGCCGACTCTCCCTCCATCAGGACCCCTCACCAAGCACCTTCAGACACATCCTCTTTTGTTTAACACACACATAACAAATTATTATCATACCTGGGATTCAAACCTATCACCTCTCACATGGCAGTCAGACATCTTACACATGGAGCTATCTGCCCCACAAAATCTGATGGTAGCCCTTAAGACAGCCACCGATTCCTGACCAAGGTGTTACCAGCACACCTCACGTTTCCTTGCCGTGAGTTGAGCTGCCGGTTCAGAGTACATACACGGACCTCCCCGCAGCTGATATTTGCTGCATATACACTACTAGTAGCACTTTTTGTATACCTTGTCATACAGGACAAATCAGATTTGTCATGCGCCTTCCCCATGAGACCATGCCCCTTATTTCGGTGTACGTCTTATGTCCCTATTTGAAAAAATAGGGGGTGTGCCAACACTCGTTCTGGCCCAGGACACCAAAAGATGGATGTTCTTTCTGTTATATGGATGTTCTTTCTCTTTCTCTCAGGGCCTGATTCAGAGGTGGATGCAATGCCCATCGCAGCTGCGATCCCGTACACAGCCGTTGTGAGAAAATATGCAAATGTCACAGCCATCGGGTTTTGTATTGAGGGCAGTGGCGTCCCTCCCCCTGGTGACACACGGTGCAGGGAGGGATGACATGTACGTGGCACTGCCGCGTGCTGCCAAAAGGGGGTGTGGCTTTGAGAATGAGGCGTGGCCATGGGGAAGGAGGGCGAGGCCTTGGACCCGAACCCCAGCCCGTGGTTATCAATGGGGTGGTGGGGGGTGCCGGAGGTGCAGGGTAGAGCTCCGCGAAGGGATCTAGACACTACCGACAGGAGCCGAGTGCTGCACTTAATGCTACAGTGCAGAACCCGGCTCCTGTCACTGAGTGGGAGCCTGCACCCTGATGTCACCCCTTGGCGGCCCACACTCCCCCGCACCTCCTTGTGATGCCACTGATTGAGGGGTTGGGTAGAGGATGCTGGTGCTCAGGATCCCGGCGCTCAGAATCCTGATGCTGGTATCCCGACTGGGTACAGTGCTGACACCTACCATTAAGTAGGCTAACCCTACCACTAAACCTAATCCTCCCTCCCCACAGCCTAAACCTAACCCCCCCAGGCCCCCTCTCTCTTGTCTATTTTTTATATTGTTCATTAGATCACCATCAAAAAAGGGTCAGATTGTAGTAGATGGGTGCTCCTGCTCTATAGACTCACTCTGCGATACTGTCATTGCAGGGGGCGGGTCCACAAGGCCATATAAGAGCATTGGAAATTCTAGTGCTCCAGCTGCGTCCCCTGTGCATAGTAGTAGCTAGGTATATGCTGATGATGCATGCACAGTACCACCTGTGGCTCTCATTGTGCGAGACGACTTCCGTCAGCTTGTACACAATGGAGTTTAAAGATGTTAAGTTTGCTGACATTAGACGGGGTTGCTGTACAGCATCTACAGTACTTGGACACTAAGCAACCCTATGCTGTTTCAGGATGTGCATCCCTAAGATGCTGGGGTCTCTCCAACTGTGTACAAATTCAAAGAGGCTTACAAGAGGATGCCCAGAAAATGTCCCGACACGCCTTTGTTTTTGTAGCCACCTTCCGTTACCACCCCCCAAGCACTGACTACCTGTCACTCACTTTGCAAATAAATACATTCTGCATCCACCGTCTCCAGGGGCGGATTGGGATGGAAAACCAGCCCGGGAAATATCTGGAAGCAGCCCAAATGGAGGCGGGGACTTTTGAGGGGGTGTGGTTTGTTAAGGGGGTGGGATTGATCCTCCAACCCCCTTTCGGGGTTAGGTGACCCCGTCTTCAGGAACACACACGTGTTCCTGAAGACAGGGTCACCTAACCCCGAAACATCTAAATAAAGACACCTTTTTCACCAATATAGAAGACTCCTGAGTGCCGCTGATCTTTTGCTGTTTGTATTAAGGGGAGTGAGCTCCACCTGTGAGGGCACCTGGAGCAAGATACATACCCCGATTGGGGTTTACGGTTTACAGAGTGCCGGGCCATCAGTATACCATGTGTAATATATATATATATATATATATATATATATACACATACATGCGCACACATACATACATATCTATATATATATATATATATATATATATAGATATCTATATATATAATACATATACACATACACATGCATATATATATATATATATATATGCATGCATACACATACATGCACATATATATCTATCTATCTATCTATCTATCTATCTATCTATCTATCTATCTATCTATATATCTACAACAAAGGGACGCAGCGGTCCCGAAACGTTGGTGTCTGTTATGGATATTTAAATACACTCACTTTTTCATGAAAGTCTCCGAGTGCCGCCGTTTGTTTGCTGTTTCTGCTGTATGGATTTATGCGGAGGGCACCGGAGTTGATGAAATACTGTATATGCGAGTGCCGATCCACGGAATTTTCTATATATATATATATATATATATATATATATATATATATATATATATATTGTGATAGGATCACTGGTAAAATGATCTGTGGCAGGGACATTTATCCCAGATTCCTGTCCTATGTGTTTAAAATCCCCAGAAGAAAGTCTGCAGTGTAGCAGGCTTGAGTTTCGGCTTTTTGAAAAGCCGGTTTGGGACCTGGGGGTTGTGGGTGAGAGGAGAGGGAGGGCTCCACCCACGGCCACTCCAGGTTTTGGTTCTCGCAGCCTGGTAACAGGCTTGTTAAGGTTTCCACCTGAGAGTGGCCAATATAAGCCTAGTGTGTTGAGGGCTGATTGTCTCACCTGGGAGAGCAGACAGGGAGTTTGCTCAGAGACACTTGAAAACCTAACTGTAAGTGTTGTGCTGTGCTTTTGTTGCTGGTGAGGGCATTAGGCCCTGCCAGGTTCTGGTAGTGAGGGAACTACCTGTGAAGTTAGTGCCCCGACAGGGCTAGGATTTACGTTTGTTTTCTTTGTGTTATTCTGACATTGTACAATAAAGACTGGCACCGACCAGCTTGTACTTGCATCCAGACTGGTGTGCTGCTTCCCTGCTGCTGTGTGTGTGTGTAAGGAAGGAGTCCTCTACCCAGGAGAGGGACCCCCTAACCTAACTGTGTCACAATATGGTGGAGAATGCGGGCAACCACACACACTAAAGTTGCAGCAAGAGGAAAACTTTCCATTTAAAAATTAAAGGGACAGACACCCAATTTGTGAGTGTGGAAATAACACTGTGTCCTTGGAGTCCCATAGAGGAGGCGTCAGCCAATGCTCAGAGAGGCAAGGTTCAGCTTCCAACCTACACCCCAGGACAAAATGGAGGACATTATTAAGGCCTTGCTCCAAGCTACAGCAGCTCAGCAGAAGACAAACAAACTTCAGCAGGAATCTACCAGAGCTCAGCAGGAGACGAACAAACTTCAGCAGGAAGCTACCTGGGCTCAGCAGGAATCCACCAGGGTGCAACTGTTGGCCTTGGAGACAGCCCAGAGGCAACAACAGGTCGCCATCGATGAAACCCGCCAGGCCTTAGCGGAAAACAGCCAGGCCATAAAAGAGGTGGTACAGCACCTGGTTGCCCGGCCCACAGATGTTAATACTGGTCCTCCCACCACCACTCACTCCGTACGAGCCAGTCACTTCCTCCAAACGATGACTTCGGGCGATGATGTCTCGCCGCATTTGAAAGAACGGCCGAAAGGGAGAGTTGGCCCCAGGAGCAGTGGGCAAGTCTGGTGGCACCTTTTTTGTCTGGGGAGCCACAAAAGGCCTATTTCGACTTATGCCTGGCTGATGCCAAGGACTCTAAAAAACTAAAACAGGAGATCCTAACTCGCTTGGGAGTCACCATCTTTGTTCGTGCCCAACGGGTCCACCGCTGGGAGTTCCATATGGACAAGCCTCCACGTTCACAGATGCATGACCTCGTCCATCTGTCCTCAAAATGGCTACAGCCCGAGATGCTGACGGGACCACAGATCATGGAAAGGGTCATGATGGACTGGTACCTGCGATCGTTACCTGCGACTCTGCGCAAGTGGGTGAGCCATGCAGACCCTAAGACCGCGGACCAGTTGGTCGAGCTAGTGGAGAGGTATGTGGTGGTTGAGGAGCTGAGGAGTATGCCCCACCAAGCCCTGATGGCACACCGGCGAACTCCCACAGGCACTGGTAAGACTGTTCCAGGGGAGAAGGGTGCTGGGCGGTGGGATGTACCTAAGACTAAGGGTGTAGAACCTGGAGACAGGCCTGCCAGGCCAGGAAGGTTCTTGCCCCGTAAACGACTAGACATTAATATGATTCAGTGTTTCCGGTGTGGTGACTTCGGCCATATTGCCGCTAATTTTTCACTTACAACTGAACCTATGCAATGTGATACTGCTCATGTCTACCGCAGGGGGTCTTTCTTTGCACAGACAGCCTGTACGGCTGACCGGCAGGCTGAGACTGATAAGCACATGTGTGTACTCACTGTAGATGGCAACCGAGTAGAGGCACTGTTAGACTCTGGTAGCTTGGTGACACTTATAAAAGCTGAGCTGGTGAACCCCTTGAGGCATACAGGGAAAACTGTTGATGTGACCTGCATACATGGGGATAATCGATATTATGTTACTGCCGAGGTGAACATCGAGACACCATGTGGCTCTGCTATAGTTTCTGTGGGTTTGGTGCCTGGTCTGATGTACGATGCAATATTGGGGAGAGACTTTGCTCACTTCTGAAAATTGTGGGAAAGCCGTTTTGTTCCAGAAGTGAACAACCCCGGTCCACTTGAGAAGGTTGTCGATATAGTGGAGGAGGGAGTTTCTTCTGAGTCAGAGTTATTCCCTTTTCCTACTATGGTTGGCGAACAAGAGAATGCGGAGCGTGACGGTGGCCCGCCAACTGATGTGCCTCCCATTGAGGTGGGAAGTGTTGTTGGGCCAGGTGATCGTCTGCCTGATTTAGAGGTCAGAAGAGAGGTCTTTGCTGTGGAGCAGTGGAATGACCCTACTTTGGTAAAAGCCAGGGAGAAGGTAAAGGTAGTTGATGGTAAACCCGTAGACCCTGATAGTCCTTTGTCCTATCCCCACATGGCAATGTGTCAGGATTTATCCTGCCCTGAGTGTCAGTATCATGCTCCCAGACCACGTTTTAAGGGTCCACTAGTTCCATTGCCTATTGTAGAGGTGCCAATAGTGAGAGAGCACCTGAAACAGGCTCAACAGGCACAGCAGAGGGTATACAACCGCAATGCTCGGTTACGCAGCTTTGCTCCTGGGGACAGAGTGTTAGTATTGGTTCCCACGGGGAAAAATAAACTTTTGGCTAAATGGCAAGGGCCCTTTGAAATCTTAGAAAGAGTGGGACAGGTCAATTACAAAGTTTACCAGCTGGGGAAAGGAAAGCCGGAACAGATATACCATATAAATCGGTTAAAGCCCTGGAAAGATAGAACGGTACTGTCGGCCGTCCGAGTCCCTCTAGTAAAACCAGGGCCCTTAATTCCCGAAGTGACAGTGGCAAAAACCCTGTCGGCAATTCAACAACGAGAGGTCAAGGAGTTTCTGGTTAGAAATAGGGTGCTGTTCTCTGACGTACCTGGGAAAACTTCGGTCGTTAAACATGACATTATCACTGACCCAGGGGTTAAAGTTAATCTAAAGCCCTATAGGTTACCAGAAGCACCAAGAGCATCGGTGTCGAAAGAAATTAAAAATATGCTAGAGTTAGGGGTTATTGAAGTATCACATAGTGAATGGTCAAGTCCCATTGTGTTGATTCCAAAGCCCGACGGGAGTGTGCGTTTCTGCAATGACTTCCGAAAGTTGAACAGTGTTTCAAAAGAAGAAGGAGGCGTTGGCCATAAAGTGGGCGTTACAAACTTTTAACAGGGGGCCTGTTGTTTAAAGCAGACGCGTTGTCACGCGTTCATTGTTTGGGGTCTCATTTGTTCCGCCCCATAGGTCGAAACAAAGGGGGGGGATATGTGATAGGATCACTGGTAAAATGGTCTGTGGCAGGGACATTTATCCCAGATTCCTGTCCTATGTGTTTAAAATCCCCAGGAGAAAGTCTGCAGTGTAGCAGGCTTGAGTTTCGGCTTTTTGAAAAGCCGGTTTTGGACCTGGGGGTTGTGGGTGAGAGGAGAGGGAGGGCTCCACCCACGGCCACTCCAGGTTTTGGTTCTCGCAGCCTGGTAACAGGCTTGTTAAGGTTTCCACCTGAGAGTGGCCAATATAAGCCTAGTGTGTTGAGGGCTGATTGTCTCACCTGGGAGAGCAGACAGGGAGTTTGCTCAGAGACACTTGAAAACCTAACTGTAAGTGTTGTGCTGTGCTTTTGTTGCTGGTGAGGGCATTAGGCCCTGCCAGATTCTGGTAGTGAGGGAACTACGTGTGAAGTTAGTGCCCCGACAGGGCTAGGATTTACGTTTATGTTTTCTTTGTGTTATTTCTGACATTGTACAATAAAGACTGGCGCCGACCAGCTTGTACTTGCATCCAGACTGGTGTGCTGCTTCCCTGCTGCTGTGTGTGTGTGTAAGGAAGGAGTCCTCTACCCAGGAGAGGGACCCCCTAACCTAACTGTGTCACAATATATATATATATATATATATATATGCATGCATACATACACATACATACACACATACATATCTATATACATATATATATATATATACACACATAGTCCCTAACAATAGACCCCAGCATGGAGACAGAGTGCATAGTATATTCAGTGAGGGGAGGGTGATGCTCAGTGCAGCATGAGGGCATAGTACCGTCTATGGGAGCGATGTGTGAGGTGCTTCTGCTGCACTGCACCGTGGCTGCCACCTCATCTCTTGCTGATGTCACCCGGCTGAGGCCGGCTCCAGGCGCTGTTGCTGATGCCGCCGCGGGTGAAGGGGAGCCGCTGCGCTGGCCGGTCAATAGTCCAGCGAGGCGGGCAGAAGGCTGAAGCTTCCGGTATGCGCTCTAGACTGGAACGCAAATTCCGGAAGCACAGCCGCGAGCCGGGGCCGACAGGCAGTGTGAGCCGGCCTGCAAGGTAATGTGAACTGGCCCTGCAGGGGGGAGAATGGGACCGGCCCAGCGGGAACCTTCCCGTTGTCCCGGCGGCCCAATCCGCCCCTGACCGTCTCTAATCCATTGCAAAGTGGCGAAGTAGCAAACAATGGCTATACTACGTACGACATCGACATTATGTCCACTGCTGAATCAGGCCCTTTTGATCCTCGTCGTACTATAATAGACAGGGTTTAGCCATGTAAAATGGCTAAACCCATCTAAAGTCTTGGTTAGCCTGCCCAAATAGCAGTTTGGGTGCCCAAAACCAGGACTTTTTGCACATTTCCGCTCACCATCTGAGGAGGGTGCGAGCAGAAATGTGTCCACCTGCGGCATTCACACCCAAACAGAGCAAGATTGAATTGCTCTGTTGGGCGCCCATTACTCACAGCCGTGGCTAAATAATTTCAATCATCCCCCGAATTGTGACAGGTTGGCTTTTGCAACATACTGGGGGGGGAATTCAATTGTCTTTTGGGCGCCCTGTGCCCGACATGGGAAGTTTTTCCATTTGGATACGAATACCGCGGGTGACCATTATTTTTGCTTGCCACATCCTGAGGAGGTGAGCAGAAATGTGCAAATAGTCCGGCTTTTCACACTTTTTCCTTGTCACACCCAACAGTTTAGACAAGTTTAGCCGCTTTACGCGGCTAAGCCCGGTCTATTTCAGCGCGACCTGCACAAAAAAGGAATGGGTACCCTGTGCAAGAGCAACAATTGAATATCGCCCTTTCTAAAGTGGCGGGCAATAGGGTGTGACTGGGTGTGCTAAACCAATTGAATCACCCCTATGGTGTCATAGTGTAATAGTCAATCTCCCATCAGGGTCAGAACTATGAGAGACAATAGAGGCGCCTGCCGCTGGGCTCCAGCTCTGAAGGGGCACCTCCTCCATTGTCCACAGCATTCACCCCACTTAGGGCTGTAACTATGTACCCGGAGTGTACCGTCACGGCCGCCCAATACATGGCACCTCTTCCCGGCACCTGAGAAGCCACCATACACTAGTGGAGAGCTCTGTGTCAGACCATCAGCTGCCGCCTCCGTCTATCTATAGCCTGTCAGCATGCGATTTGCTACATTACAGTGTCAGAGGCTGTGATGGGAGGGGGGGGGGGCACCAAATTATAACTTGCCTCCGGGCGTTTGGGATGAGTTTACGCCACCGTCTCCCATTGATGTTCATTTCCAGGACACTCCCCAAAAGACTCATGCCATGATTCGGGTGGAGTCACTGATAGAAGATTACAAAGGTGAGAAAGCACCTGCATATCCTATGTACATACACCCTCACACTGCACATCACAGAAAGGGGTGTTACATATTGATTCCTGCACTAACTCTATCCATACAATCCCTGTTATACAATCCTTGCAATATTTTATCCTTGCAATATACTAATGCAGTGGTTGCCAAACTTTTTTGAACCAACGCTCCCTAGAGTATCAGCATTGTTTTCATGGCACCCCTAAGCCAAAAGTTTGTTATTGAGAAATTCTGAAAAAATGTAGTAAAGTGAAGTAAATTGTGCTGACCTGTCATCCTTAGGCTCAGTTATGTGGTTGTGGATAGGTTTGAGCTTCTGTTTGTCCACATATTTACATTACATTGACCATAAATAATTTGATTTTCTGCTGGACCAACAACCTGAGGCACCCCTGCAAGTGTCCCAAGGCACCCCAGGGTGCCACGGCGTACAGTTTGGGAACCACTGTATTAATGGTATTTTATATTTGCAATATATTATCCTTGCAATATAGTATATAGTAATAGTATTTTAGATTATATTATAGTCCTTGCACTTACTCTATTCCTACAGTCCCTGTAATACAATCCCTGCAATATAGTAATATTATTTTATATTATATTATAGTCCCTGCACTAACTGTATCACTACAATCCCTGCAATATAGTCATAGTATTTTATATTATGTTATTATTATTATTATTATTATCATTTATTTATATGGCGCCACAAGTGTTCCGCAGCGCCTTGCAAAGTACATAAACAAATTGTAGACAAGCAACTTACAGAACAATACAATACAGGACCAGGACATGGATAATATACTGTATATTGCTACATTAGCGACCATAACACCCAGATAAGCACAGAGCATAAGCAACAAAGTGTTAGGTGCCCTAGTGGTGAGTAAGAAGTAGATGAAACTAGAGAGAAGCACAACACGGTAGAGGGCCCTGCTCGTAAGAGCTTACATTCTATATTATAGTTCCTGCACTAACTCTATCCCTGCAATATCAATGTTGTACAATGCCTGCGATATATTATCTCTGCAACAGAATAATATTAATATTACTACATTATAATCAACACTACAAAAATAGGATACCTATATCCAGGGTGCCTTAAACATTATTAACTAGTAATTTGGACCTGTCATACATTGGTTCTAGGTCTGTCCCTACCCCAATCCTCCATCCCCATTCGTGTTTCTGCCCCATCCTCCATCTCTGTTCTTGGTAAACTTACTCTCCTTGGCTGTCATGTATCACTGGCAGCAGGAGTCATCGGAAGGTGCGCATGCTCTGGCTCCCACTGCGCATGTCAAATACATGACAGCCGTCCTCAATTATAATACTGCCAGATTCTAATTACGACTGAAGTTAGTGATTAAAAGCATGGTAGTGAATCTCTCTCTCTCTCTCTCTCTCACACACACTAGTATGGGGACAGAATTCATCAAGCTCCGAAAATATTACATTTTCGGAGCTTGCCTGTGGGAGCATTCGCCATCTTCATCTTCATCTTCAGATGGCGAATGCTCCTGCCTCGGCATCGCAACCCGCTCCTTCCCTATGGCAAGGAGGTCTGAGTTGCAATGATCCCTTTCAGATCCCTTCGCCCCTGTCTGGCTCCTTCCGCCGGACGTCGGGACTCTTGTGTGCATGCGTGACCTGTAGGTGACGCATGCGCAGTCCCGTCACTGCTCGGACAGGAGCAGTGAAAAGATTCACTCCTCCGAAAAAGAGCAGTGAAGTGGCTCGCGGGACAGCTAATATCACATCAGCTGTCACCACGCCAGAGCAATGATAAATTGCTTCGGTAGCCGCAGCGAGTCAGAATGTTAATTATCGGGGTCCTTTCGGACCCCGATAATTAACATCATGAATAGGTCCCTTAATGTTTATATGTGTAGGATTAGAAATATTTGTATCTGTGTAATTGAAAATATTGACGTCGCAAGTAAAATATTTTCAATTATATATCTTCAAACCTGTTGTGTGCGGATTATTTAACAAGAATCTGTGTGTACGATGAAAATATTCTATGAAGGTTTTATGTTGTTTAAGGTGATCAAAGGATAGTAATAGGTGAGGTTTGATAAGGTAAAGTGAGTAAAAATGATAAATAGATGACAAGATCATTGTGGAACAATAGTGTGTGTATAATAACATACATAACACGCCCTAGATTCCTATAACAGAACGGTACAACGGCAAGCCACCTGCATGGCTTGCCATTGTATAAGGCCTAGAGGGGGCAGTACTTACACATGGGTTTTACAACTTTTAATTCCACATTAAATCCACATTAATTCTGCATGACATTATTATTTTATTACACATTCGGACATTCCAAAGTAGATCGTTTCAGGAGTGAAAGACTGCACAACAAAATCAGTGATAACAACAACAAAAAAGTTGCACCTGCAATTGTTCAATATGTGCTGCAGTTAACTGAAAAGTAATATAATTGCTGCTAGTAAAAATAATGCAATATATATTTATATTTGTCATGCGTTTCTTCCACCCCCTCCCTGTGGTTACAATAAGGAAGTCCCCATGTTTCTGTTTCCTTTGCATCTCTGCTGTTAAAACAGGAAACAGAATGTAACACTCTGAACAAGTGAACTTAGGGAGAACATACAAGTGCAGCACTAAAGGGTTCTGCTGAAGCTGCAGGGAGGACAGAGCTCCTGTGGAGACACTGCGCTGACACCTCCTGAGATGTCTTACTGCTGGTACCATGGCAACATCACTCGTTCTAAAGCTGAGGATCTGCTGTCACAGGCTGGCAAGGATGGAAGTTACCTAGTACGGGACAGCGAATCTGTTTGCCGGGCATATGCCCTATGTGTGCTGTAAGTGACTTATTATCAGTTCTCCCAGTTAGACACTTACACATAATGTGCAAGTATTATGAATATTTATAAATAAATCTAAAATATCCTGCAAAATATATCTTTGTAGAGAGAAGTAATGTTACTCCTGTAAAATATCATTTATATTTGGAAACCGGTGACATCACTACTATAAAATATAAGTTAGATTTGGAGTGTAGTGATGCAATTTTGTCATTCTGCATGTGTCCAATGATTTAAGGTATACCTGCAGGTAAAGCACACCTGGACATGAGGATCACTTCATACAAGCAACTTGCTTTGTTACAAAAAGAAACATGGGTATTATTATACATAGTGTACTACCTACTAGGATAATATAATACATCTCAGAGTTCCGTGACCTCTACAAAGGTATTTTGTATGGTCAAGCATCTACTTGGTGGCTCCCAATAGCCTTATGTAACAGTAGTGGGTAGTTTATTGCTATTATAATAACACAAATGTTTGCAAGGTTGCAAGCTGACACTTTAAGGTATATTCATACACCTCAATTTTTGAACGTGTACAGTTTTTTCCTTCAAACAGAAATGTTAATTTTTTTATATATTGTAAATGTATAGGCATGTGTGTGCCACTACCGGCAATAGCACAGAAGTAGCATATGATAGATTAATAAAAGCTGCCAAGACAGAGCTCTTCTATAGATAATGAATTAAAGCTCTTTAGGTCTCTCTAACCCCTACACTGTGTAAATGCAATGTATTGTGTTTCACAACATTCAGGCCACAAGTAAGTTGAAGGGTGGTATTCTAAAACAGAACTAGATTGCACTAAGCAATAACGATCTGATGTTAAAATTTGTAGTCACAATTCTGCAGATTTGCAAATGGGTGATCACAGACGAAACATGACGGAAATTAAATATTTTACATCAGTCAAATAATTTGCTGTTTGAAAATAAGTGGAACTCACAGACAGACAAATATATCCTTGTTTAATTGTTGCGACTGGTGTTCAGATATTCTTAAGGGCTTCCTTCAAACAGAAAGTATTCAACAATCTTTGAGTGCATCCTATACATGTTTTCAACTATATTAACTGGCTTTATCGCATGACTTTATTTGTGTTTGCAGATATCAAAGCTGTGTCTACACCTACAGGATTTTACAGAATGCTGAGAAGCAGCTGTCAGTCCAGGTCAGCAAGATTGTCTTTGCATCCCTTTTTTTTCCTGAAACATTTACTTAGTAGTCTCTTGTTACAGCATTCTTACTATCTGAGGTCATTAATGTAGTAAAGGTAATTTAATGAGGAAGCACAACTGTGGCCCATAATGGATTTATTTTTCTGTCAATGCACCAGGCTTGACTACCCTCCCGATTTGGCTGGGAGCCTCCCGAATATCGGGTGCCGCTCCCCGCCCCCTGGAAAGGCAGGCAAGCCTCCCGATATTCCCCAACCCTCCCGACCTCCCCCCAGAGTAAACTAGCAATCCCCGCAGCAGGGGGGCCAGTGACGTGATTCAGTGACGCGATGAAGAGGGGGCGGGGCCATGATGACACAATCATGCGGCCCCACCCCCGGCTCCACCCCCATTGTGTCACAGCTGTCCGGACATGCCCCCCCGCTGTTAGCCGGCAATCAGCTCCCTCCCAGAAGGAGGGAGCTGATTGTCGGCAAGTATGCAATGCACATGTTTGCCCCATAAGTAGGTCTGTTTGGTGAAAACAGTAAAAACATCTGCCTTCTATGACTTAAAGACCACAGCCTGCAATAAAATACTACTTTTTCAGGCTACACCCGTGTATTACATAATCTCCAGTTGGGGGTATCAATAATAATACTTAGTAATACTTTACTTTATGTCATTAACGAAAAAAACCAAGCAGCACCATACTGCATAATAAGACAGGCAGCAATTACACTACTATTAAAATAAGGGAAAAAAATCATAATAACAAGAAATCAGGATTATTACAACCATTTAACATACGCACTGTTGTAGGAAAAAAACTATTGTACAACTGTTTTGTACAAGAACGCACAGCTCTACAACGCCTATTTGATGACAATTTCTCAAAGAGCGCATGGTTTCGATGGCTGGGATCTGCTAAAATGGATCTAGATTTCTTCAGGAGATTCTTTTCATAGATCTCCTGGGTGCATGGCAGTACAACTCCAATAATTCTACTAGTCGTCCCAACCACTTGATCCAGCGCCCTATGTTCAGACTCAGTACAGTTCCCGTACCTAACAACAATCCTGTGACTCAGGATACTTTCCACAATACTACGTTAAAAATGTAAAAGGGTCCCTCTACTCACACATACTGATCTTAAACGACGCAGGAAAAAAAGGCATTGACGTGCCTTCTTAGTCAAAAAGGCTGAGTTCAAGGACCATG
The DNA here is from genome assembly GCA_031769625.1 of Taudactylus pleione. NCBI lineage: Eukaryota > Metazoa > Chordata > Amphibia > Anura > Myobatrachidae > Taudactylus > Taudactylus pleione. The sequence continues at coordinate 56,778 of JAUIMM010001027.1, forward strand.
TCAGAGTATCTGAAATGAAAAAAAAAAACAATTTCAAAGATGACACTATGCTGATAGTCAGGCCATCCAAACAAACAGGGGCCTTTATAGGAACACTACGCTTTCTGAAATCATCAATCATTTCCTTTGTTTTTATCGTGTTTAAGAGTAGGCAGTTTTCATCGCTCCACTCAAACATTCTAGCAACCTCAGCTCTATAAGCAAGTTCATCCCTGTTAGTTATCAGACCAACGATGGTGATATCATCTGCGAATTTAACGATCTTAACAGACAGTGATTTAGACTCGCAGTCATGGATGAACAATGAATACAGAGCTGGGCTCAGGACACACCCCTGCGGAACTCCAACATTAAGCACCATCTGCTTGGAACTAAATTTCCCCTGCTTGACCACCTGAAGTCTACCAGATAAAAAGTATAACAGCCATCTGCACGTAACACCATTTGAACCTAACCCAAAGAGCTTAGCAATCAGAGCACTAGGTACAATAGTATTAAATGCTGAGCTAAAATCTACAAATAAAATTCTTCCGTAGGTATCCGTAACTTCTAAGTGAGACTGCACCTGGTGCAAAACAGTTAAGACAGCATCCTTGGTCAAGCGGTTTGCCCTAAAGGCAAACTGCAAGGGATCAAAGCGCACTACAAAGTGTGACTTCACATGGTTCAATGCTAATCTCTCTAAACATTTCATCACAAGTGATGTCAAAGCTATAGGGCGATAATCATTTAAGAATTTTGGGGATCCATTCTTGGGAATAGGAACTATAATAGTTAACTTAAAGCACACAGGGACCATGCAGGAGGCCAGGGATAGGTTAAAAATTAACGTGAAAACCCCAGCTAACTGATCACTGCACTCCCTCAAAACTTTACCCTTGATACCATCCGTACCCGCAGCCTTCCTAGGGTCCACAGAACGCAAACACTGACGTAAAGCTAATTTGTGCAGCACCAAGGGAACCTCCCCTGCTCTCTGGTCCAGTATAGGAACAGTTGGCTTATTTGTGCAATTAAATCTGGAATAGAACCCATTTAGGTCCTTTGCAAGGGAATTATCTACACTCCCAACATCAACTGATTTAGCTTTATAGTCAGTGAGCCTCTGCAAGCATTGCCACATGCTCCTTAAGTCACTATTCAGGTCAACGTTCTCCATTTTCGCCGCGTAGGCTTGTTTGGCCCACCTAATTCCCCTACTTAGATCTGCCCTAGCAACTCAATACCCATCCTTGTTGCCAGACCTAAAGGTCCTGTCTCATGCCCTAAGTAAAGAACGGACTTCCCCATTCAGCCAAGGTTTCCCATTTGAAAACACCTTAATGCTGCCCATCCACTAGCAGACCATAGAAACGACAGCACGATTACGACATTGTAAACGTGCAGTCGTTTCTATGTCTGTGATAAGCCTACACTGAACGAGCAGTTGTTCAGTGCAGGCTCATCAATGATATGGCAACATGCTGAACCTGACTTTATCGTCACGTTGACCAGCATGTTTGCACGATGATATATGTCTAAACGAGCAGCGGGCATGCGCATCGCTGGTTGTTTTAGACATTTTTGCAAACGATTAGCAAACGATTTGCAAACGATTGAACGATCGTTATCGTTCAACCACTCAACTTAATCGTCTAGCGGATGAGCAGCATAAAACTTCTTCTAGTCATTGCAATCTCTACACAATCTCTACACAGCAATTTAAGGATTATCTTTATACTTACTATGGGCTCGCGATTGGCTAGACTGACTGATTCATGGACCTCAAAATAGGTGGGGCATACTGGTAAATATATGTTGCTTGGTTCTGGGTGGATCAGGAGCAGGGCTTAGTTTTTGCCAAATTTAACGTTTAAATGTTGGCCTGTGTGTGTATTTATATGGTTTGATATTTTTTTGTTACAATGGTAAATGCATGTAAACACATAAGAGTGCAGCCGAATTACATTATAGTAGTGATTCCATCATAAGTATAGGATGAATCAGATTATAGGTCACAGGCAACTCCTGAGTACTGATAAGAATCTGGCAGGGCCAGGCAGTGTCATTGTAAATGTTCCTGTTTCCATAACTTGTATCTTATTAAAATTTCTCACGCTGCAAAACTAAATCTCACTGTGGGTGCAACTTGAAATGCACTTAGCTAGGGACACTCAAATGTTCCCAGCTCCTCCCATCAAAAGAGGAAAAATTATTGCACTCCTCCTGCACAGATTCTGCCATCATGATGCACAAATCCATGTGCTTCCCATAATAATGGGTGCATGAAATCATAATATGGTAAATGTGCTGCTGGTTCGCATGGTTGCAGTTGGTAAATGACCCTTCTGGGTAAGTTCAATTAGCCGTGAGTTGGACCAAACATTTCTCAATGCAGGATAAAAACCCGTGGCCATGACTTTTTGCTATTCATTTAGAAATCTTGGCTAAGTTAATGTGAATCTCAAAGGGAGTTAAGTTTAATATTTTAGTTCTCATCTTCAGACTAGGTGAAAAGTAGGAGAAAATCCTTATTTTAATTTAAAATGACAGAACACAGTGCAGTACCCCTGGGATAACCCTCACAACGAATTACAATGTATTTAGAGTTTATTAAATAAGAAGATATCATTTTACATGGAATTTTCTCTAATCAGCAGAAAAATGAGTGGAATGATGTGATGGAATGATGTGTAGGACATGTATGCCATTTGCCCGGCGTTTCGCGGTTGCACAGTGGGGAAGTCGCCGTGACAATGGCAGCCGTGCCCTTTTCCCAGTGACCTGGTCATGCGCAGTAGACTCTGGACACAGACTAGTTCCCAGAATCTACTGCTGCGGTCAGTCCGCTAACGGCTGCCGGGGTGCGAACCTGGTGCAACATCTGTAATTGAATTGCGCTGATATTGGGAGCGTGTTTTATGAAAATAAATGTGCATAACGTTAACCTGAGACCACAAGGCATGGAACCCACGGCTAACTGAGCCTGCACCTTAGGATTTCCATTTCGTAGAAAATATTTACTGGTGGCCTCCTCTTTTACTGTGTACTCTACCTGGGGACTTGCATACCTCCCAAATGTCCTGATTTAAGTAGGGCATTACTGGGCCACAAGAATGACCTATCCCCTGCTGCTCTGTAGGCATACGTTTAGAATCCAAACAGCGGAGATTCCGGTGTTCAGAATGGTGACGCCCGAATCCCGACACTTATCAGAATACCGGCGCCGGCATACCGTCTGCCGGGATCCCGAAAGTAAGATGCGGGGTTAGGGGGAGGGTTAGGCACTAAGTGTGGGGGTTAGGTTTAGGGTGTGGGGAGGGGGAGGTTAGGTTTCGGCACTAGGGGGGAGGTTAGGTTTAGGCACTAGGGGGAGATTAGTTTTAGGCACCAGGGAGGGAGGGTTAGGATAGGGTTACTTACCGAGAGCTGTTGGGATTGTTACCCGGTCAAGATGCCGGTGTCGGGATTCTGACCGCCGGGATCCCGTACCCATCCTGCTCTGTATGGTTCCACATGCACCTGCCATGGTGTGTGCAACATTGGAAAGGTCCTTTTAGGGGAAGGGAACAGGACAGCATATCGGAAGCTCTTGTCACACCCTCGTGCACAAGTGGTGGTGCGAAAGTGAGTTATGTTTCTGTGCAGTACTGTAATCACCTGATTGCTAGTTCCTGACAATCAAAGTATTTGGCTTACCTTTGTGTCAACAATGTTGAAATTACAGATCCTTTCACCAACTCACCCATGATCCGGCTAAGTAAATATATTTAGGAAGGTCCCTCTGTATTGGCTAATCATAAAAAACATTTCAGAATGCAATGAAATTTGCTGGCAGATGAGGTTGTACTGCTTTCATTCAGTGCTCAGTGTATGTAATGTGTAACTTGGAACTATAATAAAACTATATTTTTCGTGCTGTAGTGAAATGTTAATGCTCTGACTTTGGTTTTATTACTTACAAAAGAATTACCAGCCACTCACTAGATGCTGACACATTTCTGGGGAAATTTAGTACAGTAAGCATCTAGCAGCAATAAGTCTCAAATATAACTTTAACTTTTCATCTTTTTTTTTTCTTTTAACTTGTCTACGGTTTACATAGTCGTAAAATGTTTTTCTCTTTCAGCAAACACATCATAGCTATGGACACTTTGATCACTGTAATAAAAGACAATAAATATAATTTACTAACACCCAAATATGTGGATGCTCGAATGTACCCATTTGCTGCCTCATGCACCCATAGGTGAGCGTCCCGTGGGAAGCGTCCTAATGCAAACACTCGGCTCAACCATGTGCAGGATTCCAGGCTGAGAAGGGAATCCACATGCCATAAAAAGTAAAGATGTAATTTCTATGTCCAACCAAATATAACTTTAGAACTAACCCTTCATTAAGTTGAACATTTTAAAGTTCCTCAGAATACTACTTGCTTGAGCCTCATTCATATGTTAAATAAGTCTTGTGAGTAAAGCTGTCCACTGAAGCTGCAATCGTTTTCCACTTGTCCGGCCAAATTAAGCAATCCCTAGCTATTAGGGGTTTGGGACAATGATCCTGACTTTTTCTGGTGTCACCAAGGACTGTTCATTCACCTACAAGATGGCCGCATACACAAGTCCAGAATGATCCTATTGATTTTTGTTAAAGTCATTATGACATCTGTATTTCTATTGACTCTGTTCTGTAGATAGAATTATCCCATTAGATGTACTTTCCTACATAAAATGTGACTGGTTACGTAAAAGATGTTGTAAGTGGAGTGCGCTACTGCACAGACTCCATACTGCTACTCCTCTAGGGAAACTTCATTCCCTGTACCATGATGTCTGCCGACCTAAGCAGTGAGCATGCGCGTCGCCATGTCACTGTGTAAAAGCGTTGTTCTAGACGCTGTTCAGTGCTCCTGCATCTCTACCTGAATCCAGCATACACTCACTGGCTAGTGTGCTGTATGACATTTCGTTCCGCACAAGCTCTGCTGCATCCTGACCAGAGTGTGTATAACAGTGAGTACAGCTATACGCTGTGCAATATCAATAAACCACAATATTGGTTAAGCAACTGGGTTGTTCATAGTTTTGCAGCATTCGCTGGTGTGTACAAGAACTTTACTAAATCCACAAGCCTGTACACACACATTTCCAACTAAAGGCCCCCCCCCTCAATAAACATAGTCAGATGCCCTATACCATCACCTATGAGGATGTATAAACCCAGTCATTTTCTGTTAGTGGTTGGGTGTAGAAAGGATCTGCAACTTACTATAAGTAACCCGTGAAATGCGCAATGTCCACCCCATGAAGCGCACTCATGTGCAAATAGATGCATTACATCATAAAATAGTATTGGTGCTGTGGGCCCATATTTTTGGAGATTCATAAATGAGTCTTTCCCAGACTGAAGAATTTACGATAGAGTTCAGCAAGTTTTTATTTGAAATGCAAGATCAGGTACTTCTTCCATGGCTTAGGCTCTGAGGAGTCTAAAGATTTCATGAAACGAAACAAAAGAGTATTTCCTCATTGTGAGCAGCTACACCGTAAACAGTAAAAGCCTAAAATACAACTGCTATTCAGCATAATAAAGAAGGATGGTTAACATGAATGCACAGCTCTGTGACGCAGAGATTGTGTGCACTGTTGGTTTCAGGTTGGTGGTACAAGTTCTAAGTAAGAGAACTCTTTGCAGCGCTTTATAAACTACTTCACCCAGCTTACAAAAGCAGCTAGAACAACTGTGAGTGACTGAGAGTGCAGGTAACTGTCCAAAGAGTTGCAAGTAAAATGTGGAAGCTAGTAAGATGCCAGTGGAGCAGGATCCTTCTGCTACGCAAAGCTTAGCATGATGCTGTGCAACAAAATTCACGCTGCTACATTCCTTCCCATTGAAGGGAGGTGCAGGCTTGTATGGCCAGTCCTATCCTCTAGACCAGGCCTGGCCAACCTGTGGCTCTCCAGCTGTTGTGGAACTACAAGTCCCAGCATGCCCTGCTACAGTTTTGCTATTAGGGAATGCTAAAACTGTTGCAGGGCATGCTGGGACTTGTAGTTTCACAGCAGCTGGAGAGCCTCAGGTTGGCCAGGCCTGCTCTAAAACCTTGAGCCTCTGTAACTAGATTAAATAAAGGGATGTTCAAAATACCAACAAGAATGGCTAAAAAAACGTAAAAAGCAGTAAATATACACTTATTGCTGTAGTATGAAGAGATATCTATCTGGAGATCCACTTTCAATAAACCCTTCCTCCAGAAAAGCTACTTAGCATTAACTTTCAGGAACCTATTCTGTTGAGCAAGAACAGTTGTCTCAACTCTACTATTGGATTCAGGGTTGGTTCCCTTTGTCTCAGGGCAGTGTGTATGGAAATGAACTTTCTTGTCCACTTCAGACTGGTCATTTGTAAGCTACACAGAGATGTTTTGTTTTTTTTAAAATAAAAAATAATGGAAAAGGAAATATGTCAAGTGTCTCACCTACTTTGGATTAGACACACACTTGTTCCTTAGGCTTGAAAAAAAATGTGAACTGCAAAAGCAAAAGTGAACGGCTACACCTCAGGAGCACATTAATGTTTCTTCTCCACTTGTCCTTGTTGTTGTACACTGGTAGGTACTGCAGCATATTCACGTTTATCTGCTGGTCAAAGGGGAGAAATGTGATTAGTTTGTCATTGAAAAATAGACATTATGCTGGACTGAATGGACAACTTTTAAGTGGGTGATTACAAAGCATTAGTAATTACATATTTCATTAAGGAAATCTTCTGTTCATGGTCCAAGATTCTGTATTGGGTCATCCAATCTGACTCCTTCAAACTGACTGCTTCAAACTCTGGGCCTGATTCAGCTAGTGCACTGCTGAACGCAGATTCCCGATGTTTGAAAATCTGCGCAGGCGCCAGACCCGTTCTGCAATTTGGGAGCGGGGAGGGGACGGCGACAGCCTCCATTACCTGAAACAGAGGCGTGTCGACGCCGTTGGGGGAGGAAGAGGCCAGGATCTCCGTCGGGTGACGGAGATTTCCTGGCCTATCCCTCTAAACTGCGGTGGCTGGCTGCGGGACCCTATGGGTCACTGCAGCCAGCCGATGGTACGCAGATTAACCGATGCTGCGTTGAACATTAAGTAATGCACAGGGGGCATGATGCCTCCCGTTCATTACCATATCTGCAAAGGATCGCAATTGCAAAGCTGCCGGAGTGCATACATCATATATCTATAGCCTGCGTGCAGCTTTGCAATTACGATCCTTACAGAATCAGGCCCGCTGTTCACTAGATGCCTTCTATAATCTATCATTTTCCCATGCATCTTTTGGGTTTCTTCTTCTATGCCTTCAAAACAGCCTGTGATGTCATATTTTACCCCTTTTATAAGCAATTTTCTCATATATTTTATTACTTTGTCTTTCTGTGCTGGTTGGTCAACTGGAGCAAATAATTCTGGAGTAGAATCCAGCACATGTAAAATAACTTTACTCAAAAATATTTAGAATCTTGCAATGTTGCAACTGCAGAAATAATGTTCTGCAGGGTAATTGGGCGCTGTAGTCCCAGATGATGTTCCCAGAGATATGTTCCAAGTTCCAACCATAAAATAAATACAAGACAAATATGCTGTAGTATTCTACAATATGGGCAACAACACTGTCAGTGCATAAGGAGAAACGGTGAATTTCCTTCAATCCAGAGCGACTTTAAGAGTAGAAAGCATTGTGTCACCGGCAATCCCCCTTTAAGGTATGCTTATAAGAAAACAGAATAGACTTTGACTTAAATAACTGGGTCTTTACTGTTGAATCCTCACTGGTTCCATCTTGGTCAATGTTCCTGTGGTTCAGGCACAAACAGACAACTTCCATGCAGAGGTCACAGCAACCTGTCCTAGTGAAGAGGCATCCAGGGCATAAGTTGAGAGGCATACCGTGCAGAACATTTTTTTCTACAGTCCAAAAGTAAGGTGATTGCTTTCCTTACAAGATGGTAGGCTGTTTATCTTAGTTTATTGTGCATGAATTGTCCATTTTGTATTAATATTGCAACTGCAGCAATTAACCACTTTTGTGAGGTCCAGAGTGTTGAAGAAGTACTGTAGCAAGCTAGGATCTGTGGACTGAAAGTCTTTCGTAGGGCTTTCCCTTGGCTAGATTTGATGCATATGCAGGGATCAGGGACAACTACTTTATATTTTTAATCCTTGAACATGACTTCTATCTTTCATACTCATGCACAGTCTTCTTCTTGAACTAAGCATTTACAACAGTAGGTTAAGAGGAAGGATAAACTGAATTTATCAGCAGACTCACTTGCCTAAGCAGACTTGTTTGTGTTAGCTTTCCTGATATGTCTGTGGTACTCTGAAGTAGTGTTGAGGCACACAGGTTTAAAGGGGGATATTATGTGGATTATCTCAGGGTGTGAACCTTCCAGTTCCAATGCTGGGGAGGCAAACCTTTATTTTTCAACGTTTTGCTTGATACATTGATTTTGTAGAGACACAGCACATGGCAGAGAGGCGAGGACCTCACAAACAATGGGCAAACTCAATGACATTAGAGATCATTGACAAAGGGAACATATGGGCTACAATGCTATTATTATTAGCCTGTAGAGCAGAAACAGGAACTGAAAATAACTATAGTACTGCAATACAATTCCTTTTTTTATGCAATGAAAAATAATAACAGTTTGTTATTAAACATCTAAACCAGGGATGGGGAATCTCAGGCCCAGAGGCCGTATAAGGCCCTCGGAGCCATTTGGTCTGGCCCTCGGAGCTTTGCCTAGAATGGCACCCTGCACCCAGAATCTATGCAGCAGCGCTGCCTGTAGCGTCCTTAGAATGCTTCAGTCACAAAGCTGCCCCTACAGCTCCCCGCCCAGGGCATTGCTGTAATCACCAGTAATTGTGGCTCTGCCCCTTGTACCATCATGCGGAGAGGGGGCGTAGTCTGCATCAGGTCCGCGAATAATGTTATATATATCAAAATGGCCCTCGGCAGAAAAAAGGTTCCCCATCCCTGATCTAAACATTCACTTATTCGTTACTTTACATTGACTTCTAAACTAATCCCTAGCAGATTTCTTCTTAAAGGCCTGATTGTTGTCTATTCTCTAACCATTCTAAATCAATATATATTAATAATTACCTATTATCTACTAATAATATTACCTAAATAAATAATCAGATTATTAAATTAAGTATTTGGATTATTATGTATAATAAATAAGTAAAATTGGAATTACCTACTCTAAACGTTAATCGGGTAGCTTAAAAATGCTTATTCTGACCCAGGTAACATACCTCAATATTAAAAATAAAGTATACTCAGGGCATGGTGCAGCAAGGATCGCAACTGCTAAAGCATACGCAGACGGCTGATTGTTTCTCACTGCACATGAGTATATATCACAGTGCGCGAAGGCACCACTGCGATCGGGTCTGCGATCGCAGTGACTACGCAGACCCATCGCAGAGTGATTGACAGGAAGTGCTGTTTGGGAGTGGTGACGGAGGGGTTATCGGAGAAACGCAGGCATGCAGTGCGTTTGAACTCCATTGCAGGGGCGTGCATAAATTAGCCCCTGCGATGGCATACGCAGTCTGAGCTCTCACTGCGTGCTGGAAAGTTAGCAATTTAGTGGTAGCGTCAGACCTGCCTTACATGTGCGAATGGCTCTCATGTTACCAATGTTTTGGCTGGATTGTAAGGTATTACGGATCATGTTCGAGAGGGGAAGTGGGCATCTACATGTTGTCAGTGAGAGTGCTTTGCGATTGTAATTGTTAGCATGCTTTCACAGCAGAACTGCATACGTGATTGCTACCGAGATCGCAATAGCGAACCTTGTTGTATCAGGCCCTCAATCTCTTGAGGTGGTGCACAATTCTGTTGTTTCAGGCCTGGTACAGGAGTTGCAGGTCTCAAAACCAGCATCTGACAGTTTAACACAGTTGTTCCATTTAGAAGTGTATGGGGACTAGTTTTGCAAAATCTATGGAGATAGGTTGTGCATGCATAAGACATAAATACAAATTTCTACAGTCTGATTACTTTGAGGAGGTTCAGCTCCTGGTACAGTCTTTTCCAAAAATCAGACATCTGCTTAATCCAGTGCTGCGAAATGTCTGGCAGTCCAGCACCAGCAATACAATAAGGCATTTTTGTGCACAATTACAAAAAGTAAACAAACTGGCAGTTCGGATACTGTGTACTGTAGGCAGAGGTGTACCGTGTAGCCAGGGCACACGGAGCACGGGCGTGCTGTGGCGCCCCCCCCAAGTGTTCCAGGGAGGATTCATGTCATTGGTTTGAGAATAATTGTGGTACCCCAGATCCTGGGTACATACCCCTGCGGAGGAGTCCATATACTGTAAAAAATTATTATATATATATATATATAATTTATATATATATATATATATATATACACTACTCCATAACCCGGCACTCTGAACCCTCGGCGGGGTAACTTGCTCCATTGCCTACTTTAGGAGGACAGCACCCCCAACATAAATCCACATTGTAACAGGCGGCACTCAGAGTCTTCAAAAGTAGTGAAATCAACTGTGCTTTTTATTCAACATTTCGAGGAATGAATCCCTGTGTATCCTGAGGCTGATTTCACTACTTTTGAAGAGTCCGAGTGCCGCCTGTTACATTGTGGATTTATATCTATATATATCTATCTCTATATATGTATATATATATATATATATATATATTTATTTATATAAAATTCCCATAGATGCGGCACTCCACGATGACAAAGGAATCCACACTGTACTCAAGGCTTAAGATATCAACGTTTCAATGCCTATAATTACGGCATTTTCATCAGGACATACATGATTATAATAAATATCTTACCTTATATGCTAACGCCAAGTGAACACGCTGCCTCGCCGGAGCGTCCGTCGGCGCACAATGATGTAGTGTACCATCACCATAGAAACAATATACACCAGCACTGATCACCATAGAAACAAACTAGAACAGCGCTGATACATGGAATATACGATATGAGCACTATCAATTGCGCAGGCTGTATCATTAAGACTAACAATATGTGTGATAACCAACACATCAGACGGACGACAATATATATTCATAGGATTCTTTCAAATAAAGGCTTATCCAGTAACATTTGTCATAAATATATATACACATATGCCAAAAGTTACACACAAAGCTAAGTATGCGGGACATAGGGATATGCAACTTATACATAGCATTATAGGTGATGTAGCTACATCCCCATCTACATAGTGCCTCCTACTCTGGACATGAAAGGTATTATAAGGAGGCTCCAAGACCCAACTGATCATTGAGCCCTCTTGGTGCCATGGTGCATAACCGATGAATCCAGCAAGACTCATTATGTATAAGTTTAAGGGACCTATTACCCCCCCCCCTAATAGAGGGAGGGACATGGTCAATCATTCTATATTTGATAGATGACAAGGAATGTCTTGCTCTGGCAAAATGCCTTACCACAAGCTGTTCGCTGTTCCCTAGATTAATGGCTGCTCTAATGGCACATCTTTGCGCTGCCATGCGTTCTTTAAACAACCTTTCTGTTTTTCCTATAGAGGAATTACATGTAAGATTGTGACGTATTAAATATTTGCGTCCCGATAAGGGATGGTAAAAGCTATCGCCTGGAATGAGTTATTTGCAGGTGATGCAAGTGCACCTAATGCAGCCCAATATACCAGTGTATCAGTGGGATCAGGGCCAGATGTGTCAGTTCTTACTAGGATATCACGGATGCTACGTCCTCTTTTATAGCAGGACATAATACGTGTATCCTGTAGCTTTAATTCAGCATCACTTTGGATGATTGGCCATAGTTTCTTTACTATGTTGGCAAAATTTATTGACCCAAGGTAGCATGTTGGTATTTTTCTTATATTTTATATATTAATGTGTGTGAAAATATATAATGTAAATTAGGGGTGTGCACCGGCCACTTTCGTGTTTTGGTTTTGGATCTGGATCTTTCTTTGTGTTTTGGATCTGGATTGGTTTTGCCAAAACCACCCTTCCGTGTTTTGGGTTCTGGGTTTTGTGTTTTGGATCTGTATTTTTTTGAAAAAAAGCATAAAAACAGCTAAAATCACAGAATTTGTAGGTTTTTCTGCTCCTATGCTATTATTAACCTCAATAACCTTAATTTCCACTCATTTCCAGTCTATTCTGAACACCTCACACCTCACAATAGTGTTTTTATGTCCAAAAGGTTGCACCGAGGTAGCTGGATGACTATGCTAAGCGACATGAGTGGGCGGCACAAACACGTGACCCATCTAGGCGTGAAACTGCAGTGGCAGACAGGATGGCAGTTTGAAAAACTAGGCGCCAAACTGTACATAATGCAAAGAAAAAAAAGAGGTGCAAGATGGAATTGTCCTTGGGCCCTCCCACCCACCCTTATGTTGTATAAACAGGACATGCACACTTTAACAAACCAATCATTTCAGCGCCAGGGTCTGCCACACAACTGTGGCTGAAATGATTGGTTCGTTTGGGCCCCCACAAAACAAGCTGGCAATTAATCTGTCCCTGCACAAACTGTCTCTACGGAGGCAAGATGTCATCCTCATCCTCCTCATCCACCGATTCCTCACCCTCTTCAGTGTGTACATCCTCACAGAGTATTAATTCGTCCCCGCTGGAATCCACAACCACAGGTCCCTCTGTACGTTCTGGAGGCTGGTCTCCCTGGAAGAGTTGATAATTAATTTTATGAACATCATCTTCTCCACATTTTGTGGAAGCAACCTCCTACGCCTTTCGCTGACAAGGTTCCCGGCTGCACTAAACACTCTTTCGGAGTACACACTGGAGGGGGGGCAACTCAGGTAAAATAGAGCCAGTTTGTATAGGGACCTCCAAATTGCTTCTTTTTCCTGCCAGTACAGGTACGGACTGTCTGACATGCCTACTTGGATGCTGTCACCGATGTAATCCTTTAACAGACAGACGCACGCTTGTCGCTGCTGCTTTGAGGATGCAAGTGCGGCTACAGCCCACACAATTCACAAAGACAGAAAAAAGAAGAAGAATATTTTTATTGTTTGTGTAGCACACTTTGAGAGTTACACCACCCTTTAACAGACAGACGCACGCTTGTCGCTGCTGCTTTGAGGATGCAAGTGCGGCTACAGCCCACACAATTCACAAACACAGAAAAAAAAGAACAATGGCCCTCATTCAGAGCCGCTCGCTAGCGGCAGTACGCTCGTTCTGAGCGATGTTCGCACATCTGCGCATGCGTACGGTTTTTAGTACGCATGCGCGAACCAGTCAGTGCGGCCGAAAATCGTTTGTTCGCTATATAGCGAGTGCCTGCTATTTTGAGTGACAGAATGAGGCGTATGTGGGTGGTAACAGGGGAAGGTGCTTGAAAACGGGGGAGTGGAATTCGAACGCAGGCGTGCTTAAAGGTCAAAACGGGCGTTTTAAGGGAGTGCATAATTAATACAGCAGCGTCATTGACCACGTCACTTGTTTTTTTTTAACTCAGAACTGCTCGCAAAATAGCGGTTGAAAAAACCAACCACAAGAATAGCGAGCAGTTCATACGCTGTACGATGTACTCGATTAATCTAATAAATAGCGGACATGACGTATGGTGCGAGCAGCCAGGGGGCGTTTTTATCAAATAAACGAGCGTATGTTTTGCTCGCTCGTTCAGACTTAGAGGTGTGAACAGACTGCAATGTGCGAACGGATCATTTGAATAGCCACCCCTTGTTTTTGAACGAACGACCGCAAATAGCGAACGGCTCGGAATGAGGGCCAATATTTTTATTGTTTGTGTAGCACACTTTGAGGGTGTCACCACCCTTTAACAGACAGATGCACGCTTGTCGCTGCTGCTTTGAGGACAGTATCATATGCAGTGACAGTAGACTTGTCAGAAATTGTTGGCACGTTCTTCAGTCCGGACCAGATGTCCAAACCAGCCCTTGACTTATGACACAGGCGCACGCTTGGCGCTGCTACTATGTTGATGCACGTGCGGCTACATCGCACACAAGTCACAAACACATTAAAAAAATAGTTTTTTATTTTTTGGAGCACTTTGAGGGTTACACCACCCTTTAACAGACAGACGCACGCTTGTCGCTGCTGCTTTGAGGATGCAAGTGCAGCTACAGCCCACACAATTCACAAAGACAGAAAAAAGAAGAAAATTTTTATTGTTTGTGTAGCACACTTTGAGGGTGTCACCACCCTTTAACAGACATACGCACGCTTGTCGCTGCTGCTTTGAGGATGCAAGTGCGGCTACAGCCCACACAATTCACAAAGACAGAAAAAAGAAGAATATTTTTATTGTTTGTGTAGCACACTTTGAGGGTGTCACCACCCTTTAACAGACAGACGCACGCTTGTCGCTGCTGCTTTGAGGATGCAAGTGCGGCTACATCGCACACAAGTCACAAACACATTAAAAAAATAGTTTTTTATTTTTTGGAGCACTTTGAGGGTTACACCACCCTTTAACAGACAGACGCACGCTTGTCGCTGCTGCTTTGAGGATGCAAGTGCGGCTACATCGCACACAAGTCACAAACACATTAAAAAAATAGTTTTTTATTTTTTGGAGCACTTTGAGGGTTACACCACCCTTTAACAGACAGACGCACGCTTGTCGCTGCTGCTTTGAGGATGCAAGTGCGGCTACAGCCCACACAATTCACAAAGACAGAAAAAAGAAGAATATTTTTATTGTTTGTGTAGCACACTTTGAGGGTGTCACCACCCTTTAACAGAAAGACGCACGCTTGTCGCTGCTGCTTTAAGGATGCAAGTGCGGCTACAGCCCACACAATTCACAAAGACAGAAAAAAGAAGAATATTTTTATTGTTTGTGTAGCACACTTTGAGGGTGTCACACCCTTTAACAGACAGACGCACGCTTGTCGCTGCTGCTTTGAGGATGCAGGTGGAATCTAGACGGGATTTGGAACCGGGGACACACTACCTCCATCAATTGTCTAAATCCCACTGCACTAATGGCTGATACCGGACACACGTCTAACACCTACATAGCAGTCAAGGCCTCAGTTATAAGTTTTGCTTCAGGATGACTGCTGTCGTACTTCATCCTCATCGCTAGGGACTGTTGGAGGGTCAATTGTTTAGTAAAAGTAGTGATGTTCCTACTTCCTCTCTGGGATGATGAACAACTCCCAGCAGCAGCAACAGCACTAGGAGGAAGTGGTTCTTGATCTTTCCCTATTTTATTTTTATCGGAGAAAGTTTGGTCCTCCATTTATGTTATATTGATATATACGTGCGGCTAAAGCGCACACAAACACAGAAAATATTTTTTTATTTTTGCTGGAGAGTAGTGCACTTTGTGGGTTATACCACCCTTTAAGAAATGAGCCAGCCGGCTCTTTACTTATGGGACACAGGCGCACGCTTTGCGCTGCTCCTTTGTTGATGCACGTGCAGCCACAGTGCACACAATTCACAAACACAGAAAATATATATTTTTTCGGTTTGGAGTGTACTTTGGGGGTTACAGCACCCTTTAACGGTCAAGCCAGCCGGCCCTTTACTTATGACACAGGCGCACGCTTGGCACTACTTTGTTGATGCATGTGCGGCTACTGCGCACACAATTCACAAACACAGAAAATATATATTTTTTTGGTTTGGACTGGAGTGTACTTTGGGGGTTACAGCACCCTTTAGCGGTCAAGCCAGCCGGCCCTTTACTTATGACACAGGCGCACGCTTGGCACTACTTTGTTGATGCACGTGCGGCTACTGCGCACACAATTCACAAACACAGAAAATAATTTTTTTTTTGTTTGGACTGGAGTGTACTTTGGGGGTTACAGCACCCTTTAACGGTCAAGCCAGCCGGCCCTTTACTTATGACACAGGCGCACGCTTGGCACTACTTTGTTGATGCACGTGCGGCTACTGCGCACACAATTCACAAACACAGAAAATATTTTTTTTTTGGTTTGGGGTGTACTTTGGGGGTTACAACACCCTTTAATGGTCAAGCCAGCCGGCCCTTTACTTATGACACAGGCGCACGCTTGGCACTACTTTGTTGATGCACGTGCAGCTACTGCGCACACAATTCACAAACACAGAAAATAATTTTTTTTTTGGTTTGGACTGGAGTGTACTTTGGGGGTTACAGCACCCTTTAACGGTCAAGCCAGCCGGCCCTTTACTTATGACACAGGCGCACGCTTGGCACTACTTTGTTGATGCACGTGCGGCTACTGCGCACACAATTCACAAACACAGAAAATATTTTTTTTTTTGGTTTGGAGTGTACTTTGGGGGTTACAGCACCCTTTAACGGTCAAGCCAGCCGGCCCTTTACTTATGACACAGGCGCACGCTTGGCACTACTTTGTTGATGCACGTGCGGCTACTGCGCACACAATTCACAAACACAGAAAATAATTTTTTTTTTGGTTTGGACTGGAGTGTACTTTCGGGGGTTACAGCACCCTTTAACGGTCAAGCCAGCCGGCCCTTTACTTATGACACAGGCGCACGCTTGGCACTACTTTGTTGATGCACGTGCGGCTACTGCGCACACAATTCACAAACACAGAAAATAATTTTTTTTTTGGTTTGGACTGGAATGTACTTTCGGGGGTTACAGCACCCTTTAACAGTCAAGCCAGCCGGCCCTTTACTTATGACACAGGCGCACGCTTGGCACTACTTTGTTGATGCACGTGCGGCTACTGCGCACACAATTCACAAACACAGAAAATAATTTTTTTTTTGGTTTGGACTGGAGTGTACTTTGGGGGTTACAGCACCCTTTAACGGTCAAGCCAGCCGGCCCTTTACTTATGACACAGGCGCACGCTTGGCACTACTTTGTTGATGCACGTGCGGCTACTGCGCACACAATTCACAAACACAGAAAATAATTTTTTTTTTGGTTTGGACTGGAGTGTACTTTCAGGGGTTACAGCACCCTTTAACGGTCAAGCCAGCCGGCCCTTTACTTATGACACAGGCGCACGCTTGGCACTACTTTGTTGATGCACGTGCGGCTACTGCGCACACAATTCACAAACACAGAAAATAATTTTTTTTTTGGTTTGGACTGGAGTGTACTTTGGGGGTTACAGCACCCTTTAACGGTCAAGCCAGCCGGCCCTTTACTTATGACACAGGCGCACGCTTGGCACTACTTTTTTGATGCACGTGCGGCTACTGCGCACACAATTCACAAACACAGAAAATATATTATATTTTTAGCACATGGGGGGAGCACCCCTGATGGACAGAGCACCCCCTGGACAACACTACAGCACCCCTTTAGGACTGGGACACTGCACAGGACTTTGGAGTGGACACAGCCCCTATGGAGAACTGACTGCACAACACAGTCCAGCCAGCCCCTATGGACTTTGAAGTAGTGGACACAGCCCCTATTAACAACAGCAGCACAGCACAACACAGCCAGCCCCTATGGACTTTGAAGTAGTGGACAACAGCAGCACTACACTACACTACACTACACAGCCCTAACTCCCACCCTCCCTCTTCACTGTCCACAGCCGAGTGAGAAAATGGCGCCGACGCGGATACCTTATATAGGATCCAAAACCCACGAGACTCGGAAGGCGGGATGATGACGTTTTGCCTCGATTTCAGATCCGAGTCAGGCGGGAAAAGTCGAGCCTGACTCGGATCGGACTCGGATCGGGGGGGCTCGGGGGGGGTTCGGATTTCAGAAATCCGAACCCGCTCACCCCTAATGTAAATATTCATAGTGTGTTAGTCACTGTATTGGGGCTCCGAACCCCATAAGGAAAACTCAGAGCTCTCAATTCAAAGCTATCGTAGTAGTCAAAAGTCCCACTTCAGTGGCCAGCAAGAGGGATCCCTCTGTGAACTGGCTGACACCAGGGCTTCCAGGGGACAGTCGCAGCGCATGATCCCAGCATGCGGAGAGAAAGATGCAGAGGTTATAAATAGCTGTTCTCCCCCAGTGGTCCGGCAGTTTTAGGTAGCGGTCTGCGCAGTGAGAAGTGGGAAGTGAGGCGGCAGTGCTGTGAGCGGGACACTGCAACTTCCAGCACCTCTGGCAACAGCTGAGAAGGGGAGGCGGACTTTCTTTCCCAGGAGGCTGGCGCAACGCCCTCTGACATTTCCAGCACCCGGAGCCTGTGCTCTGCCGGAACCGCCCTCCCTACGCCATACTTGCCTACTTTTGAAAAACCATTTCAGGGAGATTGTAAAAGCAGCACCTATGAGCGCGGCGGTAAGTGGGTGTGTACTGCTGCATCTGAGAGGCGTGTCATAATACTGACTTACATCCAAATGTAAATGAGCCCCAAAGCAGTTAGTAAGATCTACTTGTTGATGAGAACACACTGATACTTCTCAGAAAATATGTGTAGGCATAGGGATCATTGTGCCTTATATCCAATGCAGGGAAATTATACTAATGATCCCGTTTGAATGTATATATCTCTGTTTTTTCTTTTATATAACAATGTCATAATGCGGGTAAGGTGAAATGAGGGAGATTGGTAGACTCTTCAGGGAGACAGGGAGATTGCTGCTATTTCAGGGAGTCTCCCTGACAATGAGGGAGAGTTGGCAATATGTAGACCTACGCCCCTGACTCTAGGGTCTATTTCATACTCCACCCGGAATAGCCGAGAGGCTCCTGAAAATCGAGTGACGCTCCCTGCCACCTGGAAAAGTAGGCAAGTCTCCCGACCTGTGAGGGGGAGTGACGACGTGATTTTTGCTGAATCGTGTAACCAGCGTTGTGAAGCATGGCCCCGCCCCCTGCTTCACAATGCCTGTAATCTCGGCATTGTGCAGTGGGGGAAGAGCTACGATGGTGCGTTCACGTGGCCACACTCCTGCTAATGCTGAGTAATGTTCCTGGCCACGCCCCCTATAACGCACCACAGACCCCGGCTATGCTGACCTCTGGGGGGGGGGGTGCAGCCAGAATGTCGGCAAGCATGGTCTATTTTTCTCTTTATAAATACTGATTTCAATATGTGCTTGTTTCTACTCACTGATTAATTACTGAGCTCTGACACCGCACTATAATCCTGGTCCCTGTGATCTCTCTTGCTTTCTGCCTGTCTTCTCTGCTATGCTATTTTCTGTCTCTCACTGTTCCCCTTTCTATCTCTCCAGCCCCCTCACTGCTCCAACCTCTCTCTCTAACTGCTGTCTCCCAAGCCTCTTTCAATCTGTCCATGATCATGCCTCTGCCATCTGACGCGGCTCATTTGACATCCTCCTGACTCCTTGGGCAACTACAAAGGCTGCAGGGCATTATATTTGTGTTTTGTGGAATGCCTGTGTAGCAGTATACACTCTAGCATCATGCACAGCATTGCATGTAATACTTTGCATAGTGGGGTATTGCATGGCTCTTCCCACTAAAGTCAAGCGGCTTTTATTCTAGCTTGTTCCCACCTGTTGTTCCTCTTTTTGGGTACTGTGGCACGAGTGGCTTAGGACATACAGTAGCTGATATACTGCCATTTCTTTCTTTTGTAAATCAGTTTTGGTGGCTGCTTGATAGGCCAAAGATAAGGTACATTTTGTGGTTTTCTGCTACTACAGAGAGTTTGGGGATATGAAAACAGACTGTCTCATTATTTTCACACTTCCTCCTTAATAAGAGTATCTAATTGCTCTGCAGTGCAATCACAAATCCATTCTACGTGCACTTAAGCTAACTGGACTGTAATTGTACCTATGTGTGATACTGCACTTGCAATAGCGACATTTTCAAACAGAGGGACGGAATTACGGGACAGACTATTCACTACGGAACACAGTTGCTTATACATACGCACTAGAAATTTCAAGGGGAATTGCGTTTGCAGAGACTACGCAGACCCAAAAGAGAGTGATTGACAGGAAGTGCAGTTTTAGGGTGGTGATGGGGGGTGATCGGGCGAACGCTGGCGTGCCAGTGTGTTTCAACGGCGTTGCTGGGCCGTGCATAAATGATCAGCTGTGATACCAGATGCTGCCTGAGGCATCATAAGGTGCCCATACACAGTGCGATATAGCAGCCGATATGATGGATTGTTACGATATCGCTGCTATATCGTACCGTCTATGGGCATGATATCGGCAAGTGCGCGCTCCCGTGGTGTCTTACATCGCACCTCCAGATCTTACTGCAGGTTCACTTGATCTGGAGATGCAATGTACGATCCCATGCAGCCCTATGCGGGTGGGGTGACGGCATTTCGGGCGGTTTGCCACCCGTTCACATCGGCTGTCGGTTCTCCCGTGGCGTCGCAAGGTGCATATTGCACCATGTATGGGCAGCTATAGCACGCGCATAAGTAAGCAATTCCTGAGTGAGGTCTGGGCTACTCTAACTGTCCAATGTTACTTGATGTTACCGATTGTTTCACTATGTTGGTCAAGTATACGGATGTGAGTAAGGGGAAGTGGGCGTCCATATGTCAGGCTGCGTTCACAATGTGAATGCAAACATTAAACTAATATCGCTGATATTAGCAAGGCAGTTGTGTGTGTATATGCGTAAAAAAAACCATATTAAAATCGTCTCAAAGCCGCTGCTTGTGAAAGGCACTGAGTACCTGAAAAAGCCCATCCGGCTACTGCCAGGTTCTTGCCCGGCCGGTCAAAACCGGCAGGTGTGTAACTGGCCTTAGACGCCGGCCACTGGAGGGCGCCACTGAGTTCACACACAGGGGGTAATGGGTAATGACATGTAATGGTGCACAGATGTCTGGCATACATGTATTGGGGCATGGATGTGTGGCCTATGGGGCACAAATGTGTTGCATATTATTATTATTATTATTATTATTATTATTATCCTTTATTTATATGGCGCCACAAATGTTCCGCAGCGCCTCACATAGAACATAAAACTAATAAGTGAACACAAAAAGAAACAAAACAAGTACAGTACATTACAGTGAAGGACATTATATACATTGCTGCAATAGTGATTTAAACACTCACAATAAGCAGCAGGGAGTTGGCAGAGATGTGTTGGGTGCCCTTATGAGAAGTAAGGAGTAGAAGTGTAAGGAGAAGCACGTGAGGGAAGAGGTCCCAGCTCGTGAGAGCTTACAATATTATGTATTGGGGGCACAAATGTGTGGCATATTATGTATTGGGGCACAAATGTGTGGCATATTATGTATTGGGGCACAAATGTGTGGCATATTATGTATTGGGGCACAAATGTGTGGTATATTATGTATTGGGGCACACATGTGTGGCATTATGTATTGGGGCACAAATGTGTGGCATATTATGTATTGGGGCACACATGTGTGGCATATTATGTATTGGGGCACAAATGTGTGGCATATTATGTATTGGGGCACAAATGTGTTGCATAAATGTGTAGCATTTTAACTAGTGGAGGCATTTGTGTGTAGCATAATTAGGAATTGGGGCTGAAGCCGTGTGGCATATAATTGTGGAACAGATGTCTGGCAAATTATGAATTGGAGCAGTGTTATGAGGCACAGTATGATTTTGGAGCTCTGCTGTATGGCATAATATAAATTAGTGTCACTAATGTTTGACATATTATGAATTGGAGGGAGCAGGGGCGGTGGGTGAAATATTGCCTAGGGAGCCCAGACACCTTGCACCAGCCCTGCATACACTCAGTGGAATGCATGCACCAAAGGGTTTTCTAGGACTTTTCATGTATATGCAATACCAAATATCCGCTCAACTGCGCAAACATTGTTGCATTAGATGCATTTCCCAGGTAAGAGCACTGCACAAGGCGCACAATAAACGTAATATATACAAAGTGCTCTCAAAGGGCGCAATTCAATTATTTTCGCTGGCAGATGACTCCCCTTGCGCCCGACGGAGCTATTCAATTGTTGCTCCTGCCGGGCGCCCATCACTTTGGTCGGGTTTAGCTGCTGTATGCGGCTAAATCCGACCTCTATGGGAGCGATCAGCGAGATAATTGGCATCAATTGAATAGCGCCCCGCGATCTTCCGTCACTTTAGACGGGAGATCGGGCAAGCTAAAATAATTGAATTCCACTCAGAGTCACACACACACACACATACCAAGTGATCATCAGAACTGCCACTAACGCTGAAAGCAAGCAACTGTCGCTGAATAAGCTGCTTCCTCATTTTTATAACCACAACTATTTTGCATGTGAAATTTAGATTACAGTATACACCCAAGTAGCTGAAAATGAACTAGAGACAGCTGCACGTAGCCCACAATGTAACAGTAATTTTTCTCTGACGTTTTACAAGTTTTAATCTTATTAAAAACTCTGTGAAGTTCTTTTTTCTTGTTATTTTTGTTTTATTTTCCATCAAATGGTTGCAAGGCAATTCTTAATATTTAATGCAGAGAGTTGTACAGTGATTATATACTTCCCATTTTGTTTCAGATGTACATCTCCTCATATAACTTTTATGACACACTAGAGAAAGGATAGCATGGGGAAGGCCAAAAGTAGCTGCATTACTTACCTCTCCCCTGTCGCCACTTCTTTTTTATGTAATCTGTTTTTATTGAGAATGGAAACAGCACATTACATATATGGCCTACAGCGGCCCACAAAAACAGCAAATAAGATCAAAGAACAATATGAAATCAGTCAACAAATATATTCATACAACATGAGATATAGGAGCAAGAAAGAATAAATCTCAAATTGCTTAATTTTGAACGTGCTTTCAAATATTACTAACTAAAAGAAAATGAAAAACAAGCAAAAACAAAAAACACCACAATATAAAAGCAAAAATCAAAATAGCTAATAAAACAAGATACATAAAAAATTAAGAAAGAAAGAAAACAATATATAGAAAGAAAGATAACAAAATAATAGGGAAAAATAAAAGAGGATGTCGCAATATCCTAAGAAACACTTAAATATTTATTTTGTATTCAGCAGTCTCTTTAAAATTCAGCCAGCAATACCAAATGTCAGTAAAATCTAGAGGAGAGGATTTAGACAATGAGAGGTCTTCCATATACATATATTGATCTATTCTCTGGAACCATCGAGAGATGGGAGGACAAGTCGAAGACCTCCAATAACATGGTACAGTAGCCCTCGCAGCATTAACCAAATGACGCAACACGGATTTTTTATATATGGATATTGGGAGGTCAGATAAATTTAGCAACCAAAATTCAGGTTTATCAGATAAAGGAAGACCAGTGATCAATTCCGATAATTGTCGAACCTTCCTCCAAAAGTCAGCTATCACCGGGCACTGCCACCAAATATGGAGAGGGGTGCCCACCGCCTGTTGACAACGCCAGCATAAATCAGGTAAATTTGGAAACATCCGGTGGATGTGGACAGGGCATCTATACCACCTTGCCAAAATCTTATATTGGGTTTCTAGAACTTGGAGTGAAGAGGAACTAGCAAAAGTAAAATCAAATATTTGTGACCACTGATCTTCAGTTAGGTCCCTTCCTAGTTCACTATGCCAGGCAGAGACATAAGAAGGTAAAGATGGATTAGAGCATTCAAGACATATTTGGTATATGGAAGAAATAAGGTGTCTTGGTGGATCTACTGCCATACATAAAACTTCAAATTTAGTTGGAATCCAGCGAGGTTCACTAGCCTTAAGAGAATTCACATAATGTCTTAATTGGAGAAATACCCAAAATGAACGAGGTGGGAGATTATATATTTGCTGTAGTTCTGTAAAAGATCGCATTCCACTAGGTGTCACTAGATGGGATATACGTGTAATACCTTTTGTGGACCAACTAGATAAATTAGATATCATAAGACCTGGGGGAAAATCAGGGTTATCTACCAGTGGAGTAGGCAGTGAAGCGCATGGGCTAAACGAGGGGAGATTTCTAAATTTATTCCAACAGCGTAGAGTGGGGCCTAGTGTCGGGTGAGATAAGTACGGACATTTAACAATCCAGGGAAGGACATGGGGTGGTTTACCTACTGTGTGACCTACTACACATGTCCATTGTTTGATTGATGATAGACGAGACATTTCAACAATCCTAGATAAGTGGACTGCATGGTAATAAGTAAGGAAGTGGGGTAATTGCAAACCACCTCTCAAACGACTTTGCGTTAATACAGCCTGTGATAGTCTGGCTCTACCTGAGCCCCAAACAAAATGACCCACTAAGCTTTGTAATTCCCGAAAAAAGGAAACTGGTATTGCAATAGGCAAAACTTGCATCAGATATAAGACCTTAGGTAAAATAGACATCTTAACCGTGTTAATTTTACCCAACCAGGATAGCTTCAATATAGACCATCTCTGAAAATCTGTCTTAAATTTTTGAATAAGAGGGGGAAAATTTAGCTGGTACAAATTATTATTTGAAGGGGATAAAAGAACACCCAAATACTTAAGACTAGAAGAAATCCACACAAAGGGAAAAGCACCTCTAAGGCTTGTCACAGTGTTGTCAGGGGTTGATATATTCATGGCAACGGATTTGGAATAATTGATTTTAAAATTAGAGACTCCACTGAACCTATCAAACTCTTGCATGAGGGCAGGGAGAGAGGTCACCGGCAAAGAGATGGTAGCAAGGAGATCATCGGCAAATAGTGCCAATTTGTATTCATGGTCTCCAATCTGCACACCTTTAATATTCCTGTTACATCGGATAGCCCTCGCCAATGCCTCCATGCAAAGTACAAATATAAGAGGAGACAGTGGGCATCCTTGACGTGTACCATTAGTGATCGGGAAAGGCTCTGAAAGGGCCCCATTGACCCGAACTCTGGCCGTGGGCGATTTATAAAGGGCTAAGATACGATGAAGACAGTGGGATCCTAACCCCATATATCGAAGAAGGCCTTCCATGAACTGCCAATCAATCCTGTCGAAGGCCTTCTCGGCATCTGTTGAGAGAAGAATAACAGGGGTCCCAGTACCTTTAACAAAATGGATTATATCAATAATCTTAGAGGTATTGTCCTTAGCCTCCCTACCTCGAACAAATCCCACTTGGTCTTCATGTATCAAGCCCGGGAGAAGGGAACTCAGCCTATTTGCCAGCATTTTAGCATACAATTTTAAATCATTATTTAATAAAGAAATAGGCCTATAGCTAGCGCATTGTGCAGGGTCCTTCCCCTCTTTAGGAATTATTGATATATGTGCTTCAAGTGTCTGAGGGGAAAAACCTACCCTATCAGAAACTTCATTACAGGCTTTCAAAAAAAGGGGCAACAGCATAGAGCAAAATGTCGTATAATAACTTACAGGAAAACCATCGGGGCCAGGGCTTTTCCCAAGAGGAGTATTTGACAGAGCAAAATCTAGTTCCTCGTAGGTAAAGGGGCGATCGAGGGAAGTCAGATCGCTCTCATCAAGTTGTGGGAAATCAACCGAAAGGAGGTAATTTCTAATCGCTTCCTGATGCGTTAATGAATGGGTAGGTGATTGTTCCTTACGTAAGTTATAAAGTTTCAAATAATAATTTTGAAAGGCCGCTGCAATCTGAGGAAAGGTGTGGACAACATTCCCCCCTGAATCCCGAACATTGGAGACATAAGATTTTAGCCTCTGAGTTTTTAGAGTTCTAGCTAGCATTTTGCCAGGCTTGTTTCCCCATTGATAAAATTTATGCCTGCATTTCTGTAGATATAATTAGTTTTATCCTGAAGAAGCTTATTAAGAGCCTGCCTTGCTTCAGTAAGTTCTCTCAATGTAGTTGCATCTAAAGAGGATTTATGGGATGTTTCCAGGGACTGAATACGGGTTAGGAGTTGTTGCCGTTGAGCCATCCTTTCCCTTTTTAATCTAGAACCTAGTTGAATACAATCGCCCTCATTCAGAGCCGTTCGCTATTTGCGGTCGTTCGTTTAAAAACAAGGGGTGGCTATTCAAATGATCCGTACGCACATTGCAGTCTGTTCACACCTCTAAGTCTGAACGAACGAGCAAAACATACGCTCGTTTATTTGTTAAAAACGCCCCCTGGCCGCTCGCACCATACGTCATGTCCGCTATTTATTATATTAATCGAGTACATCGACCAGCGTATGAACTGCTC
This sequence comes from Taudactylus pleione, assembly GCA_031769625.1. Classification (NCBI taxonomy): domain Eukaryota; kingdom Metazoa; phylum Chordata; class Amphibia; order Anura; family Myobatrachidae; genus Taudactylus; species Taudactylus pleione. Next base: position 82,798 of record JAUIMM010001027.1, read on the forward strand.
GCTATTCTTGTGGTTGGTGTTTGCTACCACAAATTTGCGAGCAGTTCTGGCTATAAAATAACCCAGTGACGTGGTCAATGACGCTGCTGTTTTAAATATACACACCCATAAAACGCCCGTTTTGACCTTTAAGCACGCCTGCGTTCGGATCTCCACTCCCCATTTTCAAACACCTTCCCCTGTTACCACCCACATACGCCTCATTCTGTCACTCAAAATAGCAGGCACTCGCTATATAGCGTACAATCGATTTTCGGCCGCACTGACTGGTTCGCGCATGCGTACTAAAAACCGTACGCATGCGCAGATGTGCAAACATCGCTCGGAACGAGCGTACTGCCGCTAACGAGCGGCTCTGAATGAGGGCCAATGTCCTCTAATCACACATTTGTGTGCCTCCCACACCATAATCTTAGACACATCTGGAGCATCATTAATATCAATATATTCAGTAATGGCTTTTAGAAGATCATTTTTAGTACAGGGGTCACTAAGTAAGAGCTCATTAAAGCGCCATGTCCACGGTCTGGGTGTCAAGTTAGGAAAACATATATGTGCAAAAATTGGGGCATGGTCAGACCAGGTAATATGACCTATTTGACTATGGGGAAAATATTGAAGGTTTCTATGATCTATAAGAAAGTAATCAATACGTGAATATACAGAGTGCGGGTTAGAGTAAAACGTATAGTCTCTAACCGTTGGATGTTGAGTCCTCCATAAATCTATAAATTGGTATTCAGAAAAAAGTTGACGTACTCTACGATGATCTCGCAAGGAGACTCGGGGCGATCCCAAAGAACAGTCTAACACAGGGTCTAAAGACCAATTAAAGTCTCCACCTATAATTACACATCCCTCTCTCAATGGTTCCAAAAGTTTCAAGACCTTATTAAAAAATTGCCTCTGTTTGTGATTAGGGGAATAAACATTTACAATAGTGTATACTTGATTATATATCTTACATTTCAATATTTGACACCTGCCTTCCACTAGAATATGATGAGATATATCTGTAACGGCAAGCCTACGAGAAAGAAGTATAGCCACTCCCAGAGATTTACTCTGAGAGTTATTACTACAAAACACATGGGGGTAATAATAATTCCCAAGCTTAGGAGCAATTAGCTGTTTAAAGTGCGTTTCTTGCACAAAAGCCACATCTACTCTCTCTAGGTGAAGTTCTCGCAGTAAAGTGGACCGTTTTTCAGGAATATTAAGACCTTTAACATTAAAGGAACATAATTTTATATTTTCTGGTTTAAGGGGGGCCATGGCAGCGGCTGTGGAAAGGGTGAATCATAAACAGAGAGTGAGGCATTATATGAATCTTATAAGAGTTTACATGAGCAGCAGAGATATAGCGACCAAAAGGGGAAAAAAACAAAACAAAAACAAAAATATTAAAATAAAAACAAGAATAATAAAAAAAAGAAATAAAATAGTATAGGGAAAACAAAAAAAAAATCTGATTAAAATAAACACTAGAGAAAGGATAGCATGGGGAAGGCCAAAAGTAGCTGCATTACTTACCTCTCCCCTGTCGCCACTTCTATGCATGCATGTCCTGAGGTCACGCATGCTCAAAGCCACCGGGGAGTCAATGAGGAGGTAACGGAGAGGTCCCCTCGGATCCCTCTTCGCATTCCCAAAACTTCTTACCAAAGGAGTGGGGCTACGAGAAAAAGCGCCATCTAAAGATGGACTTTGTTCTCGCAGGCAAACATCAAAAACTTTCATGTTTTCGGAGTCTGCTGAATAGCAGGTGGTCCTATTCGGACCCCTGATGATGAATGGCCCGGTGACCTAAATATGGGGAAACTGGCATTTCTGCATGGTTAACGGGCCATTTATCGTATGCTGAATAGGCCCCTGAGCCTTTTTCACAAACCATAAATTACATTAATTTCAGAACATTTAGTTGTCAACTGAATTGTTGGTTTTTTTTTTCTATTTCTTTCTTATAATTCTTCTTTTCATTAATTAGTAGTTATTTTTTTTTCCATAATCAGTATGTGGACTTAGGGCCTGATTCAGAGGTGCTCGCTGTTTGCGAGTGCTCGCTCTGAATCAGGGCGGGGATTTATTTTTTTTTCTCCTGCCCGCTCGCTAAGCTGTGGGTGCCCACCCTTATTGCTAAGATAGGGTCTCAGCACTCATAATGCCGAGTGGGCTTCCTGCTCTAATAGAAGTCCACTACTGACATCACGAGTGCGCCGTAGGGGTTCTCAAGATTTTTTGAGCATGCACAGTTGCAAATAATCTCTCAACTGTCATGCCTGAGGGTTGGTTTCGGTAGGAACAGGTTTGGTAGGCTGAAGGGGACATCAGAGATGCATGAAGGAACTTGGTGTTACAGTCACCTAGGACTCACCATGTAAAGACCTCTAGAATCGCTCAGGCGAGGTCTTCACCAATAACAGCCTTCCGTTGTTCCCTTAAAACTGGACACGTTCACCGGTACTTAGGTGGCCGTCTGGACTTAACTTGAGATAGTAGAGGCTCACACGAGGTTATCCTAGGACCACTAGATGTTATGGGACTGTTTTAGGACTGGAAAAGTGAGGTAATCTTGATGAAGTCTACAAGGTACAGCTTGCATAGTTGGGAAGCGGCAAGGACATCCGAGAGGCGGCTAGAGAGCTGAGAGGTGGCCTTGAGGCCTGAGGTGCGGCTGTGACTGCCGGGATGCGACTTTGAGAGCCTCTATGGAAACAAGATGAGAGGTGGCTTTGACAGCCAAGGTGCGGCAAATAAGCCAGTAGCTACACAGATTGAGATGCGGCCTTGAGGGCCGAGGTGCAGCTTTGAGAGCTGAGGTGGTAACAGGCTAAGATGCGGCCTTGTGAACCAAGGTACAGCTTTGGCAGCTGGGATGAGGCTTTGAGGCTGAGGTACGGCCTTGTGGGCAGATGTGCAGCTTTGACAGCCTGGATGCAGCTTTGAGAGCAGAGGTCATTTCAGGCTGAGGTGCGGTCTTGAGGTGCCCGAGGTGCAGCTTTGAGAGCCGCGGTGGTAACAGGCTGAGATGTGGCCTTGTGCTCCGAGGTGCGGCTAAACAGCCGGAATGCGGCTTTGAGAGCCGAGGTGGTAACAGGCTGAAGTGCGGCCTTGTAAGCCGAGGTGCGGCTAGACAGCCAGGATGCAGCTTTGAGAGCCGAAGTGGTAACAGACTGAGATGCGGCCTTGTGGGCTGAGGTGCGGCTAGCCAGCAGGGATGCAGCTTTGAGAGCTAAGGTGGTAACAGGCAGAGAGATGGTGACAGATGACTACAATGAGCGATAAGGCCGCAGGTGCGACTAGACAGCCAGGATGAAGCTTTGAGAGCCAAGGTGGTAACAGGCTGAGATGCGACCTTGTGGACTGAGGTGCGGCTAGCCAGCAGGGATGCGGCTTTGTGAGCCAAGGTGGTAACAGGCTGAGAGATGGTAACAAATGACTACAATGAGTGATAAGGCCGCAGGCACAGCACAACCCAGGAACACCAGGGGGCAGCAATAAACAAACACTGTAGATGACGGAGTGAGAATGTAGGGCTAGAGTTCTTTGAAACACAGCAGAACAGGCACAGATAAGCAGGACCACAAGTGTCAGGAACCAGAAGGACACATACATACACGCTATAGCCGACGATGAACCAACAGGCTTAAAAAAAATATATATATATACATATATATATACAGTATTTATCTGGCATTCGATCCTGTGAGGAAATCAAAGGTGCAGAGAAATGAATATGTATTTGATCAACCCGATGCAGTTTGGACTAACGAGTAATGCTGGGCATACACTCTACAATTATCTGTCAGATATCTGTCCAATCTGGCTGTTTGGAATGAACATCTGATAATGTATGGGAGCCAATGACAATCGACCATATTTGGCTCTATTTACTACAATTCGCATTGGTAATGCAGATTGAAATGTGATATTACCGAGTGAATTCGCATTGCGAATTCAGGCAATATCACAGGGATTTACTACAAATCCCTTGCAGGGACAGAGCTTGCGATAAAGCTCTGTCCCTGCTAATCCCCTTCGGAGCCTTATCACGGTATTTTCGCAAAAAATACTGTGATTAAGTGTCCACGCATGCGCCAACCGTTCGCCGCAGCTACCCCCCCTCCGGTGCTAAGCCCCGCCCCCGGCACTAAGCCCCGCCCCCACGATCACGGACCCCCCGCGACCCCCCCTCCCTTACTTACACTTACCTGCATGCTCCAGGCCTCCGGTGATGTTCTCCATTCCTCCGGTCAGGTGATCTCCCATACTGCACTGGGGCCCGATCACCTGATGACCGGGCAGCAGTGCACTGTGGGAGACCAGCTGACCGGAGGGGAGACATCACCGGAGGCCCGATCACCGGTCCCTGGAGTCAGGTAAGTAAATTTTTTTTTTACTATTTTTTTTTTTACAGTAATCAGCTTGCGGTCTGTTTAGACCACACAGCTGATTACAGGGACTGACTCCCGGCTCTGCTCTCCCCATTAGAGCAGGGCAGGAGGCCAGTAACCGGGGGAGACCCTGGATAACGCGTTATTATCACAGGGCTTTCCCCGGTATTTTTTTCACATTTATTTTTAGTAACTATGGTCAGATCACATTTCCCATTACAGTTATGGGAAATGCGATCTGCTTACTAAAAATAAGTGATACTTAGGGGTTGGAGTAGAATTTTACGAATTCTACTCCAATTGCCCTGTAATAACTATAGGTGATACTAAAATAATGTGAAAAGGGTGTGAAAACACCCTTTTTCACATTATTTTAGTAAAAATAATGTTGATAAATAGAGCCCATGGTCTTAAACCCTGGAAAATGGGCAAAAATTATTGGTCAAATTGGTTAAATTCATTTGATTTAACCAATTTATCTAGCTGACACTTTTTGTCTGTCCATTATCATTTGCTCCCATACATTACCAGATTTTCATTCCAACCAGCCAGATTGGACAGATATCTGACAGATAATTGTATAGTGTATGCCATCATAACACATAGGATTTTTTATTCATTTATCTGCTAAGCACAAAGCGATATTAACTCTGAATAAAGAAAATAAGCAATAGTGGAGAAAATACCATTTATTAAAGCTACAGAGCGTCTATGGGCCGTATTCAATTTCCGACGAAAAGCCCCGGACTTTTCGCATGCTGGAGATTTCGCCGTCATCGCTAGTTTTGTCTCTGGAAAAGTATCGCGCTCGTCCTCGCTTTTCACCCCATTCAATTGCAAAGGACGCGAGAACGCGTCCTGGCGAAACTCAGATAGGCGAAAAGTGCTGCCAGATTTGGGAAAATCAGCCTGACACCCCCCAAAAGATGCACTGACATGGGGGATCACTATGGATAACCCCGAATAGCCCTGCTGAAGGTATTTGAGGTGCCTAAATGCTCTCAATTGGTGCTATTTTGCGTCTTTGCACAAGTGGTGAAGAATAGCATTTAGCAATTTTTTGGCAAAAATAAGTAGTCCCAGCAAATTTGGGGTACATGAAAATGGGTGCAAGCATGGTTAAAAATCGTTTATGTGCGTTTTTAAGTGCACCTTCAGCAAACATCTGCAATAAAAAAAAACAGCATGGGCATACTTGGGGGACCTCCTTTAGTCGATTTCACTAGTTTTTAAGTTTGTACCCCAACTTTATTTTTTTTCACCCCCAAAACGAAAGTACTTTTTAGAGGTTATCTAAAGTATTTTTTATTTACTTTTTTTGACGCAGTTTACCTTTGGGGGACTGTCCCAAGGCTGCTGGGGTGTTTCCACAACTTTGCACCCCAAATCCCCAATTCTGCACTTTTTTCCGCCTCCTTTCAGAGGCGAATCTTTCCCGCTGGTTACAAGGCGCAGACTTTTCGCCACGGCGAAAAGTCTTTGGAATTGAATATGGGGAAAAGTTCTCGCCTGGCGAAAAGACGTCACCCCGAGAACTTTTAGCTGAGAACGGCTTTTCGCTGGCAATTGAATATGGCCCTATATCTATAATATAAGCCAAGTATATTCATACAGGAAAGAGTATGGAGGATTGAAATTTAAAGTGTAATTAGTGATTGAATTAATTGTGTACAGCTATATTAGTGCATTTTTTGCTTACATGTTTTTTATTTATGTGATCTATTTATTGTTGTTAATGTCTATGGCCATAGTCTTTTTATAATCAATAAATGTATTGAAATTATTCATCAAAAGTGTGATTTATCCAATCCGATTTTTTATTAGGGGTGTGGCAATCACCTCCAATAGAAAGCTGCAGCAGTTATTGGATAAAGATCAAGTGATATCCATATTTTGCCTGGCGCCAGGGTGTGTTTCCCTGTTCTATATTATAGGCTTAAGAAAGGTGCTGAACCAATGGATACGAGGCAGGTGATTAATGGAATCTACAGGTGAGGAGGAAACGCCAGTATCACGTGCCGTAGACCGGCATTCCAATCTCCTAGCAATTGGAGATGCCGTCCCAGTATGGCATGTTGTCCAGGAGCAGAATTCCGGGAGTGTCACACCTGACCTGGTGTGGAGGTGACCTGGAGGAGAGACACCCAGAGCACGAGTAAGTAACAAGGTGCGCTGGCGACTTGTAACACTTGGGTGGCTTGAGCCAGGACTTCCTCATGTAATGATGTGAGGAAATAGAGATATGGCAGTGGATGATGGGCCCAAAGGCGAGGACAGAAATAGAATGTCTTTATTAAACAGGAGGTTGGAATGAGAACTGGAGATGATAAAACTGAATGAATGAGAATAATCGGATTGGGACCGATGATGCTGGATTGAGAGCTGGCTTGGTATGAGACCAATGTTGATGATTTGAAGAAGTTGATGGATTTGAATCCGATGTTAAAGATTTAATGAACTTGATCAGTATGAGAACGATTTTGGATTGAAGAACTTAATTGATATGAGTACGGCTGGAACCAGTGGTGGCTGTAAGAATAAATCTCAGTGGTAAAACCAGACTGATGTGCATGCTGGTATAGGAGACTTGTTTACCATATATAGGAACTGGATAAAATGGACTGGGACCGTTCAGATACAAAGTACTGAGCTGTAACTTCTGCAAGAAGCAACGTCAGTCAGGAAATGGAATTTATAGGGGAGGATCTCCAGCGATTGGATGCTGGGATCAGCTGGTCTGGGAGCAGCACTCTGAGTGGTGGAGGAGAGTCAGGTAACAGAGTCCAACATACTGTTGTTCTGGAGGGGACTCTGGCGTGCAGTTTGTATACCATCATGCTGGGGAGACACACTGTGAGTAAGTGACTGCAGAGAGCCGTCTCCATGCTCAGTGACAAGACACTGAGCAGACGGGCAGGAGTAGACCTCAGCACCAGCCTGGAGTGATGTGCAACGTGAGCGGAGCTCTGTACTATCCAGGAGTGATGCACAGCGTGAGCGGAATTCAGCGCTAGCCTGTACAGGCACCAGAGAGGTAAAAAGGTGGTTTTAAGTGTCCGGAGCATGACATCAACTATGTGAACATCAGCATTGTGTGCACCCCTGAATCAGGTCCAGTGGCTGTAAGCCTTCTGTCACTGTGTCCTCCTTCCCCTTTGTTTTAAATAATAAATGTTTGCAGATCCCCAGCTTTCATACATAGGACAGTTACCTCCTGAAACAACCTCACATCATTGGGTGTATATTGTTTTTAGTTTTAGTTCAGAACTAAATATAAACAGGTGAGATTAATAAGCAGTTTATGAATGTGGAAGGTATAATCACACAGTTGTAAGATTACACAATCGGGGTTACTTACTAACATAATACAAAAGTGCCAAATGACAATGTGCAGTAAACAATAGCACTCTGGTAATTATTTGAGACAACAGATCTTAAAGATGAACCTAAGATAGATACAGCTGCTTTACAGTATTTGTCCATCGATAGGCAGAGGCCCCCCTGAAATATTATGTTGTGCTATCCTGCTATGGTGGGTGTACGATTACGAGATTCAGCAAGAATTGCGCCATCGCATTCCCGGACCGCCCACTTTTGCGGCAAACACGGGGAGGGTTGCGGGGGGCGGCTGCCATTCCGGGGGACTTTCCTACTCTTGTGGGGTGCCGGGAGTGACACCCGATTTTCGGTAGGCTCTCGGCAGCCCCAGGAGAGTAGGCAGGTATGCGCTAACCCCTTAAGAAAGGAGTCTGTGGTGTATGTAAGCTTTGATAGGTCTAGTGCAAATTAGACCAATAAAAGCAGATATTAGATTGGTTGCTATGGGTTAAGGCACATTTGTGTTCCATGGGGCCCAGGCTATCCTACTTTGTCTACGTTGCCTTGGTAAACGTAACCACCAGAAACAACCTATTCCTGACCTGCCCTTGTCTTCCATTAAATTTTTGTATGTGGTCTTCCAGTTCCTGCCCAATTGCTGCTTTCCCTGCCTGACTGACCATGCATCTGACTCTATTTTAGGTTATAGAAGTTGTTATAGTATGTCTGAAATTCTGCTTGTATAGCTGTAGGTTCGTAAGTTAAGTGACCTTTATAGGTCTTTATTAGGCATAAAGTTTTGAGCAGACCTTCTGGATCTTAATTTACATGGTAAGATTTTATTGGCCTTTTTCCTTTTCCATAAAAACCTTAGCAAAGAAAATCTGAATTCTCCTTTAACTCCTTTGAGCTCAGCTGGGGTTTTCATGTATGGAACATGTTTATGTTTAGATTCTAGTTTTTTCTATTTTATTTAAGTATTAAGGGGCTTATGCTTCATAACTAAAATATCGATGGAGGTAATCAGGTTTAGAACTTGCATGGAGTTCTACCTAATTACCGGAAGAATCATCATTCCTCCTCTCCATAGTTATCTATTCTGAAAAGCTGTCATTTTTGCGATGACAACTATTCAGACAATAGATACTTTTCCCTGCCTGCTCTACCTTACTGCAGCTGTAATCAGTGCTGCACATGTGCCGTTATGTTCACAAAAGCGGCGCATGCGCAGCACTGCCTACAGCTGCGGTAATTCTGTGTCCCCCCCAACCCCCCTCCTCCTCACCTCCCTGTCCCCCACCTACCTGGCCGCTGCAGCCGCAGACCCCGACCTCCTGTCTGAAGAGGAGAAAACAGTAATTATTATTATTATTATTAATTTTTTTTAAAACTTTACTGTGTTCTGCCGGGAGAACACAGTCGGAGCAGCAGCCGGAGCCGGAGGAGGACCAGGGAGCGATGGAGGGGGCTGGCAGAGGACCTGCCCAGCTGACAGCATGTAAGTGTAACTGCTATACGCCACATGAGAGTGGCGAATAGTATCACCATCAAATTCCAAAAATACATAATTTTAGAATTTGATGAATAGCCTAATTTCCGTGTCCCCATACTAATGTACTAATGTATGGGGAGTGTGGAAATTAATGCAGGTGGACTTAACCAAGAGATATCAGTGATATCTCCTGTCTTAAATAATACTAAAATAACGCTAATTAAGGAAAATATCTTTAAAACTATAATTTTAGTGTTGATGAATAGGCCCTTACGTATGGTTATTTTGTCTAGAATTTATTTAATTATTTGTATTTTTTTTGGGAGGTAATGTTACTTAGGTGTTCCCTCAGGACTGCTTTGCTTGCTGTGGAGATCTGAGAATGTTCATTTATGGGGTGATTTAATAAAGCTTGGAGAGAGACAAAATTGGAGATAAATAGCATTAACCAATTAGCTCCTAACTGACAATTTTCAAACACAGCCTGTAAAGTGACAGTTAGGAGCTGATTGGTTGGTGCTATTTATCTCCAATTGTATCTCTCTCCAAGCTTTATTAAATCACCCTCTAAAAGCGAAATATTTGGTAAGGAAATGCTGAAAACGATTAGTGACTTCTTTGTTATGCTGGAGTGTCTCGTTGATTCACTATACCATGGGGCGAGATTGAGGGGCTAAGTTAGAGATGTCAATTGAAATGGGGGCATGGCCAGACCAAACAATTGGGTGTACTGAGCATGTCTATTGTTGAATATAAGTTATGGACCTAATATGTTTAAATGTTTAAACCAGTTCAGTGGCTCTTTAACCAGTAGTTATAGACAAGATATATTTTGATTTTGAATAGGTTTGAAAGGGTTTTTAAATAACATAGACCTGTTCAGTTTGCATTACCGGCTACAGATGAAGCCAAATCCAGGCTTTTGTTTAAGACCACATTACCATCTCCGGGTAGGGCGTGCTGTGCCTAAAGATGGAAATCCCATTACTTAGGTAAAGGGAAGATAATCTCCACCCTTGGTACATTGAGACTATTTAGAAAGTTACGTTTGATAACTACATATGTGTCCACTTACATCTTTGCTCAGAGCGCGGCATTGAGGCGTCCTAGTTGCGGCATGTATATACGCGTGTTGGAATGCTAATACATAAGAGAATCCACGCCATGCAATACACAGCTTAACCGCTGGGTGGTGAATGCTCCACTTATGAAAACTACAGTACTGAATCAATACTGTAGCAGTAGATGGGAGATCTGTGACAGGCGATCCAATACATACACTACTACTGTACCACATTGTAAACAGTCGCCACAGGGTTTTTATTATTTTGCATATTTGCACAACCAGTATTGCACAAGAGGTGTTTCCAACTGCTACTGTATATTATACAGTATACTGTAGAGAGATGGCTTTAATCAATACAGCAGCTTGCTCAATATGACGCTACTCGGTACACATACTGTATAACACGGAGCTGGTGGTGATGCATGGACAGACTGGGGCTGTAGATCAGCCCTGGCAGTCCGCCCTGTGCACGCGCCTTAGGTGCAGGCGCTCACAAAGGGAGCGTGTTTAAGTTTGAAGGGGGCGTGCCGCGAGTCACTGGGGCCTGGCCTCGCGGCACGCCCCATCTCTTCCCGGCCCATCACTACCACGACCCATTCCCTCCTCCTGAGCACATATCATGTATCCGGCGGGGAATCGGTATGGAATTCCGGCTGCCGCATGTCCGGCAGTTCGATTCCCGGCAGCAGCAGCCCGACAGATCAGCAGAGCCTGGCAGCGGAAGCCTGACAGTGCTGGAAATCCCGATCGTCCCTAAGGTAAGTATAAACTAACCTAACCTAGTCCCCTAACCCTCCGTAGGGGTGCCTAACCCTAACCTCCCCCACAAGTGCCCAACCCTAAACCTCCCTCTAAGTGCCTAACCCTAACCCCCCCTTCCCCACTGCCTAAACCTAAGTCCCCCCGGGGGTGCCTAACCCTAACCCCCCCCTTCGCCTTGCCTAACCCTAACCCTCCTGGGGGGTGCCTAACCCTAAGTCCCCCCGGGTGCCATAAACCTAACCCTACCCCCGCGGCTGACCGCTTGTGGCACCCGGCATCCCTTCAATCGGGATGCCGGGCGCTGGTCTCCCGGCGTTGGGTAAATGACAGGCATCTAGATATAGATGCTGGTCATTTATCCCACGCCGGGATAAAGCAGCCGGGAAGCCGGCTGTCGGTGTTAAGGCAGCCGGTTTCCCGACTGCATACCTCCGGCGGTATGGGGTGGAGGACGGAGGCACTTCGGTCTTCCTCGAGTCGGCCCTGAGGCCATCAGCCCTTCTGGCATTTGTCAGAAGTGCCCGATGGCCAGTCCAGCCATGTGGTGACATAAAAACAAAAATCAACCTAAGCGCTTAAATGACACTAGTAATGTCTATATCTGCAGCAGTTAAAAATAGGGGAAATTGCAACCCCACATGAAATGAAGACGGGCAGAAAACTGCGCTAGTGTATAGACAGATAATAAATATGGATATATACCAAAAATCAATCAGGTAGAGTATGGAGTGGTGGATATAGTAAATGGTGGCTAGATAATGGAGGCTATATAAACCACAAACCTCTAGGCGATGAAGTTATAATCAAACATATTATTTAATATTACATAAAAAAATTAAATACATAAAAAACATACATGTGACAGTAAAAACCACATTATCCACAGCAAAAATGTATACTGGATAAATATGCTGATGCAAAAATGGATATGGATCATAAAAATAAAAAAGTTAAATGACCATCGCAATATGGAATGAATCCAATTGTATCAAGTGGCAATGTTAGTCATGCTAGTTAGTAAATAGCGTTATCTTGCAACATTGTAACTGCAAGCCTGCAATTAAATATCCTTTTCAGTATTCACAGTAGTATATTTGCTGAAGTTTATATTGAGCAGAATATTCTTTGCAAAGTTCAGAGTTTTCACCCTGTCGGGTGCACAGTGATAGGAAGGATGTTAATACTGACCGGCTTCAAACTCTCAAACGGCTGTTGGTGTAAAGCGTGACTTTCTATCCAGTAATGGGATGAATAATTTTGCCGGAGATAGGAACACGGCCTCCGTGACTCGCAGTGATAGAGTGTCAGGTGGTATGGCTCTCTATCCAACTGGACAGTGTTGATAACCTGCCGGTGGGTAAGGCCAAGGTGAGCAGGGGGTGTAGATGGATAAATATGCGCGGCCGTGGCTTTCCAATCCTCTGCATCAAACGCTTGTTAAATCTTCCCACACCAAATGGAACTGCGAGCACTGGTAGATTATGCAGGAGCTCGTTACAAGGCAAATAAAAGGCAGTCAAATACAAGCAGCTACGCGTTTCATCCCGACTCTGGACTTTTTCAAGCTGAGTCATTACCCACCGGCAGGCTATCAACACTGTCCAGTTGGATAGAGAGCCATACCACCTGACACTCTATCACTGCGAGTCACGGAGGCCGTGTTCCTCTCTCCGGCAAAATTATTCATCCCATTACTGGATAGAAAGTCACGCTTTACACCAACAGCCGTTCGAGAGTTTGAAGCCGGTCAGTATTAACATCCTTCCTATCACTGTGCACCCGACAGGGTGAAAACTCTGAACTTTGCAAAGAATATTCTGCTCAATATAAACTTCAGCAAACATACTACTGTGAATACTGAAAAGGATATTTAAATGCAGGCTTGCAGTTACAATGTTGCAAGATAACGCTATTTACTAACTAGCATGACTAACATTGCCACTTGATACAATTGGATTCATTCCATATTGCGATGGTCATTTAACTTTTTTATTTTTATGATCCATATCCATTTTTGCATCAGCATATTTATCCAGTATACATTTTTGCTGTGGATAATGTGGTTTTTACTGTCACATGTATGTTTTTTATGTATTTAATTTTTTTATGTAATATTAAATAATATGTTTGATTATAACTTCATCGCCTAGAGGTTTGTGGTTTATATAGCCTCCATTATCTAGCCACCATTTACTATATCCACCACTCCATACTCTACCTGATTGATTTTTGGTATATATCCATATTTATTATCTGTCTATACACTAGCGCAGTTTTCTGCCCATCTTCATGTGGTGACATAAAGGCACACTTTAAGCTTTCAATAAAAGAAGATTCTGACACTTGTAGTGTTGTGTATCCCTGCCTGTTAAACTGCTACTACAGGCACTGAAGAGCAAGTCATAGACAATAGGTGTAACACAGGTCTCAGCTGGGGTTTGATTCCCATTAAGGCCAGGAGCATTGAGCAATGCCATTTTGTAATCAGTATTATTTTATCGACAGTACATATTTTAAAAATGTAACATTTGTATTGCTCTGCACTTCAAATATTTGGCAATCAGGACACACATCATATCAAGGTTTTCTTCTTTTTGCTACCATATTGTATCTTGGCCAAGCCAGCTGCACACAAGCCGCAAACAGACAGCAAAAGTTGCCATGGACCTCGGCAACAAAGATGCACTTTCAGTTTTCCATAAAAGGAGAGGAATCCATATTAAGCATTGGTAGGGTACAGCTGCTTGACTGAGTGCATGACTCCGTACCTCCTCCCACCATTAATTTCTATGCAGTATAGATGGCTTTGACGCTAATCACTACAGACATTGTCGCTATCAGCTTGCTCAACATGTTGCTAATCAGTACTATTGATACCCCTAAATCTATATACCCAAAATGTCGCTGTTTAGCGCTACAAGTCACATAAGAAATAATTGCTTTCCAATACAATTGTGGTTCCAAAGCACAAAAAGTTATATTATTCAATGAAAAGTATAACATGCTGTGATCTATATAATTAGCGCAAAAAGCAAGTAAATACAAAAGGTACAAGCCGATACATACGTGTGCGCACTGGTCCCAGTATACAGTCATCTTTCCAGAAGCCTGTGGTTATCCAAGAAGAATGGCTGTATACTATAACCAGCACCCAGGCTATATACCTTACAGAACAAAGAGACTAGTTAACAGATTTCCATTGGGTCTTGCTCCTGGACATTCTGGTACGATGCAAGTAATGGGACAGTTCATACAGTGTCGCTAGGGATATGTTCCAGTTCCTCAGATGTTGCTTTGTGTGGTTTTCCCGCCGAAGAACTGGTTTAAACTAATAAAAGACACTACATACAGAGATATATTCTAACCACTAATTTCCTATAATTCATATCTTGCAGACGCATGATGCGATCTCCTTGCCGATAGAACCGGAGATCTGCAAATAAACAGTGATTTAGAATAGTACCAAACATGACTTGTCTCCTAGTCTCTATACCTTAAACATCATATAGTTTACATTTCACAACATAAGTATAAGCTAATAAAACCTCTAATATTAAGCTTAATGCTTGGGAACCTTTTTATAAGTGATTGCATGTGTGAAAGTGAGAATATTGCGTAAAGTCGCTAGTATGCGTTGTGCGTCTATGTGTTTAGTGCTTATCTGTGCTTTGATGAACAGCACAACTGTGCATTGTGCATGTTCTATATTTTATATGTATTATTTAATGTGCATATAGGTTATGGTAGGACTTTCAACAATATGCGGTAGCAAAGCAGATGCACGACGCTAATAATCAAATATAGCATGGCACACAATGGTTTCGTGCTGATGACACAAGTTGGCGTCGTCAGGGGCGACACAAAATGGCGTCGCCAGATATTAATTTAAGATTTGATCTCAGCCAACCATCTGGCTTCGACAGTCCACCCTTTGATAGCAACCAAAACGCTATCACACTCTAGGCTTAATCTATTCATTCATACACTATGAAATATTAGTCAATGTTATATTATGGAATGGCACAATTCGGTCATTAAATCATCATTAATGCACCCCTGGAAGGGACATAAAACTACCCTTATATGCACACCACGGATCTCTGTAGATCATGGGAAAGATGTGGGGATGCACCTAACCTATAAAGGAAGTCTTGAAGGGGATAGGGACTTACATTATTTAGGATGTTTAAAATAACATTTAATAATACATTTCATGCATGGCTAAATCTATACATCATCTGATGGTACATTCTAGTTCTGGATTGTAATGCAGTTCTTCATTTACCTTAGTATTCATACCATTACTACTAACCACCATCATAATTTCATTCTCCCAGTGTACCTTAGCATTACATTTTCCACACTTCAACAGAGCAGGAACACATCTGACACATAAGCCAATTATTAAGATGACAATCAATATGAGGATCAGGAGCTTACCTACGCTAGCAATCATTTCCTGAACCCACTCTCCTAGACCGGAGAACCATTTTACAAGGTTCAACCACGAGAACCACTCTTCTACCTTATTCTCTACCTCAGTCAATGAGGCATTATGGTTCTTTCGAAATTCCCATTTCAGCTGCAGAATCTCATCCATCTTCCGGTCTATCACCTCTTTGGGATCACTAGTATTATTTGTGATGTAAGTGCAACACTTGACACCAATTTGGGTGGCCAGAGTCTCACAGTATCCACCAGTTACAGCTGTTAAATAATTTAACACTAGTCTATGTTGCACAAGTTCTTTCTTATAGGCCTGTAGCTCCTTACCAGTGTACCTGAACGTGTCATTATGCAACTCAGTGATATTATCTATTAATTTAGCAAGGTCTTAGATGTATCTAAAATTAAAAAGTACCCTGAGCGATCCTGGTGGGAGCTAATGCTACCAAAATTTGAAAGCCAGTTGTTTCACTAATCAACTGTGTGGCTGTATGTACATCACCAGGTATCATATTTTTTTTGTCTCTGTGTTCATACTGTGTGTGAAGATCTGGTGATGGTGTGTTTTTATGAATACCAAGCATTTCACCATGTGTAAGGGTCATAACCTCTGGGAGTACCCTTCCCAGGTAACATAAACCTTCAGAACTCGGAGTGAGCCACTTGTACGCTTTCCTTCCATATATAAAATACACATCGTCTGGGAGTACATAAGGGATAGAATGCATCATTACCATTAAACACATTTCTCTGAAAAAGGATCCTATCCCAGGTTCTCCCATTTGGCTAATACATGTCTCTGGTTGTATAATATCTGCACAGTACCCTACTGGCACTCTGCCAACCATCTCCTTGATGGGACTACGAGTATACCTATACCGGAAATATCTCCCACTGGTAGTAATGTCATGTACAAGTTTATCATCTAGTGGTCTATTATCAGCTCTGTGTAAGAAGGTCATTGTCTGATTGTTCCCGGTCACCTCCCAACTTCCTGGTTTATTGAAATTGGTGAAGTTTAAACATAAGAGAGTTCTATCTACTTGGTATGGGTGGAGCTTAACATTTGGAGGTTTGGACTTAACAAATTTCCAATCCAGCATTTTCCCCTTAGGTAATCCAAGAACCTCAGAGACGTTTAACTTGAGTTGTACTAAAACTACATTATGTTGTCCCTGAGGCACATGAGTGCAAACCCAACACTCAGTCTGGTTTAAGACCTTCCCCACTAAGGAATGGTAATCCTCTAAAGGATGCTTGCCCAAATACAGGTTACTCTTGGACTGGCATCGCTGGATGCAGTTTTCATCAATTAGGGATCCACAGTTTGCACACATAAAGTATTCCTCAGACAATAGACCTTCACACTGACTTCGACTTTCTAGGATGACAGATCTCTTAATTATTGTACTGGGTTTTGCCAAATACCGCCCTAATGGTTTTATCGCTCCTTGTCCTGACCCCACTCCATCAATATCACCATCAACCTCCCTCTCCATCATCTGTCCTCCGTCACAGAAACAGAAAATCCTGAAACAAATGAGTATGATGAGAACCCTGGAAGGAAACACAAACACAACCCCAGCCCACCACTCCATTGCTGGAATAGTGGTCTGTGTTCCACTGCAATCTCTAACTCTCCCGGAACAGGCTCACAATCTACAGGTCCACATTATCTGTCTCGACTCCACCTTGTATCTCCTCTGGGTGATTGACCTTTCTGCAGTGAGTGGAATGGACCCAGGTATCTCTCTCTGCTACTTTCAACGATGTCGAACTTGTCAGCAACACTTGATACGGTCCTTTCCACCTGTCTGTCAAACAACCTGAACGTAAGAAATTTCGGATCATAACATATTCTCCAGGTTCAACATCATGACAGTTTGTCTCAGGCATGTCAGGTGATAACAATATCAATTTCTGTTGCTGCTGTTTCAACTGTTTACTCATTGTTATAAGGTATTTCACAGTAACCTCATTCTTACACTTCAGATCATCCTGTGGACTTACAATCAAATGTGGTTGTCTCCCAAACAGTATATCAAAGGGGGACAGATTAAGAGGAGGTCTAGGCGTAATCCTGATGCTATGGAGGACTAGTGGTAAGGCTTCTGGCCATCCTAATCCAGTTTCAGCCATGATCTTGCTTAGTTTGTTCTTAATAGTACCGTTCACTCTCTCCACCTTCGTTGGCTTGCAGTCGGTAGAGGGTGTGAAGTCTACTATTAATACCCATTAACTTACAGATGTTCTGGAAAATATCTTCGGTGAAATGAGTACCCCTATCACTTTCTATGATTCTAGGGATACTGTATCTGCATACAAATTCCTGAACAATCTTTTTAGCAGTAAAAACAGCAGTATTAGTGGCAGCTGGATATTACTCTACCCAATTAGAAAACACGTCAGTACAAACTAATACATATTTGAGATTCCCGCAGGGTGGTAATTGGATGAAATCAATTTGTATTACCTGGAAAGGTCCATCTGTCGGAGGGATATGGGATGGTTCGGTAGGGATTCTCTTCCCAACATTTTTCCTCAAGCAAGTCAAACAGGACATAGCCCTCTTTTCATCTTGAGAAGAAAATCCAGGTGCACACCAGTATGCTCTGACTAACTTGCACATACCACCTTTTCATAGGTGAGACAAACCATGTGCTGCCTCAGCCAGGGTTGGATAATATGCCTTGGAAGGAACTGGCCTACCTTGTCCATCTCTCCAGAGTCCAGAGGACTCCTGACCACATCCCTTTGATCTCCAGACTGCCTTTTCCTGTATGGAACACAATTTTTGCATCTCAATTAATTTCTGGGTGTCAGAAATTGAAAAAACATCATTTTATCAATTTGCATGTTTATTTTTAACACTGCTGCCCATTTGGCAGCTTCATCTGCTCTGTTATTGCCCAGTGACACCTTCTTCGCATGTATGGGCTTTACATTTGATGACAGCTACTGCCTTTGGTAGTTGGATTGCTGTCAAGAGTCCTTTTATATGGTGTGAGTGTGCAACTGGTGTGCCTGCTGCTGTCATAAAATTTTGAAGATGCCAAAGAGCACCAAAATCGTGAACTACCCCGTAGGCATACCTACAGTCAGTGTAGATATTAGCTGACTTATCTTCTGCCAGTTCACATGCTCTCCTTAATGCCACCAGTTCAGCTACCTGTGCTAAATGAGGTGGACCAAGTGGTTCAGCTTCTACAACATCCTCATC
Source organism: Taudactylus pleione (assembly GCA_031769625.1). NCBI lineage: Eukaryota > Metazoa > Chordata > Amphibia > Anura > Myobatrachidae > Taudactylus > Taudactylus pleione. The sequence continues at coordinate 101,496 of JAUIMM010001027.1, forward strand.
ATCAACAGCATAACCTGTGCATAATTCTCCTGTGTCAGTTTGTCTATGACAACCCCCATCCATGTAAAATGTCACATTTACATTTTCTAATGGTGTATCACGTATGTCAGGTCTTGCAGTAAAGGTCTGATTCAAATATTCCATACAATCATGTGTATCAGTATACCTGCAAAACTCACCTTCAACCAGTGACTCACCACTCTCCACCCTTTGTGCATCCTGAGGCACATATGGTAAATACGTTGCTGGGTTTAACGTACTGCACCGTTTAATGGTGATATTTGAAGGTGCCATTAGAGCTAGTTCCCATTTTGTGAACCTAGCTGAGGAAACATGTCTGGTTTGGGCAGAATTCAGCAAAGCAGATACTACATCCTCACTCTTACTGACCAAAAGAGCGGTTGCTGCTACACTTCTTAAACACGTTTGGAGTGATCTTGCCCCAGTGTCCAATTGAGCACTGTAGTAGGCTACAGGTCTACTAGCATCACCATGTTTTTGTGTGAGGACACCTGCTGCGCAGCCATCAGCCTCCGTACAATTTAAATCAATAGGTTTTTTGTAATCTGGTATTCCCAATGCAGGTGCTCTTGTCAGACTGTCCTTAAGGTTAAGGAAAGCCTGATCTGTTTCCTCAGTGTGTGTGACACAGTCAGGTTTTGAGGATGATACCAACCCCTGCAAAGGTAAGGACAGAATAGAAAAACCTGGGATCCACACATCCACTGAAGTATCCACTGCACATCCACTGCAGTATCCACACATGCCCAAGAAGGTACGGATTTGCTGCTGGTTTTGCACCAGTATCATGGTCTGTACGGCCTGTATCCTGTCGGTTGTCAAATGTCGTAGGCCCTGGGTTAGACAGTGTCCCAAGTATTTAACCTTAATCTGGCATGGCTGTAATTTGTCTTTAGCAACCTTGTGTCCTGTCTGTGAGAGATGAAGCAACAGCAGTTTAGTATCATTTAAACATGACATAAATGAATCAGAGCACAACAATAAATCGTCTACATATTAAATTAGAACAGATCCATTGCCTGGTTGAAAATATTGCAAACAGTCGTGTAAGGCTTGAGAGAAAATACTGGGGCTATCTATGAAACCCTGGGACAATCGTATCCATATACATTGTACCTCCCTGTAGGTAAATGCAAAGAGATACTGACAGTCAGGGTGAAGAGGGACAGAGAAGAAAGCAGAACACAGGTCAATGACAGTAAAATGGGTTGCAGATGGTGGAATTTGCATGAGGATGACAGCTGGATTGGGCACTACAGGGAATTGGCTATCAACTACTTTGTTTACACCCCTAAGGTCCTGTACTAACCTATAGCCCCTCCCCCCCAGCCTTCTTCACTGGAAAAATGGGACTTTTAGCTGGGCTAGCTGTACAGATTAAAATCCCCTGCTGTAACAACCTTTCAATTATTGGGTAAACCCTTAGCTGTACCTCTGGTTTTAATGGGTATTGAGGGATTTTTGGAGCTTTCCTATTGCTTTTTAAATTTACCATTACAGGAGATATATTTGCCATCAATCCAGTGTACTGTCCATCCTTGGTCCAAAGTGAACCCGGTATTTGAGATAACATCTCTTTTACTTGGGATGGGCTTTGTTCTAAAACGGTAGAGTGAAGCATTAACCTTTGTGGAGTGTCCAATATATCCCTTACCTCATGCACAACCTTCTCTGGGATATCTAGGAATATACCATCAGGGGTACAGTAAATGACACATCCCATTTTACATAACAAATCCCTTCCCAGCAGGTTAGTAGGAGCCGCTGCTGCCAGGAGAAAGGAATGCCTAGTTTGCAGCGGTCCGATAGTAACCTCTGCAGATTTGGTTAAAGGATAATGCTGCACTTTACCCGTTACTCCCATTGCTGGTACTGTCTTGTCGGTCACCTGTAAATTTGATGGAGAATTTAACACTGATCTGGTCGCCCCTGTGTCTACAAGAAAAGAGTGTTTAGTACCAGCTATATCTACTGTCATTGTAGGTTCTTCCCTAGTAGTCTCAGTTAACCTGACTGGCTGTAGACTACAGGTAGGACCTGACCCCTAGAGCTGACTCTCATTCTCCAGTAAAGCATTCACAGCCACTATGTGAGCCGGCGAATGCTGAGGATTTCCTACATTCTGCTGGTATCCTTTTGGTATGAACCTATGCATTTTCTTATTAAGAAACATAGAAATATAGAATTTGACAGCAGATAAGAACCACTTGGCCCATCTAGTCTGCCCATTTTTAAACATATTATTACATCAACCCTTATTGAACCCTTATTATTTGTCCCCCCATTTCTCTCTTGGCAGTATCTACTTATGTGTCCTTTTTGGTTACATGTGTAACATCTTATGTTGGAAAGTTGTCGTTGTGTAGGTTGGTGTGCATGGAGAGTTTGTGGTTGCGTGTGGTATGAGGTTTGTGGCTGGGTATGTTGATATGTGTTTTGTGGCTGTATGTGGTATGAGTTTTGTGGCTGTGTGTACATTCCTTCTAAAGCTTGAATGCTAACAGCCATAGGGCCTGATTCAGACCCACTCGCAAGCGGGCGAACGTTCGTTAGGCGTACGTACAAAAATATTTAAATTCAAGGGCTCGCTCGTATTTTCGAACGCATCTAAAAATCCTCCCCAAACTCAGACGACCCCTCCTCTAACTAACGAGCGTGCGAAATAGCGAGCGTACATCCCCAAAATGGCTTGAAGGGAACGCACGCACAAGTATAAACCGGAAGTGGCCTTGTCAGATGTCGATTACCTGCTCCTTTATTCTGCCTACCTCCATCAATCGTATCATGCCAATCAATGAATCAATTACCTTATTTTTTGTTTTTTTTTCAACACAATGCAAGAAACTTTACTCTTGTCGGTGTTTGTGTTTTCACGCAGAATACGTACGGCTTAAACATTCGCTTTCATTGTTCAATAAACATGTTACCCACAATTAAACAATTGTTCTATTGCTTTGGATCCCCGCATATTTCCCGGGGTTCATTGCTTTATTTAAATTTGCTTACGCATGTCACTGCATCAAGCCTATCATAACTCTCCAGAGATTTCTGGCCCTGTCGAACACATGACTCATACACTAACCAATATAATTGCTCCTGTTAATTTCCCAAGTACATTAGCCAATCAGAATTTTTTTGGCCACTTTATCAATAATGAATTTTTGGAAAAACACCATTGCCATCATGAGAGCCTCCGCATTCACCAAGCGCGAGCTGCTGGTGCTAACGGAGGTGATAGATAGGCGTATCACCAGCCAGCCTCCACCCATCACCAACCGGCAGAAGCGTTCCGCATATGCGGAGGCACGGGCCCGCCTGCGCTCCTTCGGCTCACGCCGCAACATCGGCCAGCTGGAGCGCAGGTGGTCGGACCTGCAACGGCGAACGCCCCGCTTGCTGGCATGCTTTCGCATGCAGATTTCAGAAAGTAAGTTTTATTTATTTTGTTTATCATGTTTGTCTTTGTGGCCCAAACTGCGTGGGCATGTTGTCATGTCTGTCCAATTTATTCATTCTCCTCATATTTGCCTGGCCATGTTTTCCCTCTATTTCTTAATTATTCATTCTCCTCATATTTGCATGGCCATGTTTTCCCTCTATTTCATAATTATTCATTCTCCTCATATTTGCCTGGCCATGTTTTCCCTCTATTTCTTAATTATTCATTCTCCTCATATTTGCATGGCCATGTTTTTCCTCTATTTCATAATTATTCATTCTCCTCATATTTGCATGGCCATGTTTTCCCTCTATTTCTTAATTATTCATTCTCCTCATATTTGCATGGCCGTGTTTTCCCTCTATTTCTTAATTATTCATTCTACTCATATTTGCATGGCCGTGTTTTCCCTCTATTTCATAATTATTCATTCTCCTCATATTTGCATGGCCATGTTTTCCCTCTATTTCTTAATTATTCATTCTCCTCATATTTGCATGGACATGTTTTCCCTCTATTTCATAATTATTCATTCTCCTCATATTTGCATGGCCATGTTTTCCCTCTATTTCTTAATTATTCATTCTCCTCATATTTGCATGTTTTTTCTTGTTGGGAGGTGTTTTTAAATTGTTTTTTGGCCAGGATTTGTGCTAAAACTAACCACAATTTGTTTGACATCTTTTAGGGGGACAGCCAAGACTACGCTGTCACCGTCCGGCCAGACGGCGGTCACGCCCACTCTCCCCAACCCCCAGCCAACACTCCACCCCCAATAATTCCCCTATTCCCCACTCCTCCCCAGCCTTCCAAGACCCTCTCCCTGAAATGTCGGGCCTCCTTCCCCTCCGTCCCACTTCCCCCTCTCCTCCAACCACCCCTCTTCCAATTACCCCTTCCCCGGAGTCCGTAATAACCCCGCCCCGATCTTTGGGGAATGGAGGGTCCTCCGAGGAGGACGATGGTGGGACTTCCGGAGCTGCCGTTTTGTCACCCGGTATGTTTTTCTTTCGCCTTTTTTTTAAGCACAAACTGTTTGTATGTAATCATGTGTCGTTCCTTTATTCAGGGTTTTTGGGTTGACTTTTGTGGATTTAGCAGATTGCCTTTAACTGTTCCTGCTGATTTCAACATACACATATCACACCTGGGGGAATTTGTACATAGGCCATGTATTTTTGGCACCCCCCATTTTTTTGGGGGGGGTTATTTTTGGAGTGATTTCGTTGTATTTTATAATTTTTAATGTGGTTGCCCTATTGTTGTATTAATCCACACACTTTTCTCACCAACAGAGGAACAGAGGCGTCGGGACGAAGTTCAAGTTTGTGTGGCCCAGATGCGCCAACATATAATTGGTGTGCTCGTGGCCCTTGATCGTTTGTCTGGCATCCTTCGCCAATAGTTTGTTTTTTGGTTGCTTTTTTTCACATTAAATGTTATTTTTCAAACATACGTTCCGGCTAATTCATTTTTGCAAACCCAAAGAGTGTTAACCCTGACATAAGTAGACTGTTCCTGCAAGGATTTCCATTGTTTTAAAGTAAGATTGTGTTTTGTATTTGTATGTAAAACAGCCACAAGAAACACATTACAGTCACAATGTCATTTCCCTTTTTGGGTGTAGTGTCAATTAGATATTTCAACATTTTACAGGTTCCTAGTTGGTGTGCAAGCTGCTTAGGCCAATCTTACAAAGCCAAATGATTGTACAGGCTTCCTTTTGGTGTGGGTTTTGAACCAGAAAACATATTTCATTTTTGCTCAACTGGCGACAGTACTGGATTACCCCTTAGTCAAATGTACCGTGTGTGAACCTGGTTACACTTGCTGGTAACGTCCAAAAAAAGGAAGAACATTTCACTCAAAAAACATTTATTCACAACATAACTGATAAATCAAAGTGGTCACTCACAAAAAAAACACACAGTGATAATCTCAAATACAACACATACCAAACTAAAACAAACCAAAAACAACAAATCAAGAACTGGTTGACGAAGGACCATGCCAACATGATTCCACAAACATGGCGTTGCGATATGGGTTCCATAATATATTCCCAAAATGTCCAGATCCAGGTTTGGTAAGGGTAGCAGGAAGTAGTGAGCGTTGGATTGCCAAAGATTATGTGAACAAACAGAAGATGGTGGCAAAAAAAACACAAAATTAGAGGTTCGCAAACAAACCCAAACACATTAGGTATAAACACTGTTGTTTTGTACAAACTTACCTAAAAAATCTGGCCACCACATCATCGCGTATGGCCCCCCCACATACTGACCTCCGACCAACCTCGGGGGGCCATCCTCCGGTAAGGCATCCTCTGGCAGCATTGGGACACCACTCCTTATGGTGATGTTGTGAAATATCCCACACAGGACCACAATTTTCGACACCATATCCGGCAAATACATGAGCTCGCCACCAGAGCGGTGGAGGCATCGGAATCGGCCTTTTAAAAGGCCGATACAGCGCTCCACCACTTGCCTGGTGGCTGTAAGTGCGGAATTATATGCACTTTGTGGGCCTGGTGTGGGAGCCAAATAAGGAGTGAGCAGCCAGGACATGCAAGGATATCCACTGTCTCCTATGGAAAAGAATAGACAACATCAGGAACACTGTGGATCAAGCTTAACATTGTTATGTACTAAAGGTCTCCACTTACCCAGAAGCCACGCATCACCAGCTTGTAGGTTGTTTAATTTGTGCCATATCCCTGATTGCCGGATGACGAAGGAGTCATGTGCACTTCCGGGTAATTTAGCATTCAGGGACAGGATCTGGAGGGAGGCATCACATACCACCATTACATTGAGGGAGTGATAGTGTTTCCTGTTTCGAAATATGGCCTCCAGCCGTGCTGGAGGCTGAAGTGGTATGTGAGTACCATCCACAACCCCTATGATGTGTGGGAAGGCAGCTATTTGGTAAAAATTGGCCGTGGACACACTAAGGGCACCCATATCCAAAGGCATTTGAATAAAATGATGGAGGTGCTTGAAAAGTGCCTCCATCACTGCCCTCAGGATCCGGGAAAAGGAGGATTGGGAGATGCCCGCCACTATTCCCACCATTGTTTGAAACGATCCTGAGGCACAGAAATGTAACACCGCCATAAATTGCGTAAGTGGTGGTATTGCTGTTGGACTGTCAATTTGCCGCTCAAGATCACTTTCTATTAATGAGAGAGTGTCTATGATGATTTTGGGAGGTAGACGGTAGCGTCTTAAAACCTCATCATCGGGCATTCCAAAAAGGGTGACACGTGTTCGAAATATCTGGGGCCTTGCATGCCTACGATGCCTACGCCTGGGACGAGATTGAGGTTGGTCGGCTTCCGGGAGCATGGCCAGAACAATCTGCCCCAGATCTACCTGAAATTCAAAGATTTCAATGTAAGGCTTTTGACCCACCCCAAAACTAAATTAAAACAACTTAGCTTGATGATACCATCCATTGCTGCTTACATGCCGGGGTATTGTCATGATACGTCCAAACTGAAATTAAACACCAAAATTATTTGACACATTTCACTCTGTGCATTTTTGTTTAAAAATTTTGTGCTAGACCAAAGTTAAAATATGCGAAACACCCATTTTGCAAAACGACATTTCACACAGTACATCAAAATGGGTTGAAATGTTTGCACAAAAAGCCAAAGAGAAACCACAAAAAAGTAAAAATGATTATTAAGCCTTTAAAAATGCGCTAATTATTTCGCAAAGACAAGTCACAAGAGTAACTACTAAAAATGCGCTAATTATTTCGCAAATACAAGTCACAAGAGTAACTACTAAAAATGCGCTAATTATTTCGCAAATACAAGTCACAAGAGTAACTACTAAAAATGCGCTAATTAGTTCGCAAATACAAGATAAAAAATGGACTTACCAAGAGCAAATATATAAGAGTCCAAATCAAAAGGTCTTTTGGTTCGAAAATAATCAAAAACTAAAATAGAAGAAATTAGGGATCCAAAATTTACAAAAAAGAAGAAACACAATGAAACCACAATTGATCAAAAGTTAGACTTCCCAAAACTTACCAAATCAAGAAACGAGGTCCCAAAAATATAAACCAACAAAGAGAACGGAAAATAAAAACGCAAATCTAACCAACAAAAGAATCTCCAACCGCCAACTCCTTTCTACGCATTCAATAAACTCCAGCCAAGGTAACCTCCAACAATCCAAAAACGCCACCTCGACTAGAGACACACCAAGCCATAAATAGTGTTTCGTTTCCCGCACAAATTAAGGAGGGATCATAGGGCCGCACAATCAATGATGCGGCCGCAAAATAAGGACGCATGTATAAATACGTCACGAAAACACATTAAAATTCTGGTGTATTTCTTGTTTGGACCTCAGACATGGCGACAGACCAGGGAAACAATGCCCAAGAGTCAGGCGGTAAGTCTTTCATGCATTTTGTATCAATGATTAATTTGAAACATAAGATTGGGCAAGTTGTGATTTTGTGAATTCTGAAAATTTACACAAATAGGTGAGGAGGATGACATGGAAGAGGCTGCTGGGCCCAGTATTCCGGCCAAAGCGGCCAAAAAAAAAAGGCAGCCACATTTCACAAGAAAGGAGATGGAGGTTTTGATCCAGAAGTGTGTGGACATCCTGCCACAGGCAGACAGGAATATGAGTCTAAGCCAGAAGTGGAGAATGTGGGAAGAGGTAGCCGTTGCTGTCAATAGGGTGGGTGATTATGTCCGTCTAGCCCGGGATGTCAAACGGCGGTAAGTAAACCCTTGCCCCCCCTAAAAACAAACCCCATTTTAAACCAAAGGATAATGGCTTCCATTTTTTCCCACAGATGGGGCGACTTCAAATATCGCCTAAAGCAAAAACTCGCGGACAGGGCTAGGCATGCAAGGGGGACAGGTGGGGGTCCCACCCCTGTGTCATTGGAGTTGACGGATTTAGAAGAGCTGGCACAGGGGTGTGTGCAGCCTGTGGAGGTGTTTGGCGTGTCCAACATGGATACGGACATGCCAGACTTTGCGGCTCCTCATGTTGTCCCAGGTAAATCTTTGGATGTCATCAACTCTGAAATGTTATTGTGCCAATATGTAGATTCTAATGTGTTGCTTTTCTCTTTTATCCTAACAGAGACACAGGCGGATGAGTCTGCTCCAGAGGGGAGCCTTGGCCGCCGAATTTCTGCTGTCTCTGCAGGGGAGGAACCAGTACATCCGGCTGAGGACCCTGCAGAAGCCAGTCCAGGGCAATCCCCCTCGCAGGCAGTGGCCCTCCTCACAGAACTCAATTTCAAATCGGATTCCCATACGGAGATTCTGAAGAGGATGGACGCCAGTCTGCTATGGGTGGCTGAGGCCCTGGAGCAAAATGCTGCGGCCAACGTGACCATTGGTCAGGCCCTGACGGAAAATACCAGGGCCAACATCCGCATCGCCATTGCCCTGGAGCAGCTCGTTCGCCAGCACATGGTGGAGCCGACCTCCCTTCCTGCCGGAACATCAGGATCCTCCACCTCTGGCACAACATCAGCCAATCCTCCAAATGTGCCTAGCCCTGTGCCTAGTCCAGAGGCCACAACATCTGCCTCTGGACAGGCCAGCCCGATGACATCCCGGACCCGGTCTGGCACCCTCCCTCCCCCATCCAAACGGGTGAAAAAACGGTGACAGCAATGGTGACTTTTCCCACAATCCTTCTGTGCTTGGCTCATATTCCTTTCTGGTCAAAACTTCCCTCTCCTTTCTTGTGAAATGTTTTTATTTTTTTGTTGTATGTTTATGTCAACAGTTATGTTGGGCCAATTTGTTTGATTTTGGAACATATCTTTGGGCAAAAAAGATGTCCCCAATATTTTTTAATTTTGTTTTTTTGTTTGAGCAATAAATTGTAAAAAAAAAAATGACATTGGATTGTGAAATTATTGTACAAATGGGTTACATTTAATCCTGGACCAAAAGGCAAAAACTCGCACAAAAAAAAAAAAAATGGGCTCTTTAAGGAACGTTTAAAAATTCATATAACGAGGCAAATTCAAGAGGCACAAATAAAATGGTGCGAAACTTAAAACATGATGACATTATTGTTACAATAGGCCCTAACCACCAAATTGAGGGCAAAATAAACCCCCACAAATGTACGCAAATTGATTGTGTCATCCTGACATTAGCAGCTCTGAGTTCCACCTGCGTACGGTTTTGTGCTATCCCAAAAAACTGATTTCAAAACACATACCAAGCCGGTTCTCAATCCAACACTAATTGCTTTTCTGCCCTCCCGCGATTAATCGCAACAACATCGTGGAGTCCCGGGACGGAGGAGAAGGCCATCGCCAATGTGGTCGAGTAATCCAGACCCTAAGCTGTGCGAGCATTTGGAAGGGAAAGAGGATCATCCAGTGACGTATGAGTCGGTCCGAACACATTTTACGCTCGCATCTGCTAATGTATGTACGCCCCAAAAACGTCTCGCCACGCCTGCGTTTTTCCATCTCCACCCCCGTCAACACCCTAAAACGCCCTGTTCTGTCAATCACATTTGACATGTCACTTCCTGTACGCTATTTTAGGAACGAGTCCCAAAAAACTCGCAATCTGCCGTACGCACATGCGCAGTGTTACACCGACGCATGCGCGGTTAGTCAACATCGGAACGCAACGAGCGTACTGTTGTTAACGAGCGGCTCTGAATGAGGGCCATTAGCTTCTCACTTTGTGTTTCTCTCTTCCTGAGGATGTTTTTATCATGTTCTATAGCTGACTCTGAGGGCAACTACAGTAATTCCTCTCCATTTAGGCTGAGAGGTTTGAACCCTGGTCTTTAGAGTGTCTCTAAGACCATCCATAAGTACCGTGACAGCTACTTTCCTGTGGTGTGTGTTGTCTTCTATATTTTCTATACCTGTATATTGGGTGATTGTCAGCAGTGCTCAGGTGAAATAATCTGCTGCAGACTCACTATCCTTTTGCCTGATGGTGAAAATTTTACTCCAGTTCACTACCACTGGAAAATATACGGCCAATTGGGTGACTATGTGTGTAATGTTACCTTGGTTGTTCTCATCAGTTAAGGGACTATGGCCCTCATTCAGAGCCGCACGTTAACAACAGTACGCTCGTTGCGTTCCGATGTTGACTAACCGCGCATGCGTCGGTGTTACACTGCGCATGTGCGTACGGCAGATTGCGAGTTTTTTTTCTCTCGTTCCTAAAATAGCGTACAGGAAGTGACATGTCAAATGTGATTGACAGAACAGGGCGTTTTTGGGTGTTGACGGGGGTGGAGATGAAAAAACGCAGGCGTGGCGAGGCGTTTTTGGGGCGTACATACATTAGCAGATGCGAACGTCAAATGTGTTCGGACCGTCTCATACGTCACTGGAACATCTGCTTTCCCTTCAAAATGCTCGCACAGCTTAGGGTCAGGATTACTCGACCACATTGGCGATGGCCTTCTCCTCCGTGCCGGGACTCAACGATGGTGCTGCGATTAATCACGGCTGGTCAGTAAAGTAATTAGTGTTGGATTGAAAACCGGCTTGGTATGTGTTTGGAAAGCAGTTTATTGGGATAGCACAAAAGCGTACGCAGGTGGAAATCAGAGCTGCTAATGTCATGATTACACAATCAATTAGCGTACATTTTTGGTGTTTTATTTTGGCCACAATTTGTTGGTTATGGCCTATTGTAACAATAATGTCATCATGTTTTAATTAGCTCCCCTTTTTTTTGGTTTACTGTGGAATTTGCATCGCTATGTGATTTTTTAAACGTTCATTAAAGAGGCCTTTTTTTTTTTTTAAGAGGGTCAGTTTTTGCCTTTAGGGCCAGGATTAAATGTAACCCATTTGTACAATAATGTCACAATACAATGTCAGTTTTTGGTTTTAAATTTATTGTTTAAACACAAACAAATTGGCCTAATATTTTGTTGGCTTTTTTTTGTGGCAAAGATATTTGTTAAAAAAAAAAAAAAAGCCATAACTGGTAACATAAACGTAAATACCAAATTTAAAAAAATTTCACAAGAAAGGAGAGGGAAGTTTTGACCAGAAAGGAATATGAGCCAAGCACAGAAGGAGTGTGGGAAAAGTCGCCATTGCTGTCACCGTTTTCTCGCCCGTTTGGCTGGGTGAGGGTGGGCGCCAGACCGGGTCCGGGATGCCATCGGGCTGGCCTGTCCAGAGGCAGATGTTGTGGCCTCTGGACTAGGCACAGGGCTAGGCACATTTGGAGGATTGGCTGATGTTGTGCCAGAGGTGGAGGATCCGGATGTTCCGGCAGGAAGGGAGGTCGGCTCCACCATGTGCTGGCGAACGAGCTGCTCCAGGGCATCGGCGATGCGGATGTTGGCCCTGGTATTTTCCGCCAGGGCCTGAGCAATGGTCACGTTGGCCGCAGCATTTTGCTCCAGGGCCTCAGCCACTCGTATCAGACTGGCGTCCATCCTCTGCAGAATCTCCGTATGGAAATCCGATTTAAAATTGAGTTCTGTGAGGAGGCCCACTGCCTGCGAGGGGGCACGCCCTGGACTGGCTTCTGCAGGGTCCTCAGCCGGATGTACTGGTTCCTCCCCTGCAGAGCCAGCAGAAATTCTGCGGCCAAGGCTCCCCTCTGGAGCAGACTCATCCGCCTCTGTCTCTGTTAGGAAAAATGCGAAAAGACTCACATTAGAATCTACATATTGGCACAATAGCATTTCAGAGTTGGTGACATCACAAGACTTACCTTGGCCAACATGAGGAGCCGCAAAGTCTGGCATGTCCGTATCCATGTTGGACACGCCAAACACCTCCACAGCCTGCACACACCCCTGTGCCAGCTCTTCTAAGTCTGTCAACTCCAATGACACAGGGGTGGGACCCCCACCTGTCCCCCTTGCATGCCTAGCCCTGTCGGCAAGTTTTTACTTGAGACGATATTTGAAGTCTGCCCATCTGTGGAATGAAATTGGAACCATTATCCTTTTTTTTACAATGGGGTTTGTTTATAGGATGGGAAAGTGTTTACTTACCGCCGTTTGACATCCCGGGCTAGACGGACATAATCACCCACCCTATTGACAGCAACGGCGACCTCCTCCCACATTCTCCACTTCTGGCTTTGGCTCATATTCCTGGCTGCCTGGGGCAGGATGTCAACGCACTTCTGGATCAAAACCTCCATCTCCTTGCTTGTGAAATGTGGCTGCCTTTTTTTTTTGGCAGCTTTGGCGGGTTGACTGGGGCCAGCAGTCTCTTCCATGTCATCCTCCTCACCTATTTGGGTAAATATGCAGATTTAGCCACTTCACAACTTGCACAATATTATGTTTTAAAAGAATCATTGAGACAAAATGCATGAAGGCCTTACCGCCGGAATTTTGGCCATTGTTTCCCTGGTCTGAAGCCATGTCTCTGCTTCCAGAATGAAATCAACCAGAAATTAAATGTGATTTCGTGACGTATTTATACATGCGTCCTTAGTTTGCGGCCGCATCATTGATTGTGCGTCCCTATGATTCATCCTTAATTTGTGCGGGAAAATAAACACTATTTATGGCTTGGTGTGTGTGGAGTCGAGGTTGCGTTGTTGGATTGTTGGCGGTTAAGTTGGTTGGATTTGGTTGTTTGCGGTTGGAGGATTTGGCGGTGTTTGTATTTTTTGGGGTTTGCTACAGTTGTTTTGGTTTTCCGTTCGCATTTTTTTGGTTTATTTTTTGCCATCGTTTCCTGATTTGGTAAGTTTTGTGCAGTCTAATTTGTGGCCAATTGGTGTCTACTTCTGGTTTTTTGTTTTATATTTTTTTTTTAACACTAATTTCATCTATTTTAGTTTGTTTTGGCTTTCGGACCCAAAGACCTTTTTGAGGGAAATCTTATATATTCGATTTTGGTAAGTCCATTATTTTTCTTGCATTTGCGAACTAATTAACGCATTTTTGACTGTTGGTGTAGTGACTTGCATTTGCGAACTAATTAACGCATTTTTGACTGTTGGTGTAGTGACTTGCATTTGCGAACTAATTAACGCATTTTTGACTGTTGGTGTAGTGACTTGCATTTGCGAAATAATTAACGCATTTTTCGAGGCTTATTCATCATGTAAACCAGTTTTGCTTTTCCCTTTTCCATTTTTGGGGTCCATTTGACCCCTATTTGACGTACGGTGTGCAATGTCGTTTTCATCGATGGCCAAATGTGTGTTTCGCCTATTTTATGTGTTGGCTTGCACCAATTTGACAAACATAAAATCACCCTCTAAATTTTTGATGTCTCAGTTTTTTTACAGTTTATACGTATCATGACAATACCCCGGCATGTAAGCAGCTATGGATGGTATCATAAAGCTAAGTTGTTTTATGTTACTTTTGGGGTGGCTCAAAAGCCTTACATTGTAAACTTTGAATTTCAGGTAGATCTGGGGCGAATTGTTCTGGCCCTGCTCCCGGAAGACGACCAACCTCAAACTCGTCCCAGGCGTAGGCATCGTAGGCATGCAAGGCCCCAGATATTTCGAACACGTGTCACCCTTTTTGGAATGCCCGATGATGAGGTTTTAAGACACTACCGTCTACCTCCCAAAATCATCATAGACACTCTCTCATTAATAGAAAGTGATCTTGAGCGGCAAATTGACAGTCCAACAGCAATACCACCACTGACGCAATTTATGGCGGTGTTACATTTCTGTGCCTCAGGATCGTTTCAAACAACGGTGGGAATAGTGGCGGGCATCTCCCAATCCTCCTTTTCCCGGATCCTGAGGGCAGTGATGGAGGCACTTTTCAAGCACCTCCATCATTTTATTAAAATGCCTTTGGATATGGGTGCCCTTAGTGTGGCCAAGGCCAGTTTTTACCAAATAGCTGGCTTCCCACACATCATAGGGGTTGTGGATGGTACTCACATACCACTTCAGCCTCCAGCACGGCTGGAGGCAATATTTAGAAACCGTAAACACTATCACTCCCTGAATGTAATGGTGGTATGTGATGCCTCCCTCCAGATCCTGTCCCTGAATGCTAAATTACCAGGAAGTGCTCATGACTCCTTCGTCATCCGGCAATCAGGGATATGGCAGAAATTAACCAACCTACAAGCTGGTGATGCGTGGCTTCTGGGTAAGTGGAGACCTTTAGTACATAACAATGTTAAGCTTGATACACAGTGTTCCTGATGTTGTCTATTTTTTTTCACAGGAGACAGTGGATACCCTTGCATGTCCTGGCTGCTCACTCCTTATTTGGCTCCCACACCAGGGCCACAAAGTGCGTATAATTCCGCACTTACAGCCACCAGGCAAGTGGTGGAGCGCTGTATCGGCCTTTTAAAAGGCCGATTCAGATGCCTCCACTGCTCTGGTGGCGAGCTCATGTATGTGCCGGATATGGTGTCAAAAATTGTGGTCCTGTGTGGGATATTTCACAACATTGCCATAAGGAGTGGTGTCCCAATGCAGCCAGAGGATGCCTTACCTGAGGATGGCCCCCCCGAGGTTGGTCAGAGGTCAGTATGTGGGGGGGCCATACGTGATGATGTGGTGGCCAGATTTTTTAGGTAAGTTGTAACAAAACTACAGTGTTTATACCTAATGTGTTTGTGTTTGTTTGCGAACATCTAATTTTGTGTTTTTTTTCTCACCATCTTCTGTTTGTTCACATAATCTTTGGCACTCCAACGCTCACTACTTCCTGCTACCCTTACCAAACCTGGATCTGGTCCTTTTGGGCATATATTCTGGAACCCATATCGCAACGCCATGTTTGTGGAATCATGTTGGCATGGTCCTTCGTCAACCAGTTCTTGATTTTTTGTTTTTATTTAATTATTTCTTGGTATGTGTTGTATTTGAATTTATCACTGTGTTCTTTTTTTGGGAGTGACCACTTTGTTTTCTCTGTTATGTTGTGAATAAATGTTTGGAGAGTGAAATGGTCTTCCTTTTTTGGGACGTTAACAGCAAGTGTAACCAGGTTAACACAAGTTACATTTGACTAAGGGGTAATCCAGTACTGACACCAGTTGAGCTAAACTGAAATATGTTTTCAGCTTCCCAACCCACACCAAAAGGAAGCCTGGCCCAACCTTGGGATTTGTAAGATTGGCCTAAGCAGCTTGCGCACCAACTAGGAACCTGTAAAATGTAGAAATATGTAATTGACACTACACCCAAAAAGGGAAATGACATTGTTACTGTTATGTGTTTCTTGTGTCTGTTTGACATACAAAGACAAAACACAATCTAACTTTTAAAAAAGGCAAATCCTTGCAGGAACAGTCTACTTATGTCATGCTAAACTATCTTGGTTTTGGATTTAAAAAATGAGCCAGAACGTATATTTGTCTGAATAAATTTATTTTGAAACGTTAACCAAAAAAAAAAAACTACTGGCGAAGGAGGCCAGACAGCCGGTCGAGGGCCACCAGAATGCCAATTACATGTTGGCGCATCTGGCCAACACAATCCGCCACCTCTTGCCGACGCCTCTGTTCCTCTGTGGGTGAGAAAAGTGTGTGGGTTAATACAACAATAGGGAATCCACATTAAAAAAACAAAAACACAACGAAATCACTCCTAAACCTAAAAAAAAAAAAAAAAAGGGGGTGCTGCCAAAAATACAAGGCCTATGTACAAATTCCCACAGGTGTGATATGTGTATGTTGAAATCACCAGGAAGAGGTAAAGGCAAACTGCAAAATCACCAAAAGTCAAGCCACAAAAACACGAAGAAAGGCACGACACATGATTACATACAAACAGTTTGTGCTTGAAAAAAAAACAAAATAAAAACATACCGGGAGCCAAAACGGGAGCTCCGGAAATGCCTCCATGATCCTCCTCGGAGGATCCGTCATTCCCCAAAGAATGGGGAGGAGTTATGATGGACTCCGGGGAGGGGGTAATTGGAAGAGGGGTGGGTGGAGGAGAGGGGGAAGTGGGACGGAGGGGAAGGAGGCCCGACATTTCCGGGAGAGGGTCTGGGAAGGATGGGGAGGAGTGGGGAATAGGGGAAAGATTTGGGGTGGAGTGTTGGCTGGGGGTTGGGGATAGTGGCCGGGAACGCCGTCTGGACGGACGGTGACGGCGGAGTCTTGGCTGTCCCCCTAAAATATGTCAAAGAAATTGCGGTTAGTTTATGGACAAATCCGGGGACCAAAACTAAAAAAAAAAAACAACCCAAAAAATAAGCCAAATAGGAGTAGAATGAATAAATCAGAAATAGAGGGAAAACATGCACACGCAGATATGAGTACAAATAATAAATAGGACAGACAGGAAAACATGCACACGCAGATATGAGTACAAATAATAAATAGGACAGACAGGAAAACATGCACACGCAGATATGAGTACAAATAATAAATAGGACAGACAGGAAAACATGCACACGCAGATATGAGTACAAATAATAAATAGGACAGACAGGAAAACATGCACACGCAGATATGAGTACAAATAATAAATAGGACAGACAGGAAAACATGCACACGCAGATATGAGTACAAATAATAAATAGGACAGACAGGAAAACATGCACACGCAGATATGAGTACAAATAATAAATAGGACAGACAGGAAAACATGCACACGCAGATATGAGTACAAATAATAAATAGGACAGACAGGAAAACATGCACACGCAGATATGAGTACAAATAATAAATAGGACAGACAGGAAAACATGCACACGCAGTTTGCCCCACAAACACAAACATTAAAACCACAATACATAACACTTACTTTCCTGGATCTGCATGCGAAAGCATGCCAGCAAGCGGGGCGTTCGCCGTTGCAGGTCGGACCACCTGCGCTCCAGCTGCCCGATGTTGCGGCGTGAGCCGAAGGACCGCAGGCGGGACCGTGCCTCCGCATACGCGGAGCGCTTCTGCCGGTTGGTGATGGGTTGAGGTTGGCTGGTGATCCGGCGATCCATGACCTCCGTAAGCACCAGCAGCTCGCGCCTGGTGAATGCGGAGGCTCTCATGATGGCAATGGTGTTTTTCTTAAAAATCATTTTTGATAAAGTGTGTAAAAATTTACTGATTGGCTAATGTATTTTGGAAATTAACAGGAGCAATTTTATTGGTTAGTGTATGAGTCATGTGTTCGACAGGGCCAGAAATCTCTGGAGAGTTATGATAGGCTTGATGCAGTGACATGCGTAAGCAAATTTAAATAAAGAAATGAACCCAGGGAAATATGCGGGGATACACAGCAATAGAACAATTGTTTAATTGTGGTTCACATGTTTTTTGAACAATAAAAGCGAATGTTTCATCCGTACGTATTCTGCGGGTAAACACAAACACGGACAAGAGTAAAGTTTCTTGCATTGTGTTGAAAAAAAACAAACAATTAAGCTAATTGATACATTGATTGGCATGATACGATTGATGGAGGTAGGCAGAATAAAGGAGCAGGTAATCGACATCTGACAAGGCCACTTCCTGTTTATACTTGTGCGTGCGTTCCTTTCAAGCCATTTCGGGGATGTACGCTCGCTATTTCGTACGCTCGTTAGTTAGAGGAGGGGTCGTCAGAGTTTAGGGAGGAATTTTAGATGCGAACGAAAATACGAGCGAGCCATTGAATTTAAATATTTTTGTACGTACGCCTAACGTACGTGCGCCCGCTTGCGAGTGGGTCTGAATGAGGGCCTATATCCATTCAATACACAATCCGCAATAAACTTTTACACATCGGTATTGGATGGAAGACATGCCCGTAATACCACTCGCCAGTCTTTGTTGGTTGGCTCATGAGCATTACCTAAATCTTGTACAAATTTTTGGCACTTAGCTAATTCTTTTCTAGGGTCGGGAAATTCTGTCATTATTGAATGTATTTCTGCTCTTGTCCAGGGACAATGCATTGCTACATCCCTTGTGGGTACTACACCATTTCCGTCCGGATTCCCATTGGGAACAGTTATTGTCCAGACAGGATGGACACCTATAACTTTGCTATTTTTAAGGTTACCTATGGGAACTTTTACCTTTGTACTCTGGGGGTTCAATCTGTTACTACTACGCACTGTACTACCTTCATCAATTTCTACTGTTGGTATAACTGATGGGATCCCTTCTGCTGATACAGCTGGTGGGATCACTTCCCTTTCTGGGTTCAGTGCTGTGTCTAACAGATTTACTGCATATGCAATGGCTGACATTTCAACAGGTTCATCATCTACACAAACATTTTCCTTATGATTACTCAGGATAGGGTACAAATTACTTGTTACATTTTTATAATTTTTAGTATCAGCTGTGCCATCACCTTCAGCCGCATAGGGTGGCAGAGGTGTGCTTGCGCGATTACCTATACCCTTAGCGCCACTACCTTGCGGTGCATGTACACTACTTTGCATTGTGCACCCGACGCTAACTAGTGCCGCGTGCGCGCTCCCTTGAGGTGCATGCGCAATGCTGTTTTGCGTCACGTGCACACTTTTGCAAAGTGCTCACGATGCTACTTAGCGGCGCGAGCACGCCACTCAACCACGTGTTCCCCTCATGCTGCCATAATTTCAAACAGTCATTATACTTTACTCGTTTCTTTAGAGATTTCACCACACAGATGCCATCCCTAACATTATTCAACACTTCCACATCAAAACTGCCAATTTTAGGAAAAGTTTTCACACATCTCTTGGTCATCTTAACCCATAGATCACAGTACGCAGTTGCATATGCACCATACTTTGTAAACATTATATGCCTTGCCGAACCTGTCGGCCCTTCCAAAAGCAGCACATCGTCGACCATTCCCAGCGTCTGCTTAGCACCCATCTGGGAAAACGCTAAGCAACTTATCGCTAGTGAATGTGGACCGGTGAACGATTCCAATGGAGCTACGTTCACGCACTCCTATCACGTTGTGCACAACCGGCCTGCTAACCGCTATGGACGGCGTGCACAACGAGGAACAGAATAACGTCTTATACGATTATACTGTCTTTCCGGACACCTTTCAGCCCTTGTCCGGTAGCTTGCCCTTTTTGAGTACTCTCCCCTGTTAGAATTTAAGTGTTCCAATAACACTTATCCTTTCCAGTGATTTCCTCCACTACAACCCAAGTCTACCCAAACGTGCGGTCTAGTCGCAGTGTCCAGAGAGAGCCTAACTGATCAATGGGCTCTGCGACCACTATTGGGAGCCGAATTTCGAAAACCCCTTGTTTTCTTCAAGGTACAAAGGGGGTCATTCAGACCCGGTCGTTAGCGCCGATGCGCTCGGACCGGGTCGATGGCCCCCCACAGAGCATGCGCACGACGGCGCCGGTGCCGTCGTGCGCATGCGTGAGACCCGCTACGACCGACAGCACCGGTCGTAGCGGGTCTCGATCCAAAGGGGGCGAGCTGTCGATGTTGATTGACAGCTCGCCCTGTTTGGAAGGCGGGCCGGGGGGGTGGCAGCCCAAACGGAGGCGTTCCCATGGGAACGCCTACCATTTGGGGGCGGCCCCACTGACATCACTAGTGAT
Source organism: Taudactylus pleione (assembly GCA_031769625.1). NCBI lineage: Eukaryota > Metazoa > Chordata > Amphibia > Anura > Myobatrachidae > Taudactylus > Taudactylus pleione. Next base: position 121,413 of record JAUIMM010001027.1, read on the forward strand.
GTCAGTGGAGAGCTTCCGGCTCAGACAGAGCCAGAAGCTCTCCGGGGCTTACGACAAGGGAGACCCTACCCTAAGGTCACGTCGTAAGCCCCGATGGTCGCGATGGTCTCTGACCATCGCGACCATCACCGGAGCGGTCATTAGAGCTGTGGGTGTTAACCCACAGCCTAATGACCGCAACAAAGGCGGCCGGTCAGGATGCAAGTGACCGCCCAGTTTCTGAGCGACCGCTTGCATCCTCTGACCGAATCTGAATGAGGCCCAAAATCCCTGTCCTTCCTGCAATACACCTGCTATGTGTACACACTCAGTAGATTTCTTCCTCGTCAAACACCTACCGAGTCTTTAGGACCGACACATGGTACCTAGCATAGGCCCCACACACAGTAGTAGCCTCTATCACGTTACAATCACTGTCTGCTTTCATACACCTTTAGTTTTCTGCGCAGAAACTAGACTTTTTGCTAATATGGCAGTATGAATCAGAGGTCTTAAACAATGTACTCACGCTATTAATACAACAATACTATCAGAAGGATTGTTTGAACACGTGGCAGCAATACAGGAAATGCGTATACGCTATTGCACGATCGCACTCTAGTGCCAAAACAGACAATGAAAGAAACTAACTTTTCTCTCCTGCCCCAGGTCCTAGTCAGCACTCCTTGACAGTGGCGGAACTCCCAGAGACAATGGAGCCATTTGCCGTCGGGCTCCAGCCCTTAAGGGGGCACCTGGCTCCATTGTCCCCCAGGCCATTCCGGGCACTGCTATCGAGATGGAGCGCCGCTGATCGGTGCTCCACCTCCAGCGGCGTCAATACGGGGGGTGCGGTCGCACCCCCAACTTGCCGGGCGCCCGCTGAGTGTGTTACTAGCGGGCGCCCGCTGAGTGTGTTACTAGCGGGTGCGCGGCTCCTTCTTTCCCCTCTGCGGTAGCCGGAGGAACGGAGCTCACTCCTGAGCTCCGCTTCCGGGTCCCGCAATGCACTATGGGAGTGATGTCATGACATCACTCCAATAGTTCTGAGGAGCGGGCGCCGGGGACGGAAGGCAACAGCACTGGAGCGGGGTTTCAAGTAAGTATTGTTTTTTGGGTTTTTTTGTGTGCGCGCTCGCGGGGGGGCTTACTAGAGGGTTCATTATTGGTGGCTCACTACAGGGGGCATTACTGAGGACTCACTACAGGGGACATTACTGGGGGCTTTCTACAGGGGGCATTACTGGGAGCACTACAGGGGGCTTACTACAGGAGACATTATAGGGGGCTTACTACAGGGGACATTACAGGGGGCTTACTACAGGGGGCATTACTGGGGGCTTTCTACAGGGGGCTTACTACAGGGGGCATTACTGGGGGCTTTCTACAGGGGGCTTACTATAAGGGGCTTACTACAGGGGGCATTACTGGGGGCTTTCTACAGGGGGCATTACTGGGGGTTTACTACTGGGGCACTTCAGGGAGTTTACTACTGGGGACTTACTACAGGGGTCCTTACTACTGGGGCACTGCAAAGTGGGACCACTACTGGGGGGCACTACATAGGCGGCACTGCATAGGGGGACCTCTACAGAGGGCACTGCACAGGGGGACCATTTCTGGGGGAACTGCATAGGGGGGCGGAAGCTGGGGCTGGCATAGGTGCTGGAGGGGCGGTACATTTTAATTTGGGGGGGTGGCACCAACATTTATCTTGCCTCCGGGCTCCTGGGATGAAGTTACGCCACTGCTCCTTGAAATCACATAACAACGAGATGGGGGCAGCACAGACGGTGTAATGCTTAGCGTTACTGCCTCACAGCACTGAGGTCATGGGTTCAATTCCCTCTATGGCCCTAACTGTGTGGAGTTTGTATATTCTCCCTGTGCTTGCGTGGGTTTCCTTCAGGAACTCCGATTTCCTCCCCCACTCCAAAAATATACTGGTAGGTTAATTTGCTCCCCACAAAATTGACCTTAGTGAGCATGTGGTAGGGAATATAGATTGTAAGCTCCACTGGGGCAGGGACAGATGTGAATGGGCAAATATTCTCTATAAAGCGCTACGGAATATGTGTGCCCTATATAAATAACTGGTAATAAATAAATAAAATATTAGTTTCACAACACCAGATGGTGCAGGTTTTGAACACAGTGCGTTCTTTCCTGCTTATGGCGCCTTCCACCCTTTGTTGCGAAATCGAGATCCGTACGCTATCGTGTGACCTCCAAAACTATGAGCCCCCAACTATTGATACCCTTAAATTATATACCCAAAATGTTGCTGTTTAGCGCTACAAGTTGCATAAGAAATAATTGCTTTCCAATCCAATTGTGGTTCCAAAGCACAAAAAGTTATATTATTCAATGAAAAGTATAACACGCTGTGATCTATACAATTAGTGAATAGTGAATTAGTAAACACAAAAGGTACAAGCCGATACATACGCGTGCGCACTGGTCCCAGTATACAGTCGTCTCTCCAGAATGGCTGTATACTATAACCAGCACCTAGGCTATATATACCTTACAGAACAAAGAGACTACTTAACAGATTTCCATTGGGTCTTGCTCCTGGGCATTCTGGTACGATACAAGTAATTGGACAGTTCATACAGTATCACTATGGGTATGTCCCAGTTCCTCGGATGTTGCTTTGTGTGGTTTTCCCGCCGAATAACTGGTTTAAACTAATAAAAGACACTACATACAGAGGTATACATTCTAACCACTAATTTCCTATAATTCATATCTTGCAGACGCATGATGCAATCTCCTTGCCGATAGAACCGGAGATCTGCAAATAAACAGTGATTTAGAATGGTACCAAATATGGCTTGTCTCCTAGTCTCTATACCTTAAACATCATATACTTTACATTTCACAACATAAGTATTAGCTGATAAAACCTCTAATATTAAGCTTAATGCTTGGGAACCTTTTTATAAGTGATTGCATGTGTCAAAGTGAGAATATTGCGTAAAGTCGCTAGTATGCGTTGTGCGTCTATGTGTTTTGTGCTTTGATGAACAGCGCAACTGTGCTTTGTGCGTCTTGTATATTTTATATGTATTATTTAATGTGTGTATAGGTTATGGTAGGACTTTCAACAATATGTGGTAGCAAAGCAGACGCACGACGCTAATAATCAAATATAGCATGGCACACAATGGTTTCGTGCTGACGACACAACATGGCGTCGTCAGGGGTGACACAAAATGGCGTCGCCAGATATTAATTTAAGATTTGGTCTCAGCCAATCATCCGGCTTCGACAGTACACATCCTGTATAACATGGAATTGGCAATGGTGTAAAGAAGCACTTTAAGTTTTCAATAAAAGAAGATGCTGGCACTTGTTAGTGTAGTGCAGTGTTTCCCAAACTCATTCCTCAGGGAGCGCTAACAGTGCATTGTTTCCATTTTTCCTAGTTGGTGCACAGGTGTATTCATTACTGGCTGACACAGGTGGAGCTAATTGGTTGAGTCTCCCATATCCAAAATGCTTGGGACCAAGGTTATATTGGATATCGGAATATTTTGTATTTTGGAATATTTGCATACCATAAAGAAATCTCTTGGGAATAGGACCCAAATCTAAACACAGAATGCATTTGTTTCATGTACACCTTATACACGCATCCTGCAGGTAATCTTATACAATATTTTCAATAATTTTATGTCTCAAACAAAGTTTGTGTACATTCATGAAATTCATTTATATTTCATATACACCTTATACACAGAGCCTGTAGGTAATTTTATGCAATATTCGTAATAGTTTTGTGCCTTAGACAAAGTTTGTGTACATAGAACAATCAAAAATCAAAGGTTTCATTATCTCATACTTTAGCAAGTGATTTTGCTGAGGTATGACACAAGGATGCAGAACTGGTATCCCATTTACGTTTGATGCTGTTCTCCTGATGACTAGTGACTAGCAACAGGGGCCTATTCATCATCACTTATTTTTTACAAAAGCAGGTGAAAATGTACATAAAAAGTAAGTGTCAAGGTCATTCAAGGCGGGGAAATATAGTTTAGGGTTCCGGGGGGGACTTAGGGTTAGGCACCCCCCCGAGAGTTATAGGTTTTACCGGGCGGGGAAGGGGGGGTTATTAAGTGCAATTCTGGCCTCTGTGAGTTCTCGAAGAACATCTGCCGAGAGTGAGGACTTGTGGGATGTTTCAAGGACTTTAATATGATCTAAGAGTTGTATTTTCTGGGTTGTCCTTCCCTTTTTTAACTGCGAGCCCAAATGTATGCACTTACCTCTTTTTACACACTTATGCACCTCCTAAAAAGCAACCGGAGATATCTCGTGACCATCATTGAGAGATATGTATTCAGATATGGCAGAGCCAAGATCATCTTTAAGGCAGGGATCAGATAGTAAAAGTTAATTAAGTCGCCAGGTCCACAGTCGGGGAGGAGCCAAGTGGTATCTCACAGAAGCATATACTGGTGCGTGGTCTGACCATGTAATTTGTCCAATCTCACTGCAATGGTATAATTGTAAATATCTGTAGTCAACAAGAAAATAATCAATTCGGGAATATACAGAATAAGGAGCAGAGTAATAAGTATAATCATCGCCTGATGATCCCTAAGTAAGGTAGACATGGTGACAAAAAGAAGGAGTGGAGTATGAGAAAAGAAAAAAAAAGGGGGTACAAAAAAACAAACATATAAAAACGTAAAATAACAGAGACAGATATCAAAAAACAGTAATGCGACACAAAAACCGCTGTTGGACCAATTCGATTGACTAATACAACCCATGGTCCAAAATGTAGTGCGGTATAACCCAACTGGGGTAAGGTCACCATCCGGGAACGTAGAAACAATTACACAAATAACAACTACTGTCGACGTGGTGTATGACCAAGAAATATGAAGAACAGTGAAAAAAGAATACACATAACCTGTCTGGAAGTAAAACAAAATTAGCATCACATAAAGATTTGCAAAAGGCAAATAAGTTTGCTGTAAAATATTAAAGAGGGAAAAACTTCTGAGGATAGAAAGTAAAACAATTACATACTTGGCAGAAACAATATTATATGGAGCAACAGAGCCTGAATGGTCAGCAAAGAAACGTTAAAGTCTACGGTCATAGAAAATGGATGCTGAACATTAATCATGGCAGGCCCATCACCTGAGAAAATTAAGGAATCGCATATATAGTCACACAAAGCCCTCAGGTGCCAGCTTCCAAGAGATCAGGCTGAGGAGAAGGCACCCACATTTCTGGCCACATACCAATTGCCAAGATGTGTGATGTGTAGGCAGATGAGGAGGGATCAAGGCAAGAAGACATTTGAGATTAGTCAGCAAGAGACGTTTTTTCAATATTAAGGGCAGTACAAAATTTGTCCAAATCTTCAGGATCCTGGAGTGTGACCTGATGACCTTCATGGGAAACCCGAATACTAAACAGGAAGCCCCAACAAAACCTGGTGCCTTTCTGTTTTAAAGTGTCAGTAAGCAGTTTAAGAAGGCATCTCTGTTCGAGGGTATTCCATGCAAGGTCTGGGAAATTTTAGATTTTTGTTCCAATAAACTCGATGTCCTCTAACTTACGGGCTTTGCTGAGGATCTCCTGTTTTACAGTGTGATAGTGCAAGCGACAAATAATGTTTCTAGGAGCTTCAGACTGGAGACCACATGGACGAAGGGCTCGATGTGCCCGATCAAAAAGAATTACATTATCAGGGTCAGTGTCGGTAATTCGTTGAAGACTTTAGTGAATGCATCCACAATACCTTGGTCCTGACGCGGAGGTAATTGCGGTGGCCTCTGTTATCTAGATCGTCCAGGCGTCACTGCATGAGCTTCATCTCCTGGGCATGTATAGAGATGGTATTATGCAATTGAGTATAAAAAGCGTCAATACCCTCAACATGGTCTTCCAAGTCGGACACTCGATGAGTTACTTGGGAGATGTCCACTTGAAGAGCAGAAATTTCTGCTTTAACCGTTTCACGGAGATTCTTCTCAAGATCCAAAAAGTCTTGCCTGGAAGGGAGGTCTTTTTTGGTGGGGAGGGTACGAAGATGAGGCAGGACATCTGCCATGGTAATTTTAGCAATAGAATCAGAACTGAGATGGGCTGCAGCTTCCATGAGTCTAGTGCTGTTGGGCGAATGAGACGAGCCAGATGGTTGTTAACCGTTTTCTTGGCACTGGGCATCTGAGTCCCTTTTTTAGATTTTCCCATTGATAAAATGCTGCAAAATAAAACAGCAAACAGCATATATTCACAGTAACAGGAGGGCCTTTTGCAGAGAGTTCCTGGATTACAGCTACCAACCACTGTTCCCCATAGTATGCGGGTGTCAGGGGGTCATGGCTTTACAGAACAGTAAAATTCAAACCATATGCACAGAAAAGTCTAATGCCAGACACGTGTGGAATATAAGTAGTCATTAACTTGCAATTCTAGGATTCTGTAGGCCTACGATTTGTGAAATACAGTATTGTGAGTTGACTACTGCTAGAGCTTCCATTAACCAGCATCCAAAGGAGGCACTAAGAGGCAGTAAAATATTAAAGTATGAAAGTCCAGAATAGCTGCAGTAGCATCGCTCAAAAAAACTAGGAAGAGTGAATGTGACAGTGCTGGGTATAGGGAATTCCCTTAGCATATATCAATTTCCACAGGTCCTCTATTTAGAATGAAGCAGAGGCTGTGTCTTATGCTGACAATTGGCAGCAGTGAGAGTGCAGCACAGCATCCAGGCCAGCCCAAGGATCCCTTGTATAATTAATGGTTAGGTCACTCACCTGGAGCACAGACAGGGAGCGTGGCACAGGGACCGGCGGTGGAGCAGGCTCAGCAAGTCCGGCAGTGAGGAGTGCAGCCAGCACCAGGAAGGACGAGAAGGGCGTCTCCAGCTAGTCAAAGAGCCCCACCATAGCAGGCACCAGGTAAGGCAGCCGCCACCGAAATCAGAGTCCCCGGCGCGCGGCTCAGCTAGGTGGAGAGCCGCATAGTGTGTACGGACTATCTGCGTGCTCCCACTGTCGCATGCAGTATTGTCCTGTCAGCCGTGCTGCATGACCAACCGGACAATATCGCATGTGGCTCCATTGCAGATAATGAACGAGGGATCGATCATTACATCGCTCAATGTGTACCCATGGAATGTTGCCCTGTCAGGCTGACATACCGTCTGTGTACACATCTGCAAGCGTGTAACCAGGCTAAGACACATATGGTAGAGTTGTGCAGCAGCATCAGCCTAGTAGCCCAGGGAAGAGCCTGTAAAGGCCGGCAGGGGACTTGGAGGACAACACTGGCTGCACTCCAGCAGAGGATGGACTGCTGAGAATATTGCCTAAAGCCCCTGCTATGGATAGTGGGCCTTATTCAGCATGGAACACAACGCTGCATTCGAACGTACCCGGGCGATGTTTGCAGTCTTTGCATGTGTATGCATCGCATTGCGTGTGCGCAAACCAGCCACTGCGTTGGGGGTACAATCACAGTGACCACACACAGGAATAACAGAGTAATTGACAGGAAGGGACCGTTTGGGGTGTGGTGATGGAGGGTGGTCAGGGAAACACAGGCGTGCTTGTGCATTTGAACGCCAATACAGGGGCATTCTTAATTAAGCCCCTACAATTGCATATGCAGCCTTATTGCACGCGAGTTTATCAATTTGTGCGTGAGGGTCAGGTCAATCACAATTGTGCGTATGGGTTCGATGGTTCTCGATGTTACTGATGTTTTTGCTGTCTTGCTAACTAATGTGGATGTACGTAAGGTGTAGAGGACGGCTTTATGTAGTGCTGGGCGTCTGCATCCTGTGCTGCGGCGGCAGTGCGATCGCATTCATTTGCATACTTTCGCAACAGACGGGTGTGTGCGAATGCAGCATTGCGATCCGTGCTGAATCATGCCCAGTGTACGCTGCTGGTTTCTGCAGTAGGAGCGTCCACAAGATGGCCCCTTTCCAAATGCCCCATTCGCCAGAAAATTCAGTGCTGCATGTAGGAAGGACTTGGGCTGCCATGGTGGGTGAGACCCCCCTTTAGTTGTAGTGGGAGGAGGAGAGTATATTTACCTTTTAGTAAGGCCCCTACTCAGTGCTGGCTGACCCAGATGGTGGAACATCTGCTGCCAAGTGCTCTTGGGATGCTTCCAAGTTTCTGCCCTTGTATGTTGAAGTTCCCCGGGATACCTGTAGGAGAATTTTCCTGTGACGCTTTAAAAAGGACTGCTAGTTGGTTTAATCCACCATAAAGTGCATGTTATACACCCATCTGCTACTGAACTGGCATGCTTCAAAAGGACTGATTATTATTTGCAGTATACTGAATGTCTGTGATAAAATCTCCTATTGGACTTTAATGCAATGCAAAATCTCTCTGTGATGCTCCTAAAGAAAGGCTAGCTCCTGCGCCGAAGCTACTGCTATTCACTGTACTATTCACTTACACAGAACTGTTTTCTGATTTTGTTAGCAGTGACGTGCTCGTGCGGTGTGGTGAATGGCTGGGGAGGCACTGGCTAGTATCAGAGCCAGATTTACAGTTACATATATGAACCCGAGAGTTCATGTGGGCATTATACAAGGTGCTGCAGTATTTAGTGCTGGAATTTTTTTGTGTTTTGATCAGGATAGGCAGCAGAGGCAGTGCCTCACCTGCCATTCACTTTTTACTCCAGATTTAAATATGATTAGAATAATACATAGAAGATATTTATAATATTTTATTTACATTTTTCTTATAATTTTTATAGTCAAAACTCCGGAGTATACCTAAGTATGACAGGAAAGGCTCTGCCTCACCTCACCGAACATCACTGTTTGTTAGTGTACTTTCCAGCCAGAGCAAGAGTTATGGTATTTGCTCTGATCTGCTAACCCTGGGGTGTGTACTGGTGGCAAACCGTGTGCAGTACCCTCACCTTGGTCTATTGCGTTAGATCAATCTAGATCACATTAATCCGTCTAATTCCAACAAGGTGTAGCTTTACTGCTCCACCAGTAGCATCCTAAGGTAAGTGCATGTAGTGAGTATTGATTGATGGTTTGTGATGATTTATTGGTAATGGTTACTTGGGGAAGAGGGTTCCCTAGAATTAAAGAAATGTTATTTAATCTAATCTGGTGTTTTGGGTGCTCCTTATGTCTGAGGGAAAATTATATGGCTTGCCTCTCTGATCTACTTGAACCTGATCCTTTTAAGTACCAATTTAGGGCTATTTAGGTGACACACTTGAAAGACTGTGGGTTGAGGGCAGGTCTATATGAATGAATGGAGAGATTTACCTCTAACATATCACATAGGAATGTTATTGAGCAGTTACTTACTATTGAAAATCATGGACATTTCAGGGAGCACAAATTTCCAGAGGCAAATAGTAAAACCTGAGACTCTCCCTGCCATCTATGAGCGTGTTTATTAAGCTTATGAGAATCATGGTCTGAAGCTGAGTCCCACACTGCTGTCACCACTTTAGTTGTGCCTGTGACTTTTTGCCGCAGTCGTATCTGTGACTTTATGCTATTTTAAGCTCTTCCCTTGTGTGCAAACGATGGTCTGACTGTGCAAGGACTGAGACGCCCACTTTGTGTGTCTTTAGACACAACCATCGGACGCACCTTAAAACATGCACAAGCCCAGTGGTAGGTGCTGATTCTGTCAGAGTATGACCTACAATGCAGTGGCGTAACCACAGCCCCCGCAGACCCCGCGGTGGCTTGGGGGCGCGGGGGCTTGTGGGGCGAGATGGCTGCAGATTCCATGCGGACCCTCCAAAAATGGCCGCCGCTTAGGAGGAGACAGATGCTAGAGGTCAATCAACATCGACAGCTCGCCCCCTTTGGATCGAGACCCGCTACGACCGGCGCCGTCGTGCGCATGCTCTGTAGGGGGCCATCGACCCGGTCCGAGCGCATCGGCGCTAATGACCGGGTCTGAATGACCCCCATGGTATCTTTCCCCGATGTTTGTAAAGGAGGATAAGCCTTGGAGATCGACTATATCAAAGAAGAAGAGAGGACGACCTTTAATGCAGGGGAAGAATGCTTTATGATCTCGTCTTGGGGGGGAAACTGGGTTATACCAGAGTGGGATAATGAGAGGGAGAAGCCACACAAGGAAAAAGGGGAAACTATACTGGAAAGTACATTTAGAGAACAGAACATTGTGCCATTGGGTAGCGTTTCATATTTTTAAGGGTTTATGAATGTGGAGAATCACCTCCCAGTTCTGTAGCTGAAATGTTATCAGCAACGGTGTAATAAAGAGAACGTTGTGTAACCAGTGCTCCACACATCCTGCATTCAGAAAAGGAGAAGTAGTGCCTGACTCTTATGTAATGGAATTGTAAACTAAAAGGAAGTTCAGGTTATGGCGCCGGCAGTAGTGCTTAGAACATAATTACATTTCCAACTTTGAAGCAGACACTATTTTAATGTTTCATTATAACCTTTTGTGAAAGTTAGCAATGTAGAACATTGTAACAAAGGGATCTGCACACTTATGCCCAATTTTCATCCCTCTAATTACTGCTATCAATTTTAACTAATTGTGGCCCTCACACAGAGCTGTAACTAGACTTTTTGGTGCCCTGTGCCAGAAAGAGCATTGGCGCCCCCCTCATTTTTCAAAGGGACATAATGCACCCAAAAAAGGACCATGACTTCATGGGGAAGGGCTACCGCCTGGGGCACTGCGGCCCGAGGGTGCAGCCGCAGTCACCCCACCAGCACCGTCTAATCTGATGGTGCCCGCCCACTCTTGCCCGCCACCGGGACTCCAAGCAGGCGGGCAGGGATTCCCGAGTCGTGAGTCCCTGCCCGGCCGCTTGGAGTCCCAATCTCCCAGCAACCCTCCCAGAATGCTGGTGACCAGCATGATGTTGTCACGGATGGCATTCTGGGCGTGGCCGTAGAAGACAAAAGATGGAGGAGCAGCACAAAGAGGAAGGACCTGCATACCTTCACCAGGTAAGACCGGCTTCCCGAAAGGCAAATGGTCCGCTCTCGTTAAACAGCACCCCTGGCCCGGCAAATGGCTTCCCCGTGCATCGCATACTGTACCTGTCACACATCATTTACACCTCCACATACCAGTCCCACATAATTTACACCTCCACATACCTGTTTCACATCATTTACACCTCCACACCTGTCCCACCTCATTTACACCTCCACATACCTGTTTCAAATAATTTACACCCCCACATCTGTCCCACATCATTTACACCTACACATACCTGTCCCACCATTTACACCTCCACATACCTGTCCCACCTCATTTACACTCTCACACCTGTCCCACCTCATTTACACCTCCACATACCTGTCCCACCTCATTTACACCTCCACATACCTGTCCCACATCATTTACACCTCCACATACCTGTTTCACATCATTTACATCTACAAATACCTATCCCACATAATTTACACCTCCACATACCTGTCCCACATAATTCACACCTCCATGTACCTGTTGCACATCATTTACACCTCCACATACCTGTCCCACATCATTTACATCTTCCACATACCTGTCCCACATAATTTACACCTCCACATCCCTATTCAACAACATTTACACCTCCATGTACCTGTCACACATCATTTACACCTCCACATACCTGTCCCACATCATTTACACCTCCACATACCTGTCCTACATCATTTACACCTCCACATACCTGTCCTACATAATTTACACCTCCACATCCCTATTCAACAACATTTACACCTCCATGTACCTGTCACGCATCATTTACACCTCCACATAACTGTCCCACATCATTTACACCTCCACATACCTGTTTCACATCATTTACATCTACACATACCTGTCCCACATCATTTACACTCTTACACCTGTCCCACCTCATTTACACCTCCACATACCTGTCCCACATCAATTACACCACCACATACTTGTCCTACATCATTTAAACCTCCACTTATCTGTCCCACATCATTTACACCTCCACTTACCTGTCCCACATCATTTAACCCTTTAATGAGCTTTATAGAGAAACTGACGTCTTTATTGGCCAAATAATGCTATTTAAACCCCTCCAAGTGCATAAATATTCTTTAAGGGTTGTGTACCAGAGGTTCTGCAGAGTTGTACACTATTGCACAGTAGCTGCGTTTTTGTAAACAGCTACTGTGCAATAATTAGCTAATGCTGCAGAATGTGTCTTGTGTTAATAGACAACTCCTGCTGGCTTCTGAGGTCTGCAGCTGCGTCCGAGGACATGTGGCTTGATTCAGAGTTGTACGCAAATCTGCGGCGTAACAGAAAATGGGTGCTTGTCGTCCCCGTTTTCTGGGCATGTTGATGCCAATGGCTGCGTCCTTGAACGCAGCTTCACCTGCGTAAAACCATTGGCTAACTAATTAACCTTCAGGTTACTCTGGATGGCTGATGGTTTTACGCAGCTGGAGCCAGTGAAGCTGTGTTCAAGGATGCAGACATTGGCATCAACATGCCCAGAAAACGGGGACGACAAGCAGCGTCTAGTTACTGCGAATGAGCTTGCACAAGGAGAGCTGCACATGTTCAGGATAGATCCTGTGCATACATAGATCTTTTAACATTGAAGTTTTACACAAGCTATCAGGTTTGCGTACAACTCTGAATCAGGCCACGTCTGACATGTTTTCCTTACAATAGAGATTTCCCCTACCTTTTCACCTGCACAAAAAACGCAAATTTCCTCTGAAAAAGCATTGCAAGTATGTGAAATTGATTGCAACTGAAATTTGCGGTGTGCTCACAGAACCCAACTTGTACCCAATTTAATTGACTCCTATGTGGATCCACAATAGGGATAATATTCTTCATTATTTTAAATACTGTCTCTGTCTGACTTTGCATCACAATATTTAACACTTATTCCTTTAATATATAAATGTAAAAAAATACAACAAACAGAGCATGTCTCCAGGTGCAGCAGGGCAACATATTATTAGTAGGGTTTACCTGCAGCTTCTACAGCCATGGCTGATTTGCATGATATACAGTACAGACATCTGCATGATATACAGTACAGACATCTTTACATGATACCGCATTCCCCTGGTGCTTATGGTATGTTTAGAGAGCTTTACTATATGGTATCCAGTCACATGGTTAACAGTTACCATATCAACATTCATAAGGTCGACACTAGAATGCCTGTCGACATTGTTCAACGTGCCAACAGGCACCATGTCGACACATTAGTGTTAGGCGTCGCTGGGAATGTTAGGCTGTGGGGGGAGGTTAGGGTTAGGTGGAGGGAACGGGAGATTAGGGACAGGGGAACAATACTTACTAGAATGCTGGAGGATCAGATGTCTGCATCAGAAGTGACTGTCACATGACCACCAGGACTCGGAAGTTGCTGCAGCATCAGGAGCAGGTGAACACTGGGCCACCAGGGACGTTAGGTTGATATTATATCATGTTGACATGTCATCCATGTAGACATCATGAAGTAACCATGGTTCTGTTGTAATTCTCATGTCGACATGCATGTCGTTATAAGAACTGTTGACCTAACATACCACACCCTTACTATTTATACTTTAGAATGCAAACAGAGAGAACTTGTTTTGAATGAATGAGTACGGCAGTAAACTCTCATACCTTTCCTAGATGAGCTGTTAGGGAACAAGGGTCACATTTCATGAATGTGGAAAACATCATATGAAACTGGAAAATCTGGATAAATTAGGTCACAACTTCCATGCCCATTAACCCCCACAAGTCCACTCCCCTGTACCAACAGGCCAATGTCAATTTAAGAGTTTGTATTATACTGAGAAAATTGTGAACTAATGTAGTGGAATTTCAAGGTCTGATTTTATTTTAAGAGAAAATTCATGTGTTTTTTTTTGTAGAGATTATTTTCATTTTATTTATGAAATATCCTGGAGGCAAATGACCATAAGACATTCTACAGCAAAATTCTCTTGGATTATATGCAATCTTTAGTTTCCTCTGTGGTATTTTGATATTATTCTGAAAAATAAAACAGATTTTAAAAAAATTAAAATAAAATACTATTTTTTTTTTTTAACACCTGGCCATTTAGTTCCACTGCACAAGTGGAAGCCAGATTCTGACTCTTTGGGTGTTGGGAGGTATGGCATTATTATTTTTAAATTTCATATCAAATCAGAAATAAAGATGGTTTGCCTTCAAATATTTACTACTAACCATAATTCTAACCCCCGCAACCACAACCTTTCTTTACTGACATGAGTCTGTCATCCGTTATTTCATGTCTCAACACATATTTCTAATTTTGTTAGAAAAGAATGGGGTTTGGCACTTTGCCAGCCACAGGAGATCTATTCATGACGTACAGAGAGACACCAGAGTTGTTAAATGACATCTCATAAAGAACTTGAGGTTAGAATCAGTGTTTACAAAGAGATGTGAAAATAATGCACCAAATATACCACTGTATTTAAGTTTCTAACTGGATATTCTAAATATAAAAATATATCTTTTTACCGTAATGCAAGGCAACATGTGTATATCCAGTAACACTGTGCAGAGTTTGTATATTCTCCCTGTGCTTGCGTGGGTTTCCTCCGGGTACTCCGGTAACCCTCAGGGCCATAACTAGTGAGTCCACCACCCAGGGTGCAAGGCCCTGAGGGTGGCAGCTTTCCTGCCTCATAGTGGAGGGTGCATGTTATGACATCCTGCAGCCAGTAGAGCTGCTGCAGAGCCACCTGGAACATCCAAAGGATGGTCCAGGCATGCACTCTGCAGAATGTAGAGCTTTTTTCCAGGTGCTATTGGTCCCACCCCCCAGCTTGATTTCATAAAGTCACATGTTTGGGGTGGGGGGGTGCACAGGGTGGGAAATAGCCCTGTTCCGGCGCTGGCCACCAATATACCAAGTAAGTAGGCTGAGTAAATGATTAGCAGTGTGTTAGATGCATATAGATGGATAATGGACCAAGGCTCCAGAACCCTGTCGATCCGGCATCTAATGTCAGCAGCTTTAGAATCATGCTCCTCTCCACCAAAGATGACTCCACTCTGCAGCCAACCTGTTTTGAGCAATATGGCTCTTCTTCAAGGCAATATGTCATCTACGTATCACAGGAAGAGTGATGTTGGGGTGTTACATCTTGTCTAGAGGTCCATTCTTATGTGCTAGGAACACCTGAGTTCCATTGTTCTGCCTGGAAACTGTAATGTCTGATATGGTTATCATCCCCTTTTTTATTTTTTAAGATTGATTATTAAAGTCTTTTTTTGCAACATGGGGTCTATTTATGTAAAACCACAAACCTGTTTGTTAGTTTACATTATATATCGCATGAGTTCGATGCGATATATAGCTTTGTGTTATGAATCCTTGGGGAGATTCACACAAACTAGAGGTAATAATGAGTCCCAGGAGAACAGATGAGAGCTAGACTAAGGTACAGTCCTATGGTCTAGTTGCAACCTTCAGTGCTGATGTGTACTTGGCTGAGGTGCGGCCTTGGAGCTGAGTTGCAGCCTTGAGGGCCGATTTGTACTTGGCTGAGCTGTGGCCCTGGAGCAGAGTTGCAACCTTGAGGGGTGATGTGTACTTGCCTGAGGTGCAGCTTTGGGGCCGAGTTGCAGCCTTGAGGCTGATGTGTACTTGTCAGAGGTGCGGCCTTACAGCCATGATGCGACTGAGACTGCTGGCATGTGAGAAACAAAAGTCCACTCAGATGCTGCAGTGTGACTGAGACCGCCGTGATGTTAAGGAACTAAAGTCCACACAGAGGCTGCAGTGCGGCTGAGGCCACTGTGAGGTTAGTGACAGAGTATCCACTGAGACACTGCAATGCAGCTGAGACTGCTGTGATGTTTAAGGTACATAGGGCCAAATGTAATAGGGTGAGCGTTTAGAAAATGTGAGAGTTTAGCAGTAAACTGTCACTCTTTTTAAACTGTAGCGCGGCCGCTGATAGGCTCCGGCAACTGACAGTTCCCACGTGGTGTGAGTCAGCCCACGTGGGAACTGTCAGTTGCCGGAGCCTATCAGCGGCCGCGCTACAGTCAGCACGGCCACTGATTGGCTCTCGGGACTGCAATGCCCCGTGAGGTGCCGTCAGCGGCCATTCGGGAGCTATCTGTATGTGTGACAACACACATACAGATAGCTTGTAGCGTGGATCGGGTAGCACGTTTTTTTGTTTTAAAACACCCATGGATTACTGCGGAGACCAGCGCTGGATGTAGGTGAGTATGAAATCTTTCTTGCAGGGCCAGCTACCATGGATTTCTACTTGACAAGGGGACAGAAACATCTGGTATAGGTAAGTATGTGTGAATGGGTAGGTGTATGTAATAAACTTATACTGGGCACGGTGTGTGTGTTTTGTCTTTATTTAACTATTTATTTTACAGTGAAATTACAGGTGCCGCATGTCTGCTGGCACTTGTAGTTCCACAAGTGCTAAATGGCAGGCATGCTGGCACTTGTAGTTCCACTGTAAAGTACAATAGTGTTACATTATTTGGCCCCCCTATTACCCCCATACCCACCAAGCAAGGGGTATGGGGAAGAGCCCCAGGCTTCAGCGTAAGCTTGTGGTGCTCGGGAGAGGGGGGACCCTTTTTTGGGGGGTCCCCGACTCCCCCAAGATCACCGGCTTGCGCTGACCGACTTGGGGTGTAATGCTTTGGACCTGGAGCCCCGGTGATTGGGTCTCCGGGCTGTGGCATTGCACCCCGGTCGGTTGGGTCTGGTGCTGGTCTTAAATATAGGGGGTACCCCACGTAATTTTTGCCCCCTATATTTAAAACCAGCACTAGTCCCTGCAGCCTGGTGTTGGTTTCTAAAATACGGTGGAACCCTACACATTTTTTTCCCTGTATTTTTATAAACCACCACTGGCTGGCTAGCCTGGGGCTGGTTTGGCTTTTGGGGGGGGACCTTATGTCATTTTTTTTCTAAATTTTTACAATTTTTTTTTTAAAGGTTAACAAAAACGGGAATTTTCGGGAAATATTCTAGGGACCCCCCTAATGATGTCTAGACATGGGGGATCACTATGGGTACCCCCATTTTTAACTCCTGAAGGAAGTCGGGGTTTCTAATAGCCGCGGCAAGTGCATAAATGCGACTGTCAAGAAAGTGGTGCAGAAGAGCATTTAGAATTTTATTTTGCGAAAAAATAACTATGCCCAGCAAATTTGGGGTACTTGAAAATGGGGGTCAGCATATTTTAAACTTGCAAAAGAGACTTGAAAAAATCGTGAAAAACCCACTTGTACAAGGAGCTGCAATGAAAAAAACACCTGGGGCATACTTGGGGACCCCCCCAGAGTCAAGTTCGCTATTTTTTTACTTTGTTCCCCAACATTTTTTTTTTTGGCCCCCAAATTCAAAGTGCTTTTTTTGGGGTGTCCCGATTTTTTTTTGACACAGATCGTTTCAAGGGGTCATTCTGGAGGGTGCAGGCTATTTTTTTTAAACCTGCACCCCTAAACCCCAATTCTGCACTTTTTTCGACACCTATTCAATGGTGAAAAGTTATCACCGTTTTTTTATCAAAGACTTTTCAAAACTGCGATAAGTCTTTGAAATTGAATATGGTAAAAACTTTAAAAAGTGCGATATTAACGCAAAAAACGATGTTATCGCACCCATATTGAATACCCCTATTAGAGTGGAATGATGCTTTGAGAAGACACTGACGAACCTTCTTCCAAATAGGACGGAGCCTAGAGACTGAAGTTGAAAATGAAGTTCTTCCAGAATTAGTTTCAAAAGAGTTACCTCTAGGATGCAGCCTGGAGTTACAGAAAAAAGGAGAAATTGTGGAAATGAATGACAAGAGTTATTGAAAGCAAATCCTGTCAATGGTAAATGGGAGACCCAGTCATTTTCATATTTGAAGACAAAACACCGGAGATATTGTTCCAAGGACTGATTGACCAGCTCAGGCTGTCCATTGGATTGAGGATGATATCCGGAGGAATGACTGAGGCTGATGCCAAGAGAAGAACAAAAAATGTTTAAAAAACAAGCAATAAATTGAGTTCCTCGGTCTGAAACAATGTCCACTGGAAGTCCATGAAGTCAGAAAATATGTTGGATGAATAAAACAGATAATTTCTTGGAAGAAGGCAGTTTGGAGAGTGGAACGAAATGTGCCATTTTACTAAAACTATCTACTACAGTCCAAATGACCAAGCATCGAGAAGACGGTAGATCAACAATAAAATCCATTGCAATATGCATCCAGGGTTTAGACAGAGTTGAGAGGGGAAGAAGGAAGCCAGAGGGAGCAGTACAAGGAGATTTATTATGGGCACAGATGTCACAGGCCAAGACAAATTCACAAAACATCCTGAAATAACTACCATACTGAGCGGGAGAGTAGTTCAGCAGTCTTGTAAATGCCTGGGTAACCAATGGCTTTAGAGAAATGGAAATCCATCAGAACAGCTTTGCGAAGAGTAATCCCGGTGGCTTTCCAGAAGGAGCTTCAGACTGACAGGCACGAAGAGCATCGGCTATATTTTACCCGTCAAGGCCAAATGACTATGAGAAGCCGAAACGATGGTTTCTTCAGAAGCTGAAGTATGTTGAATAGATAGGAAACTTCGTGAAAGAGCATCTGCTTTGAGATTTCTGGAGCTGGGCCGGAAAGAAATAATGTAATTGAAATGGGTAAAAAATAGAGCCCAACATGCTTGTCTAGCATTAAATCTTTTTGGAGTCTCAATATATGACAAGTTCTTATGGTCAGTCAAGACAGTGATGAGATGCTTTGCTCCTTCTAACCTGTGCCTCCAGTCTTTGAAAGCCCACTTGATGGCTAACAATTCCCGATTACCTACGTCATAATTCCTTTCAGCAGTAGCAAATTTGCGTGAGATAATGGCGCATGGATGAAACTTGATATCCTGGGGTTCCCTTTGGGATAAAGTGACGCCAACACCAATTTCGGAAGCATCCACCTCAACAATAAACGGAAGATTCAGATGCCGAAGGACAGGAGCAGAGATGAAGGCAGACTTCAAAGAATTAAAGGCCTGTTCCACCATCACTGGACCAGTTAGCTGTGTCAGACCCTGTTTTAGTCAATTCCACAATAGGCACCATAATAGTAGAAACGGATTTGATAAATCTACAATAGTAGTTAGTGAAACCGAGAAAGCATTGGATGGCTTTAAGTGTTGTTGGCTGGACTAAATCCAAGATGGCTTTGACTTTACTAGGGTCCATGGAAAATCCGTGGGAGGAGAGGACTTAACCCAAAAAAGAGACCTCCTTCACCTCAAACTCGCACTTTGCGTACAGATGATTCTCCTGGAGCTTCCGTAATATCTCTCTGACATGCTGGCGATATTGCTCCAGAGACTTAGAATAGATGAGAATATCGTCTAGGTAAACAACAACAAAAATTCCAAGGAACTCTCTAAGTACATTGTTATGCTGGCCATAAACCTACACGACCAGCATAAGATCCAATTCATCATTTTCCTTCGATTCCCCGGAGCTCCCTGGCAGTCCCGGCAGCATGTTCCTAAAATCGATCCTGTGTCTCACAGGCTCACAAGTCATTGAAATGACTTGAATTGCTGCATGATGGATCGCATGAACAAAATAAACAGCACGATCTGCACACGATACAATGGAACATATGGCCTGCACATCTGATCATAAGATCCGATTATAGGAGCTGCGGGAGCGCGCATCGGATCTTATCTTACTAAAATAATACACGATTTTCACAAGATCCATCTTATGACTCATCGAAAATCGGGCATTCGGCCCGAAATCGTGCAGGTGCATGACCAGCATTAATGAGATCTTGGAAGACAGCGGGAAAGTTTAAGAGACCAAAAGGCATGACCAGGTACTCATAGTGGCCAGAATTAGTTTTGAAGGCTGTCTTCCACTTATCTCCTTCTTTAATCTAGATCAGATTGTAGGCATCTCAGAGGTCTATTTTTAGAAAAGATGGATGCTTTACGAAGCTGGTCAAAAAGAACAGATATTAACGGCAAAGGATATGCATTTTTGATGGTAATTTTATTTAATCCTCGTTAGTCGATACATGGTCGGAGTGACCCATCTTTTTCCTGCACAAAAAAAAAATCCATCACCTACCGGAGATTTGGAAGGAAGTATGAAGCTCTTATGTAAGGCATCTTGGACATATTTCTGCATGGATTTACTCTCCGGCAAGGACAAGGCATATAAACTGCCGTTGGATATTTTGGCATCAGGTTGTAATTCTATAGCACAATCATATGGATTATGAGGTGGAAGAGTGTCAGCTTTTCTCTTAGAGAAGACTTCAGAAAGATCACGATATGGGGCAGGAATAGCAGAGGAGGAATCAGATTGGACTGTCAGAACTGTTCATACAGGAAGAGCAAGACATCATGATAAACAGGTGAACCCACACTGAAGAATCTCGCCAGATTGCCAGTTGATAACAGGATTATGGTTCCGAAGCCATGGCAACCCCAAACAATAGGTGCAAAGGGACAATGAAGCAGAAGAAATGATATGTTTTCTGAGTGTAATGCTCCAATAGAAAGTCGGATGGGAGGAGAACGGGAGTTGACTGCAGCCTTGGATACGAGATTGCCATCTAATCCAACAATAGAGACTGGTTGCAGAAAAGATTCAGGGATGAAAACCAAAGAATTAAAAAAGGAAACATCCATAAACTTGTCCGCTGCACCACTATCCAGGAAAGCAGTAATGGGCATCTCACTATCGGAAATTTTGATTACTGTGGGGATAAGGACAGAATTACTGGGAGATATAGATGCAAGGCCTAGATGTAGCTCCCCCTGTACATCTAGGCCTTGCCTTTTCCTTACTTCACTAGGCAAACATAGGTGGCATGTCCTTTTCCACCGCAGCACAGACATAATCCAAGAGACCATCTCCTGCGCTTCTCTTCAGATGAAAGACGGAAAGCCCCTAATTGCATAAGCTCTTCTTGAGGAGATACTCATACAGGAGATTGTGGTGAAATGGTTGGTAACTCCTGAGGTGCGTTCTGGGGGCCGAGTTGCAGCCTTGAGGGCTGATGTGTACTTGGCGAAGGTGCGGCCTGAAGCCAAGTTGCAACCTTGAGAGCTGATGTGTATTTGGCAGAGGTACAGCCTTACAGTCATGATGCAGCTGAGACTGCCGGGATGCAAGAAACAAAAGTCCACACAGACGCTGCAGTGCGACTGAAACCGCCATGAGGTTGAGTCCACTGAGACACTGCATTGCGGCTGAGACTGCCGTGATGTTTTAAGGAACTAATAGTCCACTCAGATGCCGGCATACCGCTGAGTCTGTACAAACATGCTGGACAGGAAGAGCTGGAACACACACGAGGATGATCTCCACACACAGGAATCAGAAGGCACGTACTGAACGCTATAGCCGGCATCAGAGCAGAGAACTGGCAGTGGTGAAAAAGGTAGAGGATCCAATCGGAACAAGACGGAGGTGACGGAGCAGTCCGGTGGGGGGAACTTCACAGTGTAGCAGCCTGGCGTCCTTGTCTCCTAGCAACAGACGCAAAAGAGCCGTCCAGAGTACTGATGTCAAACAAGATGCTACGGCGTTTTATTTCCGGCGATGTGATCTGATAACCAGGGCTCTTGTGATCATTACAGTTGCCTCAAAACTTGCTACTCGAGGGAGATATCTCGATCCGCTTCACCATCGGCCAACTTGGCAAAATTTGTGAGTTTCAGGGGCCTCAAATCACAGAGTTTCGGTGATGCTAGTTTATTTGGAAAAAATAAACCCTCAATCAGACTCGATTTTTAGTAAGTTTACCCTTAGGTCTTTTCTTGGCTCGCCTGAATTTTTGCTTCAGTAAATTTATTATCTGCCTAAATCCATTTTCTCATGATTTCCTGAATCTTCCTTTTTACACCTCTTATTGCTTGCTTCTCAAACTATTGTTCATTTATGCTTTCTTCATTTTGTTGTACAGAGCATAATGGCTGCAAATTCCGCTGTCACATTGAATATAAGAAGTTGTTATGTCTCTTTTCCAGGACCGCACTGCTGTGTTTTGCAGTAAGAACAACTCTGAGATTATCACAAAACAAAGATTGAGCATATATGCGCTACATATTGTCCCACCATACAGCTGAATATCATAAGGAACAGTCCCCTGATCCCCAGTATACGTTTCTTTAAGATATATCCTCTGATGATATGTGATGGAAACAAAAATAAAATAGTGTGATACTGATACAATTCTTCATCATACGTGGGTCCCAGCCAATGACCGGGCTCTACATGTAAAGTGGCCTCTGATTGGCTGGCCGTGGGATTTTCCGAGGAGGCCCGTCAGTTGTCATTAACACATCAGGCCCGTCAGCTGTGACAACACATACCAATACTTGTCCGTATGGGTTCGGTTACTCGGTTTGTTATGTTGCCAAGCCCCCTGGATGCTACGGAGAACAGCGGGAGGATGGAGGTGAGTATAGGATCTTATCCAAACGGATTCTACATGGGAGAAGTGGACCGACCAGCTGGCACAGAGGTGTGTGAGTGAAGTAGATAGGTGTGTAATAAAGTTTTACTTTAGACGTTGTCTGTGTTCTGTCTTTTTTTTAAACTATTTATTTTACAGTGGGGGTACGGGTGCCGGCCGCCTGCTGGCACTTGTAGTTCCACAAGTGCAAAAGGGCAGGCATGCTGGCACCTGTAGTTCCACTGTAAAATACAATAGTTTATAACTATTTAACACATTATTACCCCCATACCCACAGCTCAGGGGTGCGGGAAAGATCCCCGGGCTTCAGATCAAGCCTGGGGTTTTGGGGAGAGAGGGGACCCCTTCTTGGCCAGTTTGGGCTGACCGGCTTGGGGTGTGAATGCTTTGGCCATGGAGACCCGGAGATAGGGTCTCCTGGCTGTGGCATTACATCCTGGTCAGTTTGGGTCCAGAGCTGGTTTTAAATATAGGGGGACCCCTATGCAATTATCCCCCATATATTAAAAACCAGCACTGGCCCTGCAACCAGGTGCTGGTTCCTAAATTACAGGGGAACCCTACTCGTTTTCTACCCCATCATTTATGGAACCAGGACTGGCTGAGCAGTCCGGGGCTGGTTATGCTTTTTTTTGGGGGGGAACCCTACATAATTTTTTTTTTAAATTGTAACCCTTTTTTTTTACTATTTACAGGCAGAAACATACATGGATCACACTGTTCTGTGTATGTTTCTGCCAAACTCGCAGCTCACAGGCAGGTGAATTGATTTAACGAATTTATAAAGTAGTGTTGTCTGTTCTCATGAAAGTTTATAAATTCTCCTCTTGGTAAATTCCCGAATCCTATCTTCACTAGTGAAAAGTTTCTCGAGTTTAGCGGATGGTGAAGTGAAGAGTGTTTGCTAATTCTCCAGTATTTTCCGGTAGCAAAGGAGATTTCTCTCCCGAGTTTGACATTGGTAAATTTGTGAGTGGAAACAAATGCCCAAACTCTCCAGAGATTGCTAACTCAACCAAACTCAAATCTTAGTAAATTTACCCCTTAGAGTAATAGCTAAATAGGAACCAGGAGTCAAGAAGAAAGAGCAGATACTCTGACAGAGCCAGGGGACGTTTTAAGCGTGGTGAGGGCCCATGTGCAACATTATGACCACCGCCCCTGCTCCCACAAATTCATAATATGCTACACATTAGTGACTCCAATTTATAATATGCCACACAGCAGTTTCCCAAATTCATAATATACTATATAGAAATGTCCCAACTAATATGCCACACTGCAGATTCGCAAAATCATACTGGACCTCATAACACTGCTCCCAAATCATAGTATGCCACAAATTTGTGCCACAAATGTATTATATGCCACAGAGCTGTATCCCAACTTCCTAATTATGCTACACACCAATGCCTCCAATACAGATTAGGCCACACATTTGTGCCCCCAATATGCCACACATTTGTGCCCCCACTGCATAATCTGACATACATTTGTGCCCACAATGCATATGCCACACAGCTGTGCACTAAATTTATTGTATGCCACATAGCCGTAAATGATGCCACACAATGCTTCCAATACATATGCCACATGTGCCCCAAATTATTTATGCCATACAGCTGTGTCCCCAATATATTATGCCACATATCTATGCCCCAATACACATTTATGCCACACATATGTGCCCCAATATATGTCAGCACCCATTAACCCCCACACACACTGCCAGCACTCATGAACCCTCTCACAGACTAACTCTTTCAGCACTCATTAACACACTCACCATGCCAGGACTCATTAACCCACACACATTGCCAACACTCATTAACCCCCCACAAACACACACTCACCCTGCCACCACTCAAGCCCCATCGAACCTAAACACACCCACCCTGAGAGACAGGCTGGCACCCGGAGAAAAATACATAAATGGAGGAGAGGGAAGGGGCCACTGCTGCTATCTCTAATGTACAACAAGTGAGGGTGCAGTTCTGGGGGCTGGGGGAATTCCTACGTCAGCCTTGGTCATCAGTAGGCAGGGGCTGATCGAGACAACCTTAATTTTTTTGTGTGGACTCAACGGTGCCCTCCAGTAACTGGCGCAACCGCCTAAAGCTGCCTAATGGTAGCACTTGGAAAATGTTCACTGCACCATTTACCCAGTGATTAAAGTCTGCAGAACCGGCTGATGTAGGACTCTGGAGAGGTAAGTATACTAATTATATGGGTGCAGGGTGTCTGGTGTGGGACCCCCTGGATCCAGGGGCCTGTATGCACCAAACACCATGCACCCATATATATTATATAGATATTCAAATTGTCACTCCTGAAGGAGCAACAAGGGACAAACAGCAGACAGAAAAAAGACATTAAAAGGAAAACTAACTTAAGTACAGTAGCTGGATAGAGAGATATGCTGGACACATAATGGGTGACTAGCAGAGAAGCAGGAACTCTGTATTTTCTTGGGCCTGTAGTGGCCACTTTTTTAAGGGGGGGAGGGCTATTTCCTCAGTTCTTACAGGGTCAAATGCAGGATTTCTAGATAGTGGTTTCCAAACCACTTCAAGAATTTTGTCTTGACCAGCATGCACGGGATGTAAACATAATTTTAGACAGTGACAGACTGCTTGACAATTCCTTTCCATTTCTTTCAAATAAACATGCAAAGCGGTGTACACTAGTGTCAGCTGTATGCAGTTCCTCTTCATAATCAAGTATGAATCAGTACTGCCCTATCAACACAACGACCGTTGGTAGAATGTACTGTTCTCTTCTACCTGTTCTTGGCAGCTTTCACTACTTGCTGCTTCTCATTTCTTTAATTCAGTTGCTGCTTATCTGGATCCTGGAATGTTGGGCACTATTCAGAAAAAAGCATAGGTACATGAACTATGGACAGCCTAGTAACATGGACTCCTTACCACCAATCAGGCACAACATTAAATCAATAACATCCATATTTTATAATAACTTCCTGAAACCAACCCAAACCCTATATTATGACATTAAAGGGATGACATTCACCTCTAGACCTATTTTATCCCAACCAGTCCCCACATTTAATAATTACACCCTCCCCCCAAACAGCCCTGACATTAAATAATTAACATTTGATGGGGGACAAATGGCAGCAGAATCACAATTTGGCCTTTTTTGAACTCTATTGCGGTGGTGCCGAGCTGGTAGGCCCGGGACCTCTTTGCTTCCTTAGAAAGCTAGCCCACCGCAATACCCATCAAGGGTGAGAAATCAAAGACCATATTTGTGGATGTTACATACAGTATATGATGCAAGACTTTTTTGGCTGCTAATGAGTATATTTGTGATACCAAAAAGTTGCTGCTAAAATGTAATGCTGCTGTGAAGTTCCTGCATAAGCACTTTATTCACTGTTTTTTGTATTGTTTTTTATTGTTGGTGTTTTTTAATTATTCATGTTATTGTACATTTTTAAATAAATTTGTATAATATCTAGCAAGGAATCAGCTGGAGAAAATCCTATTTATTTGAAGTACAGATCTTCAGTATCTATAGTGCTATTCACCATTACTGAAATCATTTTGTCCTCTATAATGTAGAGGAGTAGGTGTTACTCCTCAGAGTAATTGTGAGGCAGCTTAGGATCACTGTTTACTGTGCAAAATCAGGGCACTATCTATTTTCATTGATACAAAGCTGTGTGGATGAATTAATTAGCATTCCAACTATAGAGCATAAAAAGTCACTATAGCAGTACACTAGTGTATATTGAGACAATTGACCCACTATACTGTATATGTAGATATATACAGTATAGTGGGTCTGCATTTCCTTAAGGCCCCCATGCATCTGTGATGGATTGCTACAATGTTCCGTTTTGCTGATATCGAGGCTGGGCGATCGGGAATATGCTACATGTTGAAAAATCTCGATTCTCTGAAAATGGTCGTATACGATAAGTCGAGGATATTTCACATATGGATTTTCCCCGATCTGCCGACGCATCGGCGATCATAAATGTCCAGGAATTGACAGTTTAGGTCGCTGATCTGCAGATTGGGTCGGCAGAACAGGGAATTGCAGCTCAGGTGTATGGATCTCTTTACGGTGCAAAACACTATTTTGTGTGTAGGAAATTATTAGCACTTGTTCTGCAGACAACCAAAAGCCTTACTGAATAAATAACACTAATGCCTATCTGATCAGCTACTCAGACCGTTTGTGATAATCTGGGCTGTCATCAGAAATGATGGGCCCACAGTGTCTCTCCAGCTCCAACTAGTCTCCTTCCGTCTCTCCAGCCAGCACCCCTTCTCTCTCCAGCCAGCATCCCTTCTATCTCTCCAGCCAGCACCCCTTCTGTCTTTCTCACCACTCCGCATCTAGCCCACAGACATTTACCTTCTTCTGTGTCTTCTGGGTGCTCCTATTTGCGCTGTGGCCGGTTTCTCTGTCAATGGTGCGACGTGTTTCAAGGCAGTGGTTATAGACAGTTCTCTCTGTGCCCCCCTGACAGCTTGTGCCTGGTGGTCAATGCTTGCATGGCCTCCAGGAGTTCTATCACTGTGCACACGGTATCAGCTTAAAGAGCAGGGGCAGGCCACCTCTCTGTATGGGCCTGGGGCTCTGGTCCTGGCAGTCCCCACCTGATGGCGGTCCTGGAGGTAATTATTTTAATGCACTATGACAGATATATTGTACAGGAACTGCAATAAATAGAATGAAGACACTGTTTCTCTTCTTTTAACAGTACCTTATAGGTAAATGTTTTCACTTAGCATGACCAATTTATTTAAAATATTTCAATATTTAATGGATTAATAAAAGTTATATTTTAATGTAGAACACTTCAAGAGTGATCCGATATAGCATACTTTTCCTGTTATTTCTAGTGTTATATGCCATACTCAGGGGTGCACCACCCATAAAAAATAAGATTTTAGATCTGGATTATGGGAATGGGGAGCAGTTTTGATTACTACTGTATATATAATCCATTTTTCCTGTACTGATTATTCTATTCTACTTTACATACATTCCCAGGTTTATCAGGTTACCAAGGTTGTATTCATGAAATTCGAACACAAACAAAAAATTACAAATGACACAAAAAATGTAATAAAAATAACATTACTTAGCTTTGATTAATGAGGTTAGCATACAAGTAATAGTCTTTGAATTCGTTTGTGTATTTCAACAATTTTTTTTTTTTCATTACATTTTACATTATAAAGAAGGTATATTGCTTATCAATTATGGGATCGCACAATGAAATGAGACTACTTTAATTACTCCTCCGGCACCTCATTTAGTTGTACAGGACACGTTAAACTGACAGTGATTCACAAGCTTACACTCACTTCTTTGGAGCAGTGCCAAGAGAGGAGGGGGAGAGCTACAAATTATCCAGGCCCAGGCTTGTTGCAGGGGTCAGATGGGGGCCTGGGTCAGCTGCTAAGGAGGCATGGCCATGCTGCCCAGATTTGTCCACGCCCCCAGTACTTGGGCCCCGTTCAGCTCTCGACGGCCCTACATGTTTGAGAATTGTCTGTTTCTATCCCTACCTGCATTGTTGCTATTTCGGTCACAGGTCTTTCTACTGTACTTCTGTCCATGTGGGCAACTCATTTAACAGATAACTTTGGACTGCTTCCCTCTACTGTGTCTGCACTCTCTCAGCAGCCAAACCCATAGTAGCCTCCCTATTGGTTCTAAGATTAGTTTTTCTCTTGAATACAGCTCAATAATCCTGTGGATGTGGTATGTTATGTCAACATATAATGTCAACATAATGTCCCTGGTGACCCAATGGTCACTTACCTGGTCCTGATAGCAGTGTCGTCTTCTGGACCCCGGCAGTCATGTGAGGATCAGTTCAGGTGGAGACATTTGATGAGCGGAGTTCCTGTGAGTACTCTCCCCCTATCCCTAACCCTCCCCCTAGTGCCTAATACTCCCCCAGTCTAAAACAACACCCCCTAGGTGCCTGTGGTGTCAACATTATGAATGTGGATATGGTATCTTACCAAACACCAATCCTACAGTTAGTCAAGGTCAAGGCTCAATTGGATGATAACTTGGCTGATAACTGAACACAACAAGGCAGTCATCTTCCCATCCTGCCACAGACCACATCACGGGGGTTATACCGTTAATTAGGCTAAGCAAGAGAGGAAGGCATTTGGTTAAAAGGGGATGGGTACGGGATCCCGGCAGTCAAAATCCTGACACCGGCATCCCGACAGGGTTAGGATACCCTGTCGGTAGGTATCCTAACCCTCTGCCTACCCAAACCCTAATCCTTCCTCCCCGGTGCCTGAACCTAACCTCCCCCCTAGTGCCTAAACCTAACCTCCCCTCTCCACACCCTAAACCTAACCCTCCCCCCCTAGTGCATAACCCTAACCCTCCCCCCAACCCAGCTACTTCGGGATGCCGGTGGTCGGGATGCCAGTGCCAGGATTCTGACAGGTGTCTGGATTCCAGCGCCAGGATTCTAAGCCCCGGGTTAAAATACTCTTCATTGGAATCATTGGGGAGATGTGCTAACCTCTGGAAAGTGATAAAAGTGATAGACTACAAGCTACTGAGCTCCTAACTGTCATGTTACAGGCTGAATACAGAGCTGGGCTCAGGACACAGCCCTGCGGGACTCCAAGATTCACAGGGCTCAGCCCGGGCTGCAGGCGCTGCTCCCTGGCTGTGTTTGAAAATTGGCAGTTAGGAGCTGATTGGTTGGTACTTTATCACTATCCACTTTAAAACTCTCCAAGGCTTAGTACATCTCCCCCTTAATGGTACAGATGGGATGTAGTCGTCATCCCGGAGTGCGGGATGCTGACGATCTAAATACCGGTGCCGAAACCCCGACAAGTCGGGAACCCGGCACCAGTAACCCCACCACCAGCATCCTGAAGGTAAGTATCGGGGTGTTAGGGGGAGGTTAGGATTAGGTAGCGGGTTAAGGTTAGGCACTAGTGGGAGGGTTAGGCATCGGGAAGCGAGTGTTAGGAATAGGGTGCGGGGAGGGGGAGGTTAGGTTTTGGCACTAGGGGGGAGGTTAGGTTTAGGGTACAGGGTGTGGGAGGTTAGCCTTAGTCACTGGGGGGGGGTGTTAGGGTTAGGCACCGGGGAGGGAGGTTTAGGGGTTAGGAAAATACTTACGTTCATTCCTATGGGTGTTGGGATTCTGGCTGTGGGGATGCCGCTGTCAGTATTCTGACCAGTGGCATCCCGACAGCCGGGATTTCATACCCAACCCGGTACAAAGAATAATGAACTTTTAGCACCAACCTATACATTTCTATGTAGCTGAAAACTTGAAGCACAGTCCCACAGTGAATCTGGATACTGAATTTTAAATTACCCAAGTTATTTATTTATTATTTATTTATTATGTATTAACAGTTTCTTAAATAGCGCAGCATATTCTGTTGCACTTTACAATTGTAAACATTAATAGAATAAAACTGGGTAATAACAGATAGATATATAGGTAGGAAGGCCCTGCTCGCAAGCTTACAATCTATAGGGAAATAGGCATTGATACACAAGGATAGGTGCTATATATTGCATTTTGGTCCAGCAAGAATACACAGTTTCTTGGTTGGCTGCATGATCCAGTCACACAGGAATGTTGACCAAATGTCATGAGGATGTGAGAGAAAGACGATGTGTGAGGTTATGTGTGGACTGTGAAAGGGGATGCAATTAGATATAGAAGCTATGAAGGTTAGGAGGAAGGTTCTGGAATCTGATAAGCTTGTCTGAAGAGGTGAGTTTTCAGGGAACACTTGAAGGATTGGAGACTAGAGGAAAGTCTTATTGTGCAGCCCGAATTATTATACAATTCTTATTGTATAGAATGGGTGCAGCCCGAAGAAAGTCCTGTAACCGTGAATAGGAGCAAGTAATGCATGGGGATGAGAGACGCAGATCTTGTGCTGAGCGGAGAGGTCGGGTTGGGAGATATTTTGAGATGAGTGAAGAGATGTATGTTGGTGTGGTTTGGTTAATAGCCTTATGTGTAAGTGAAAGTATTTTGTATTGAATACGGTAGAAAACTGGCAACCAATGAAGGGACTGACAGAGTGGGGCAGCAGACGATGAAAGTTTCACAAGGAAGATAAGCCTCGCAGCTGCATTTACAATGCATTGTAATGGCGATAGCCTGTTTTTGGGAAGACCAGTAAGGAGGCTATTGCAATAGTCAATGCGGGAAATAATAAGTGCATGAATTAGAGTTTTTGCAGTGTCTTGTGTGAGATAATGTTGAATTTTGGATATGTTTTTTAGATATATGTAACTTGATTTTGAGACAGATTGAATGTGGGGAACAAAGGACAGTTCGGAGTCAAGGATGACACCAAGGCAGCAAGCTTGTAGGGCAGGGTGGATGGTTGAGTTATCAACAGTGATAGAGAGATCAGGTTGGTAACTGTTATTGGCCGGTGGAAATATAATTAATTCTGTTTTAGAAATATTAAGTTTCAGGTGGTGAGATGACATCTAAGATGAAACAGCAGAAAGACATTCAGTGACACGGACCAATACAGATGGTGATAAATCTGGGGAAGATAGGTAGATTGAGTATCAGCCGCATACAGATGGTACTGAAATCCAAAAGAGCTGATTAGTTTGCCAAGAGAGGTGGTATAGATTGAGAATAGCAGAGGACCTAAGACAGAGCCTTGGGGTACTCCAACTAATAGAGGTAGCGAAGAGGAGGCAGAATCAGAAAAACGAACAGTAAAAGTGCGATCAGATAGGTAGGAAGAGAACCAAGAAAGAGCTGTGTCCTTAAGCCCTAGGGATTGCAGTGTTTGTATGAGAAGAGAGTGATCAACAGTGTCAAAAGCAGCAGAAAGATCTAGAAGAATTAGGAGTGAGTAATGGCCTTTATCCTTGGCAGTGATAAGATCATTTACTACCTTAGTCAGTGCTGTCTCTGTGGAGTGTTGGGAACGAAAGCCAGACTGAAGTGGGTCCAATAAGTTGTGTGAGTTAAGAAAGTGTGTGAGGCGGGTGTAGACAAGTCTCTCAAGTAGCTTGGAGGGACATGGGAGCTGGGAGATAGGACGGTAATTTGAGAGAGTGTTAGGGTCAGAATTTTGTTTTTTCAGAATGGGAGTAATCACTGCATGCTTGAACAGTGATGGAAAGTTGCCAGTAGAGAGAGAGATTACAGATTTTAGTTAGGGTTGGGATAAGCACAGGAGACAGAGCTTTACTGATTTGTGAGGGTATAGGATCTAGAGGAGAGGTAATAGAGTAGGAGGATGAGAAGAGTGTAGATACTTCATCTTCGTTTGTGAGATCAAATGAAGAAAATGTGCCAGAGGGTTCAGGTAGGGAATTGAGCAGGTCACTAGCTGAAGAAGAGCCTACCATTTAATTTCGGATCTCATCAATCTTGTCAGTAAAATAGGAAGCAAGATCTTGCACACAGATAGTAGCAGGTGGTTTGGGTGATGGAGGGGTAAGAAGCAGTTAAAATGTATTAAAAAGTCGTTTGGGGTTAGAGGCTTGAGCAGAGATTGGACATATGTTTGTTTGGCAGTGTCCAGAGCAGTACAATCAGAGTTGTAGATAGTCTTATATGTGAGGAAATCACTTGGAGTATGAGACTTTAGCTACTGACGTTCAGCTTTACGTGAGAGTTTTTGTAGATGCCTGGTTAAGTTAGAATGCACCGGTTGTCTAAATCTACGTGGTGTGGGATGGGTAGCTGGGCCTACTTCATCGAGGGCTTTTTCTAGAATCTGGTTTAGGTGTGATGCAGCAGTCTCAGGAGAAGTGAATGTAGAAATTGGTGAAAATTGTTGTTGTAGAGAGGTAGATAGTTGTTGAAGGTTAATAGCATAAAGATTTCTACGGGTTTTAGGTTTAGGTTTGGTTGATTTCAATGACGTTGATGTAATGGAGGAGTGTGTGCAGGTGATAAGGTTGTGATCTGAGAGAGGGAAAGGAGCATTAGTGAAATCAGAATCTGAGCATAGTCTGGTGAATACAAGATCAAGGCAGTAACCCTCCTGATGAGTAGCGGAGTCAGTCCATTGGGAGAGGCCAAGAGAGGAGGTTAAAGAGAGTAGTTTGGAGGCATGAGGAGATTGTGGACTGTCAATGGGGATATTGAAATCACCCATAATGGAGGATAGAAAGTGAGGATGCCAGGCAGAAAAAATGTTCCAGAAATTGTTGAGGTGGCCCAGGTGGGCGATAGATAACAGCAACTCGCAGAGAGAAAGGGGTGAAAGTCCTGATAGAATGTACTTCAGATGATGTAAATGTGAGTGAAGGTACCTGTGGGGAGAACTGTGTATGCGAAAGTTTGGGAGAGTAATATTCCTACCCCACCTCCTTTACAATTACCAGGCCTGGAGGTGTGTGAGAAGTGTAAAAGTTATGTT
Source organism: Taudactylus pleione (assembly GCA_031769625.1). Lineage (NCBI taxonomy): Eukaryota > Metazoa > Chordata > Amphibia > Anura > Myobatrachidae > Taudactylus > Taudactylus pleione. The sequence goes on from JAUIMM010001027.1 coordinate 154,245, forward strand.
CTAAAGAGTCAGTGCAAAGCATTTTGGAGTAAACTTACTAAGTGCAAATGTTTTTTCTATTTTTTAATATCAGTGTTTTTTTACATTTCGTGGTAAACGCTGAGAAGGTTGGTAAATTAATCCCTTAGTGGTGAATGTACAATACCTTTTTGTTATTCACAATTTTCATTATTTCATGCATGTGATTTCTTATAGTGTGAAAGTCACAGTATAATCTCTCAATGAGAGTAAGTAAAGTCAATATTTCACATTAATATATAGAAATGTTTATGTATAACTGAATATAGGTCAATAGTATCTATGAAATAATTTGAGGCTCTGGAGGTGTGTCCCAATGCGTAGGAGCATGTTGTGAGGAGTGGCTGCAGATCTTTGGCAGACCCAGGTACATTGTAGCCACCCACCTCTCTGCACCTGTTTTTGCCATGCTTAATATTTGCACCGTGCTCTTTTGCTCCTTTGCAGCAAGTTGCCATGTTAAGAGGGAGACGCTGCTCTAAGCAAACATGGAACTAGATTCAAATATCCACCAGCTCCCTCAGGAGCCTTGTGCAATGTACAGCTGCATGCACTTCCGGCTGGTACGGTAAGAAAACATTGCTTATTTTTGTTTGCACCGCTATGGTACGTGAACGAAAATAAATTATGTATCTTTCCTACAGTATCCAACGGAGTATAATGGGAAACTCACAGCTGTGCAGAATTGCGCTATGTGGATGTCTCAGTAACCCATGAGATCACTGTATCTCTGACTTAAAGATAGCTAAAGACAACTGAAGGTCCGTAGGGTGTAGAGATGATACTTTACTTTTTAAAAGAGTTTTAGGGGTTTTTTACTACACCCAATGAACAATGCTCAGTCCATTCCTCTTAAAAAGTAAAGGCTCTATTTACTAAGCGGTGTTAGGAGAAGTGAAAAGTGATAAGGTGCCAGCCAATCAGCTCCCAACTGTCATTTTTCAAACTGTGAGATGGCAGTTGGGAGCTGATTGGCTGGCACCTTATCACCTTTCCCTTCTCCTAACACTGCTTAGTAAATAGACCCCTAAAGCTGGCCACACACTAGACCAACTTACATCCAACCATCCAACTAGTTGATTGGTTGGAATGAAAATCTGGTAAGGTATGAAAGCAAATGACAATCAGCAATTTGCTCCCAAATGCCAGAAAATGGACAAAACTTTTGTTTGAACAAATTGTTTAGATCAAACATTTAACAAATTTATCTGAATGACCATTTTCATCTGTTTTCTGGCATTTAGGAGCAAATTGCAGATCATCATTTAATCCCATTCCTTACCAGATTTTCATTCCAGCCAGCCAACTAGTTGGCTGGTTGGACAGATAATCTTTAGATGTGTGGCCAGCTTTACTTTTTAAGAGGAATGGACTGAGCATTGGGTGTGTATCATCCTAAAGCCTTTGTACCTTTATCATTATTAGTATTATGTCATACTACATTATTGTACTAGTTGCTATTTTCTCTTGTGTAGCCACAGTACTAGTCGCTAAAAGATTGTCGTTTAATAGGACCTGACCCAATAAAAAATACGTATCTATATTTTTACACAGGCATCAGAAGGCGTTTCCATGCGTTTTTTCCCAAACCTACAGGAGCTGATTGACTTTTACAGGAAAGAGAATGTGGGTCTGGTGACAAATCTACAGAACCCTATACAGCAAGAGGAAGAGGGTCCAGAAGAGCCAGATGAAGAACAGGGTAAGACAGTGCTTATGTAAATTAACCTGCCGTCATTATTATTATTTCCTACCCTCCAAAATGACAGCTTCCATCAGGTACACAATGCTCTGCTCCTGGACTTCTCACCTGATTTATGATTGCAGCCGCCTGTGTTGAACTAGTTAATTAATGAGAAAGGTGTTCCATCACAGGTGTCTGCAATCATAAATTAAGAAGTAAGTCCAGGAGCAGAGCATTGTGTACCTAATGGAACGGGTCTGTTATTGTGCCATCCTTACACACTACACTAGTGTCAAATAAGGACTCATCTAGACTGGAATCAAACTGTTGAATGTTTCCTCCTCATTAGCATACTGGAGCCACTGGCTCCCTGTGTATTTGCTTATGAGTTGAGTGTGCCCTGCTTACAATTTGCTAATTGTTTGGTCATTATTATTATTGCATGTAATATGTGCACCAGTTTGTAACATACAGTTAGGTCCATAAATATTGGGACATTGACAGAATTTTCAGATTTTGGCCTCTATTCACCAACACAATGGTTTTGAAATGAAACAAACAAGATGTGCTTTGACTGCAGACTTTCAGATTTAATTTGAGGGTAATTACATCCAAATCGGGTGAACGGTGTAGGAATTATAACCGTTTCAATATGTGCCTCCTACTTTTTAAGGGGCCAAAAGTAATGGGACTATCAACTCAAAAGCTATTTCATGGACAGGTGTGGGCTATTCCCTCATTATTTCATTATCAGTTAAGCAGGTAAAAGGTCTGGAGTTGATTCTAGGTGTAACATTTGCATTTGGAATCAGTTGCTGTCAACTCTCAATATGAGATCCAAAGAGCTGTCACTATCAGTGAAGCAAGCCATCATTAGGCTGAAAAATCAAAACAAACCCATCAGAGAGATAGCAAAAACATTAGGTGTGGCCAAATCAACAGTTTGGAACATTCTTAAAAAGAAAGAATGCACCGGAGAGCTCAGCAACACCAAAAGACCCGGAAGACCATGGAAAACAACTGTGGTGGATGACAAAAGAATTATTTCCCTGGTGAAGAAAAACCCCTTCACAACAGTTGGCCAAATCAAGAACACTCTCCAGGAGGTAGATGTATATGTGTCAAAGTCAACAATCAAGCGAATACTTCACAAGAGTGAATATAGAGGGTTCATCACAAGATGCAAACCATTGGTGAGCCACAAAAACATGAAGACCAGAGTAGAGTTTGCCAAAGAACATCTAAAAAAGCCATTACAGTTCTGGAACAACATCCTATTGACAGATGAGACAAAGATCAACTTGTACCAGATTGATGGGAAGAGAAGAGAAGGAAAGAAACTGCTCATGATCCAAAACATACCACCTCATCAGTGAAGCATGGTGGTGTTAGTGTCATGACGTGGGCATGTATGGCTGCCAATGGAACTGGTTCCCTTGTATTTATTGATGATGTGACTGCTGACAAAAGCAGCAGAATGAATTCTGAAGTGTTTTGGGCAATATTATATGCTCATATTCAGTCAAATGCTTCAGAACTCATTGGACAGCGCTTCACGGTGCAGATGGACAATGACCCGAAGCATACTGCAAAAGCAACCAAAAAGTTTTGTAAGGCTAAAAAGTGGAATGTTATGCAATGGCCAAGTCAATCCCCTGACCTGAATCCGATTGAGCATGCATTTCACTTGATGAAGACAAAACTGAAGGGAAAATGCCCCAAGAACAAGCAGGAACTGAAGACATTTGCAGTAGAGGCCTGGCAGAGCATCACCAGGGATGAAACCCAGTGTCTGGTGATGTCTATGCGTTCCAGACTTCAGGCTGTAATTGTCTGCAAAGGATTTGCAACAAAGTATTAAAAAGTGAAAGTTAGATTTATGATTGTTTAGTTTGTCCCATTACTTTTGGCCCCTTAAAAAGTGGGAGGCACATATAGAAACCGTTGTAATTCCTACACCGTTCACCTGATTTGGATGTAATTACCCTCAAATTACATCTGAAAGTCTGCAGTTAAATTACATCTTGTTTGTTTTATTTCAAAGCCATTGTGGTGGTGAATAGAGGACAAAATATGAAAATTCTGTCAATGTCCCAATATTTATGGACCTGACTGTATGTACCTGTATCACTTAGAAAAATCTGAATACCCTAAACCAGTGGTTCCCAAACTGTGCACTGTGGCACCCTGGGGTGCTTCGGGACACTTGCAGGGGTGCCTCAGGTTGGCCGTCCAGCACCAAATCAATGTATTTATGGTCAATGTAATGAAATATGTGGACAGACAGAAGCTCAAACCTGTCCAGCACCACATAACTGACCCTAAGGATGACAGGGGAGCACAATTTACTTCACTTTACTAAATTTTTTCTGAATTTCTCAATAACAAACTTTTGGCTTAGGGGTGCCGTGAAAACAATGCTGATAATCTAGGGCGCCGTGGTCCAAAAAAGTTTGGGAACCATTGCCCTAAACAATATTACTACACATTGATATTTGTTTTTTTTTCCCTCAGTTTTTCCAATGATTTCTTATTCACATATTTTTTCATAACACAAAAGATTTATGTTCAATCCTACCAGCTCAGCCGCTGATACATACTGTACTTCCTACTATTCTTCTGTAAGCCTTTGATAAGTTTGCTAGAAATATTGTTTAATATTTACTAGAACCCACAAGGAAAATCAGCATAATACAAATTTTATGAAAAGTAAATAAAACCGGAATCCAATGCCGTGTACACACTAGATGATAAAAGTGAACGATATGAACAATAGCGATATATCGTTCATATCATCTAGTGTGTATGGTCTGAACGACTAATGATACACTCTCCCGCGGGACGATAACAATGTCTGCTGTCGACCGAACATGCAAGTCAATATGACGATATTGTTAGGAATTGCCTTTTCGGTGATGTGGCAGGACGACGTCACTGAACGATATTGTTAGCAATATGGTTTAGTGTGTTTGCACTATGGGTTTGATTCAGCAGTGCACACACGATTATCGGGAATCTGAGCATGCGCAGGGCACTGCTCAAACGCACGCAAGGCCCTGCTCAAACGCACGCAAGGCCTTGAATGTCTCTGCCTGATTGACAGATAGAGGCATTTAAGGACCGTGCAGGGTCGGCCCCATTTTACGGTAGTGGCCAGCCCAGAGACCGAGTGGTTGTACGAAGTCTTCTGGGCTCGCAAGCCGGCCATCCTCAGTAAGGTGCCTCCGTCGCAGTGCTGGGATTGCAAATGCAGCAGAGAGTGTCATACACCGCCTGCTGTATTTGCAGCTACCTGCATGCAGCTTTGCAGTTGCTATCCTTGCTGAATCAGGCCCTATGGCGTTTGGCTGGCAGTTCAAGGGCAAACACTGACGATATCACTCATGGAGCATATTGTCTAGTGTGTATGAGCCTTAATAGTTCCACAGCACAAAATTGTTTATGTAAAATAAACTTTATACACTTACTTTACATTATTTCCTTCTGTCCACTGCAAGATATATTAAGGGACATATTTATTAAACTAGATTGGTAGGCGGCATTTTAATTTTTAGTGATATGGCCATTTATTATGAGGGTCCCGCAGCAATTATCACTTGCAAAAGCATTCCCCACATCTTAGTTGTCTATGAGCACTTTATCTCATGTCTGTACTCACGTATGCATGGCCCGACTGCCTTGCAGGTGCATTAGCATCGCCTGATCCGTACCTGGAAGTAAAGTAATAGCGTAAGCTATCACTTTACTTCTAACTCTTCATCAGTATGGCCGTTTATTGCAAGCAGTGTCCTGGCAAAAGACATTTGTTAAATACCATATTAATATAATTTCTTATTGCCACGATATGCGTCAATAAGAAATTATACTTTACAGGGAAAATTAACAAGATTGTTAGTTATGCCCCTTACAGTTTTACCCAGGGTCGCCATGAAATCTGTCAGGCTCCAGTACTATGGGGGATTAGCTAAGAGTGGGGTCACATCCCGTTGTGCATACTGGAGCCCTCTGAAAAAGCTGCACATTCACAAAGAGGAGTGTCCACCTCCCTGGCAGAACAGGGACTCCAGACCGGTCAGGGCCCAGGGACTTTGTACCCACCCACGTTCTCCCTCTCCCACTTAAGTTACTTGATGGATAATAAGTCTTCCATGTACAGTATGCTACACCAGCCAAGTGGTTTTCCCTTAATACTGTATTGAACATACTTGTACAATACAGAACACTATGCAAGTGCAGGTTCTGTTGTCATCTAAAGCAGCTTGTCACACCCTTGTCTCTTTGGTTCACAATTTCATGATGCAAATACCATAAGCTACCAACTGATGCTTTGTATATTTTTCATCACAGATCCAGCACCTCCTAACGTCCCTCCAAGGAACTTTGCCTCAACCTTGGTATCCGCAGAAATAAAGGAGTGTTCACTGAGTACGGAAAAAGCTTATCTAGGGAATAACTCACTGCTTCTATCTGAGACACTGCTACAGAAACTACAGGACATTGACACTCGCAGGTAGATAGCTTCAGCATTTGTCTATTGCACATATTGGGGGATGTCACCCACTGATATTATTGTACATTGACATAATTCTGTTCTGTGCAACCTCTTTGTGTCTGTAAGGATGAAAGAATTTATTATTTAGATGTATTGAAAAATGTTTTTAATCATAATTGCATTAACACTTATTTAATGTGCAGCTAAATACAAATAATATATTGCAAAGCAAAAATTGATTTCCATAAGTAAATATTTAATTGAATAGATGACAGTTTTATAGCCTGAGACCATAATGTTGCATTTTGTTTGCACAAGAAAAGGCAAACGTAAGAATTAAAAGGCTCTGGTGCAAATACTCTAACCAGGGGCTTAACTAGGTATTTGAAGGCTCCATAGCAAAAGTTTGTAATGGCCCCTATGTACCACCCGATGGTGAAAAATTTCACTTTGACAAGGAAGATGGGCCCCCCTCAGCTCTGGGCCTCATAGCACCCCTTGAACCTATGGTAGTTATGCCAATTACTCTAACCCTTAATTAAATAGTTGGTGACTACATGAAGCCATAAAGAGGCCCTGTCCAGCTGATTGCATTTCACTACAGTACATAAGGCCTGATTCAGTACGAATCGCAACTGCGATCGCAATAGCGATTACGCACGCAGTCTTACTACAAAGATATGCTAATGTCTGCGATCGCTATGCCATATGCAGCCTAACATAAGGACGTCCACATTACCTTACACACATCTGTAATACTTAGCAAGACTGCAAAACCATCGGTAACATCGAGTACAATAGCAGCCTCACGCACACTTGCACAAGGTCTGACCTTACTCAGGAATTGGTAACCTCATCGCACGCAGTGAGTACACAAGCTGCGTAGGGCATCACAGTGGCTAAATTATGCATGCCCCTGCAACGGCGTTCAAACGCACTGGCACACCTGCGTTTTGCCGCCAACCCCACCGTCACCACCCCCAAACGGTACTTCCTCTCAATCACTCTGCAGTGGGTCTGAGTAGTCACTGCGATTGCAGTCCCAAACGCAGTGGAGTGTTCGCACATGCGCACTGCAATGAATATGCATGCTCAGAATGCAACAATCGGGCAATTGCGTGCGTAATCGCAGTTTCGATCGCTGCTGAATCAGGCCCATTGTCCATTATGGTCACTGATCTTCATAACCCTGGTTGCAGATGTGTTACTGCTGTAACATCCGTCATTACAGTCCAGGTTTTAAGGATATCCATGCTTGAGCCCAGATGCTTAACTCAAATTGACTGAGGTACTTATTAAGCATGGATATCCCTAAAACCTGGACTGGTAATCTCTGACATAGTGTCTTTTTTTTTCTTTCTATAAATCAAATCTAATAATGTATGCGTGACATAACTGTGGTGCATATACTACTGGAGCAGAGCTCGATTATACTTGCTGACATCCTGGCTCTCCCCTCTGGGAGGGGTAGCCATGTGGGAGGTGCAGGAGGGGCGTGGCACAGCCAGTGCAAATCACATCATCAAGCCGCCCAGACTGCTTACTTCATTTAGAAGGTGAGCTGTGGCAAGGGGCCTATGGGAGACGTGCCTACTTTTCCGGGAGTTCAGGAGAGCCACCCAAGATTCGGGAACCTCCTAGACATTTTTGGAGAGTAGGCAAGTATGAATTGGATACATCTTGCCTACTCTCCCTGAATGGCCTGTGAGGCTCCCAAAAATCGCATAGCGCTCCCAGCCGCCTGGAAAAATGGGCAAGTCTCCCGGCCGGCTGCCACCTGCACCCCTCCCCCCACACACCCTGCAGTGGGGAGGGGATGATGCCATTCACGCTGAATTGCATCATCATGGCACCCCACCCCATTCTTCACAATGTCGGTAATCTTGGCATTGTGCAGTGGGGCCACAATGACACAATCACACCCCCTGCTCCTCCCCTAATATTTGGTAATGTCCCCAGCCACGCCACCATATGCTACGTCACATCCCCCCCGATGTGCTGGACGTGTAGCTACCCTGTCGAAAAGTATGTTTGAGATACTCTCAAATCAGCATATGGCCTTAAATACACTTTTTTGGATGAATAAGCGTAAAACTCAGCATCACCCTCTCAAACTTTTTATCTTTGTGGTGATGAAGAATAATTTTTTTTTTTACTCAGCAAGAAGTTTCACAATGTGTATTTATTGTACAAGTGTAACTTTCATTTCCTGTTGCCTTAATGATTCTTCCTAAAAACATGAAGCCCTATACAGTATAAAATTAGAACCACTAGGTGATAGATAAAAAAAAGTATCGATGAGTAAAAGGTATTGAGCCATTGTTAGTAATTATAACAAATCATCCCTATGTACTTCTGATGCAGTGTTTCGGAAGAACATTTACAGGCGATTCGCCAGTACTTGTGCCTGCACATCACCAGCGATTGCGATATGGTGCGCAATGGATCTCAAAACCTCCCACAGTTCAAGAAACTTCTAATGACCCTTTGCACTGGGCTGTACAGGTAATGAGAACAGCATCACTTACTTTGTAGGTGCAATCCAAGTAAATAATAAAGGGCCTTATTTAGAGTACTGAGCTATTTTTTTGATAGTGGGTGCAAGGTTAATATTGTTCATAAATGGTACTATTGTAGAATTACATGTATCATGAAACACTGGCAACCATTGACTGTTTAGGCACGCTGGCACTTGTAGAACTACAAGGACTAGCTTGCCCAAGACTGCTATGAACTTGTAGAACTACAAACATTATTGTGCCGTGGCATCCAGGGCCCACTGGAAAATATGGTTCCTGAAAAGCAGTAAACAAAAATCCAAGTACACAGAATGTTTTAGTATTTTAATTAAAATAAATAACCTCAGAAATCCCTCATTTACCACTTACCTATAATTAGGAGTATATTTACTAAAGTGCACGTTTTTAGAAGTGTAGTTGTAGCCCACAGCGACCAATCTAATACAGGGTTCCAATCCGGCTCAGACCTGGAATTTCCCCGACGCCAACCCAGGATATTCCCGAGCTGGGTCTGCAGAGACCTGGCTTTCCCAGCATTGAAGTGGACGCTTAGAGATGATGTCATCTCCAAGCACCACTGAAGCCGGCTAATCGGTAGGCATGCGGCACGATCCAGGTCACCGTTATCCAGGTTGCGCCGTTTACACTGCAGGGTTTCACGGGTTATTCCTGTGTTTAACCCTGCAGGTTACTTGGGTTGGATTGCCGGGTCACTCTACCCGGCAATCCAACCCTTCCCCCTTTTACACCAAGGAGCTACCCGGGTTAAACCTCTCTGGTGTAAAGCGGGTATAATTCATACTTGCCTACTTTTGAAAAAAGCATTTCAGGGAGATTGTGAAAGCAGCACCTATGAGCGCAGCGGTAAGTGGGTGTGTACTACTACATCTGAGAGGCGTGTCATAAAACTGCTTTACATCCACATGTAAATGAGCCCCAAAGCAGTTAGTAAGATCTACTTGTTGATGAAAACACACTGATACTTCTATGAAAATACATGTAACCATAGGGATCATTGTGCCTTATAACCAATGCAGGGAAATTATACTAATGATCCCATTTGAATGTATATATCTCTGTTTTTTCTTTTATATAACAGTGTCATAATGGGGGGTAAGGTGAAATGAGGGAGATTGGTAGACTCTTCAGGGAGACAGGGAGATTGCTGCTATATCACTGAGTCTCCCTGACAATGAGGGAGAGAGTTGGCAAGTATGGTATAATTCCTCTTATCATTTATCTAGAACATTCTAGAAGATAATAGCTAAAATCTGATTAGTTGCTACGGGCAACAACTTCACTGCTAAAGTCTGCACTTTAGTAAATATACCCCTTAGTCTCCTATCACCATTGTGTAGTACAATTAGAATAAAAAATAAAAAAAAACCTGAGCAACTGACAAGGTCTAGCTTCAAGCAGATCTACAACACCAATTAATGAACTTCATTGACCTCCAGGGGGAGAATATGCAAACAGCCAGTCTGATTGGCTCATCATGTATTGACCCCTTCATTCATTCATGACAAAAAGTACATTTCATTGTGAGCTATTTGTTAAAGTAAAACAGGAGATCAGTACGTTATTAACATTAGTGTGTCAGAATATGTATTGTATATAGTTATTTTGCATTTTGCCATCCCTTTGTGGTTCCACAGCTGTTTTCATATCCACGGGGAGTTGTGCTGGCTTACATGAGATATACACAACACTATTAATATTTAATGGCAGACCACTCCTGCCCCTGATCTAGCACAATAGTGGGGGTCTGACTTGTGTGATCCCAGCCGTTCTGCAGATTATCACTCTGTGCTGCAACAGATCATTCTCTTGCTGTAAGGGTGATGCTGTTCTGATAATTGTGGGAAGGTGGATTTACCTGTAAATATTTAGTATGGGGTAACAGCTCAAATAACAGCCTCTCATATACAGAATAAAACAGCGATACAGGTGATCATGGGCCATCAGTTTTCATATCTGCTTGTTCTAAAGTGACACAACAAAATCTCAGCTGCTCATATGCACGTTGTTGCTACTGTAGTATAGGCAATTAATGGATATTTGCTTTCTATAAAAGAGCAGGAACTGTTATTAGGTGGCAAATGGTTTGATAAGTAGTTAATGGACCAGGCAGGGAAAGGAACAACCTATATTAGTACAGCAGAAGTGAGCCAGAGTGCATGGCACCCACCAGTGCTTTTATTTATTATGTTTTGCCCATTTGGATAAATGTAGGTCCTGAATGTACACACCATTAGTTAGGAATATAAGGAACGTATGCTCAGTTTCTTTATATAGAAGAGATAGCAGAGCTGAGTGTAACAAGACAGGAGTGTTGCAGCCTCCTCCCCTTGCTGTCTGTGCACATCTGGGACAGACTCGCCCTTCTGTGGCTGCTGTCTGTCATTGTAGCGGAGCTATAAGACAATACATTCTTGGACCGCTGCTTGCTCCTGGAGTACAGTATTATAGGACCATGGAATAAAGATCTCTCTGCGTATGTGTAAGGATATATCCCTGCAAATGAAATCTTCCATCTACTTCAGCTTCTGCTGCTTCCCTGCTGTCCCCTCCCTCTGACTGTACTGTGTGCAGAGGGAAGACAGCCAAGCATCACAGCACAAAGGAAAGGTATGAAGAGGAGGGGGCAGCGGGCAGACGATTTCGGTGGCAGCTGTCTGAGGTAAGGGGAAGTGCTGCATCTCTTCTCCTTCTTCAATCTCTTTTGTGCCATTCACCTCACTAGGCTGCCTCATGATCTTGTGACCTGTATCATGCACAATGCTCTTATCTCTTCTACCTAAAGCTTTAGGCTTTCTGCTCACAGAGGAGCCCTAGCTGTAAATTTAGTTTTTTCGATAAGTCATCAGTTGCCAGTCTGACTGTGGAATATGATGTCATTACTATAGGGCCTGGGAACTAACAAGCAGCAGCTTCAGTACATAGGGGCTATTTACTAAGCCTTGGATGGAAATAAAGTGCAAACCAAACAGCTCCTAACTGTCATTTTTCAAACACAGCCTGTGACATGGCAGTTAGGATCTGGTACTTTATCTCCGTCCACTTTATCTCCATTCAAGGCTTAGTAAATAGACCATAGCCACCAACTGTTTGTGTTGCTGTGACTATATCAGCGAGCGGCAGAAGTATTGCATCTCTACAGCAATGGGCAAATAACTGTGATGCCAAGCCTTGTTTTTTGTTTCAAATATCCCAACAACATTTCCTTTGTGTTCTAATGACAGTATTGTTCCTTTAGTGAAGTGACCCGCACCCTGCCAGCCCTGGAGTCTCTGCAGAGCACATTTGAACCCCAGTTCTCTCCTGGATTCAGACAGCGCTCTCCTGTAAGTTTTACCTGGCAGCATGTAGTGTGCAGGGGCTGGCACACAGCACCACACCCCAATACCAACAAAGATAACAGTGCTACTCGCAGCTACATTAAAAATTATATATATATAATACATATACATATATATATGGATACATATATATGTGTGTGTGTATATACAGTATATACATAGCATGCAGCTAGACACCCCCCCTCGTACTCTGCCAGTGAGTAACTTGCTTTGGGGTGAGTACCTGTTCGCTCCTTGTGTCACAACTTGCCCAATCTATGAAAGTGAGAAAAACCCTTCTCTCCAGTGACGAGTAGATGTACCAATAGCTATCGCCAAGGATCTTTGGCTATAACAACTCTGTCGGTGGATAACGCACACCACTAAACCCCAACATATACTGGGCCTGATTCTGAGTTAGATGCAGATGTGGAGGCTTATTTTGCTACAGTTGCGGCTGCATCTTATTTTTGTCCAATTTTCTCAAAACTAATGTTGGCGATACACAACACGATATACTTGCTGACCCGATGGATCGGCACGATATAGGTGCTATATCGTGCCGTGTATGGGCATGATATCGTACCTGATATCGTGCTGCGCGCTCACGCGGGATCGTAAATCGCATCCCCAGATCTTCCCGCAGGTTCATATGATCTGGGATGCGATGTACGATCCCATTCAGATGGTGGAGCCGGCATACCGTGCGGTCAGCGGGGACCAAGCAATTGCCAGCGGGGACAGCACAATCAGTCTGTCGGCGTATCGGCAGTCGCCCTAAACGGTGCATCGCACCATGCATGGCCACCATAAGACGCTTACTTACAGCGTCTTGAAGGTGCATTACCATCTCTGTGTGTCACTGGTCATACCATTGACTCTATCACCAGCTCTGTGTGAGCAACTGTGTTTGTTTGGACACAGCCATTGTCATCGACATGCCCGCGTCTGCTTAGCCAGCCCCTTGTTACCTCCATGGAAAGCCCAATAAAATGCTGAGGCTGTACGTCCGAATCTGCGCTGCGTCTCCGAGCGCTGACAATAGGGACGCATGTGTTGTTAGACTCAGACGCATGCACAGATTTAAAAAACATTGGCGTGGGTGATTGACACTGCATCCGACTCAGAATCAGACCTGAAGATTCTGCCACCCAAGCTCTACTCTCAGTTATATCAGATATAGACAACATCCCCAAAACAGCAACTTCATTGCCCCGAAGTGAGACTGAGAATTAGTAAATAAGAGGAGCGATAAATGAAACAAAAGTAATTACATTTTTCTGTAACCCAGGGGTTCCCCTTGAATCACGGCACCCTAGAGTATCAATTTTTCTTTGTCACGACACCCCTAGGCCAAAAGTTTCTTATTGAGAAATTCAGAAAAATGATTAAATGAAGTAAAAAGCCGACTGACAATCCTGCCACTCAGACAGAGCACAAAGAGGCATTCTAATTAATTCATACACAAGGACAGTGTGCCACACACAGGTTATTTGGGGCCAATTTACCAATAATGTAAGCATGTATTGCCCTTTTAGATTATATCCGGATTTGCCATTCTAGCCACCACAACATTCTACAAACATGAGCAAATGATAACTTGCAAAGTGCTGACAGACAACCTAGTACCTTACACACGTCACAAAGCATTTGTTCTCCTCCTAATTTCTGTCACCCAGGTTGGTAGCCTTTAATAACTTAAGCCTTCATCAATCTCTGCCCACAACAGCAAGAAGATGTGACATAAATGAGCCCCTATTAATGTACTAATACCTATACCACCTGATCTTTTGCAGCTGTCCGGTGACCCCGGTGCCAGTAACATGATGAGTAAACTCACCCAGCTCACCTCCATGGTCTCTAGCCTAGAAGAGAAGGTAAGACAATAACATTGGAATTGTAGAAATTAATATGAATTTTGCGTATCAGACCATTGGTTTATTACTGATAATCTTCTTGTAGGTTTGTGTCTTTCTAAACTCTATCCAAGAGTACCACATAGCAGAAACTCATTAGTGTGCGTGGTCTGCTGAAATATTGTTTCCATCTGCCCTGTAAAAAACTCTTGAGTTTCTATGTATGAGCAATTTATCTTCATTCAACAAGTGTGCTGCTCAATTCTCTTTTTTATTCTGAAAGTGAGGGGCATTTTTGAAAAACCTTGACCCATTCAGTATCGCTAGTTTATGTATTCTTTATAGAGACCGATAACATTGGTCTACTCTAGGACCTCTTTATGAGTGGACAGAACTAGCAATGATGACTAGTTTAGCCAATATCTACTAAGCATTTCTAGCATGTAGGCAAGATTTTATTAAGCATAGCCAAAGTTCAGTGACATCTTGCTAAACGTTAGCAGCTATGCTCCTGTATTTTAGAGCTGACTCTAGGGGTTAAATTTACTAAGATTCGAGATGGTCCCGATTTTCAAAGTGATTTATCTCGCTGGAATTCGCCCAAATTCGCGTGATTTACTGTAATTCCTTTTCTTTTACCAAATTTACCAACAGGCGATTTGAGGCTAAACGAGTTTGCCGATGGTGAAGCAAAACGAGATATCTCTCCTAAGTAACTCGTTTTGCAGATTAGTCACCCGAGATTGCAATGTTTTCTCTCTGCAAATCTCTCCCAAGCTAGCAGCCAGCACATATCAGTGAGATATGTGCTTGCTGCTTGTGTTTTAACGCTTGTAAAAATTAGAAAAATGTTAAAAAAAAAAGACGTGAGGTCCCCCCCCAAACACTAACCAGCCCCTGGCTGGCCAACCTGTCCAGGTTCTTAACATTACAGGGAAAAAAATGTGTTACATCCCCTGTAATGTAAAAACTAGCATAAGGCTGCAGGGACAGAGCTGGTTTTAAATATACGGCAAAAAAAAAATGTCGTGAGTTCCACTGTAGATTTAAAACCAGCCCTGGACCCTTTCTAACGGGGGGCTGATGCCACAGCCAGGGGTGCCCTTTCACCGGGCCCCCCAGCAGCAGCATCAGCCCTGACCGTTAGTCAGCCCAGGCCAGGGATCCCTGGGGAGTTGGTGAGAACATCCCATGATGTTCTAAGCAGATATCCAAGACAGGCCCCGGATACAATGTAACAGCATGTTACTGCATGCTATTACATTGTGCTACTGTCTGCTCGTGGGAACTAGCAGACTTCAGTAGCAGGCTGCCGATCAATCAGCGGCGGCTAACATTAGCGGCCACTCATTGGCTGGGACCCACGAGGAGGAGCCGCTCATTGGCTAAGCCCACGTGGGTCCCAGCCAATCAGCGGCCACTAATGTTGGCCGCCGCTGATTGGACGGCGGCACGTGACTGAAGTCTGCTCGTTCCCACGAGCAGACAGTAGCGCAGTGTGACAGCATGCAGGAACATGCTGTTACACTGTATCTTGGACCCGTCTTGGATTTCTGCGGAGAACATCGTGGGACACAAAGGTGAGTATTGGATCTTTTTTTACAGGTAATTCCAATAGGATACTTTACGTTGACAAGTGGACGCGAACATCTGGAAACAGGTGAGTATGTATGTGTATGTATGTATGTACAGTAATAAAGCTTTATTTTACTGGTGTGTTATGTGTTTTTTTAACCATTTCTTTAAAGGTGAAGTACAGGTACCAGTGGGCCCTTAATGCCCCGCATGCTGGTACTTGTGGTTCTCCAAGTACCAGCATGCGGGGGAGGCTTGCTGGGACCTGTAGTTTCACTGTAAAGACAATGATGATACATCTATTTTTTACACTTCACCTAACACAATCAACATTGCCACCCACCAACCAGGGGTGGCGGGGATAGTCCCGGGCTATCAGCCTAGGCCAGGGGTGCCCTGGAGAGGGTGACCCCTTTATTGGGGGGGATCACCAACTCCCCAGGGATCCCTGGCCTGGGCTGACTAGCGGTCAGGGCTGATGCTGCGGCTGGGGGGCCGGTGAAAGGGCACCCCTGGCTGTGGCATCAGCCCCCCCGGTCCAGGGCTGGTTTTAAATATACGGTGTAACCCACGTGAATTTTTTTTTGCCGTATATTTAACACCAGCTCTGTCCCTGCAGCCTTGTGCTGGTTCTTACATTACAGGGCATCCCTACACATTTTTTTCCCTGTAATGTTAAGAACCTGGACAAGCTGGCAAGCTCGAGGCTGGTTAGTGTTTTGGGGGGGACCTCACGTCATTTTTTTCACAATTTAGAAAGAAACATACACAAATCACAATGATTTGTGTATGTTTCTGACCATCTCGCAGCTCAGGGGGATGAGAGTTGGAAAAGTGATTTTGACAGAGAGTTTGCTCCTATCTCACCCGAGCTTGTCATCCCGATTTTTGGTAAATTTGAGAGATGTAGGTTTTAGGTGAAAAGTACTTCCGATTTGGCCCGATGGTGATTTGATTCGAGATTGCTATCTCACCCGAGTTTTACGAGTGAGATGAGAGAAATCTCTCTCTAACTCACCCTACTTTTGCCTTTAGTAAATTTGCAAAAAATCAATAAATCACCCGAGATGGTCTTCTCGACCTATCTCGATTGTTAGTAAATTTACCCCTACGATTTAATGTGTTTTTCAATATCAATCTCCATTGTATTGCTGGAACAATAATTCCTTATCTCTGCCTTCCTTTTATTCATAAAGTACTGTATGGGAGCGAGCCTTTGCCCTTTCAAGAATACAATTAATGAAAATGTGTCAGACTTGTAATGTGGATTTGCATAATGTCACAATCTCAGCCATGTGTCCTTTGAGCTCATGACTTTAGTGCTATGAGGCAACAAAGCTAACCAGTACGCCAACCTTGAATTGTTTATTACCCTGAAAGCCATTTGTCAAGGTTTATACTGCAGGACATGGATTTGCACCACCACACAAGAACATGTTCTTTGTACATGACTGCAGTTGGTTCTCTTTTCAGGTAAAAACAGTATTAATGGAAGGTGCTGCTGTGAAACATCGCAGATCTCTCATACCCCCCATAATATTTGAGGTAATTTTAGATGTGTTTAGTAGGTCATTGAGTTTTTACTCTCTAGATGGCTTAAAAAGATCAGAACCAGAATACTCACTTGAATACTTAATAGAAATACCCTTTACATTAATGAACAAGTGCTGGAAAGTCTGGAAAACTGTAACCTCCCTAGTTAAAGTCAGAATACAGAAGACTATAAATTTAAAAAGCCAATTAAATATTTGGGTCTGATTCAGATTTGCACACAATTCCGTCTGCACATGCGGATAACAACATTTTTGGAGACTGCACGTGTGCCAGTCCCTTGTTACGCAACTTACTCGCGATTAAAGTGCACCTGAGTGGGTGTTACTGATGGCAGTAGGGCATTCGCATGCAGGATAAATGACCTCAGAGCGTGTCATAGATGTTTTGGTGGAATTATGGCCCCATCTGAGGTGAGCGTACGCTATCACTCTACCTCCTGGCTCGGGTGCAGAGAGTGTACTGTGCATGCTTGGCTGCTGGCCAGCCGATAGAGATGGAACCAGGTAAATCCAACTGCATAGCAGCCGCCATAGAATCCCTCCTTCTAAAATGCTGGAGATCCTTAGGGTACCATGAAAACATAGTAGGTCTGATTCTGGTCAGAGGCAAGTGGAATTGTGGACAGATCTTGCGGATTGCAACATACTGCGCATGCGCCAAAGAAAGTAATCGGCATCTGCACATGCTTCGGATCAGGAATATACGTGGGAGTGTCATGGGAGAGTCGTGTGCTTGTAGGCCGACTTCTGTGCACGATTGTAGAGTGCAGATGGAGATGTTATACCTGTATTATACGGATATTTCTCCTTTACCAAGGCTGGGGGATACTTGACCATGGGGTTATAGATGGGACTGCAGGAGCTGGCACTTAACTAACTATACTTGTAGCTTTAACACTAAGCTTCTCCCCTCTGCAACCCCATTATGTCCGTGTAGATTAAGTGCCTGTGGAGTTAGGCACGTTGTAGAAACGCTGCTCTGCGGCCCTTTGTAGCTAGGGATTTTTTTTTTTTCATTTGTAATCTTTATTTTACTTTCTTAGTAAGGTACTGTGCGCTGCTTCCAGTGAGAGTGCATCGGTGGCGGGAACCGCAGCTTGCCGGGCTCTGTTGGATGTTGGGAGTGGGGTGCGCTGACTGGCAGCACCCCCATAGTACCCCAGTCTCGTCAGAGACCGTCTAGGCCTGGGGACAATGCGCACCCCCACTGTCCCAAGAGGGTGCAGACACAAAGAGGGTTCAGGGCATCAGCACTGGCCCAGATGGTGGCACCATCCTGCCGGTCTTTCTGAGGGGTGACTCCTATAAGGAGAGTGCCGGACACAGGCTGCCTATCTACAAGTATTACCCAGAGGGTAGAGTAACACTTGGCAGATGAAGCACAGTGTAGGGGGGCGGAGTCTATAAACGCTGGTCTTCCCCCTGCTACACAGCAGCCGATGGTATCGTTTTATTGGCCGCGTAGGATGCTGCAGCTGAAGCAGCCGTCACATCTGCCTCTACAGGAGAAGGGTGCAGGCACAACGAGTCCACAAGCTCCTCTGCTGCTGTCAGCCTCTCCAAGCAAGGCTAAGTATTTGTATTTTATAATTGCCTGTTTGTATGGGATTTGTGCAGTTTCCCAATGACCTCTGTTTTTACTGGCTACCTGCATCCGCTTCTTTTTTTGCAGGACCGCGTGGTACCTATGACAGACAAAACAAGGTCTGTCAGGGACGAGCCGGTGTGGGCACAGGCGATGGGCCGGTCGCTCGTCGACTTGGTGCAGCTGATGGCGCTTCAGTGGGAGGAACAGGCCCGTGCGGCTGCCGCACCTGTTTCTACAGTACAAGGTACTGGGTTGCCAGCTGTGGGCTTCTTACCATGGAGCGCACAGCGGTTGGATTCAAGAAAGTTTCCTCTTATATGGAACAGTACTTAGAGGATCCTAAGCTGCGCGAGGCACATAAGCATCTTCTTTCTTCCAGGGGGTCGTTTCGGATTCCGAAGAAGAGGAGAGTGAACTTTCGGAGGAGTTCTCCGTTCCTCGCAAGTTTGCATCTCTTGCCTCTTCCACCAGCCCATATTACCAGGTGGGAGCAACCTCCGAAGGTTGATGCAGTGGTGGCTAAACACACTGCTCTCCCGGTTTAGGGTTCGGCGTCCTTTAAGGATCCGCTGGATAAGAGATTGGAAGGTTGCCTTAAGTCTATTTTTATTGGTTCCGGGGTCATTATTCGCCCCGTGATGGCCTCAGCGTGAGTGGCCGGAGACATGGGCTGATGAAGTAATTACTGGACTTCAGGGTAACTTGTCCAGGGATGCTTTACTGGACTTGGTGGAACAGCTTTATGGGGCAGCTGAATATGTGTGTGAGGCCGTCTTGGCTACAGCCATCTTGGCTCAGCTCGGAGAGCACTCTGGTTCTGCGCCTGAGACACAAATGCCGAATCCAAACGTTATTTGGAATCTCTTTCCTTTGGAGGGGGAGTTCTGTTTGGCACCAAGTTTGAGAAAAGCACTTTCCTGCCTGTGTCTGCCCTGAAACAGCAGGAACCGCATTTTCGTGCCTTTCACTCGTCCTTTAGAGGCAGTGCATTCACTAGAGGTCAGTCTGCCTGAGGCCAGTTTTTCCCCAACAGGGGTTCGGCTCCTCGGGCCAGGTATTCTGGTTCCTACAGGTGCTTGGGAGCCAAGGTTCCAGAGAAGTCTAGCGCCTGACGGGATCTCTGCCTACCTGGGTCAGTTGGGGGTAGGCGGCCATCTGCTCCAGTGCAGGGACCAGTGGGTGGGGTCGACGGCCAATGCCTGGGTATGGGGCATTGTTTCCCAAGGGTATATCATCGACCTCAAGGGTCCACTGTCACAACGTTTTTTCGCAACTGCCCTTCCCCTGAACACGGACAAGAGGGTGGCCTTTGACCAGGCAATCAGGTCTCTACTTTGGGGTTATTGCACCAGTTCCCACAGCAGAACATAAATGGGGATTCTATTCCAACCTCTTCCTTGTTGGGAAACTGAATGGCACCTATCGCCGGATTTTTAATCTACAAGCCTTGAACAACGGACAGTGGGTGTACCATTTCCGCAAGGAACCTCTCAGATTGGTGATCCTAGGCATGGAAACCAATGAATTTCTGGCCTCGCTGGACATCAGGGACACATAGCAGCTCACCACTCTGTCCTCTGGATCACAGTTGGCTTGCTCTCAGTTGCAGTCCCTGCCATTCGGCTTGGCTACAGCCCCACGCTTCTTCATAAAAGATCATGGCAGCAATGGCAAGCCTGCTGCACCTGGACAGGATAAAGGTCGTTCCCTATTTGGACGATTTGCTCGTGAAGACAAATTTGGCCTTTCAGTTGCAGGTCCAGCTGAACCGCACAGTTCAGGTACTTCAAGATCACGGCTGGATCCTGAACTTCGAGAAGTCTCACCTGACACCTTGCCAGCACTTCCTGTTCCTGGGAGTGATTTTCGACACCTCCCTCCAACGAGTCTTCCTACCCAAAGTGCAAAGCCCGGGATTTGGTCATGATGGTACTGTCAGTGCCACGCCCGTCCATCTGGCTGTGCATGAAGCTGTTGGGTATGATGGTCTAAACCTTTGAGACCATCCAGTACGCCCGATTCCACTAGTGGGAATTCCAGAGGGAAATTCTCAGCAATTGGTCGGGATGCATGGAGGACCTCTCATCTCAGCTTCTGTTGGACAGCACTCGGTAATCCCTCCATTGTTGGTTAATTTGTGATCACCTGCTCCTTAGTCACTCCAACCTTGGTCATTGTGACCACAGATGCAAGTCTCATCGGTTGGGGTGCTGTGACGTTGAGTCTTCATCTTCAGGGTCTTTGGTCATCATCGAAGGCTGCCCTACTGATCAATGTGCTGGAGCTCTGCACCATCTATCTGGCTCTTTTGGGAGCCCAGTCCATCTTGGCCGAGAGGCCAGTGCAGATCCAATCAGACAATGCCACAGCAGTGGCATACGTGAATCATCAGGGCAGCACCAAGAGCGCGGGGGCAATGGCGGAGGTGTCCAGCATTCTATCAAGGGTTGAAGCCTTTGTTCCGGCACTTTGGTGTTCATCCCAGGTGTGGAAAATTGGGTGGCGAATTTCCTCAGCAGGACCACCTTCCTGCTGGGGGAGTGTTCTCTCCATCCGGAGGTCTCCCAGCAGTAGGTTTGGAAGTGAGGCCTTCTGGACGTGGACCTGTTGGCTTCTCGCTTTCGTCGGGCATACCTTTTTCTCACGATTCCCATGTTACCTCGGGTACTCCGGTGGATCAAAGAGCAACAGGTACCGGTGATCCTCATGGTCCTGAACTGGCTGCACAGGTCGTGGTACGCTGCCGTTCTCAAGCTGACGGTAGGTCCTGGTTGGCGGCTTCCGCGGTATCCGGATCTGCCTCTGCAGCGTCCGTTTCGGCACGAGGACCTGCCTCGATTGGCTTTAATGGCCTGACTTTTGAGGCCGAGCTCTTGAAGGCTAAGGGGTTTACCCCTTCCGTTGTCTATACTATGTTGTGGGCCCGGAAAATGGTTTCATCGCACAACTACCACAGAGTCTGGAAGATCTACATCTTGTGATGAGAAACTGTGCGAGGTTCACACATCTTGGTTTCACCTTCTGCATTTTTTAGCTTTTCTGCAGGGAGGTTTGGAGGCTGGATTGCAGCTTCGCTCCTTGAAAGTGCAGATTTCAGTTCTGTCTATTTATTTTTTGCAGCGTTTGGCCCTTCTGCCAGAGGTTCGGACTTTTTTGCAAGGGGTGTTGCGAGTTCAACCTCCGTTTCAGCCACCGGTGGCTTCATGGGATCTTAAATTAGTCCTCTCAGCTCTTAAGCAGGCTCCCTTTGAGCCTTTGGATTCTGTGGACCTTAAATTCATCACGTGGAAATTTGGTTTTCCTTATAGCTGTTGCCTAAGCTTGGTGATTCTCCGAGTTGGGGGCCTTGTCTTGCAAACCATCGTTCCTCATAGTCCACGACGATCGGGTGATTCTCCAACAGTTCCCTCATTCCAACCGAAGGTTGTTCCGTCTTTTCACTTGTACAAAAAAATTGTCTTTCCTGTGTTTTCCCCATCGAAAACTTCCCGGGACCGGGATGTTATGGCTTAATTGGGCGTTGTCCGGGTCCTGCGAATCTACTAGGGACAGATTCGTAGGGCAGAACTTCTGCCTCTGCGAAATCCCTACTGGTTCTCTACAATGCTCAGAAACTTGGCTGGCCGGCTACGAAGCAGCCCATTGCACATTAGATCTGCTCCGTCATCTCTCGGGCCTATTATTATGCGGGGCGACCGACACCTGCCAGGATGTCGGCTCATTCTACTCGGTGGTGGCAACCTCCTGGGCGGCTCGACACGGGGCCTCAGCTGAACAGGTCTGCCGCACAGTTATCTGGTCCTCTGTCCGTGCTTTTACAGGTTTCATGTTTTTGCCTACGGTGACGCCCACTTTGGGAGTACAGTTGTCTGGTCAGGCAGCCTGAGAGTTCCCTCCCCTGGGGGCGGCTTTTGAACGTCCCATGGTTCAGTGTCCTCCAGCCTTGATGAAGAAGAAAAGAGGATTTTTGGTTACTTACAGTTGAAACCTTTTCTTTGAACTGCATTCCCTCCCTCACGCTCAGTCATGGTGCGTTGTGTTTTTTAACCAAGTTGGTATCCTTTGGTTCTGTTGGTTTTTGTGGTTATAATAGTTTTACTGGGTTACTGCTTCTCCTTACCAGGCACTTTTGAAGTTGTACTGACATAATGGGGTTCCAGAGGGGAGGAGCTTAGTGTTAAAGCTTCAAGTTTAGTTAGTTAAATGCCAGCTCCTGCAGTCCCATCTACAATCCCATGGTCCAGGGTCCCCCAGCCTGATTCACAGAAAAGGATTCAAAGGGAAGTAACCAAAACTCCCCTTTTTGTACCCAGCATGGGTGGCGTGCAAGTCCACATACTAATGATGATGGCTGCAGTGGACAGGATAGGCTTCCACATGGAGTCACACGGATTTTCAGTATACACAGGTGATCCTCGTATTAGCATAAGGAAATAAGTAGGCTGCCGCGCTCTAATGGAAATGCGCCCATGACAGAATCAAGTCTGATGTATTTATAATGGATAACAATAAATGGACCTGCACTTAACTGCTAATTGGTATGGTGAGCTGTGGACACAAAGGAGAGATTCCCACTCTCCTAATTCTGATCTGAATACATGCAATAGAGTTTGCTCTCAACCAGTAGGTGTTGGATAGTAATGCTATAATGAAAAAATAGTAAGATAAATGAGAATGAAATGATGCTCGTGGGCATTAGTGATGTATAAAGGGTTTATTGTATCAGAAAAATGCGTGGTAGAGGGATGATTGATATGGAAGACACAGTGCTTCCTGGTGATATGGGAAGGGAATAAGGATATGATGGGGCTGAAGCTGGTGATAAGGAAAGGATGGGGGTAAACAAATAAAAAATAAGTAATAAGAAAAAATAAAAAATTAATCAAAATGTCCGTGATGAAGGCTTGAGAGCCGGACCCACCATTATCTCATTCTCACTGAACATAATACCAACAGCTGACTCCCTGTCAGTGCCCGCGAGATCCCACGTGCGATTGCAGGATTTTGCCACCAGGAAGTGCAGCAGTGCTCTAGTTAGAGCCGTTACTCCAGACACCTACCCTCCTCTGCAGCATCCAGTCTCCCCGCTGGCCGGCGGGTTGAGCGGCCATCAGCATCAGCAGATAGCTGGAGGCCGCGTGATCTCACGTGATCGCGGCACCTGGCGGTCTCGCCGTTCCCGGTGATACACCGACATCTAGTTGAGTGTGCAACCGGGTGCACACTCCAGCAGAGTCAGAGGCACGCACGGATTTCATTTGAAAGAAGACACAGAAGACCGGGTGAGTTGCTGGACCGGAGGGCTCGGGACGCCGCCCCTCCAGAGCACAACACCCACTAGGACAGTTACTCCAGGACATTTAAAAGAGGACATTTTGATTAATTTTTTATTTTTTCTTATTACTTATTTGTTTACCCCCATCCTTTCCTTATCACCAGCTTCAGCCCCATCATATCCTTATTCCCTTCCCATATCACCAGGAAGCACTGTGTCTTCCATATCAATCATCCCTCTACCCTGCAGTTTTCTGGTACAATAAACCCTTTACACATCACTCCTGCCCACGAGCATCATTTCATTCTCATTTATTTTACTATTTCTTCATTATAGCATTACTATCCAACACCTACTGGTTGAGCGCAGACTCTATTGTATGTATTCTGATGTATTTATAGTCTTCAACATACAGTAGTCTTCATGAGAAATAAAATGTTTCGTTCTGCATTGCAAGCGTTAAAAATTCAAGTTACTTTTAACAACCATGTTTCATCCTGATTTAGCAGTGATCGTAAATGCAACTGCGTACGCAGATCAAACGATTGTAAGCCATTTTCACATGTGTATAAGCCGCACTGCGTGTGTGCTATGATCGCACTTTGATAACTCATGCACAGAGGAATCCATCGCAGAGTGAGTAACAGGCCGTGAGCATGTGGGGTGATGACGGGGGAGTGGTCGTAAAAACGCAGACTTGCCTATCCGTTTGAACGCCATTTCATGGGGATGCATAAATTAGCCACTGCGATTGCATACACAGCACGAGAGCCCTCTGCGTGCAAAGAGACTAGCAGTGTCTGCGACTGATCAGACCTGGTGTAAATGCTGTGTGAGTGGCCGATGTGCATTGATGGTGCTGAAGTTTACGCAGAAGAGCGAGGTTGGACGGATAAGGGAAGGCAGAAGTGGGCATCTTTATGCCAGCTGTGCTTTGGCAGTCATTAGCATATGTTCGCAGCTACGTTCCGTGCAAAATCACAGCTGCAAACGCATTAGTGATTGCTACTGAATCAGGCCCAGAGTTCTGACCATAAACACTCTTAAAAATAAAAAAAATTACAATATTCTCTTAGTAAAAGGTATTTCAGCATTGCTTTATAGCATTGCAAAATTGCTTTAAATGTTTTAATGATAATTAAAATGTGTGAGCATGAGGGTGTTAGACTAGAAATCTTCCCTTAGTGTGACTCAGCCATTAGGGTTAGGCACTTTGCCCCCTGCTTCATGGTGTATATTACCATTTTGTTTGACGATAATATGTAGATATTTATTATTTGTAACATTTTGTTTTATTCCAGACTATATTTTTGTTGTATCCCAATTTTATACACACTATGCACAAAACCTTACAGCTCTATCTAAAATTAATATACTTATGTATTAATTGTTCTCAAAGGTTAAAGTCGATTCTTTAGGGATATCTCAAAAGACTCATCTGAAAGTTGATGTTGAAACTGGAAAACTTATCATCAAAAAGGCAAAGGATGGACCAGATGATAAATACTATCACAGCAAGAAAAGTATGTTTGTTTTATCTGCTATAGTAATTTCATAGTCCTGCGAACATAGCTTTTAGATGGAATATTATTATTATTATCCTTTATTTATATGGCGCCACAAGGGGTCCTCAGCACCTTACAGCGTACAAAAAGCAGAAACAGTATGAACAAAACCAGGAAAAAGAGAGTTACAGTATAGAACATTGCAGGACATGGAAATGGTTTATAAACATTGCTGTATCAGCAGCCATAATACTTAAAAAAGAAACACGGAGGCAGAACCATTGTAGGCAGTGGGGAGGAGATGATGGTAAAAGTGAGGGAAGGAAAAGCACATGAGGGAAAAGGGCCCTGCTCGTGTGAGCTTACAGTCTAAAGGGGAGGGGCAGACAGACATGGGTGTATACAACAGAAACAATTCTGCCGTTGGATTTCAAACACAAAACAAAGGTTACAGACCATATACCCACTGATTTATATTGTGGCTAGTTACAATTATGAGGTTCTCTATCCTTGTCCTCTTAGTTTCCCATGAGTGGTCTCAAAACTGTAAATGGTAGGCTGATAAAGGAAAACAAACTCAGCTTGGCCTGCACTATAAATAGGATCAATTGATTCTACAGTCTTTACAATAGCTTGCTAAAGCAAGTGTTATGCTGGGTACACACTGAACGATGTGTGTACCCAGCGATGTGACACGCGACCCGGCTGCCATTGGGCCGAGATATTGGGCGGTACGTACACACTGGGCGATCTGGTGCTCGACCACGCGATATGCCGGCCCCCCCAGCATAGTGCTGCATGGGATTGTCAGCTGCATAGCCTGATTTTACATGCTGCACATAAGATCAGGCGATGAGGCCAACGACCCCACGGGAGCGCGCAATACGCGATGAAGTGCATACGCACTGCACATATTTTAACGATTTGTCATTCCGATGTGTTGGAATCGGCCAAATCGTAAAAAATATTGTGTAGTGTGTAGGGGCCATAACAATATTTTGTTTGTCTTATATTTCTATTTGTCAAGAGATGAATGTATTCTACTACTACTACTTATAATTATTATATACATGTAGGAACAATTATCTTAGCTACTATAAAGATGTAACAAAGGCTTGTTTTAATTTACCTACAGTGCCATTTTTTTTAATTCTAATTCTATAATTAACTTACTCAGGCCCATATGAATATTTTCACAATACAAGAGCCTAGTTATATAATTTTCACAATACATGAGCCTAGTTGTATAATTACCTTATTCAGCCCTATATGAATATTTTCACAAGACAAGAGCCTAAAGGCGCATATCCACTACACGAGAAAAATGAGCGATTGCACTAATCATTATCGTTCATTAATCGTGCAGTGAATATGCTGGCAACGACCAGCGATGCGCGCTCCCGCTGGTCATTGTTGGCATTTGTCATCGTCTGAACATCTAGGCCAACCTGTCGATATCGACAGGTTGTGCATGTTCGGGGATGAGGGAGGGTGCCTGCACTGAATGACATATCATTCAGTGTGGACATATTATCCACTGCACAGGATGATGAACGATTGCACGATTACAATGCTGTAATCGTACAGTCGTTCCACTCTCGTGTAGTGGATATGCACCTTAAGTGTGGTCTAGTGGCAGAGATTGGTCTGATATATTTGGTAGCATGTGACGAAACCAGAAAGGCCAGAGGCCAATGAAAAAAAAAAAAGAGGAGGCGTGTCACAAACCATAGAGAAGAAGCCAGGGGGAAGGGTGACTAGGGAACAAGAAGGTGAGTGACAGCTAAGTCTCCCTATTGCGGCCAAACCCAGGTTTGGCTAAACCTGCCCAGAGGCGCGGAGTCTAACCCACTTGGTGGTCTTCACCAGTGACCCCTCCAGTCGGGATTTGGGTTTCGCTTCACCAAGTGGGCAGGTCGTGCCCCTCTGTACAGGTACCTGGGAATGGCAGAAAGACCGGAACTAGATTAAATGAATAGTATAAGCTAATACTGGAATACTGAAGATGAGCTGGGTACTTGAATATTGAAGATGAACTAAATACTACTGGTGATGAACAGAATACTTGAACACTGGTGAAGAACAGTATACTTGAACACTGGTGAAGAACAGAATACTTGAACACTGGTGACAAACTAAATACTTGAACACTGGTGATGAACGGAATACTTGAACACTGGAAATTAACTTGAGAATGAAGAGATCCTAGTCACAGGCTTGCTTGAGAACACAGGGATATCTACTGGGAACTGCTAGAGATTCAGGTGCTGATTTGCACATAGAGACACAGAGAGAAGTGGACACAGACATGTACTGGGGATTGCTATAGATCCAGCTGAGAACTAACTAAAAATTAGAAGGAAACCTAACACCTCAGAAACACAGGAAACTGCAGTAGAGCTAGCAGCACACTACAAGACACACAGGAAAAATAACATAAAACACTGGACTTCTGAGAGAGAACTAAAGTCTCAGACTGAGAATTAGCATGGAAGCTGATACAGGTAGCCCTGGAAAACTGTGAATAGGCTGAAGCAACACTCTGCAGGAAATAACACAGAGCAACACTGGTGAGTCTCACAGTCACTGGAACAGAGAAGTTGACCAGCATTTACCTGGTCCTGGAGTCAGACTTAAATACATCTAGGTAGCTGGTCATTGGATCAGAGAATCAGCTGAGTGACCACAGGACTACCATTGGGAGAGACTAGTCAGGTGATATGGACCAACATGGCTGCGCCCATGCCGGCACCCCGGAAACCAGGACGCATGCACGAAAGTCCTAGCAGACCCCAGGGAGAATACTCAGACACCACTCATCTCCACTCCCAGCGACTGAACACCTAAGCCCAAGGACGCCGGCGCGGAGGTGAGTAGCGGACGATCCCAGGCCACATCCTGACAAGGCGAATACAAAAACCTAAATATACTTATATAACTTAAGCTAGGTACACACTGACTAGACAAATTCAGACGACTGAAACGATCCTGATAACACCAGATGTGGAGTGTACATACTACACAATAATTACTTCGTTTCCAATGATCACCTGGACTACAAATTGTTGAGCTGATGTTTATTATATGCAGGTGATTGGGCTGATCTCCGTACACACTTACAAAATTCTAAACGATCCTTTTCTGACAGGATCGACAGGCGGTAACAGATCCAACTGGTCCTGGAGCAGCGTACACAATAAACAATTCTCGGGCCAGCTACCCAATATCTGACAGGTCTGCCTGAGAATTGTATAGTGTGTATCCAGCTTTACACAGAAAAATTGCATAAAAACATGTCTAGCACATAAATTCCCATGTACTTAAGAAAATGAAGCAGGGCTCCAGGCAACAGACATGTTCACAGCTTGTATTCCCAGTCCATAACCTTCCCAGTTAAACTTTTGCTGGTTTGTTCAGTTGTTATTACTCTTGGGCTAATAGTGAACTGTGGGCTTTGTATTGTTTATGTTGGATCTGTTTGGACAATCTACAATCAATTTAATTGATGATAACCTGTTTTCCTGTATATGTATAATATGTACTACTAATTGGAAGAGGTGGTTTTAGAAATAAGTAAAAATACTTTTACATGGAATTCCCCTTTAAGCACAAAAAAATATGTGCTTAGGGAAACTAAAAAAGGTTTTCAGGGAATTAAATATAACCTAAAACTTTTAGCAACATGGACTTACGTGGATTTATCATTTGCTTGTCCCCAGTTCTGCAGCTGATCAAGTCTCAGAAGTTGCCAAATAAACTAATAATTGTTCTGGAGACTGAAAAGGAAAAGACCCAACGGAAAGAGTATATTTTTGCTGATTCCAAGGTATGTAAATCATCCCAATTGGAGACCAGCTTCAAATTGGTACTTTGTAGTTATGTAACAATTTATACGAGTTCTTTTAATGATGGTGAAGAAATGATCTCCATTACCAGCAGTTTTTTTTCTTGTCATTTACACGGGATATGGAAAGTTTGTTACAATATTTTTTTGACCTTAAAACATTTAAATCTTTTATAAAGGAAGGTGCATGGATCTTTTAGCCTTGGGTGCCACCTTAGATACTCCACAGCCGCATGAAAAATATGCCCATGGCTCCAGGGGGATCTGGTTACAATCCCAAAAGTCGGGATACCGGCACCGGAATCCCGGAGCTGGCATCCCGATGGTAAGTACTGGGATTAGGGGGAGGGTTAGATACGAGGGGCAGGGTTAGGCACTAAGGAAGAAGGGTTAGGGTGCAGGGAGGGGGAGCTTAGATTTAGGCACTAGAGGGGGAGGTTAGGTGTAGGCTCCAGGAAGGGAGAGTTAGGGGTAGGGAGAGGGGAAGGGTTAGGATACTGACCAACAAGTGTTTTTATCCTAACCCTGTCTTGATGCCAGCGTCGGGATTCTGACCTCCAAGATCCTTAGCGCCGTCATACTGTACCCAACCCCCAACAGGAATCATCTTAACATGAGTTTTGTAACTTTTTTCCCTGCAGTTATTGCTCATAGTATCAATGACACTGGAGGTAAAGAGGAGTGTCTATAGGGGCCAGGAGGTAAGGCAGTAACACCATGTCTTCTGCCCCTAAGATTGTGCCAGCTGACACTAGTTTCTCACATGGCCTCACTGAAGGTGCCAAAAACTGTCCCCATAGTTGTCACAATGCAAAGATGGGTAATGGATGTTGGTCCGTACTCGGGATTGGCGAAGACCCAGAACAGAGGCGCGGAATCTAACGTGCCGGTGGTATTCACCAGGGATCCCCGCAAGGAGGTATGGACTTGGCTGCACCCGACACGCAGGTCGTGGCCCTCTGCCAAGGTTCCCTGGCCCTTTAAATCTTAAACAGACCATGTATGCACTGCCTGTATGCAGTAGCCGCCAGAGGAGAGGAGGGAGAGGCGCTGACAGTGGGCGCCGGAGACTTTCCGTGTAAAAACATTGTCTTTAACAGTAGAACTACAGGTCCCAGCAAGCCTCCCCCAGTGGGGTACTTGGAAAACCACAAGTTCCAGTATGCGGGGCATTAAGGACCTGCTGCTACCTCTAGTTCACCTGTAAATACATTTTTAAATAGATACAAGACAAACACACCGTTAACGATACTGGATCAGAACCTCTATACACTCCTTCCTATACCTTCTGATAACCTGCCTATACCTTCTGAGGATGATGCTAATTTGCGTACGCAGTCATACAGTAAATAAAGACTTAGACCTGGAATCTGTGGTTCCAAAGCATAAGTGTTATTCAAGTAAAAGTTCAGACAGTTACACGCAATTGATCCAGACAAAATTTAGGCGCAAAAGGAATTATACAGACCCAAGTACAGTATACATACGCAGCGCTTCTGGACCCGAATATAGGCATCAGCAAGAGACCCCTCATCATTCAGAATTCAGCACGAAGACTAAGAACCCAGCGTTTGAACACACATATTTATACCCCCCCCAGAATAGACAGGACAATAGAGAAGTTTCGAAAGAACAAAGAAATTCAGGCACATGAAATTAAAAAGAATAAATCTAAATATAGTGTCTATACATAAGCTGCTCCTAAAAGGTAGTACCTGTAAACACACCTATAACCAGCCAGAAAATGTAAATCTGGATAATGTCACTAGATAAATGTTGGATAATAAACCTAATAGTGTAGTATAACTGTGACTGAATCCAGACAAAGAGCGCTCTTTGTCTGGATTCAGTCACAGTTATACTACACTATTAGGTTTATTATCCAACATTTATCTAGTGACATTATCTAGTGACATTATCTAGTGACATTATCCAGATTTACATTTTCTCAATAGAGAAGTTTGTTGCTGATGTCATTGGTTCCCAGGGGAGAAGCATCTGTTACAGACCTTTTAACAGGCTGGTTCAAATAGACTCTCCCTGCCTCTAACAGCTGGGGGTCTTTCCCTTCCCACCCCCTGTAACATCCTAACAGTTAATACATTTTGTTGCTTGAAGTCTCTGCGATCCATAACTCGAGAATGCATGATGCGATCTCCCCACCGATAACACCGGAATACTGTGGAAAGAGTATGCATCAGTACAAAACCAAACACGGCTTGTTTAGCATGTATAAAACCTTAGTTATCAAATATCTTTATTTCTCAGCATTTAAACTAACTGAACCAACTTAAATCATATACTTTAAAGCTTATTAAACCTTATGTGTGAATGTGTAATGTGTGAGTTTTCGGGGTCTGATATAAGGACGCTAGTTAACTTGGGGCAGATGCGTGCGCATAAAGCTAATAAAACAGCGGTTTCATACAAAGTCCTATGCATTCGCTAATATGCGACTAGTTAACAGCGCAATTATGCGCTTAGGCAGCCACTCGCAAAATGGCGTTTTGCGATCTCATTTTCAGTCGCAAGATGGCGTCACTGCGATTAAATTTTAAACTGAACTTGTCTTCAGCCAATTATTCAGCTTCGACAGTCCACCCTTTGATAGCAAACAACATGCTATTACAATCTGCTATTAGAATTTAATTTAGGCTTACATTTACATATTATTTAGTGTTATTGTGGAATGGCACAAGGTGGTTCTTAATCCATCAATAATGTGTCTCTGGGTGGGGACATAAAACTACTATTATACGCACACCGCGGATCTTGGAAGATCATGTGAAAGGTGTGGGAAAGCACCAGTCTTATAAAAGCAGTCTTGAAGGGGAATTGAGACTTTACATTATCTGAGGTGTTCTATAAATAACATTTCAATAATACATTCTATGCATGTCTAAATATAATACATCAAACGATAGTATTTCCTAGTTCAGGGTTGTAATGCAGTTCTATATTTACCTCGGTATACATATTGTCATTGCTGACCACCATCATAGTTTCATTCTTACGTTTTACTCTGTTTTTACATTTTCCACACTTCAACACAATAGGAACACACCGGACGCATATGCCAATTATTATGATGACAATTAGTATAAGGATCAAGAATTTGCCTATGCTGGCAATCACTTCCTGGACCCATTCCCCTAGACCTGAGAACCATTTCACTGGGTTCAGCCATGAAACCCATCCTTCTATCTTCTCCCCTTCTTCAGCCACTGAAGCGTTATGGTTCTTACGAAACTCCCATTTTAGCTGCAGAATTTCATCCATCTTTCGGTCATTCACCTCCTTGGGATCGCTGGTATCATTGGTGACATAGGTGCAACATTTTACTCCAAATTGGGTGGCCAATGTTACGCATTACCCTCCAGTAACAGCAGTTAAATAATTCAGCACTAGCCTGTGTTGCACTAGTTCTTTCTTGTACTCTCCCTGTATACCTGAATGTGTCATCGTACATCTCGGTGATATTATCTATCAATTTAGCAAGTTCCTGGATATATTTAAAATTTAATGTACCCCGAGCGATCCTGGTGGGATTCAATGCGACTAAAACTTGAAAGCCAGTTGTCTCACTGATTAACTGAGTGGCTTTATGTACGTCACCAGGTATCATATTTCTTTTGCCTCTGTGTTCATATTGTGTGTGAAGATATGGTGACGGTGTGTTTTTATGTATACCCAGCTTTTCAACATGTGTGAGGGTCATAACTTCTGGGACTACTCTTCCCAGGTAACACAAACCTTCGGAACTCGGGGAGAGCCATTTATACGCTTTTCTTCCACAGATGAAATATACATTATCAGGGAGAACATAAGGAATGGTATGCATCATTATCATTAAGCACATTTCCCTTGCAAACAATCCTATTTCTGGGTCTTCCATCTGGTACATGCAAGTTTCTGGCTGTATTATCTTAGCACAATAACCATTTGGCACCTTACCAATAATTTCTTTGGTGGAACTCAATGTATACCGATACCTAAAATGTTTCCCACCAGACTTAATGGAGCGTAACAGATCATGGTTTATGGACTCATTATCAGCTCTTTGTGAGAAGGTCATCATCTGATTATTCCCCATCACTTCCCAACTCCTGGGTTTATTGGGGTTGGTTATGTTTAAGCACAAAAGTGATCTATCTACTTGGAATTGATGGAGTTTGAAATGAGGTGGTTTGGATGAGAGACATTTTCCATCCAAGGTTTTCCCTTTTTGTAATTCTAAAATTTCCGTGGTATTTAGCGGAAATGGCACCAACCCTACATTATGCTGTCCCTGTGGCACATGTGAACACACCCAGCAATCAGTTTTATTGAACACTTTGCCTACCATGCTATGATAATCCTCTAGAGGATACCCACCCCAGTATGGATTATATTTAGGTTGGCACCATTGGATACAGTTCTCATGAACTAGGGACCCACAAATGTCACAAATACAGGAATCTTCAGACGATAAACCTCCACACCTTCCCCGAGTATCCGGAATGACAGCTCTCTTAACAATAACAGTACTAAGATTGGTCAGACACTCCCCTGATTGGCATTGCACTCCTCCTGACTCCACTCCATCAGCACTGCCATCAGCTCCCGTTTCCTCAATCGGTCCCCCATCACAGACACTGGATATCCCCGAACTGACCAGGATGGTGAACACTCTAAAAGAGAATATGAAAATGAACACAGCAGGCCTGTCCATTGTCACAACAAGATCTGCAAATTTCTCTCAGTTCAGGTATCTCACTACAACCTGTTCAATCCTCCCGGAACAAGTTCGCGATTGACAGGTCCACGCTATCAGCTTTGTCTCCGACTTGTTTCTCCACCGGTTGATTGACCTTTTTGCAGTGAGTGGAATGGACCCAGGTATCTCTCTTGGCCACCTTCAAAGATGTAGTACTCGTCAGCAGCACCTGGTATGGACCCTCCCACCGATCAGTTAAACAACCTGAACGCAAGAAATTTCTGATCATTACATATTCTCCTGGTTCAACATCATGACAGTTAGTTTCAGGCATATCATTAGACAACAATTTCAGTTTCTGCTGCTGTTGCTTTAACTGCTTACTCATTGATATAAGATACTTTACAGTTACCTCGTTGTTACCCTTCAGGTCTTCCTGTGGACTTATAATCAAATGAGGTTGTCTACCGAACAATATTTCAAATGGGGACAGATTCAGAGGAGGTCTAGGAGTGGTCCTTATGCTATGTAGGACCAAAGGTAACGCTTCTGGCCATCCTAGTCCAGTCTCTGCCATGATTTTACTTAGCTTATTTTTAATAGTCCCGTTCATCCTCTCTACCTTGGCACTGGCTTGCGGTCGGTAGGGGGTATGAAGTCAGCTATTAATACCCATCAGCTTACACATATTTTGAAAAACATCACCTGTGAAATGGGTACCCCTATCACTCTCAATGATTTTAGGGATATCGTACCTGCATACAAATTCCTGAACTATTTTCTTGGCAGTAAACGCAGCAGTATTAGTGGCTGCTGGGTAGGCCTCAACCCAGTTAGAAAATACATCTGTGCACACTAATACATACTTAAGGTTCCTGCAGGGTGGTAATTGGATGAAATCAATTTGTATCACCTGGAAAGGTCCATCAGTCGGTGGAATGTGGGACGGTTCGGTAGGGATCGCTTTCCCTATGTTCTTTCTCAAGCAGGTCAGACAGAACATTGCTATCTTTTCTGCTTGTGAAGAAAAACCTGGAGTGCACCAGTATGCCCTCACCAACTTGCACATATCCTGTTTACCCAGATGAGTCAGGCCGTGTGCTGCCTCAGCCAGGCTGGGGTAATATGCCTTGGGGGCTACTGGCTTACCATGTCTATCCCTCCAGAGCCCAGAGGACTCTTGCCCACATCCCTTGGACTTCCAAATGGATTTTTCCTGAATTGAACACAAATTTTGCATCTCAATTAATTTCAGCATATCAATTGTTTGAAATTACATAATTGTTTCTGTTGGAGAAAACATTTTTAACCCTGCTGCCCATTTTGCAGCTTCATCAGCTCTGTTATTGCCCAGTGACACCGGGTCATCCTCACATGTATGGGCTTTGCATTTAATTACTGCCACTCCTTTGGGCAGTTGGATTGCTTCTAAAAGATGTTTTATGTGTCGGGAATGTGC
Organism: Taudactylus pleione; assembly: GCA_031769625.1. NCBI lineage: Eukaryota > Metazoa > Chordata > Amphibia > Anura > Myobatrachidae > Taudactylus > Taudactylus pleione. The sequence continues at coordinate 189,647 of JAUIMM010001027.1, forward strand.
AACTGGTGTGCCTGCTGCTGTCATAAAATTTCTCAGACGCCATAGAGCCCCAAAATCGTGCACCACCCCGAATGCGTACCTCGAGTCAGTGTAAATGTTAGCAGATTTGCCTGCTTCCAGTTCACATGCTCTAGTCAGTGCTACTAACTCTGCCACCTGGGCTGAGTGAGGAGGACCAAGAGGTTTAGCTTCTATGATGTCTGTGTCATTTACAACAGCATGACCTATACATAATTCACCTGTGTCTGTTTGTCTATGACAACTCCCATCCATATAAAAAGTCACATCCACATTCTCTAAAGGTGTGTCATGTATGTCAGATCTAGCAGTAAAGGTCTTATTCAGATATGTCATACAATCGTGCGTATCATTATGTCTGCCGAACTCACCTCTCGCCAGCAACTTCTCTCCTTCCACCCTTTGTACATCATGTTGTACATATGGTAGGTATGTTGCTGGGCTCAGCGTACTGCAACGTTTAACAGTAATATTTGCAGGAGCGATTAGAGCTAGTTCCCATTTGGTGAACCTAGCCGATGAGACATGTCTGGTTTGAGCTGAGTTCAACAGAGCAGATACAGCATGGGGAGTGTAGACAATCATATCATGGCCCGTCCTCACTTTTACTCACCAATAGAGCGGTAGCTGCTACACTTCTCAAACAGGTGGGGAGTGATCTTGCCACATTGTAAAATTGGGCACTGTAGTATGCTACGGGCATACTGGCATCACCATGTTTTTGTGTAAGGACACCTGCAGCACAACCATCAGCTTCCGTACAATACAAATCAAAAGGTTTTTCATAATCGGGTATTCCCAATGCAGGAGCTTTTGTCAGACTATCCTTAAGATTAAGGAAAGCCTGCTCTGATTCCTCTGTGTGTATGACACGATCGAGCTTTGAGGAAGAGACTAATTCCTGTAAAGGTAAGGCCAAAATAGAAAAACCTGGGATCCACATTCTACAGTATCCACACATTCCCAAGAAGGTACGAATTTGCTGTTGATATTGTGGCAGTGTCAGGTTTTGTATGGCCTGGATTCTATCTGTTGTAAGATGTCATAACCCCTGGGTTAGGCAGTGTCCCAAATATTTTACTCTGGATTGGTACGGCTGTAGTTTGTCCTTAGCCACCTTGTGTCCTGTTTGTGAGAGATGAAGTAACAAAAGTTTAGTATCATTCAAACATGACATAAACGAGTCAGAACATAGCAATAAATCGTCCACATATTGAATTAGAACAGATTCATTGGCAGGTTGAAAAGATTGTAAACAGTCGTGCAATGCCTGGGAGAAGATACTGGGGCTGTCTATGAAACCTTGGGGTAACCGTGTCCATGTGTATTGTAAACCTCTGTATGTAAATGCGAATAGATACTGACAGTCAGGATGGAGAGGCACAGAGAAGAAAGCAGAACGGAGGTCAATGACAGTGAAATGGGTTGCATTTGGTGGGATCTGCATCAGAATGACAGCTGGCTTTGGCACTACCGGGAATTGCTCTCTACTACCTTATTAACACCTCTAAGGTCTTGTACCAGCCTATAACCCCTCCCACCACTCTTCTTCACCGGAAAGATGGGACTGTTGGCTACACTAGCTGTACGAACTAAAATTCCCTGTTGCAATAATTGCTCAATTATTGGAAAAACCCCTAATTCTACCTCCTGTTTTAGTCGGTACTGGGGAACTTTTGGAGCTTGCCTACCGCTTTTTAAATTTACCATTATGGGGCTTACTTTTGCCATTAATCCAGTGTCCTGTCCATTTTTAGTCCAAAGGGAATCTGGAATTAGGGACAACATATCATCTACCTGTGATGGAGTTTCAATTTAAACTGTAGAGTGATACATTATCCTTTGAGGAGTGTCTAACATATCCCGCACCTCGTATACCACTCTCTCTGGGATATCTAAAAATACACCATCAAGGGTGCAATATATAACACATACCATCTTACATAACAAGTCTCTGCCCAGCAGGTTAGTAGGAGCCACAGCAGCCAGGAGAAAAGAGTGCCTGGTATGCAACGGCCCAATAGTAACCTCTGTGGACTTTGTTAAAGGATAATGTTCCACTTTACCTGTTACACCCATTGTTGGTACTGTCTCATTGGTCACCTGTAAATTAACGGGAGATTTTATCACTGACCTGGTCACCCCTTTGTCTACAAGAAAAGGATATTCAGTACCAGCTACATCAACCATCATGACCGGTTCTTCCCTAGTACTTCCCGTTAACCTGACTATCTGTAGACTACAGGTATGACCTGACCCCTAGCGTTGGCTACCATTCTCCAATAAAGCATTTACGGCCACAATTGGAGCTGGTGCCTGCTGAACATTTGCTGGCCTCTGTGCATATCCCTTATGGGGATATCCAGGTCTTCCCTGATGTGGGGTCCTTACTCTTTTTACTGTACAGTTTCTACTTAAGTGTCCTGGTTGTTTACAGTTAAAACATGTTCGTGTATTGCGTGAAGACATGTGGTGTTGTGAGGTTTGCGCATAGGGTAAAGGTGGTGGATATGGGTAAGGATAGGGAGGGTAAGGGTATTGTGGGGGATAAGAAGTTGGTGGGTAGTATGGGACCTGTGGTTGCATCAGGTTAGTGGGATAGAGTTGTGTTTGTTGTTGCGTGGGGTTAGTGAGAGCACATACTTGTTCAGAAGTGAGTGTGTGTGCAAGTGCAAGTGTGTCTGTTGGCTGTGATGTTACCGTCATTCCCTCCAGAGCTTGTATACTGACAGCCATTAGTTTTTCACTCTGGGCTTCTCTGTTCTTGGAGATTTTTTTATCATGTTCAATGGCGGTTTCTATGAGGGTATCTATTGTGAGTCCCCGCCAGCCAGGCTGTGAGGTCTGAACCCGAGTTTTTAAACTCTCTTTCAGACCGTCCACAAGTACCGTGACTATCATTCCCTGGTGGTGAGTGCTATCTTTAATATCCTCTATCCCAGTGTACTGGGTGATAGCCTGCAGAGCCCGATCGCAATAATCTTCTGCAGTTTCACTCTCCTTCTGTTTAATGGTGAAAATTTTGTTCCAGTTAACTACTACTGGAAAATATATACCCAATTGAGTTACAATGCGGGAAATGTTACCTTGGTTTACTTGGTCTGTTAAGGGAACGTCACCATCCAATACACAATCCGTGATAAATTTTGTCACGTCGGTATTGCATGGTAGACAGGCCCTTAGCACCACACACCAATCCTTTATTAGTGGATTCATGTGAACTACCCAAATTTCTCAAAAATTTTTGACATTTGGCTAATTCCTTTTTGGGATCGGGGAAATCATTTATGATGGAATTTAGTTCTGCTCTTGTCCAAGGACAATGCATTACTACTTCCCTCGTGGGCACTATACCATTTGCATCTGCATTTCCATTTGGAACAGTTATTGTCTGAATGGGATGCAGACCAGTAGCGCTGCTACCTTTGACCTGGCTACCTGGCTGGGGGTTTAGTCTGCTGCTGCGTATGGTATGAACAACTTCCTCTGCGGGTGCAGAGGGAATTAACACTTCCCTTGCTGTTACCGATGGAGATGGCGGCACCACTCGTGATTGTGGTGATGCCGCATCTATCATTTGTACAGCATGGGAAATGGCAGACATTACAATAGGCTCATCATCCACAACATGAGCATTTTCTTTATAGTTGCTTAAGAGAGGGTACAAGTTGCTTGTTACATTTTTATGGGTAATTTTGGTAACTGTACTTGCACCTCCATCCACATAAGGTGTGGGGGGGTGAGCGTGAACTGCTGACAATACTCTCCACGACGCTACCTTGCCGCGCGGGTGCGCCTTTTTGCGGCTCGCCCGTATTGCAATTTAGCGCCGCGGATGTATTTTCTGGCAATGTGCTCACGACGCTAGTTTGCGTCGTTTGCACATTTATAAGCCACGCATCCCCTTCATGCTGCCACAGTTTTAAACATTCAAAATATTTAACCTTTTTCTCTCGGGAGCGCATCAGACCGATGTGATCCCGGACATTATCTAACACATTTTTATCAAAACTACCAATTCTGGGAAACGGTCTAACACTCTTCCTCGTCATATTAAACCATAAATCACAATACCTTATTGCATAAGTACCGTAGTTAGTATGCATAATACGACAGGCCGATCCGATCGGCGCCTCCATTAGCAGCACATCATTGTCTAACATCTCTACTGTTTGCGCGGCTCCCATTCTGAGACAAAATCCTACGCTTTCCAATAAACATTTAAACTGGTGAAAGACAATCAAGATACTTTCACTTACCTGTGGACGATTTAAGTCGGCGGCGCCCACACACCTGGATAAGATTTGAAAAAGGCAACTTCCACACCCGGATAAGATTTAGTAAGGCAACTTCCACACCTATGGGAGTTCATATGTCGGCTACTCCCATGCACCTCTCTACAAGAAAGACAACATGTACACCTGCTACTGTGTATAGAACGGTAAAGCTACTTACCGAGCGGCTAGACTAACCCTTGCACCTAGCCCTTAAGGATAATACGATACCCTTAACTTTGTTCAACAAATATTCACTGTTACACACTTTTTTCCTGCGCAGAAAAATAAACGTTAACCCAGATATTGGTAATAATTAAATAAAAAAAAATGTAAACCTCAACGGCTTTGTTCAAACACGTGGCAGCAGAACCGGAAGTGTGTATACGCTATTGTGCGACCAGCTGCATACACAATAATGCGACTACCACACAACCGTATAATGACTTTTATAGCTGTGTATGCAAAAGTGCATCTATGCTATGCGCAAACCTGTGACTTAGCTGCGTACTCAGTACTGCGGCACCCCTTTAAACGTAAGGTTCTATCAACAGAGGAAAACAAACTTTTTCCTCTCTTGTCCCTGGATTCTAGTCAGCTTCCTTGATTCACACGGAGACGGATAGCAATCTTTCAGCACAAAGCGGTTGCAGCAAACCCTGCATTTGGCCACTCCACCCTTTGCTGAAATATCGATAGCCGTATGTACCATGTGAGCAGGTAAGTGACTTCACTACGAGCCCCCAACTAATGATACTGGATCAGAACCTCTATACACTCCTTCCTATACCTTCTGATAACCTGCCTATACCTTCTGAGGATGACGCTTATTTGCGTACGCAGTCATACAGTAAATAAAGACTTAGACCTGGAATCTGTGGTTCCAAAGCACAAGTGTTATTCAAGTAAAAGTTCAGACAGTTACACGCAATTGATCCAGACACAATTTAGGCGCAAAAGGCATCATACAGACCCAAGTACAGTATGCATACGCATCGCTTCCGGACCCGAAGATAGGCATCAGCAAAAGACACCTGGTCATTCAGCATTCAGCACGAAGACTAAGAACCCAGCGTTTGAGCACACATATTAATACCCCCCCACAATAGACAGGACAATAGAGAAGTTTGTTGCTGATGTCATTGGTTCCCAGGGGAGAAGCATCTGTTACAGACCCTTTAACAGGCTGGTTCAAATAGACTCTCCCTGCCTCTAACAGCTGGGGGTCTTTCCCTTCCCAACCCCTGTAACATCCTAACAGTTAATACATTTTGTTGCTTGAAGTCTCTGCGATCCATAACTCGAGAATGCATGATGCGATCTCCCCACCGATAACACCGGAATACTGTGGAAAGAGTACGCATCAGTACGAAACCAAACACGCTTGTTTAGCATGTATAAAACCTTAGTTATCAAATATCTTTATTTCTCAGCATTTAAACTAACTGAACCAACTTAAATCATATACTTTAAAGCTTATTAAACCTTATATGTGAATATGTAATGTGTGAGTATTCGGGGTTTGATATAAGGACGCTAGTTAACTTGGGGCAGATGCGTGCGCATAAAGCTAATAAAACAGCGGTTTCATACAAAGTCCTATGCATTCGCTAATATGCGACTAGTTAACAGCGCAATTGTGCGTATTAATGTGTGTATGAGAAATGGTGAAAGGTGCAATCGCATGGTGCTAATAGTATTATCGCCACATGTACTAAAATGTGAGTTTATCTAAAATGGCGCTTAGGTGGCCATTCGCAAAATGGAGTCTTGCAATCTCATTTTCAAGATGGCGTCTTGCGGCCAGTCTCAAGATGGCGTCGCCGCGATTAAATTTTAAACTGAACTTGTCTCAGCCAATTATTCAGCTTCGACACCGTGACAGTATAAGTTAATTACACACATACATACTCACAAATACTCACCTACAATACCTGGCCCGGTCCTCTTCTTCATGTAAGCAGAGGAGCCCGAACCACAAACTGTACCGTCCTCTAAGGATGGTACTTCCCGAATGACAGGGCAGCCATGGCATTTCTCTCAGAAATGCCTGGGCTGAGCGTTCATTGGCTGAGAGAGGTGAACCTCTGCCTCTCTCAGCCAATGAACAGCTCCCACCATTGACTTCAATGGTGAGAGCCACAAGCTAACCTTTAGTAACCTTGCGGTTCTCACCATTGAAGTCAATGGTGGGATGTCTTCATTGGCTGAGAGAGGTTCGATTTTGAGTGGGATTTGGTGTTCGATCTGCACATGATTTGCAAAATCGAAAATGTAATCACTGTCCAAAATCGAACCAAATCGAATTCAATTTAGAGAAGCCTTCTAAAATCGAATTTTAGTAAATGTGGGATTTTGACAGGGATTTGTAGATTCGATTTGATTCAAATTGAGGTGAGCTAAATCGATCAAATCAAATGTAAAATCGAACTTTGATAAATATACCCCTGCAGCTCTTCTGACACACAGAGAGCTCTCATGCCACAATGGATAATTTATGCACACCCATGAAATGGCATTTAAGCTCGCTCTGAATCAGGGCCGGGCTTTTTTTTTTCAGAACGGCCTCCTGGCCGCTCGCATAGCTATAGACCATCGCGACCATCGTGCTTGCGACGAGACCCTTCTGGTAGGGTCTCATTGCTGCAAGCCCCAGAGAGCCGAAAGCTCTCCCACTGACATCACTTGTGATGTCAGTGGGGCCGGCCCCAGACGTTAGGCGTTCTCATGGGAATGCCTCCGTCTGGGGAGCCACGCCCCCTGCCCGCCCACCAAAGGGGGCGTGCTGTCACTCAACATCGACTGCACCCCCCCTTTGGTACGAGACCCGGAGCGATGGATTGCCCGTCTCTATCCAGGTGGCGCATGTGCACCATGCGCCAGCTCCATCGTGCGCATACGCACTGGCCTACCATCGACCCGGTTGCGAGCACACAGCACTTGCGACCGGGTCTGAATCAGGCCCTAAATTCGCTATACTGAACCAATCATTATGAATGCATGCCCCCAGGTATTGAGTGTATGAACAGTTTTAATATGATTAAATATATATCATAAACTTATCTCTAGCTCTAAATCTTTCCAGAACTCTCATCTTGCCTTCCCCAATAAATCACCCAGCATAACTTGTATCCACCAGAAGGCATAAAGAAAAATCGTCTCTTGAGAAGACTGGGATACAGCTGGAAAGTGCTCATTGAATTTAAAAAAGCATATTGAGACCCAATAATGAGAAAGTTCTAAGGCAACTACAGCATTAAACTTTACTTATGGGCATTCTTCACTATTTTGGCCCTATTCTATATAGAAAATGGCAAAGAAAAAACAATTACAATGGTAATCCAATGCCATTTGTTTTGTGAGGGATTCCTTGTTTACTAGTTAACCTGATGACGATTTATAAAGTAGCAGATACATTTTTAATACAAAGGGAGCAATCCAATTAACTGCGAGGGGTGTGAATCGGATGCGTTTTGCCGTTGCCATGGCGTTCAACCGCCGTCAACAGCATTGCATCCGGCACCCCTCGTGGCCCTCTTTTAGGCTGAATTCGCTCAATTTTGTATACAGCCCTATGGGGCTGCGAACTGTTTTGAGCAAATTCAGGCTGCCGTCAAGCGCGGCCGTTGTTGCGATGACTCGCATCCACAAGTGCATCGCGCATAAGTGGATTGACCCCAAATACTCTACGTATCTAAGGAAAATGTCAGCTGCAATCAGCATACACAGATGGCCTGTGGAATGTGTAATGTGGTCCTGATTCAGTGAGTATCACTATTGCGATCACAATAGCGATTATGCACGCAGTCCGACTGCGAAGATATGCTAATAATTGCAATCGCAATGCCATACGCAGTCTAACATAAGGACGTCCCCCTTACCTTACACACATCCGTAATACTTAGCTAGATTGCAAAACCATCAGTAACATCGAGTACAATCACAGCCTCACACACACTTGCACAAGCTCTGACCTTACTCAGGAATTACTAACCTTGTTGCACACAGTGGAAGCCAAAGCTGCATATGGCATCGTAGTGGCTAATTTATGCACACCCCTGCAACAGCATTGAAACGCACTGGCACTCCTGCGTTTCACCGCTCACCCCCTCGTCACCACCCACATACCAAACGGTACTATTTGTCAATCATACTGCGATGGGTCTGCGTAGTCACTGCGATTGCAGTTCCTATCGCAGTGGGGTTTTCGAGCACTGCGATGCATACGCAGAAAGCAACAATCGGCCTCACAGAATCAGGCCCTGTGTCTGGCATTGCAGTTTGTAATATTTTCAGCCAACATATTTATCCATTCTCCGCACAGGTTATATTTGCTAGTAAATAAATCCAGCCAAAAACTTCACCTCTCTTTTCTGTCTTACAGAAACGAGAAGGATTTTGTCAAGTTCTCCAGCAGATGAAAAACAAACATTCAGATCAGTTAGAACCTGACCTGCTGACAATTTTCACTGGGACATGGAATATGGGTCAGTCCCACTGTCATCTTTTATCATAGGACAAAACCATCTCTACCAGCTGTAAAAAGTGTGATTGCTTACCTGTGTCGGCTTTATTGTGACAGGATGTGCTCCCCCACCAAAGAAGATCACGTCCTGGTTCCTGTGCAAAGGGCAAGGCAAGACATGCGATGAGACAGCAGATTACATAGAGCACGACATATATGTGATTGGCACACAGGAGGATCAACTGAATGAAAAGGAATGGGTGGAAATCTTACTTCGATCTCTAAATGAGATCACCACTGCCGAGTACAAACTGGTAATACGGAATTTTTTAAAATGATTAAACATGTACAAAAAAATAGAAACGTCACTAAGTAAGAAATTGTGATTATTGTTTTAAACTAGATTACAATTCAAACACTCTGGAACATACGAATTGTGATCCTAGCGAAACAAGAACATGCTCACCGAATTAGCCACATTTGCACCAACAGTGTGAAGACAGGAATTGCCAACACTCTCGGTGAGGAAGAGCTGGAATTTTTACATTAGTTGTTCTATTATTATAAAGAATTCTTATTTTTTAGTCAGTGGGCATATGTATTTTACAGACAGCATAGTCAGTAACCCTTTCTGATACTATTAATTCATGGATTTCCTATATATGTCACAATCTGTTTACACCAGTTGGCAGACTGATTTAACACCCTACAAGTATCTGTACTTCCTACCTACACACACTTTAGTCTGTTTTGATCTGTTCCAATATGATATGGCATGAATGGCCTAAATGAACTGATCCATTTGCTCACTTGATAAATAAATTGACCACAATGTTACAGTGTTTCCTGTCCTCCCTTCATCACGTACACTCCAATGTGACATCATGCAACAGGAAAGCTATTGAAATTGCTGTGTGTGCACAATTTAAGATGAGCATCCTTTAATGTATAAAATATGCTTGTAAATAGGTAACAAAGGAGCAGTTGGTGCCTCATTTATGTTCAATGGGACCTCATTTGGTTTTATTAACAGTCACCTAACCTCAGGGAGTGAAAAGAAGCTCAGGTACTGTCTCACTTCTTCTATGCATGCTTATACAGTATCTCTATATATGTATGACTTTATATATAACTATATACAGTAAGTACAAATATACCTTGTATGTGCTTATAGACAGTATTTGTATAGGTCTATGTATACCATATACACATAGAGGCTGATTCTGAGCTGCATGGATCTCTCTTCTAAACGTCGAGTTTTTGTATACAGCGCGTGCGCAGAAGCGAATTCACATATTTTTCCATATGTCTGCACTATTCTGAGTCAGACGCAACTTGGCTGGCTCTGGGCCTGACTCAGCAACGATCGCAACTGCGATTACGCATGCAATTAGCTGATTGCGTATGCATCAAAGTGCGCATGCACGAACACACCACTGCGATCGGGACTGTGATTGCATTGACTACGCAGAACCTTCGCATAATGATTGACAGGAAGTACCATTTGGGGATGGTGACAGGGGGATGGTCGGCGAAACGCAGGCGTGTCAGTGCGTTTGAACGCCATTACAGGGGTGTGCATAATTTAGCCAATGCGATGCCATACACAGCTTGTGCTCTCACTGCATCCGATGAGGTTAGCAATTCCTGAGTAAGGTCAGAGCTTGCGCAAGTGTGCGTGTGACTGCGATGGTACTTGATGTTACTGATGGTTTTGCAGTCTTGCTAAGGATTACGGATGTGTGTAAGGTAAAGGGGGCGTCTATATGTTAGGCTGCGTATGGCATTGTGATCTCAATATTAGCATATCTTCGCAGAGGGACTGCGTGCATAATCACTATTGCAACTGTAGTTGCGATCCGTGCTGAATCAGGCCCTCCATCTTTCCATGAATTAGGGTGTTTCGGGTTGTGAACCGGGCAGATTGCACAGAACCACGCTGATTTGTGGGAGTGTCATGGGCGTGTATGAAAAGCTTACTGCGCTTCTGTGAATCAGCCCTACAATGTCACCATCTCTATTTCTATAGACATACATTTGGACATAGATACTCATCAACATGTTACTGCAAATAGAGACATAGGACATTACACCTCCAAACATGATAAAACCAAAGGGCCTCATTCAGAGATGTATGTTAACCCGACATTTAGTGCACATCTCCGATTGTTAGAAGACTGCGCATGTGCAGCACTCCATTTGCAAGTCCACTTGCAGTACCTTCCAGCGATTTACAGGTTTCCGCGTTTGGGAGACGGAGTGGGGAGCGTTCCTGGGCAGCGTTTCCAGAAATAGGGACGTTTTGCCCCCCGTTTCCTGGAGGGATGTAGCCTGGGTCAGCATTCGGTGGATGCAGATTTCCTGGCCTTGCAAACTGCCAGGACCTAGTCTGGCTGCGACCGATGGTCACAATGGCTGCGATGGTGATCCCAGACTGCGACCTCGGTCGCAGCATTGGGATCGCAGATGCAGCAAGTAGGTGTCTGTTTCCTCCAGACACCTCCTGCTGCATTTACATTTTAGATAGACAGAATTGCACATCCACTTGTGCACGGCCCTGCAATTCCGTCCATCCTTGAATCAGGCCCTTAATTACATTCTATTACACTGAATACAGCACACTACCTGTACCCACCATGATTTGGGCACTGAACACGATTAGGATACATTTCAATTACACTCTACACAAATCTACACAACTATTGGAAACTACATCTACCCACTATGATCTGGCATCTGGGTATGATCAACTGTTCTGGTCTGGCATACTTTTTTTTATTTAATCATTATTACCTGAAGCATAATAAAATATAGTAAATACTATAACCATTAATTAATCCAATTATCCAATCAGCACAACCATTTTCGAAACTTGGATATATACCAACAGTGTAATTTCTGGCATGTATGATGTAGATTTGGGACTGCTAAAGGAAGTACAGGATATTTATGTTGGGAGAGAGTGCAATACACTTCCCAATTATTATGTACTGTCACTTTGGGTTGGATATGGTATGCCGGCGCTGAGGATTCGGGCGCTCAGAATCCCGACTAGGGGAGAACCTAACCCTCTCCCTCCCCCTCCCCCTCCCCCACAGCCTAAACCTAACCCTCCTCCCCTGCAGCCTAAACCTAACCCTTGCCTCCCACAGCCTAAACATAACCCTCCTCCCCACCCCGCAGCCTAAACATAACCCTCGCCTTCCACAGCCTAAACCTAACCCTCCTCCTCCCCCGCAGCCTAAACATAACCCTCCTCCCCCCCACAGCCTAAACCTAACCCTCCCCCCCCCCCGCAGCCTAAACCTAACCCTCCCCCCGCAGCCTAAACCTAACCCTCCTTCCCCGCAGCCTAAACCTAACTCATGCCTCCCACAGCCTAAACCTAACCCTCCTCCCCCCCGCAGCCTAAACATAACCCTCGCCTCCCACGGCCTAAACCTAACCCCCCCCACAGCCTAAATATAACCTTCGCCTTCCACAGCCTATACCTAACCCTCCCCCTCACAGCCTAAACCTAACCCTCCTCCCCCACAGCCTAAACATAACCCTCGCCTCCCACAGCCTAAACCTAACCTTTCTCCCCCCCGCAGCCTAAACATAACCCTCGCCTTCCACAGCCTAAACCTAACCCTCCTCCCCCCGCAGCCTACACCTAACCCTCCCCCCCGCAGCCTAAATCTAACCCTCCTCCCCCGCAGCCTAAACCTAACCCTTGCCTCCCACAGCCTAAACCTAACCCTCCTCCCCCTCGCAGCCTAAACATAACCCTCGCCTCCCACAGCCTAAACCTAACCCTCTCCCCCCCCACGCAGCCTAAACATAACCCTCGCCTTCCACAGCCTAAACCTAACCCTCCCCCCCACAGCCTAAACCTAACCCTCCTCCCCCGCAGCCTAAACATAACCCTCGCCTCCCACAGCCTAAACCTAACCCTCCTCCCCCCCGCAGCCTAAACCTAACCCTCCTCCCCCGCAGCCTAAACATAACCCTCGCCTCCCACAGCCTAAACCTAACCCTCCTCCCCCACAGCCTAAACCTAACTCTCCTCCCACCCCGCAGCCTAAACATAACCCTCGCCTTCCAAAGCTTAAACCTAACCCTCCTCCCCCCGCAGCCTAAACATAACCCTCCTCCCCCCAACAGCCTAAACCTAACCTTCCTCCCCCCCGCTGCCTAAACATATCCCTCACCTCCCACAGCCTAAACCTAACCCTCCTCCCCCCCGCAGCCTAACCATAACCCTCCCCCTAGTGGCTAACCGTAACCACTAACCCTAAACCTCCCCCTAACCCTAATACTCTAACCTAAGGATGCTGGCGGTCGAGATGCTGGTGCCAGCATCCCAACTACATCCCGTCACTTTGTACTGCATTTATTGACAGTGCTGTGATAGCAGCAGATATACAGCTTGGCCGGTTTAATCTGATCCTGGGACATTATTTGGCATTTGAAAAGTTTGAGCTATTTTCTGACATGAAATTTACTCAGTCCGTAAACTTACTACATGATTTGCAATTGGGAAGGGTGGCGAGATAGCTAGCAGGGTAGGAATATGGTTACACATACAGTATATAAAGAATCCTCATACTGCCAATGAAGGTGACACAATATAAACAATCCTAGTGAATTATTACAGTAGCAAAAACTGGGACTACTGTGAGAGAATGGAAGACTTGGGAGCCCTTAGTAACTACTGTACATTCATGAAAATAGATTGTAGGGAAATTTTATAGACGCATGTAACATAGATCATCATCATGTACATTCTCCTTTGTGACATATTTTAGCATTAAACCTTCAGGTCTCTTCAATAATCACATTTATACAATAGACAGTGATAGTGGTGATGATTTGATCACTGCTAAGTGTAAAGGCCAGTATTCGCTATTTATTCTCTAGGATCTCTCTGCTGCATTTGACACTGTTGTCCAGTCATACTAACGCTACAAGCACTAGGGGCCTGATTGTGAGTCCCACGCACTGCCAGTGTCAGACGCAGTGGAGGATTTTTTTCTTGCGTATACATCTATGTAGCTCTGCACATGCATCCAGATTATGTGCACACAGAGTCGCGATTGAGGGCTTTCCTGTGCGGTGATAGGGAGATGGCCTAGAGGACGCACTGAGATGCCAGTCTTATGAGCATGTTATGGCAGTTTTGTGTCACTTAAAGCCGTTGTGTACAGAGACACTCAAACACTCACATAGGAGGCCATATTTTGAAGGAGAAGCTATGCTGGTGCAAGTTTTGATGGTGCAACCGATGGTGCATCTACAGATGCAGCAATCGGTATTTCAGCATCGATGGACACAGACAGTGGGCATCTCAGGCTCTGCACATTCATATGTACACCAGGGAGGGGCTCTGTAGTGGTATTTGCATGTAGTCGCAGATGGGTGACCGCCAAAAAATGAAGACTTGGACCCGGCTGCTGCTGACTCAGAATCAGCCCCATGGTCTTTAGTGCTATCTGTCCTCATCAGTATCATTTTTATCCTCCCGAGATTTGTCTCCATCTTTGTTGGTCCACATTACTGAATGTCTTCTGCCATTTCATCTTGGATGTCATCTCGCCAGCTCAAACAATCTTTTCAAAACAGAATAATATTTCCACCGGCTAATAGACTCCCATGAACTGTCCTCTGTTCCCCACATTCAATCTGTTTACAAATTATATTACGCACATTTCAGAAACATATGCAGAAGACGCCCATATCTTACAGACACTGCAAAAAGTAGACTTTATGCACTCATTATCTCCCGTATAGATTATTTCCATAGTCTCCTTACTGTTATTCCCCTAAAACAGACTCTCACCACTACAATCTAATTTGAAGGCAGCTGTGAGACTCATCTTCCTCACCAAACGTTCATCTTCTGCTGCTCCGCTCTTTTAGTCCTTACATCGGTTGCCTTGCTATACAACTCCACTCTGCAAAGATCTGCGTCTCTCATCCACTCATTACCTGCTCCCATTCACGGTTACAGGGATTTTTTTGGGACTGCACCGACACTGTTTAATGCTCCAAATTGCACAACAAGACTTTTTTCTATACTCCAAATCTTCAAGCATTCCCTGAAAACTCGCCTTTTCAGGGAAGCTTATCGAATTCCTGAACCACCCACATAACCTCCATAAGCTATTCTACAAATAAACTCTCCTCTGCACAGTGCACACACAATTTTACATATGTTCTCATTCTATACTCACACATCCTGCTGACCCCAGGCCAACACTGCTGTGTGACTGGATCATATAGCCCACCAAGAATCTGGCTGGAATGATATGCAATATGTAACACTTATCCTTGTGTATCAAATGCCTATTTATCTATAGATTGCTAGCAGGGCCCTCTTACACATTTTTCTGTCTGTTATTATTCAATCCTTTTTAATTACTATACTATTACTGTTCAGGACTCCTTACTGTACTCTGTCCAACTGTTGTTTGCTCTCCATTAGGAGGAAGCAGAATTATTTTAACATACTGCGTTTCCTGGTCCTGGGTGACAAGAAGCTAAACCCTTTCAATCTCTCACATCGATTTACTCATCTTTTTTGGCTTGGTGATCTCAACTACCGTGTCCAACTACCCAATACTGTAAGTGTTTATTAAGGGAATAGTCAGATTTGGGTCACCTTTATATACAGAAACCCGGTGCTCACAGGCTTATCTATAATGGGTGTAGGGTATACCCCTTGCACTCAGAACAGACCTCACTGGCGCCTTACAGTGGATCCCCCTCCCTATGTAATGTGTTCAGGTAGCACCATCCTATAGCCTTTGGGTGATATTTTTTGGAAATATGGCTCCATCTTCCTGAATATCAATGGAGAGATGGCAGGACACGGGTCCCCCCGGGCATTAATTCGCCTCCACTGGTGTTTTGTTTGTGGTTTAAATATATCAAAACTACCTGTAAATTACAAGACTACTGCCCGTTTGCTTGCATTATGGTTGATGTACAGTAACTAGTGCTTAATATAGTCATTTGTAGAATACATTTTTCTAGGATAAAAACTTTACTGACACCAAAAGAGAATTACTTTGTATTAATGTTGATTTATATTTAGCTTTGTTGAAATCACATTGTATTTACTTATGTGAATTTGACAGGAGGCAGAAAACATTGTTCAGAAGATTAAACTTCAGCAATACCAGGAACTGCTGGCCTATGACCAGTTAAACATGGAGCGTAAGGACAGCCAAGTCTTCCTCTACTTTAGTAAGTTACATTGCTGAATTCCACACTGGCGATTGCTAAAATTACTAGGCCCAAGGTGGATTACTGCAGTCATACCCAATCATGAACATCTGTTTATGTATTTAACACTGTAATACTTACAGTTCCTAATCAAATATAGGCATCTGAACTCTAATTGTATTATGTATCATCATAGGCACATGTTTTTCTCTGGGTCTTTGATATATACAGTATATTTTCCATCTAACTGTACTATAGAAAGAACAGTGCAATCCGGTCCCAGTTTCTCCATACACTCTCATTCTCCTGCACTAGCCAACATTTAGCTAGACTGTTTAACAAGTACATACAGAATACTCATACAGTATATAGGACTCTCTCTGTCTGATCCATTAATACAGCTGAAGAAGAGATCACTTTTCCTCCAACATATCGTTATGAAAGAGGAACCAGAGAACGATACTGCTACACTAAGCAAAAAGCAACAGGGGTGAGTAATTCTTAAAATAGGCTTCTCATAGAAGAATGTGAAAAATCTAAATACGTTACAGTGGAAATTGTGTTTTAATCATATATGTTAAAATACTACAACTTCTCATTTAACCAAATTAAATTTGCTATTATGCCTCTGAGTACTCTGGACCAATGGCAAACATCCAAATAAGTAAAATGTATATTCAATTGTTCAGTGGATACCTTGAAATGCTGTGGACACTGTAGGCTGTGAATACTTAGCACCTTCAATACAGGAAAAGTATAGTAAATTGTGTGCATATAAAACTCATTTATACTCTACAGCCCAGTTATCACAACATTCTATTACCCCAATGACACAATAGACAATACATAACAATATTACTACATCATGTAACCATCTGATCCACATTTCCACAGTTAATATAAAGGGAGATGCTGAAGCTTTATTCTGCACTGATGCTTCCTCTTATTCATTCCCCTATGTCAGCAATAAGCATGCCAGACAGTTCCTTTCTGTATTGTGGGATCATCATGATCTGCAAGCTGATATGATCAAATCATTGATTCCCTGTGTTAACTATTCTTATATGATTTTCCCATCACCCTGAATACACTTTCAGCAGTTAGCCCTCCTTACTCCTATGCCCTGCTCAGCAATGCTGCAACCATATATGTCATATTCATTTCAGCCTCTCTGCCCTGCTCCTCACTTCTGTTTTCCAGTTGAAGCAATGAGAGGGCAACAAGTTGGGTTAATCACAGTCTGCACAGGTAGAGTAAAGGTGCCCATACACTGTGCGATTGGCACCTTGCGCTGCGATGGCCAATCCGATGGCCGACATAACAGGCGGTCCCCACACACGGAGCGATCCGCTGCCCGTCCGCCCGATATGCCGCAACACCCCTCCCCCACCCGCACAGCGCTGCATGGGATTGTACATCTTATCCCCAGATCAAGTGAGCATATAGTAAGATCTAGAACACCTTAGTGTTGTGCCTATTTACAGTGTATCGCAAAAGCAGAGCTTCAAATAGTGAACCCCAAACAACTGAAGTTCAATAAAGGTCATTCAGGAATTCTGAGTTTACTACTTGAAATTCCGCCTTACTCTTGCAACCAACAAAAGTACTAAGTTGCCTGACTGTAGCCCTGGTACCTGATACTGAGTAAGCTGAGCTGAGTGGTGAAGGAGGGATGCAGAGGGGGAGTTGGGTTTCTCTGAGGCCAGCACCTTATAGTAACTACTAACTAACCATAGTACGAAGTTTTCATTTTGTGCACTTCCTCATAACGTCCTGCACATGAGGTCATGTTAACACTTAATGTGTGTGTGCTTAGGTTGAATATCAGCTCACATTAACTTAGAAGAAACCAGTGAGGGGGTGGACGTGAGAAGCAGGAACCAGGCTGTGAACATTTCACATAGCAAAAGGCATCAAAATTGTCTTACAGTGACAGTTCTTCTGTTATAAAAACGTGATCATCACTTTCTGATATATAAGACTGAGAAACATAAAAACTCTTTTTGTGTTTGATCAATATTCTTTAGGAATTAAGTGGTTCCATTTGAGGTCTTACTGAATTTCTGAAAAGAGCTCTTTAGGTTGAGGCAACTTTTGCATTTGGACTTGGATCATATTGAAAGTAACATACATAAAAAATATGTAATATGGAATCATGATCTATTAGGAGGTCAGCCTTTAGGAGTGTAGCCTTCGACTTGCTGTGTACCTACATTTTTGCCAAATGAAATAGGTTTCTGAGGCTGGATGGAGTAATTTGCAGAGGATCAGAAGTTTGCACAGGCAGAGAAGAGGAGTTGGGCAGAGTTAAAGTTTTTAGTGAATTACGGAACTATAATAATTTACAGTGAAATATGAAGTTGAGTTAGTAGTGCCTCTCATTTTATGGAGAAAGCGTTCCTATTCTGTACAGTACACCAGGAGAAGAATGACCAATGTAAGAGTAAAAGCCGTATCGATAATGGGTGCAGGGTGTGCGGTGCACATCGGCCCCTGGGTCCGAGAGGACCTACACCACACAGCCTACACCAATCTGAGTATCTTACCTCCTGCCCATCCTGTGCCAGTATTTTATTTGATATTTTTTGATATTGATTATGGAACTGGCTCCATATTTCTGAAGATAATGCCAGATTATTACAAATGCACAGAAGGCTCAAGCAAAAGTCTCTGTGCCAAACCGTGAAAGCACAAATGGATTTTTTATTTCAGGGGGGTAGGGGTCCCACGGACATCTGTACACGGGTCCCCTCCAGTCTTAATAGGCAGTATAATGGGCAGTTTTCTAGGGGACGTCTATCCATTATACTTGGACTATCAAAATGGTAATGTTGCCACTATATGGGTTCCAATATTGGTAATTACCCAGGCAGACACAGCCAGACGTTGGGAAGCACCTTAGTGCTTTGCGGTGGCACCAACCCTTTGTTGATCAGCCTGTGGTGGGTTTTATTATAGCAGAACTGTGCTCAAGGTCCCTGTTACAGTGGCAGCCAGGTCAGGCTGTCTAGCACTGGAGATAGTTAATCATTTTGGGAAATGAACTCACGTTTTCTAAATGTATTTTATACAGTGTAAGGTACATGAGAACCACTTTACTACCAGTGGCAATTTTGTGTAGTGTATTACACTGCTTGCATTGCACTGCTCCACTGATTACATTAACAACAAGACACACTCTGCTTTGCCAGGCAAGTGTATGTCTAGATATACTCTAAGCAATGTAATAAAACTCTACACACACAAAAATGTAATAAAGTTCAAGTGTTCCCTTACTCTTGTGATTTATTTAAAGCGTAAATAACTCTAAAGCCGGGTTCACACACTAGACGGTGTGTGTACGCGGCTGACAAACGACATATTGTGCGGTTGTTTGACACCACACAAAATGGTGAATGACCGCACAATATGTCGTTCACCAGCCGCCTCCGCAAGCATGGGGCCGTTCATCATATTGACAGATTGAGCTGCATGCGGGCTCAATCTGTCGATGCAATGAACAATCCCGCGGGACCACGCATGGTCGCTCATAGTGGGTACACACAGGCCGATGTGGCTAATATGTTGGCCGCATGCAGCATGACCGCCCGCCCCTTCCCCTGTCGTCATTCGTCGTTGCCGGCATCGGCGCAAGTGTGTATGCACTTACCGATGGCGGCACCCCTGCCGGTGCTGATATCGCTGGGTACGCACATCATCTTTATTACACATCGTCTAGTGTGGACGCACCTTCACTGTATGAATGGGGTCTGTTCAGCATAATAAAATAATACAATACAGAAATTTATTATGGTAATCTAATAAAATGCATATTTTGAATGTTAAAAGAAAAAAAGCCCTTCTAAGCATACATTCATTATAGTGAAAACATGACCCGATTGTAGCACTGATTACACTACATTCACACTAATATGGAGCAATGAGAGGAGTCATCAAATATGTTGGCTTTATCTTCACCGGATGTATAAAGATAAATACTGTACAGAGCCTCCTTATTAATTATTCCAGAATGAAAAACTAAGGGAGGAATATCATTGCTATAGTAGGAACATGTCTGCTCTACATAACTAATTAATATATAAATAAATATGTTTCTTTTTCCAGATAAAATACAATTTACCTTCTTGGTGTGACAGGGTGCTGTGGAAATCCTACCCGCAGATGCATGTTTTATGTCAGTCCTATGGTGAGTGCATCAGATATCCCTTTATTTCCACATACATGTATTTCTTGCACATAAACCCACAGTACATATATTTATTGCTGTCTGGCGCCATCTTTATGCTAGAGCCTGCTATGCACACAAGTACCCTTGGTAACTAACAAGTACCTGGAAACAGGATAATTACTGACCCAGCAAAATAGATTAACTCTCCTGTCCATGATTAAAAAAATTATATTCAGAAAACATGACCTGTTGGGAGTATTTGAGGAATGGAGATAAAAACCAATGACTATAAAGCCTTGCTTTTATGTGCAGTTCTGTTGCATTAAACAAAACTGATTTTGTTGCAGTAAATTGGGGTACAAAAGCTGATTTTCCTCTTGGGTACTGTTATGTGACTATTCTTACATCATTGTGCCTAACCGCACAATTGTGCACTGCTTCTTTGCACATAAAAAGGTATCTATCACAAAAAGGCAAATATTTGCTCTTGATGGTAAGACAAGTAAATTAGGATATTCCATAAGCTTAATGATTTAACAATAATTGTGCACCAGGCTCAACAAAAACATTATATAACATTATATTGTTTGTGCCTGCAAGAAATTAAAATGAGCAAAAATGAGTGGTGACCAGAGGCACAGACTTGAAGGATTTCCCCAGTTCACACAATTGAGAAAAACTTTTATTGACCAATTTGCAAACAGGACATTGAAGGACTGTCTGTGGTCCTGCTTTACTCTTACTAAAATGCACCAACTGGGCTAACTAGGTCTTCAGCAACAAAGACTTCACAAAATGAGACATTATCATGAGACTTCAAGCTTTAAAAGAACATAAAAATGTACTAAGTGTCATCCGCTCCTGCACAAGTTCCACAGCTGTTTGTTTCAGAGTATTAGTAGTACTTAAATACACTCTTTGGGCCCATATAGGTAACATGCTATCTACGCACCAATCCAAAACATAGAGTAAAGAATATCCATGGAACATTGGGATAGTATAATATATGCAGGGCTATTTTTCTGGAAAAATAAGTTCAGGAACTGACTTATTGCTGGAAAATAGCACTGAATATATGTGCCTGCCTGCATACATTGACAAACTGGACTAGTCAGCTGGTATTTCCCTTTAACTTTTGCTCATCTATTCTTTCTTCTCATAACAGGATGCACAGAAGATATAACTACCAGTGACCATTCACCCGTATTTGCCACATTCCAAGTCGGTGTAACGTCTCAGTTTGTTTCCAAAAACAGTAAGATGTATATATATTTATGTCTATTATGTCATGAACAGAAACAGGGTCTATAGCACGGGTGGCCAAACTCGGTCCTCGAGATCTACCAACAGTTCACGTTTTCCAGGTCTCCTCACAGAATTACAAGTGAAATAATTAGCTCCAACTGTGGATCTTTCAAAATGTGTCAGTGAGTAATGACTACACCTGTGCACCTGCTGGGTGACCTGGAAAATGTGACCTGTTGGTAGATCTCGAGGACCGAGTTTGGCCACCCCTGGTCTATAGAGTCAGGGAAAACAAACTGCCTTCCGCTCCCTTTCATGTTCATACTGCATGCATATGGGCACATCGCTGAAGGAAGTTTATCCTATGAGACTAGGCGATAGTGGTTATAGTTGGCCAGAGACATGCAAATGGTCTTAAAACCAGTAACCCATTCTTAGGGTACGATACAGCTCCGAAACAAGGGTCCAGAGTGAGACTGAATAGTTTTTTATGCTATGTTTTTAAAGCTGGAACTTGTATAATAGAACTGAAATCCGAATGGGGTAGGGCTCCAGACCTAGAAGTTGGAGCTCATCTACTGTAGTTACTGCAGTTTCTGCTAGTTTAAAATTCTAGACAATAGATGCAAACTAATATTTTATATCCAGTTACCATTGGCTACATAACTCCATCAAATGTACTACCTTGACTTATCTATACTACATTCACTTAAAATGGACATTAAACCTAAAGTCCCAAAAATACGGTCTATTAAACTGGAGCTCCATCTTATATAAAGTATGTGGGACAGTAATGTGGATGTAGCAGGGGTTGTTGGAACTGAGACTTTGCTTTGGAGCTAGTCGCAAGTTGGGCCTAGATCAGTGGAATTAGTCCTGGGCAAGAGCTGACAAAACTGAGTACCAACACTACCGCATACAAACGGATGTCTGGCCAGCATGGTCCCCCACAGGTAGGACAGGGATGCACTGATTCAGTAGCTGGGTTGAACATTCGCTAATGACTGATATATAACAAGTGCTAATAGATATAATAGGAAGATTGCTGCAAAAGTGACATACACTAGCAGCGAAAAGGAACCAGTAGAAGGCAAATCGGTAGAACAGAGCAATCATTAACAGTGAGCTGGATTATATCAGAAAGAATTATAAAAGTAATCTAGGGAGAGAGCAATATGCAAACCTTGAAATATATGCTGATTAGAATAATTATAGGTTACTAACAAAATATATACAATGTTAGAGAAATACAGATATAGCTTCAGAATTGCCACTCAATTGATAATGAGAGACAAGGTAATATAGAGTAAATTGCTGTATAGAGATACATCACAGATCCATGCGAAAGAAAAATGTAATTACATTAGAATCCGAGCTAGCCAGATATACATCTATCTAATATATATCTATCTATTATGTATTTATATATCTATCTCATATCTATCTATCTATCTATCTATCTATCTAATATCTATCTAATATGTATTATTATATCTATCTCATATCTATCTATCTATCTATCTCATATCTATCTAATATCTATCTAATATGTATTATTATATCTATCATATCTATCTATCTATCTATCTATCTATCTATCTCATATTTATCTATTTTTCTATCTATCATGTATTTATATATCTATCTATCTCATATCTATCTATCTAATATGTATTTATCTATCTAATATGTATCTATCTATCTATCTATCTATCTAATATCTATCTATCTATCATGTATTTATATATCTATCTATCTATCTATCTAATATGTATATATCTAATATCTATCTATCTAATATGTATTTATCTATCTATCTCATATCTATCTCTCATGTATTTATATGTCTATCTATCTAATATGTATTTATAGATCTATCTAATCTAATATGTATTTATCCATCCATCCATCCATCCATCCATCCATCCATCCATCCATCCATCTATCTATCTTATAAAGTGCACACAAATAAGAATTTTAAACCAGGTTCTTTTGGATATAAAAATTGACATTTAATTATTTCCACTTTTTAACAATTTTTTTGCACCTGCCCAAAGATTTGAAGAATGAGAAATAAAATGTGCACAAGAGGATATTGCTGTTTTCTTTCTGGATTTGGATCAAATGAATAGTTCTCAGCCTTACAAAATATACAGCCATAAAGTGATAGACAATAAGTGAAAATAAAATATGATGGCTGAACTGTAGGGTAGGAGATAAATAATTCAGAAATGAAAAATCAAATGAGCTATCAGTAGATAAACTAGATTCCTAACCGAATGTCAATCATCTGCCAGATTTCAGCAAATAATATATTGTTGGTATCTAAGATTACAGTAGCTTTCATTCATTATTTGCTCCTCAGATCCTGGTGATTCAGATGTGCCAGGACATATTGAGCTGCTGAACTGCAATGCAAAGCTACACACAAAGAGCCACACCAAGTTCTACATAGAATTCCATTCTTCTTGTCTAGAAAGTAAGTATTTCACTTTCCTCCCTTAACAGATAAGTACAGTACTTCATCCTTTTTGTGGCTTCTACACAAGCTGCTTTTTGATATTGCTTTATAAAATTGCTGTGATGCGGCCCCTTTCATATGAGTGTTTTTGCAGGCACCTCTGCTCCTTCTCTCCCTCCAACTGGAGAGTACGTGCTCTACCATTCTCAATGCTGCGGGTGATTGGTACTCTGCTGTTAGTTACGCAGCAGACCATTCCATTGTAGAGAGCCCCACTGTTCCTATAACTGCCTGGTTTGTAGTGAGTCAGAAAGTAATGTTCTGAATAAAAGATCAGCTCCCCAAAGAGCACTTAAAATGAAAGTGTGGTGTTGGGTAATAATTATTTTAGCAGGGGAGAGATAAATAAAAATATAAGACATGGAAAACACAATAAAGCATCACATCTAATGTTTTGCCAGGGTTTTATTTTTAATACTATTTATTAAATGACTACAAAAAAAAATATTTATATAATTGTTTTGTATTTTAAATATGAACAAGCAATCCACTATATTTATTCTCTACTTTCCCTATGCCTCCTGGTTTCATAGGCTGGCATATTATTATGACACTGACAGTTACAGAATGCTATCTTTAGGTCACTCTAATCTAAAAACTATTTTTTGTTTAATTGTAGCTAGTACCGGGAAATTCATATGCTAAACATAGCTGTACACTACCATAGGTGCAGCCTCTCCAGGGCCTAGAGGGGAGAGTGAATAGGGAATGCTAGGTCATCCTCCTCCATCTATGCTCTTTTCAAAGTAGACTAAGGGTCCCGAGAGGCTACAGCGGTATAGCTAAGCCATACACTATTACGCTCTTGGCTATACATTGCCTCTCTGTAGTGGTATCTGCGATACATATACTGTATAAAGAAGAGTGTTCTCTGTAATTATGAACAGAAATAGTTTATTTCCTATATTTTCTATGTACTTTGTAGCTGTCTTCCAGAATCAGTCAGTTAAGGATGCAAGGTACAGCCATGAAGAGTGGGAAGTGTTGTATAAATAGGGTATTCCATGATAGAGAAGTTATACTGCATCTGTTTTTAGTAAATGCAACACCTGAAACAGGTCAAACTCACGTTTTAATGCTATCACACAGTTCAAGGGTATCAGAGAATCAGAGATTTAGCAGCATGTTTGTCTACTTTAGCTTTGCTTTATATTTTAGATGACATGGCCATTTATGTAATATATCGGTTGCTGCTGATGTAACATACCTAAAAGAGAACTGTATAGAATTGAATGGTTTAATCCCATGAATACTGTTTGTTGAATATATTACAATGAAATCTGTCTGACTGCCTAGTGAGTCTTTCTATACTGAACCTGGCTAATCTCATCTTTGCCTGACAGATATAGTAAAGAGCACAGAGGCTGAGGACCAGGAGGGAGACAATGGCATTTTAGTTGTGAAGTTTGGAATTCTACCAAAGGTGATTTATATTAATGGAAAACTAATTTCTCTCTGCCATCTATACATCATTTTCAATACTATCTGTGTAATTTCATGCACCATGTTTAAAGCCATTAAGATATCCTACAAGGAATGGGTATGCAATGCCGGCTGTCGGGGTGCCTCCTGTCAGAATACCGACAGCGGTATCCCGATGGTTGGTATCCCGACTGGGGTCGGGTATATACACTGACCCTCCCCTGTTCCCCCCCTTTTTGTAGCCTAACCCTAACACTCTCCACCCCGCACCCTAACACTGCCCGTTAGTGCTTAAACCCAACCCTCCCCCTTGTGCCTAAACCTAACCCTCCCCCTAGGGGTGCCTAACCCTAACCCTCCCCCCCCCAAATCCTAACCCCCCCCCGTTAAGGGCGTTCTGGACTTGCCTCATTCGGGCTGGCGTCCTTCGGCGTTGGGATTAAGATAGGCATCGGTATTTCGCGCCTATCTTAAGTCCCTTGTCGGGATTCCATTGTCGTATTGAGACCGGTGGCATCGTGGCTGCCAGTCTCATAACTACATCTCATCCTACAATCATCAACAATTACAGATACAAATCTTACTATGTTTTTTTTATTATTATTGTTATTTATGTAATATGATGACACACTATTAACTTTAACAAAATGAAGCCATTCTGTCTGCTCCCACAGTAATTAGTCCCTCTGAGAACTACTCACATTGTTACAGACATGAAATCTAGATCACCCAATAAGCGATTCATTTAGTCATACAAACTTACAGTGCACACAAAGCCGTTACAAGGAAAAAAGTAAAAGAGAAAATGAAAACAAAATGAATGTGTGTCTTTTAAGCATAAAATACACATCTCTGTACATCGCATGTGCACAAAAATCTGTATGCAGATTCAGCATTTACATATACTTGGAGAGGAGGTAACGGGCAGGGAGGGAATATGCAACATGTTCATACAAATGCCACTTAGCCAGACTGCAACACTACGGGCAGGATGCATGATGCATCGCATTCGGGATGTGATGCTTCCCGCCACTCTTTGCATGCATGCTGGCATTAATTACGCCGGTATGCATGAAGAAAACCACAAAGGACAGCTTTCTCGACTGTTTATGTTTAATAATGCACACTGTGCACATGCAGTGATTGTTTTGCGACTATGTTCGTATAGAGGAACCATTCACAAAGTGAGTGACAGGTAGTCAGAGTCTGGGAGTGGTAACGGGGGGGGGGGGGTCAGAAGAACACAGGCGTGTCTGACTGCTTAAATGCTGCTACATGGGTGTGCATATATATTAGTAATTGCGATCTCATGTGCAGCATGAGAGCTCTCTGCAGTGTTTGAGGCTGGTCATATTTGCTACATATGCATCATGGATGCCCGATGTGCATCGATGGTACCGATGTTTAAGCTGTTGAATGTCCACGGATGGATATGAGAAGGCAGCAGCGGGTGTCCCTATGCTCGGCTGTGCTCTGGAAGGCATTAGCATATTTTAGCAACTGTGATCGGGAAGCAGTCGGGAAGCTGGCGAATCGCAATGCTGACCGCTGGCTTCCCGACTGCTTAATCTGGGCATGGTACAAGTGACAGGCGTCGAAATCTTGACGCCTGTTATCAGACCTACCCCAGGAGCCTGACACCCGGCTTACCAATCGAAGGTAAGCCAGACACGGACACCCCCCGCGCGGGGGGGTTAGGGGCTCAGGATTTCCTCCACTGTCGGGCTGCCGCTGTCGGGACAGCCTTCCACTGTCACCCTCTGCCTTCTTCTGTCACCCACTGCCTCTCCCATGCGGCCGGCGGTAAATCATACTGATTCCCTCTGATCAGTGAGAGAATGCAGTTGCGATTACATTACCGTCCATCTCTGAATCAGGGCCATATTTCCAAAGTATGATTATGCCTACACATAACATAATATATACAGTGACGATTCTAGGGGCGGGCAAGCAGGGCAATCACCGAGGCGCTGTGGGCGCGACCATCTAATATGATGTCGCCCACCTGCTCTCGCCTGTCGCCACCGCCATACTTACAAACTATGCTGCAGCAGCACAGCAGGACTCAGGAAGCACCTGCACTCTCCCACAAGCCCCATGCACCTCAGCCTGAACTTCTTCTTCCTGTTGGCTGCAGACTGCACAGGAGAGAGGAAGTGCTGGAGAGACTGGGGTCTGGACTGAGTGCACGGGTGGCAGCAGCAGCAGCTACACAGAATATAAGAGCTGCTGCTGGGGAGGAGAGGTGGGGGCAGCAAAATATGTAAGTACTCTGCCAGTCCCACATCAGCTGGAGAAATACAGGTAGTCTAAAGGCCGGTACACAATAGAAGATGTCAAGTGTGTACCGACCTCGTTAGCGATGGGTCTTGGCGGGGTGCTGGCATCGGGAAGTGCGTACACACTTGCCGATGCCTGGCCCCTGCTGGCGATATCGCCCGTAAAGGCCAGCATCGACGGTCAATGTCACTGACGACGCACGGGAGTGCGCATAGTCAGCCACATAGCAGGTACACACTGGATAATGTGGACGATATGTCGACCTGATCCGCTGGATTGGACGACATATCGTCTAGTGTGTACACAGCATAGGGCTGAAATAGTGTAACGTGATAACCGCTCCCTGCTACCCTCTGCCTTCCGCTGTCACCCTCTGCCTTTTCTGTCATCCACTGCCTCTCCCTGTCACCCACTGTCTCTCCCAGTCACCCACTGTCTCTCCCTGTCACCCACTGCCTCTCCCTGTCACCCACTGCCTCTCCCTGTCACCCTCTGCCTTTTCTGTCATCCACTGCCTCTCCCTGTCACCCTCTGCCTCTCCCTGTCACCCTCTGCCTCTCCCTGTCACCCTCTGCCTCTCCCTGTCACCCACTGTCTCTCCCTGTCACCCACTGTCTCTCCCAGTCATCCACTGTCTCTCCCTGTCACCCACTGTCTCTCCCTGTCACCCACTGTCTCTCCGTCACCCTCTGCCTCTCCCTGTCACCCACTGTCTCTCCCTGTCACCCACTGTTTCTCCCTGTCACCCTCTGCTTCTCCCTGTCACCCACTGCCTCTCCCTGTCACCCACTGTCTCTCCCTGTCACCCACTGTATCTCCCTGTCACCCTCTGCCTC
Organism: Taudactylus pleione; assembly: GCA_031769625.1. Lineage (NCBI taxonomy): Eukaryota > Metazoa > Chordata > Amphibia > Anura > Myobatrachidae > Taudactylus > Taudactylus pleione. The sequence goes on from JAUIMM010001027.1 coordinate 218,085, forward strand.
TCCCTGTCACCCTCTGCCTCTCCCTGTCACCCACTGCCTCTCCCTGTCACCCACTGCCTCTCCCTGTCACCCACTGCCTCTCCCTGTCACCCTCTGCCTTTCCCTGTCACCCACTGCCTTTCCCTGTCACCCACTGCCTCTCCCTGTCACCCACTGTCTCTCCCTGTCACCCTCTGCCTCTCCCTGTCACCCTCTGCCTCTCCCTGTCACCCACTGTCTCTCCCTGTCACCCACTGTCTCTCCCAGTCATCCACTGTCTCTCCCTGTCACCCACTGTCTCTCCCTGCAACCACTGTCTCTCCGTCACCCTCTGCCTCTCCCTGTCACCCACTGTCTCTCCCTGTCACCCACTGTTTCTCCCTGTCACCCTCTGCTTCTCCCTGTCACCTACTGCCTCTCCCTGTCACCCACTGCCTCTCCCTGTCATCCACTGCCCCTCCTTGTCTGCTTCTCATATAATACACAATAAATTGAAAATGAAATTATAATTTCTTTATTATTGTTGCCTAATGGTTGGTGGAACTACCAGACACACATAGATACATACAGTATATGTACCACTCAAAAGGAAAATCTATATCAGATGTTTTGCTGCCTGTCTGCTTGTAGACTATGATTTGTGTTTCTGTCTTCATTTCAACTGTATCTATTTGTATCTGTGTTTCCCATGTGTCCTTATTAGACATCAAAGCTGTGTACCCACTGGTGTTAGAATTCTGCATTTAACATTAATTGTAATACACATTACATGCATTTAAATGAAAGTGAAAATGACTGTACTTAGGGGCCTATTTAGTAATGAGAAAAACAAAAGTACTCTGCGCTGTTGTATACCCTTGTTAATTCAATTGTATTAAACCATTTACTGTTAGATTGGCACTCCAGTACACATAAAATATGTTTTCAATAAAATCAGTCTCTATAAATTACCACATTTCATACATATACATTAAATAATATAAACAATAAAAATTTTATGAAAATGTATAACTGATTTAAAAATTATTAGGATCACTGTAGTGGAGACTTCTAATCTATTATCCCAACATGAATTCATATACACATATAATTAACTGTGTCTTTGGTGATTTTTTGAAAACGTTTGTCCAAGTCCAGAGTATAATGCAAGTAAGTTAGAAATGGCCACAATAACTTAGTTTCATCAGGTAACAGTATCATGTAAAGATGTATCACTTGAACCTGCTCCTGTGATTTTAAAGGTGATTTAGCTCCACCCTGCGGGTCCTCAAGCCGATCCTAAATACTAAAATAGTGCCTTATGCATGCGGAAACAGCCATTTCTGCATGATTCTGCCTTGATAAATAGGCCCTAAGAGAGACCATATATTTGCTTTTTGACATCCCTTTAAGACATCTTGGCAATCGTTGTTTGAATGTTGCTTATTATATTCCACTGCTTTCAATACATTTCAACGTGCATTTCTTCTCTAATACATATTAATGCAAGCAAAAATGTTTACTTGATATGTATCTTTACTTGTCTTTTGTATACATCCCAAACATCAGCGGGTACATAGCCAAAAGCTGCATTTGTTGTAGAGTGTGTTGGCTTCATAGTAACATATTGTCTTTCTTTGTCCATCCTTTTGTCTTCCGTTTCCATCTTATCAACCTTTGATCTTCCTGCATATCCTCCTGTGTTATTTCCTACTTTTTGGTCTCTATACATTATCACAGTTCTGTACTTGCAGCTAACACCAATCATCTCAGACCTTGAATATCTCCTGGACCAGCATCTACTGATCTGTATCAAATCATCGGACACCGATGAATCATACGGTTAGTAAACTAATTATGTCTTTGATCTTTTCAGCATCCAAATGGAGGTTAAATACATATTTTGTGTACTGGCAAAGTAGTTGGGTGGTAAAATGTCAGTAAGAGACCAAAGTGGCACTTCATGGTAGTATAAAAGCAAGAGAGATAAGATTATGGCAGTGAAAGCTTACATACTGTACAAGTGCACACTGGTGTTTTGTAGCTGTACGACCTGCTTGTTCTCTCGTCTTGTGTACAGAACAGAAAATAATTCCACCCAAAACTTAAGTTTAACTTTGAGGAGAAGTTAGGGAATTAGAAATTAAGGAAGAAAATGTAAAATGAATGTGTAAGGAGGTTTTCAAAACAGACCTGTACACAGATTCATTGATCTTTGTATGCAGATGTGTTTATTTAGGAGTTTGCGTTCATGCAGCATGAATGCTAAAATGGATGAAAACCATGAAGGGGTTAATTGCATTGGCGAGTATACTAGGGAGTGAATTTACCATGCAGCGTTTTTTTCAGTCCATGCATTTTTGGTGGTTTGGCCGCTGGATTAAAGGGGCAATAGTATAAAACCAGACGCGTTTAGTATTTAACATTACTGCCCCTTTAATTCCAGCGACCAAGAGCGCTGAAGATGTGGCATCTTTGAAAAGCGTTGCATAGTACATAAGTACATTTATCCATAGATTTCCAGTGGGCTGTACAGTATCTCTCATGGCTTTATTACAGTAACTCTTATTAATAAGACTTTCAATCAGTTTATTCAATAGCATAATTAGTGACACACAGCAGCATTCTATTCTCCCTGTGCTATGAGCAATGCAGAGCATAGGCACATAAGTTCTGTTCTACCAAGAAGCCTTTATAGTTTAATACTTGCCATGATGTCTAATTGACTTGTTCAAAAATAGCCCAAGATGTTTGGATCATCTTAGTATATTTATAGTTTATCTCCATCTTTTCCTGTCAAAGTCATCAGTGACTCACCCACGCACTGCAGAAAATCTCAGCTATATAATCTGAAAACCTGATGGCAAATTAACCCGCTACAGTGGCTCTGGTATTGGAAGGTGGCAGGCAGGGCATTATTTCTAGTGATCCTTTCATAGGACCAATAAATGAATGAGTATGTAGTGTAAAATGTGACATATAAATGTGCATCTATGTGCTGTGTGATGAAGACGGAGAGTTTGGGAAAGAAATAGGTATTGGGAGCTGACTGCCTGCCTGTTAGTCATCAGTAACTCCCTACTTAGCACAGTTTTACTTTTCAAATCACTCTTCTGATGAGAGTCACATGTCCACTCTCTGCTTGCTGCGTCTGCAGTACATTTGATCAGGGGTACTACTGGGGAGAAATTATTCACCTCCCAACTGGCTATGCTAGTACAGCTTTATACAAGGTCTGACTCACCTGGGACTGCTTTCAATCACTTTCAGAACAAAGCATCGCTTAACACATTGTGGTTATGTTATTATTTCTAAGTATTCAAGCAACTGATTTATAGATCAGTAGTCTCACAACTTTTTTTTTAGCTTTCATTCTTCCTTAGTGCACGTTTACACATGTTAATCCAGAACAGTGATAGGCAACTTTAAGGAGCCACATTGGTTGGCTCTCTAACCTTCAAAAGGGCCACACTTTGCTCTTAATCTCAGTAGAGTGTTTAGTGGAAACATTTAATCAATGCAAGAGACACCGATCTGTAGTAACATATCAGCAGGCCCCTTAAAAAAGCATTACAAGCTACAACAAACAAATAAGACAACAATGCAGATAGGAAAGGGGCTGAAAGTGAAGGCTTGGAGGACTGCATGCAGCCTGTTGGCCATCAATGGTTTAGAGCCTTTGCCTTCACAGCATACTGCAGTTTGTAGTGGCACATTCTACACAGAGGTTTGTATAGATCCTGGTTAGTCTTTTTGGCATAGCCATTATTTTGCTCTTAGGACCTGATGCAGAGCCGAACGCTCTGACCAGAGCGCTCGCTCTGAATCAGTGCCCTCCTCCATGAAAATGGAGCGGCCTCCTGGCCGCTCGCATAGCTGTGGGTGACCACCCACAGCATATGCGAGCGTCCATGATGATGGTCGCGATGGTCTTGACCATCGCGACCATCGGACTTGCGACGGAGACCCTGCGGTAGGGTCTCGCTGCCGCAAGCCCAGGAGTGATTTTGGCTCTATCAGAGCCAAAATCACTCCCACTGACATCACTAGTGATGTCAGTGGGGCCGGCTTCTGACGGTAGGCGTTCCCATGGGAACGCCGCCATCTGGCAGGCACACCCCCGGCACACCCACCAAAGGGGGCGTGCTGTCAATCAACATCGACAGCACGCCGCCTTTGGTGCGAGACCCGGAGCGATGGAGAGCCCGTCGCTCGCCGGGTCTCGCGCATGCGCATGATGGAGCTCCCTCCGTCGTGCGCCTGCACTCGCAAGCGGGTCTGAATGACCCCCTTAGTACACAAATGTTGGGCTTTTTATCTTTATACCACTGCTGGCACTCTCATATTAGTGTTTGCACTATGGGCTGGGAGTCGCAGGCATGGATCTAGCCGATTTCAGAATACAGCGCATGCACCAAAGAAAGAAATCAGGTATCCGCACAGGGATGGAGATTGCAAGTGCATATGGATTGATTTGTCAGTTGACGGACCACACTATCCGTGAAATGGACGTTTGTGGGCGGCAACCATGTGATCGTACTGAAATCTTCTGTCTCATGGGAGTGTCGACGGCGTGTCAGCCAACAGCGGTGCTTATTTGCAGCGTGCGGATGGAGGTGGGATGGATCTTTTGCACCCACTATGGGGCTGGTGTAAGGCCAGATGCTAATGATGACGGCTGCTGCGGCGAATGTAAGAACAGTGGGCGGTATATGCTTTCACCTTACAAAGGCAGATTATTGCATTACCATTATGTAGAAAGCAGACATCCATTGCTAGATGGAAAAGTGGCCGACTCAGAATCAGCCTCTTTGGGCCCGATTCAATTCAGCGCGATGTAAATAGCGCCGGGAGATAGCTCCCGGAGCTATTCAATTAATCGCGCTGTTAGGTCGGGGGAGGCTCGTTATCGCGCCTTAAACAGGGTGTTTAGGCGCGATAACGGGCATTCCCCGACCTAACTTCGCATGCGCGAGACCTAGGCGCTAAGGGCAGAAAATAGCCTCGCGCCGGGACTTTTGTCGTCGGATTTCTTCTCTCATCCCCGGAGGGATGAGAGAAGAAATCATTAGTCGGACTTGTCAGCGCGGTGTATTGAATAGCTCCGGGAGCTCACTCCCGGAGCTATTTACATCGTGCTGAATAGAATCGAGCCCTTTGAGTGTTAAGTGTTTATAAATCTTACGATGTCTTACTGTCTGTGATAAGTATTCAATAAATTATCAACTTATACAGCATTAGGCAAAACGTGGTTAGGGGCACGTTGGTGCTTGTGTTTTGAGAGCAGAGTGGGGATCTCAGACAGAGGGCCTGATTCAGACCCGGTCGCAAGCGCTGAGCGCTCGCAACTGGGTCGATTGTGGCCCAGAGCGCATGCGCACAACGAAGCCGGCTCCATCGTGCGCATGCGCGAGATCCGGATAGCGACGGGCAAGCCGTCACTCTGGGTCTCGCACCAAAGATGGGTGTTGAGTGACAGCACACCCCCTTTGGGTGTTGAGTGACAGCACACCCCCTTTGGTGGGCAGGCCGGGGGGTGGCTGCCCAGACGGAGGCATTCCCATGAGAACGCCTACAGTCTGGGGCCGGCCCCACTGACATCACAAGTGATGTCAGTGGGAGAAATTTCGGCTCTGTTAGAGCCGAAAGCTCTCTGGGGCTTGCGGCAACGAGACCCTACCACAAGGGTCTCGTCGCAAGCCCGATGGTCGCGATGGTCAAGACCATCGCGACCATCTTCCTGGCCGTTCGCTATAGCTGTGGGTGGTCACCCACAGCTATTGCGAGCGGCCAGGAGGCCGTTCTAAAAAAAAAAAAATGAAAAAATGACCGGCCCTGATTCAGAGCGAGCGCTCTGTCAGAGCGTCCGGCTCTGAATCAGGGCCAGAGTACGGGGATACAGACCGGAAGGGCCATCTGGCGTTGCTGGGCCTCCCTAACATCTGGGATCACACCGGCTGCATCACCAGCACCCATGATAGTTTAGCCACTGCCCTTGAGTGCATTTTTGTATCTGTATTATTCCTATACTTGATGTTATTGAGCTCAGGGGCATGCTTACTCTGTAGTGGCAGCCCTAGCTCTTTGTATACATCTCCCACTTTGTTACTACTGTGGAATTACGTGTTCCAGCAGGGTTCGTCTGCCAGGGAATACTCCACAAGATCCAGCATGTTCTGGCGCTTACAAGCAGTAGCATGTCCTAGCAGTCAATGGCTGGCATGACTTGCTGGGACTTATAGTTCCTTGATAGTGCTTAATCTATTGTTTACTTTACACTATTACTCTGGTGCCCACTGTCTCTGGTAGAACATCCTTTTTTTGTCTTGAATTCCCTTGGGAACTCTTCCTCATGTTGATCTGGCACTTAGAACCTTATTTCGCTAGTTAGCGAACTTGTCCCCCCCACTTTGCACTTTTTTGCCCCCAAATTCAAAGTACTTTTTTGGGGTGTTCTTAAGTTGTTTTTTTTTATTTTTTGACGCAGTTGTCCATTGGGGGGCTGTCCCAAGGGTTCTGAGTAGTTTCCCCACCTTTTCATCCCCAAACAAAAATCTTGCACTTCTTTTCTCCACCTATTCAGAGGTGAATCTTTTTCGCCTATTACATTGCATTGACTTTCTGCATACGCGCAAAGCGGATGGAATTGAATTCGGCGATACTTTTCCGACAAGCGAAAAGTCGCAATCGGCTATACTTTTTCACAGATCTTGGCTTATCGCATCTAATTGAATACGAGCCTTGGTTGTTTTACATTATGACAGGGGAGTCCCATATTGGTCCTGAGGATATCTGCATACCGTGCATGTGCTGTAGAAAGAAATTGCAGATTGCGCATGCACTGGAAAAGGCGTTCACACTCGGATGTAGTTTGCAAGTGTGGGCAGCTTGATCCGTCCGTTGACGGACCACTCATTCTGAGAAATAACGGTTTCTGGGCGGTGACCATGCGGATGATGGAACTGTTCCGTCTAGTGGAATTGTCGTGAGCATGTCAGCCGACTTCCATTGGGAGCGGACGGAGGTGGGACTCCTGGTTCAGGTGGATCTTTTGCACTCAGAATGGAGCAAGTGCAAGTCTTGATACTAATGATGACAACTGCGGCTGCAAGTACAACCTTGGTAACCTCGGTTCTAAGAAAAAAAGGTGTCTGTATTCTGATGCAGTGTCACTGATTTATTCCTGTTTCTGGAACTAGTCATAAGAATAAAAAAATATAAGGAAAAAAAAAAAAAGTCGGTGTAGTGAGTAGTGTTGAGCACTGCTGACTCCCATGTGCCTCTCCGATAGTAAGGGTCTGCGAGTGCAATTTAAAGTTTAAGGGCCTGATTTAGTACGGATTGCAATTGCGAATTTGCACGGAAGGCAGCTGCGAAAATATGCTGAGCTTGCCAAAGCTCAGCCGGCATAAAGACGCCCACTGCTGTCTTCTCATATGTGTCCAATGTCGCTCTTCTGCATTAACATCGGTACCATGGACACATATCGGCCAGTCACATCGTATTTACAACAGCTCTGACCAGCCGTAGACACTGCAAGTCTCCTCGCACGCAGAGGGCTCTCAAGCTAATCGCAGTGGCTAATTTATGCACGCCCATTAAACGGCGTTCAAAGGGACAGACATGTCTTCTTCAGACCACTCCCCCATCACCACCACCAAACGCTGACAGCCTGTCACTCACTTTGTGATGGACTCCTCTGTGCGCCCATAGTTGCACTTGCCATCGGTTACTGATTGAGGCCCTAAATCCATTCTCAAGAGCAGAGTGGGAGCACAGAATTAATAGAAGTGTCCCCCACCAAAAGCCTTGCCATGAGCCCCAGCCTAAGTGACATTATATTTTGAAGGCCAAATACAACCTGCTGTACTTGGCCTTCTCGCCTCTCACAGGAAACAATGCATGTTTGTACGTAGTGCAGATACCACGGAGTTATAATTTATTTGCCATCAGTCTACTTTGTAAATTTTAATTAGCTCTCTCTGCCCTCATTTTATCTATGCAGGATTAAGCAACCTGCGGCTCTTGTAGAAAGGTTAACAGTTACAATTGAGTGCTTAATTTTAATGTTAATGCTGGACATACACTATACAATTATCTGTTAGATATCTGCAGGGGCGCCGAGAGGGGGGGGAATGGGTACAATTTACCCGGGCCCGGGCTTCCAGAGGGGGCCACCCCCCTCCCTATCTCCCAGCACACAGCGTGTGCTGAGATGCAGTGGGAGATTGCTGTGGCTGCTGCTTAGCAGCCGCAAGCAATCTCCTATGCCTGAGGGAGCGATCACACTGATCGCGCCCCCCCTGGATTTGCGCCAGGCTGAGGGGCTTGCAGCGCCCCCCTCCCCGGCGTGTAGCGGCGCTGCAAATGTACACTTTTGTTAACTTTTTTATTCGAGGGGGCGTGGCCACGCCTCCCGCGATTAGGCCACGCCCCCTCTTTACCGGGGCCCGGCAGTGCTCTCAACGGCCCTGGATATCTGTCCAATCTGGCTGGCTGGAATTAAAACCTGGTAATGTATGGGAGCCAATGACAGTCGACCACTTGCTCACAAACACTGAAAAACAGACAAAAATTGTCATCCAGATAAATTGGTTAAATCAAAAGAATTTAACCAATTTGACCAATAATTTTTGCCCATTTTCCAGTGTTTAAAACCATATGGTCTATTGTCATTTACTCCTATACATTACCAGATTTTCATTCCAGCCAGCCAGATTGGACAGATATCTGACAGATAACTGTAGAGTGTATGCCCAGTATAAGGTACTATGCAGAGTTGGACATGCCCTCTCGCTATACTAAAATATATATAATTCTCATTTTATCACAATAACAATGACTATAATTAGTATTGAACAAAATTATTAAAATGAAGCTTACTTGTTATGCACGAATCCTCTGGAACTCCCGGTGAGGTGGTGGCTAACGGCGTCTTCTTACAGGTGAGGGCTGCATTGCACTACGCATAGAAGACCCCGAGCAGCGCCAGTTCCCATTCTTCATTCTTCTGACCCACCATGGAGAGGAGACAGGATACTTCCAGGGAGAAATTTGCCTGCATGCATCCAGTGGGAAACAGAGAGAGAAGCTATATGGTTAGTTATATGCATGCTCTATTACATAGTTATTTTACATCTGCCACGCTAATGCCTCACCCTCCCTGTATACGGATGTCCTCTTTATATTTGTTCTTTATTATGCTATAATCACCTACACATGAAACCAGGATGATAAATACATATTTGTTTACTAACACAGATTTTGTGAAGATTGAAAAAGATGAAACCATGGCACAAAAACAGCAATTAAAGCCACAGTGCAGCCAGCAATGGGACCAGTCAATGAGGTAACCAGTGAATGTTATGTAATAATATCACTCACACTATAACATAATATATCAAACTGCCACCATTCTAAACTATGTCTAATGCTAAAGTATATATCAGCAGGGTAATAGCTGGTGTAGTGCACTACATCAGGGTAAGAACTGCTGTAGTGTAACACGGTAGGGCAAGAGCTAGTGAAGTGTACCATAGCAGGGTAATGCTGGGTACACACTTAAAGATTTTCTGTCCAACCATCCAACTAGTTGATTGGTTGGAATGAAAATCTGGTAACATATAGGAGTAACTGATGATCAGCAATTTGCTCCTAAATGCCAGAAAACAGATGAAAATGGTCGTCAGACAAGTTTGTTAAATGATTGATCTAAACAACTTGTTCCAACAATAGTTTTTGTCCATTTTCCAGCGTTTGGGAGCAAATTGCTGATTGTCATTTGCTTTCATATCTTACCAGATTTTCATTCCAACCAATCAACTAGTTGGATGGTTGGACAGAAAATCTTTACATGTGTATGCAGCTTTTGAGCTGATGTAATGTACCTCACCAGTGTAAGAGCTGCAGGTGTGTACTACATCAGGGTAAGAGCTGCAGGAGTGTACTACATCAGGTAAGAGTTGCAGGAGTGTACTACATCAGGGTAAGAGCTGCAGGAGTGTACTACATCAGGGTAAGAGCTGCAGGAGTGTACTACATCAGGGTAAGAGCTGCAGGAGTGTACTACATCAGGGTAAGAGTTGCAGGAGTGTACTACATCAGGGTAAGAGTTGCAGGTGTGTACTACATCAGGGTAAGAGCTGTAGGAGTGTACTACATCAGGGTAAGAGCTGCTGGAGTGTACTACAACAGGGTAAGAGTTGCAGGTGTGTTTCACATCAGGGTAAGAGTTGCAGGAGTGTACTACATCAGGGTAAGAGTTGCAGGTGTGTACTACATCAGGGTAAGAGCTGTAGGAGTGTACTACATCAGGGTAAGAGCTGCTGGAGTGTACTACAACAGGGTAAGAGTTGCAGGTGTGTTTCACATCAGGGTAAGAGTTGCAGGAGTGTACTACATCAGGGTAAGAGTTGCAGGAGTGTACTACATCAGGGTAAGAGTTGCAGGAGTGTACTACATCAAGGTAAGAGCTGCAGGAGTGTAATACATCAGGGTAAGTGCTGCAGGTGTGTATCACATCAGGGTAGGAAATGCAGGAGTGTACTACATCAGGATAAGAGTTGCAGGAGTGTACTACATCAGGGTAAGAGCTGCAGGAGTGTACTACATCAGGGTAAGTGCTGCAGGTGTGTACTACATCAGAGTAAGAGCTGCAGGTGTGTATCACATCAGGGTAAGAGTTGCAGGTGTGTATCACATCAGGGTAAGAGTTGCAGGAGTGTACTACATCAGGGTAAGAGTTGCAGGTGTGTATCATATCAGGGTAAGAATTGCAGGAGTGTACTACATCAGGGTAAGAGTTGCAGGAGTGTACTACATCAGGGTAAGAGTTGCAGGAGTGTACTACATCAGGGTAAGAGTTGCAGGAGTGTACTACATCAGGGTAAAAGCTGCAGGTGTGTATCACATCATGGTAGGAGTTGCAGGAGTGTAATACATCAGGGTAAGAGTTGCAGGAGTGTATCATATCAGGGTAAGAATTGCAGGAGTGTACTACATCAGGGAAAGAGTTGCAGGTGTGTACTACATCAGGGTAAGAGTTGCAGGTGTGTATCACATCAGGTTAGGAGTTGCAGGAGTGTACTACATCAGGGTAAGAGTTGCAGGAGTGTACTACATCAGGGTAAGAGTTGCAGGTGTGTATCATATCAGGGTAAGAATTGCAGGAGTGTACTACATCAGGGTAAGAGTTGCAGGAGTGTACTACATCAGGGTAAGAGTTGCAGGAGGGTACTACATCAGGGTAAGAGTTGCAGGAGTGTACTACATCAGGGTAAGAGTTGCAGGAGTGTACTACATCAGGGTAAGAGCTGCAGGAGTGTACTACATCAGGGTAAGAGCTGCAGGTGTGTATCACATCAGGGTAGGAGTTTCAGGAGTGTACTACATCAGGGTAAGAGTTGCAGGAGTGTATCATATCAGGGTAAGAGTTGCAGGTGTGTACTACATCAGGGTAAGAGTTGCAGGTGTGTATCACATCAGGGTAGGAGTTGCAGGAGTGTACTACATCAGGGTAAGAGTTGCAGGAGTGTACTACATCAGGGTAAGAGTTGCAGGTGTGTACTACATCAGGGTAAGAGTTGCAGGTGTGTATCACATCAGGGTAGGAGTTGCAGGAGTGTACTACATCAGGGTAAGAGTTGCTGGAGTGTACTACATCAGGGTAAGAGTTGCAGGTGTGTATCATATCAGGGTAAGAATTGCAGGAGTGTACTACATCAGGGTAAGAGTTGCAGGAGTGTACTACATCAGGGTAAGAGTTGCAGGAGTGTACTACATCAGGGTAAGAGTTGCAGGAGTGTACTACATCAGGGTAAGAGCTGCAGGAGTGTACTACATCAGGGTAAGAGCTGCAGGTGTGTATCACATCAGGGTAGGAGTTTCAGGAGTGTACTACATCAGGGTAAGAGTTGCAGGAGTGTATCATATCAGGGTAAGAGTTGCAGGTGTGTACTACATCAGGGTAAGAGTTGCAGGTGTGTATCACATCAGGGTAGGAGTTGCAGGAGTGTACTACATCAGGGTAAGAGTTGCAGGAGTGTACTACATCAGGGTAAGAGTTGCAGGTGTGTACTACATCAGGGTAAGAGTTGCAGGTGTGTATCACATCAGGGTAGGAGTTGCAGGAGTGTACTACATCAGGGTAAGAGTTGCAGGAGTGTACTACATCAGTGTAAAAGTTGCAGGTGTGTACTACATCAGAGTAAGAGCTGCAGGTGTGTATCACATCAGGGTAAGAGTTGCAGGTGTGTATCACATCAGGGTAAGAGTTGCAGGAGTGTACTGCATCAGGGTAAGAGTTGCAGGTGTGTATCACATCAGGGTAAGAGTTGCAGGAGTGTACTACATCAGGGTAAGAGTTGCAGGAGTGTACTACATCAGGGTAAGAGTTGCAGGAGTGTACTATATCAGGGTAAGAGTTGCAGGAGTGTACTACATCAGGGTAAGAGTTGCAGGAGTGTACTATATCAGGGTAAGAATTGCAGGAGTGTACTACATCAGGGTAAGAGTTGCAGGAGTGTACTACATCAGGGTAAGAGTTGCAGGAGTGTACTACATCAGGGTAAGAGTTGCAGGAGTGTAATACATATGGGTAAGAGCTGCAGGAGTGTACTACATCAGGGTAAAAGCTGCAGGTGTGTATCACTTCATGGTAGGAGTTGCAGGAGTGTAATACATCAGGGTAAGAGTTGCAGGAGTGTATCGTATCAGGGTAAGAATTGCAGGAGTGTACTACATCAGGGTAAGAGTTGCAGGTGTGTACTACATCAGGGTAAGAGTTGCAGGTGTGTATCACATCAGGGTAGGAGTTGCAGGAGTGTACTACATCAGGGTAAGAGTTGCAGGAGTGTACTACATCAGGGTAAGAGTTGCAGGAGTGTACTACATCAGGGTAAGAGTTGCAGATGTGTATCATATCAGGGTAAGAATTGCAGGAGTGTACTACATCAGGGTAAGAGTTGCAGGAGTGTACTACATCAGGGTAAGAGTTGCAGGAGTGTACTACATCAGGGTAAGAGTTGCAGGAGTGTACTACATCAGGTAAAAGTTGCAGTTGTGTACTACATCAGAGTAAGAGCTGCAGGTGTGTATCACATCAGGGTAAGAGTTGCAGGTGTGTATCACATCAGGGTAAGAGTTGCAGGAGTGTACTGCATCAGGGTAAGAGTTGCAGGTGTGTATCATATCAGGGTAAGAGTTGCAGGTGTGTACTACATCAGGGTAAAATATGCAGGTGTGTACTACATCAGGGTAAGAATTGCAGGAGTGTACTACATCAGGGTAGGAGTTGCAGGAGTGTACTACATCAGGGTAAGAGTTGCAGGAGTGTAGTACATCAGGGTAGGAGTTGCAGGAGTGTTCTACATCAGGGTAAGAGTTGCAGGAGTGTACTACATCAGGGTAAGAGTTGCAGGAGTGTACTACATCAGGGTAAGAGTTGCAGGAGTGTACTACATCAGGGTAAGAGTTGCAGGAGTGTACTACATCAGGGTAAGAGCTGCAGGAGTGTACTACATCAGGGTAAGAGCTGCAGGTGTGTGTCACATCAGGGTAGGAGTTGCAGGAGTGTATCATTCAGGGTAAGAATTGCAGGAGTGTACTACATCTGGGTAAGAGTTGCAGGTGTGTACTACATCAGGGTAAGAGTTGCAGGTGTGTATCACATCAGGGTAGGAGTTGCAGGTGTGTATCACATCAGGGTAGGAGTTGCAGAAGTGTACTACATCAGGGTAAGAGTTGCAGGATTGTACTGCATCAGGGTAAGAGTTGCAGGTGTGTATCATATCAGGGTAAGAGTTGCAGGTGTGTACTACATCAGGGTAAGAGTTGCAGGTGTGTATCACATCAGGGTAGGAGTTGCAGGAGTGTACTACATCAGGGTAAGAGTTGCAGGAGTGTACTACATCAGGGTAAGAGTTGCAGGTGTGTACTACATCAGAGTAAGAGCTGCAGGTGTGTATCACATCAGGGTAAGAGATGCAGGTGTGTATCACATCAGGGTAAGAGTTGCAGGAGTGTACTACATCAGGGTAAGAGTTGCAGGTGTGTATCATATCAGGGTAAGAATTGCAGGAGTGTACTACATCAGGGTAGGAGTTGCAGGAGTGTACTACATCAGGGTAAGAGTTGCAGGAGTGTACTACATCAGGGTAAGAGTTGCAGGAGTGTACTACATAAGGGTAAGAGCTGCAGGAGTGTACTACATAAGGGTAAGAGCTGCAGGAGTGTACTACATCAGGGTAAGAGCTGCAGGAGTGTACTGCATCACGGTAAGAGTTGCAGGTGTGTATCACATCAGGGTAAGAGTTGCAGGAGTGTACTGCATCAGGGTAAGAGTTGCAGGTGTGTATCATATCAGGGTAAAAGTTGCAGGTGTGTACTACATCAGGGTAAAAGATGCAGGTGTGTACTACATCAGGGTAAGAGTTGCAGGTGTGTATCACATCAGGGTAGGAAATGCAGGAGTGTACTACATCAGGATAAGAGTTGCAGGAGTGTACTACATCAGGGTAAGAGTTGCAGGTGTGTACTACATCAGAGTAAGAGCTGCAGGTGTGTATCACATCAGGGTAAGAGTTGCAGTTGTGTATCATATCAGGGTAAGAATTGCAGGAGTGTACTACATCAGGGTAGGAGTTGCAGGAGTGTACTACATCAGGGTAAGAGTTGCAGGAGTGTACTACATCAGGGTAGGAGTTGCAGGAGTGTACTACATCAGGGTAAGAGTTGCAGGAGTGTACTACATCAGGGTAAGAGTTGCAGGAGTGTACTACATCAGGGTAAGAGTTGCAGGAGTGTACTACATCAGGGTAAGAGCTGCAGGAGTGTACTACATCAGGGTAAGAGCTGCAGGTGTGTGTCACATCAGGGTAGGAGTTGCAGGAGTGTATCATTCAGGGTAAGAACTGCAGGAGTGTACTTCATCAGGGTAAGAGTTGCAGGTGTGTACTACATCAGGGTAAGAGTTGCAGGTGTGTATCACATCAGGGTAGGAGTTGCAGGTGTGTATCACATCAGGGTAGGAGTTGCAGGAGTGTACTACATCAGGGTAAGAATTGCAGGAGTGTACTACATCACGGTAAGAGTTGCAGGTGTGTACTACATCAGGGTAAGAGTTGCAGGTGTGTATCACATCAGGGTAGGAGTTGCTGGAGTGTACTATATCAGGGTAAGAGTTGCAGGAGTGTACTACATCAGGGTAAGAGTTGCAGGTGTGTACTACATCAGAGTAAGAGCTGCAGGTGTGTATCACATCAGGGTAAGAGTTGCAGGTGTGTACTACATCAGGGTAAGAGTTGCAGGAGTGTATCATATCAGGGTAAGAGTTGCAGGTGTGTACTACATCAGGGTAAGAGTTGCAAGTGTGTATCACATCAGGGTAGGAGTTGCAGGAGTGTACTACATCAGGGTAAGAGTTGCAGGAGTGTACTACATCAGGGTAAGAGTTGCAGGTGTGTACTACATCAGGGTAAGAGTTGCAGGTGTGTATCACATCAGGGTAGGAGTTGCAGGTGTGTATCACATCAGGGTAGGAGTTGCAGGAGTGTACTACATCAGGGTAAGAGTTGCAGGATTGTACTGCATCAGGGTAAGAGTTGCAGGTGTGTATCATATCAGGGTAAGAGTTGCAGGTGTGTACTACATCAGGGTAAGAGTTGCAGGTGTGTATCACATCAGGGTAGGAGTTGCAGGAGTGTACTACATCAGGGTAAGAGTTGCAGGAGTGTACTACATCAGGGTAAGAGTTGCAGGTGTGTACTACATCAGAGTAAGAGCTGCAGGTGTGTATCACATCAGGGTAAGAGATGCAGGTGTGTATCACATCAGGGTAAGAGTTGCAGGAGTGTACTACATCAGGGTAAGAGTTGCAGGTGTGTATCATATCAGGGTAAGAATTGGAGGAGTGTACTACATCAGGGTAGGAGTTGCAGGAGTGTACTACATCAGGGTAAGAGTTGCAGGAGTGTACTACATCAGGGTAAGAGTTGCAGGAGTGTACTACATAAGGGTAAGAGCTGCAGGAGTGTACTACATAAGGGTAAGAGCTGCAGGAGTGTACTACATCAGGGTAAGAGCTGCAGGAGTGTACTGCATCACGGTAAGAGTTGCAGGTGTGTATCACATCAGGGTAAGAGTTGCAGGAGTGTACTGCATCAGGGTTAGAGTTGCAGGTGTGTATCATATCAGGGTAAAAGTTGCAGGTGTGTACTACATCAGGGTAAAAGATGCAGGTGTGTACTACATCAGGGTAAGAGTTGCAGGTGTGTATCACATCAGGGTAGGAAATGCAGGAGTGTACTACATCAGGATAAGAGTTGCAGGAGTGTACTACATCAGGGTAAGAGTTGCAGGTGTGTACTACATCAGAGTAAGAGCTGCAGGTGTGTATCACATCAGGGTAAGAGTTGCAGTTGTGTATCATATCAGGGTAAGAATTGCAGGAGTGTACTACATCAGGGTAGGAGTTGCAGGAGTGTACTACATCAGGGTAAGAGTTGCAGGAGTGTACTACATCAGGGTAGGAGTTGCAGGAGTGTACTATATCAGGGTAAGAGTTGCAGGAGTGTACTACATCAGGGTAAGAGTTGCAGGAGTGTACTACATCAGGGTAAGAGTTGCAGGAGTGTACTACATCAGGGTAAGAGCTGCAGGAGTGTACTACATCAGGGTAAGAGCTGCAGGTGTGTGTCACATCAGGGTAGGAGTTGCAGGAGTGTATCATTCAGGGTAAGAATTGCAGGAGTGTACTTCATCAGGGTAAGAGTTGCAGGTGTGTACTACATCAGGGTAAGAGTTGCAGGTGTGTATCACATCAGGGTAGGAGTTGCAGGTGTGTATCACATCAGGGTAGGAGTTGCAGGAGTGTACTACATCAGGGTAAGAATTGCAGGAGTGTACTACATCACGGTAAGAGTTGCAGGTGTGTACTACATCGGGGTAAGAGTTGCAGGTGTGTATCACATCAGGGTAGGAGTTGCTGGAGTGTACTATATCAGGGTAAGAGTTGCAGGAGTGTACTACATCAGGGTAAGAGTTGCAGGTGTGTACTACATCAGAGTAAGAGCTGCAGGTGTGTATCACATCAGGGTAAGAGTTGCAGGTGTGTACTACATCAGGGTAAGAGTTGCAGGAGTGTATCATATCAGGGTAAGAGTTGCAGGTGTGTACTACATCAGGGTAAGAGTTGCAAGTGTGTATCACATCAGGGTAGGAGTTGCAGGAGTGTACTACATCAGGGTAAGAGTTGCAGGAGTGTACTACATCAGGGTAAGAGTTGCAGGTGTGTACTACATCAGGGTAAGAGTTGCAGGTGTGTATCACATCAGGGTAGGAGTTGCAGGAGTGTACTACATCAGGGTAAGAGTTGCTGGAGTGTACTACATCAGCGTAAGAGTTGCAGGTGTGTATCATATCAGGGTAAGAATTGCAGGAGTGTACTACATCAGGGTAAGAGTTGCAGGAGTGTACTACATCAGGGTAAGAGTTGCAGGAGTGTACTACATCAGGGTAAGAGTTGCAGGAGTGTACTACATCAGGGTAAGAGTTGCAGGTGTGTATCATATCAGGGTAAGAATTGCAGGAGTGTACTACATCAGGGTAGGAGTTGCAGGAGTGTACTACATCAGGGTAAGAGTTGCAGGAGTGTACTACATCAGGGTAAGAGTTGCAGGAGTGTACTACATCAGGGTAAGAGTTGCAGGAGTGTACTACATCAGGGTAAAAGCTGCAGGTGTGTATCACATCATGGTAGGAGTTGCAGGAGTGTAATACATCAGGGTAAGAGTTGCAGGAGTGTATCATATCAGGGTAAGAATTGCAGGAGTGTACTACATCAGGGAAAGAGTTGCAGGTGTGTACTACATCAGGGTAAGAGTTGCAGGTGTGTATCACATCAGGTTAGGAGTTGCAGGAGTGTACTACATCAGGGTAAGAGTTGCAGGAGTGTACTACATCAGGGTAAGAGTTGCAGGTGTGTATCATATCAGGGTAAGAATTGCAGGAGTGTACTACATCAGGGTAAGAGTTGCAGGAGTGTCCTACATCAGGGTAAGAGTTGCAGGAGGGTACTACATCAGGGTAAGAGTTGCAGGAGTGTACTACATCAGGGTAAGAGTTGCAGGAGTGTACTACATCAGGGTAAGAGCTGCAGGAGTGTACTACATCAGGGTAAGAGCTGCAGGTGTGTATCACATCAGGGTAGGAGTTTCAGGAGTGTACTACATCAGGGTAAGAGTTGCAGGAGTGTATCATATCAGGGTAAGAGTTGCAGGTGTGTACTACATCAGGGTAAGAGTTGCAGGTGTGTATCACATCAGGGTAGGAGTTGCAGGAGTGTACTACATCAGGGTAAGAGTTGCAGGAGTGTACTACATCAGGGTAAGAGTTGCAGGTGTGTACTACATCAGGGTAAGAGTTGCAGGTGTGTATCACATCAGGGTAGGAGTTGCAGGAGTGTACTACATCAGGGTAAGAGTTGCTGGAGTGTACTACATCAGGGTAAGAGTTGCAGGTGTGTATCATATCAGGGTAAGAATTGCAGGAGTGTACTACATCAGGGTAAGAGTTGCAGGAGTGTACTACATCAGGGTAAGAGTTGCAGGAGTGTACTACATCAGGGTAAGAGTTGCAGGAGTGTACTACATCAGGGTAAGAGCTGCAGGAGTGTACTACATCAGGATAAGAGCTGCAGGTGTGTATCACATCAGGGTAGGAGTTTCAGGAGTGTACTACATCAGGGTAAGAGTTGCAGGAGTGTATCATATCAGGGTAAGAGTTGCAGGTGTGTACTACATCAGGGTAAGAGTTGCAGGTGTGTATCACATAAGGGTAGGAGTTGCAGGAGTGTACTACATCAGGGTAAGAGTTGCAGGAGTGTACTACATCAGGGTAAGAGTTGCAGGAGTGTACTACATCAGGGTAAGAGTTGCAGGTGTGTACTACATCAGGGTAAGAGTTGCAGGTGTGTATCACATCAGGGTAGGAGTTTCAGGAGTGTACTACATCAGGGTAAGAGTTGCAGGAGTGTACTACATCAGGGTAAAAGTTGCAGGTGTGTACTACATCAGAGTAAGAGCTGCAGGTGTGTATCACATCAGGGTAAGAGTTGCAGGTGTGTATCACATCAGGGTAAGAGTTGCAGGAGTGTACTGCATCAGGGTAAGAGTTGCAGGTGTGTATCACATCAGGGTAAGAGTTGCAGGAGTGTACTACATCAGGGTAAGAGTTGCAGGAGTGTACTACATCAGGATAAGAGTTGCAGGAGTGTACTATATCAGGGTAAGAATTGCAGGAGTGTACTACATCAGGGTAAGAGTTGCAGGAGTGTACTACATCAGGGTAAGAGTTGCAGGAGTGTACTACATCAGGGTAAGAGTTGCAGGAGTGTACTACATCAGGGTAAGAGTTGCAGGAGTGTAATACATATGGGTAAGAGCTGCAGGAGTGTACTACATCAGGGTAAGAGCTGCAGGTGTGTATCACTTCATGGTAGGAGTTGCAGGAGTGTAATACATCAGGGTAAGAGTTGCAGGAGTGTATCGTATCAGGGTAAGAATTGCAGGAGTGTACTACATCAGGGTAAGAGTTGCAGGTGTGTACTACATCAGGGTAAGAGTTGCAGGTGTGTATCACATCAGGGTAGGAGTTGCAGGAGTGTACTACATCAGGGTAAGAGTTGCAGGAGTGTACTACATCAGGGTAAGAGTTGCAGGAGTGTACTACATCAGGGTAAGAGTTGCAGATGTGTATCATATCAGGGTAAGAATTGCAGGAGTGTACTACATCAGGGTAAGAGTTGCAGGAGTGTACTACATCAGGGTAAGAGTTGCAGGAGTGTACTACATCAGGTAAAAGTTGCAGGTGTGTACTACATCAGAGTAAGAGCTGCAGGTGTGTATCACATCAGGGTAAGAGTTGCAGGTGTGTATCACATCAGGGTAAGAGTTGCAGGAGTGTACTGCATCAGGGTAAGAGTTGCAGGTGTGTATCATATCAGGGTAAGAGTTGCAGGTGTGTACTACATCAGGGTAAAATATGCAGGTGTGTACTACATCAGGGTAAGAATTGCAGGAGTGTACTACATCAGGGTAGGAGTTGCAGGAGTGTACTACATCAGGGTAAGAGTTGCAGGAGTGTAGTACATCAGGGTAGGAGTTGCAGGAGTGTTCTACATCAGGGTAAGAGTTGCAGGAGTGTACTACATCAGGGTAAGAGTTGCAGGAGTGTACTACATCAGGGTAAGAGTTGCAGGAGTGTACTACATCAGGGTAAGAGTTGCAGGAGTGTACTACATCAGCGTAAGAGCTGCAGGAGTGTACTACATCAGGGTAAGAGCTGCAGGTGTGTGTCACATCAGGGTAGGAGTTGCAGGAGTGTATCATTCAGGGTAAGAATTGCAGGAGTGTACTACATCAGGGTAAGAGTTGCAGGTGTGTACTACATCAGGGTAAGAGTTGCAGGTGTGTATCACATCAGGGTAGGAGTTGCAGGTGTGTATCACATCAGGGTAGGAGTTGCAGGAGTGTACTACATCAGGGTAAGAGTTGCAGGATTGTACTGCATCAAGGTAAGAGTTGCAGGTGTGTATCATATCAGGGTAAGAGTTGCAGGTGTGTACTACATCAGGGTAAGAGTTGCAGGTGTGTATCACATCAGGGTAGGAGTTGCAGGAGTGTACTACATCAGGGTAAGAGTTGCAGGAGTGTACTACATCAGGGTAAGAGTTGCAGGTGTGTACTACATCAGAGTAAGAGCTGCAGGTGTGTATCACATCAGGGTAAGAGATGCAGGTGTGTATCACATCAGGGTAAGAGTTGCAGGAGTGTACTACATCAGGGTAAGAGTTGCAGGTGTGTATCATATCAGGGTAAGAATTGCAGGAGTGTACTACATCAGGGTAGGAGTTGCAGGAGTGTACTACATCAGGGTAAGAGTTGCAGGAGTGTACTACATCAGGGTAAGAGTTGCAGGAGTGTACTACATAAGGGTAAGAGCTGCAGGAGTGTACTACATAAGGGTAAGAGCTGCAGGAGTGTACTACATCAGGGTAAGAGCTGCAGGAGTGTACTGCATCACGGTAAGAGTTGCAGGTGTGTATCACATCAGGGTAAGAGTTGCAGGAGTGTACTGCATCAGGGTAAGAGTTGCAGGTGTGTATCATATCAGGGTAAAAGTTGCAGGTGTGTACTACATCAGGGTAAAAGATGCAGGTGTGTACTACATCAGGGTAAGAGTTGCAGGAGTGTACTACATCAGGGTAAGAGTTGCAGGTGTGCATCATATCAGGCTAAGAATTGCAGGAGTGTACTACATCAGGGTAGGAGTTGCAGGAGTGTACTACATCAGGGTAAGAGTTGCAGGAGTGTACTACATCAGGGTAAGAGTTGCAGGAGTGTACTACATCAGGGTAAGAGTTGCAGGAGTGTACTACATCAGGGTAAGAGTTGCAGGAGTGTACTACATCAGGCTAAGAGCTGCAGGAGTGTACTACATCAGGGTAAGAGCTGCAGGTGTGTGTCACATCAGGGTAGGAGTTGCAGGAGTGTATCATTCAGGGTAAGAATTGCAGGAGTGTACTTCATCAGGGTAAGAGTTGCAGGTGTGTACTACATCAGGGTAAGAGTTGCAGGTGTGTATCACATCAGGGTAGGAGTTGCAGGTGTGTATCACATCAGGGTAGGAGTTGCAGGAGTGTACTACATCAGGGTAAGAATTGCAGGAGTGTACTACATCACGGTAAGAGTTGCAGGTGTGTACTACATCAGGGTAAGAGTTGCAGGTGTGTATCACATCAGGGTAGGAGTTGCTGGAGTGTACTATATCAGGGTAAGAGTTGCAGGAGTGTACTACATCAGGGTAAGAGTTGCAGGTGTGTACTACATCAGAGTAAGAGCTGCAGGTGTGTATCACATCAGGGTAAGAGTTGCAGGTGTGTATCACATCAGGGTAAGAATTGCAGGAGTGTACTACATCAGGGTAGGAGTTGCAGGTGTGTATCACATCAGGGTAGGAGTTGCAGGAGTGTACTATATCAGGGTAAGAGTTGCAGGAGTGTACTACATCAGGGTAAGAGCTGCAGGTGTGTACTACATCAGAGTAAGAGCTGCAGGTGTGTATCACATCAGGGTAAGAGTTGCAGGTGTGTATCACATCAGGGTAAGAATTGCAGGAGTGTACTACATCAGGGTAGGAGTTGTAGGAGTGTACTACATCAGGGTAAGAGTTGCAGGAGTGTACTACATCAGGGTAGGAGTTGCAGGAGTGTACTACATCTGGGTAAGAGTTGCAGGAGTGTACTACATCAGGGTAAGAGTTGCAGGAGTGTACTACATCAGGGTAGGAGTTGCAGGAGTGTACTACATCAGGGTAAGAGTTGCAGGAGTGTACTACATCAGGGTAAGAGCTGCAGGAGTGTACTACATCAGGGTAAGAGCTGCAGGTGTGTGTCACATCAGGGTAGGAGTTGCAGGAGTCTATCATTCAGGGTAAGAATTGCAGGAGTGTACTACATCAGGGTAAGAGTTGCAGGTGTGTACTACATCAGGGTAAGAGTTGCAGGTGTGTATCACATCAGGGTAGGAGTTGCAGGTGTGTATCACATCAGGGTAGGAGTTTCAGGAGTGTACTACATCAGGGTAAGAGTTGCAGGATTGTACTGCATCAGGGTAAGAGTTGCAGGTGTGTATCATATCAGGGTAAGAGTTGCAGGTGTGTACTACATCAGGGTAAGAGTTGCAGGTGTGTATCACATCAGGGTAGGAGTTGCGGGAGTGTACTACATCAGGGTAAGAGTTGCAGGAGTGTACTACATCAGGGTAAGAGTTGCAGGTGTGTACTACATCAGAGTAAGAGCTGCAGGTGTGTATCACATCAGGGTAAGAGTTGCAGGTGTGTATCACATCAGGGTAAGAGTTGCAGGTGTGTATCACATCAGGGTAAGAGTTGCAGGAGTGTACTACATCAGGGTAAGAGTTGCAGGTGTGTATCATATCAGGGTAAGAATTGCAGGAGTGTACTACATCAGGGTAGGAGTTGCAGGAGTGTACTACATAAGGGTAAGAGTTGCAGGAGTGTACTACATCAGGGTAAGAGTTGCAGGAGTGTACTACATCGGGTAAAAGTTGCAGGTGTGTACTACATCAGAGTAAGAGCTGCAGGTGTGTATCACATCAGGGTAAGAGTTGCAGGTGTGTATCATATCAGGGTAAGAGTTGCAGGAGTGTACTGCATCAGGGTAAGAGTTGCAGGTGTGTATCATATCAGGGTAAGAGTTGCAGGTGTGTACTACATCAGGGTAAAAGATGCAGGTGTGTACTACATCAGGGTAAGAGTTGCAGGTGTGTATCACATCAGGGTAGGAGATGCTGGAGTGTACTACATCAGGGTAAGAGTTGCAGGAGTGTACTACATCAGGGTAAGAGTTGCAGGTGTGTACTACATCAGAGTAAGAGCTGCAGGTGTGTATCACATCAGGGTAAGAGTTGCAGGTGTGTATCATATCAGGGTAAGAATTGCAGGAGTGTACTACATCAGGGTAGGAGTTGCAGGAGTGTACTACATCAGGGTAAGAGTTGCAGGAGTGTACTACATCAGGGTAAGAGTTGCAGGAGTGTACTACATCAGGGTAAGAGTTGCAGGAGTGTACTACATCAGGGTAAGAGCTGCAGGAGTGTACTACATCAGGGTAAGAGCTGCAGGTGTGTGTCACATCAGGGTAGGAGTTGCAGGAGTGTATCATTCAGGGTAAGAATTGCAGGAGTGTACTACATCAGGGTAAGAGTTGCAGGTGTGTACTACATCAGGGTAAGAGTTGCAGGTGTGTATCACATCAGGGTAGGAGTTGCAGGTGTGTATCACATCAGGGTAGGAGTTGCAGGAGTGTACTACATCAGGGTAAGAGTTTCAGGATTGTACTGCATCAGGGTAAGAGTTGCAGGTGTGTATCATATCAGGGTAAGAGTTGCAGGTGTGTACTACATCAGGGTAAGAGTTGCAGGTGTGTATCACATCAGGGTAGGAGTTGCAGGAGTGTACTACATCAGGGTAAGAGTTGCAGGTGTGTACTACATCAGAGTAAGAGCTGCAGGTGTGTATCACATCAGGGTAAGAGATGCAGGTGTGTATCACATCAGGGTAAGAGTTGCAGGAGTGTACTACATCAGGGTAAGAGTTGCAGGTGTGTATCATATCAGGGTATGGATTGCAGGAGTGTACTACATCAGGGTAGGAGTTGCAGGAGTGTACTACATCAGGGTAAGAGTTGCAGGAGTGTACTACATCAGGGTAAGAGTTGCAGGAGTGTACTACATAAGGGTAAGAGCTGCAGGAGTGTACTACATAAGGGTAAGAGCTGCAGGAGTGTACTACATCAGGGTAAGAGCTGCAGGAGTGTACTGCATCACGGTAAGAGTTGCAGGTGTGTATCACATCAGGGTAAGAGTTGCAGGAGTGTACTGCATCAGGGTAAGAGTTGCAGGTGTGTATCATATCAGGGTAAAAGTTGCAGGTGTGTACTACATCAGGGTAAAAGATGCAGGTGTGTACTACATCAGGGTAAGAGTTGCAGGTGTGTATCACATCAGGGTAGGAGTTCCTGGAGTGTACTACATCAGGGTAAGAGTTGCAGGAGTGTACTACATCAAGGTAAGAGTTGCAGGTGTGTACTACATCAGGGTAAGAGCTGCAGGTGTGTATCACATCAGGGTAAGAGTTGCAGTTGTGTATCATATCAGGGTAAGAATTGCAGGAGTGTACTACATCAGGGTAGGAGTTGCAGGAGTGTACTACATCAGGGTAAGAGTTGCAGGAGTGTACTACATCAGGGTAGGAGTTGCAGGAGTGTACTACATCAGGGTAAGAGTTGCAGGAGTGTACTACATCAGGGTAAGAGTTGCAGGAGTGTACTACATCAGGGTAAGAGTTGCAGGAGTGTACTACATCAGGGTAAGAGCTGCAGGAGTGTACTACATCAGGGTAAGAGTTGCAGGTGTGTATCACATCAGGGTAGGAGTTGCAGGAGTGTACTACATCAGGGTAAGAGTTGCAGGTGTGTACTACATCAGAGTAAGAGCTGCAGGTGTGTATCACATCAGGGTAAGAGATGCAGGTGTGTATCACATCAGGGTAAGAGTTGCAGGAGTGTACTACATCAGGGTAAGAGTTGCAGGTGTGTATCATATCAGGGTATGGATTGCAGGAGTGTACTACATCAGGGTAGGAGTTGCAGGAGTGTACTACATCAGGGTAAGAGTTGCAGGAGTGTACTACATCAGGGTAAGAGTTGCAGGAGTGTACTACATAAGGGTAAGAGCTGCAGGAGTGTACTACATAAGGGTAAGAGCTGCAGGAGTGTACTACATCAGGGTAAGAGCTGCAGGAGTGTACTGCATCACGGTAAGAGTTGCAGGTGTGTATCACATCAGGGTAAGAGTTGCAGGAGTGTACTGCATCAGGGTAAGAGTTGCAGGTGTGTATCATATCAGGGTAAAAGTTGCAGGTGTGTACTACATCAGGGTAAAAGATGCAGGTGTGTACTACATCAGGGTAAGAGTTGCAGGTGTGTATCACATCAGGGTAGGAGTTCCTGGAGTGTACTACATCAGGGTAAGAGTTGCAGGAGTGTACTACATCAAGGTAAGAGTTGCAGGTGTGTACTACATCAGGGTAAGAGCTGCAGGTGTGTATCACATCAGGGTAAGAGTTGCAGTTGTGTATCATATCAGGGTAAGAATTGCAGGAGTGTACTACATCAGGGTAGGAGTTGCAGGAGTGTACTACATCAGGGTAAGAGTTGCAGGAGTGTACTACATCAGGGTAGGAGTTGCAGGAGTGTACTACATCAGGGTAAGAGTTGCAGGAGTGTACTACATCAGGGTAAGAGTTGCAGGAGTGGACTACATCAGGGTAAGAGTTGCAGGAGTGTACTACATCAGGGTAAGAGCTGCAGGAGTGTACTACATCAGGGTAAGAGCTGCAGGTGTGTGTCACATCAGGGTAGGAGTTGCAGGAGTGTATCATTCAGGGTAAGAATTGCAGGAGTGTACTTCATCAGGGTAAGAGTTGCAGGTGTGTACTACATCAGGGTAAGAGTTGCAGGTGTGTATCACATCAGGGTAGGAGTTGCAGGTGTGTATCACATCAGGGTAGGAGTTGCAGGAGTGTACTACATCAGGGTAAGAGTTGCAGGAGTGTACTACATCAGGGTAAGAGCTGCAGGAGTGTACTACATCAGGGTAAGAGCTGCAGGTGTGTGTCACATCAGGGTAGGAGTTGCAGGAGTCTATCATTCAGGGTAAGAATTGCAGGAGTGTACTACATCAGGGTAAGAGTTGCAGGTGTGTACTACATCAGGGTAAGAGTTGCAGGTGTGTATCACATCAGGGTAGGAGTTGCAGGTGTGTATCACATCAGGGTAGGAGTTTCAGGAGTGTACTACATCAGGGTAAGAGTTGCAGGATTGTACTGCATCAGGGTAAGAGTTGCAGGTGTGTATCATATCAGGGTAAGAGTTGCAGGTGTGTACTACATCAGGGTAAGAGTTGCAGGTGTGTATCACATCAGGGTAGGAGTTGCGGGAGTGTACTACATCAGGGTAAGAGTTGCAGGAGTGTACTACATCAGGGTAAGAGTTGCAGGTGTGTACTACATCAGAGTAAGAGCTGCAGGTGTGTATCACATCAGGGTAAGAGTTGCAGGTGTGTATCACATCAGGGTAAGAGTTGCAGGTGTGTATCACATCAGGGTAAGAGTTGCAGGAGTGTACTACATCAGGGTAAGAGTTGCAGGTGTGTATCATATCAGGGTAAGAATTGCAGGAGTGTACTACATCAGGGTAGGAGTTGCAGGAGTGTACTACATCAGGGTAAGAGTTGCAGGAGTGTACTACATCAGGGTAAGAGTTGCAGGAGTGTACTACATCGGGTAAAAGTTGCAGGTGTGTACTACATCAGAGTAAGAGCTGCAGGTGTGTATCACATCAGGGTAAGAGTTGCAGGTGTGTATCACATCAGGGTAAGAGTTGCAGGAGTGTACTGCATCAGGGTAAGAGTTGCAGGTGTGTATCATATCAGGGTAAGAGTTGCAGGTGTGTACTACATCAGGGTAAAAGATGCAGGTGTGTACTACATCAGGGTAAGAGTTGCAGGTGTGTATCACATCAGGGTAGGAGATGCTGGAGTGTACTACATCAGGGTAAGAGTTGCAGGAGTGTACTACATCAGGGTAAGAGTTGCAGGTGTGTACTACATCAGAGTAAGAGCTGCAGGTGTGTATCACATCAGGGTAAGAGTTGCAGGTGTGTATCATATCAGGGTAAGAATTGCAGGAGTGTACTACATCAGGGTAGGAGTTGCAGGAGTGTACTACATCAGGGTAAGAGTTGCAGGAGTGTACTACATCAGGGTAAGAGTTGCAGGAGTGTACTACATCAGGGTAAGAGTTGCAGGAGTGTACTACATCAGGGTAAGAGCTGCAGGAGTGTACTACATCAGGGTAAGAGCTGCAGGTGTGTGTCACATCAGGGTAGGAGTTGCAGGAGTGTATCATTCAGGGTAAGAATTGCAGGAGTGTACTACATCAGGGTAAGAGTTGCAGGTGTGTACTACATCAGGGTAAGAGTTGCAGGTGTGTATCACATCAGGGTAGGAGTTGCAGGTGTGTATCACATCAGGGTAGGAGTTGCAGGAGTGTACTACATCAGGGTAAGAGTTTCAGGATTGTACTGCATCAGGGTAAGAGTTGCAGGTGTGTATCATATCAGGGTAAGAGTTGCAGGTGTGTACTACATCAGGGTAAGAGTTGCAGGTGTGTATCACATCAGGGTAGGAGTTGCAGGAGTGTACTACATCAGGGTAAGAGTTGCAGGTGTGTACTACATCAGAGTAAGAGCTGCAGGTGTGTATCACATCAGGGTAAGAGATGCAGGTGTGTATCACATCAGGGTAAGAGTTGCAGGAGTGTACTACATCAGGGTAAGAGTTGCAGGTGTGTATCATATCAGGGTATGGATTGCAGGAGTGTACTACATCAGGGTAGGAGTTGCAGGAGTGTACTACATCAGGGTAAGAGTTGCAGGAGTGTACTACATCAGGGTAAGAGTTGCAGGAGTGTACTACATAAGGGTAAGAGCTGCAGGAGTGTACTACATAAGGGTAAGAGCTGCAGGAGTGTACTACATCAGGGTAAGAGCTGCAGGAGTGTACTGCATCACGGTAAGAGTTGCAGGTGTGTATCACATCAGGGTAAGAGTTGCAGGAGTGTACTGCATCAGGGTAAGAGTTGCAGGTGTGTATCATATCAGGGTAAAAGTTGCAGGTGTGTACTACATCAGGGTAAAAGATGCAGGTGTGTACTACATCAGGGTAAGAGTTGCAGGTGTGTATCACATCAGGGTAGGAGTTCCTGGAGTGTACTACATCAGGGTAAGAGTTGCAGGAGTGTACTACATCAAGGTAAGAGTTGCAGGTGTGTACTACATCAGGGTAAGAGCTGCAGGTGTGTATCACATCAGGGTAAGAGTTGCAGTTGTGTATCATATCAGGGTAAGAATTGCAGGAGTGTACTACATCAGGGTAGGAGTTGCAGGAGTGTACTACATCAGGGTAAGAGTTGCAGGAGTGTACTACATCAGGGTAGGAGTTGCAGGAGTGTACTACATCAGGGTAAGAGTTGCAGGAGTGTACTACATCAGGGTAAGAGTTGCAGGAGTGTACTACATCAGGGTAAGAGTTGCAGGAGTGTACTACATCAGGGTAAGAGCTGCAGGAGTGTACTACATCAGGGTAAGAGCTGCAGGTGTGTGTCACATCAGGGTAGGAGTTGCAGGAGTGTATCATTCAGGGTAAGAATTGCAGGAGTGTACTTCATCAGGGTAAGAGTTGCAGGTGTGTACTACATCAGGGTAAGAGTTGCAGGTGTGTATCACATCAGGGTAGGAGTTGCAGGTGTGTATCACATCAGGGTAGGAGTTGCAGGAGTGTACTACATCAGGGTAAGAATTGCAGGAGTGTACTACATCACGGTAAGAGTTGCAGGTGTGTACTACATCAGGGTAAGAGTTGCAGGTGTGTATCACATCAGGGTAGGAGTTGCTGGAGTGTACTATATCAGGGTAAGAGTTGCAGGAGTGTACTACATCAGGGTAAGAGTTGCAGGTGTGTACTACATCAGAGTAAGAGCTGCAGGTGTGTATCACATCAGGGTAAGAGTTGCAGTTGTGTATCATATCAGGGTAAGAATTGCAGGAGTGTACTACATCAGGGTAGGAGTTGCAGGAGTGTACTACATCAGGGTAAGAGCTGCAGGTGTGTATCACATCAGGGTAAGAGTTGCAGGTGTGTATCACATCAGGGTAAGAATTGCAGGAGTGTACTACATCAGGGTAGGAGTTGCAGGTGTGTATCACATCAGGGTAGGAGTTGCAGGAGTGTACTACATCACGGTAAGAGTTGCAGGTGTGTACTACATCAGGGTAAGAGTTGCAGGTGTGTATCACATCAGGGTAGGAGTTGCTGGAGTGTACTATATTAGGGTAAGAGTTGCAGGAGTGTACTACATCAGGGTAAGAGCTGCAGGTGTGTACTACATCAGAGTAAGAGCTGCAGGTGTGTATCACATCAGGGTAAGAGTTGCAGGTGTGTATCACATCAGGGTAAGAATTGCAGGAGTGTACTACATCAGGGTAGGAGTTGTAGGAGTGTACTACATCAGGGTAAGAGTTGCAGGAGTGTACTACATCAGGGTAGGAGTTGCAGGAGTGTACTACATCTGGGTAAGAGTTGCAGGAGTGTACTACATTAGGGTAAGAGTTGCAGGAGTGTACTACATCAGGGTAAGAGTTGCAGGAGTGTACTACATCAGGGTAAGAGTTGCAGGAGTGTACTACATCAGGGTAAGAGATGCAGGAGTGTACTACATCAGGGTAAGAGCTGCAGGTGTGTGTCACATCAGGGTAGGAGTTGCAGGAGTCTATCATTCAGGGTAAGAATTGCAGGAGTGTACTACATCAGGGTAAGAGTTGCAGGTGTGTACTACATCAGGGTAAGAGTTGCAGGTGTGTATCACATCAGGGTAGGAGTTGCAGGTGTGTATCACATCAGGGTAGGAGTTTCAGGAGTGTACTACATCAGGGTAAGAGTTGCAGGATTGTACTGCATCAGGGTAAGAGTTGCAGGTGTGTATCATATCAGGGTAAGAGTTGCAGGTGTGTACTACATCAGGGTAAGAGTTGCGGGAGTGTACTACATCAGGGTAAGAGTTGCAGGAGTGTACTACATCAGGGTAAGAGTTGCAGGTGTGTACTACATCAGAGTAAGAGCTGCAGGTGTGTATCACATCAGGGTAAGAGTTGCAGGTGTGTATCACATCAGGGTAAGAGTTGCAGGTGTGTATCACATCAGGGTAAGAGTTGCAGGAGTGTACTACATCAGGGTAAGAGTTGTAGGTGTGTATCATATCAGAGTAAGAATTGCAGGAGTGTACTACATCAGGGTAGGAGTTGCAGGAGTGTACTACATCAGGGTAAGAGTTGCAGGAGTGTACTACATCAGGGTAAGAGTTGCAGGAGTGTACTACATAAGGGTAAGAGCTGCAGGAGTGTACTACATCAGGGTAAGAGCTGAAGGAGTGTACTACATCAGGGTAATAGCTGCAGGAGTGTACTGCATCAGGGTAAGAGTTGCAGGTGTGTTTCACATCAGGGTAGGAGTTGCTGGAGTGTACTATATCAGGGTAAGAGTTGCAGGAGTGTACTACATCAGGGTAAGAGTTGCAGGAGTGTACTACATCAGGGTAAGAGTTGCAGGTGTGTACTACATCAGGGTAAGAGTTGCAGGTGTGTACTACATCAGGGTAAGAGTTGCAGGTGTGTATCACATCAGGGTAGGAGTTGCCGGTGTGTATCACATCAGGGTAAGAGTTGCAGGTGTGTATCACATCAGGGTAGGAGTTGCAGGTGTGTATCACATCAGGGTAGGAGTTGCAGGAGTGTACTACATCAGGGTAAGAATTGCAGGAGTGTACTACATCAGGGTAAGAGTTGCAGGTGTGTACTACATCAGGGTAAGAGTTGCAGGTGTGTTTCACATCAGGGTAGGAGTTGCTGGAGTGTACTATATCAGGGTAAGAGTTGCAGGAGTGTACTACATCAGGGTAAGAGTTGCAGGTGTGTACTACATCAGAGTAAGAGCTGCAGGTGTGTATCACATCAGGGTAAGAGTTGCAGGTGTGTATCATATCAGGGTAAGAATTGCAGGAGTGTACTACATCAGGGTAGGAGTTGCAGGAGTGTACTACATCAGGGTAAGAGTTGCAGGAGTGTACTACATCAGGGTAGGAGTTGCAGGAGTGTACTACATCTGGGTAAGAGTTGCAGGAGTGTACTACATCTGGGTAAGAGTTGCAGGAGTGTACTACATCAGGGTAAGAGTTGCAGGAGTGTAATACATCAGGGTAAGAGTTGCAGGAGTGTATTACATCAGGGTAAGAGTTGCAGGAGTGTACTACATCAGTGTAAGAGCTGCAGGAGTGTACTACATCAGGGTAAGAGCTGCAGGTGTGTGTCACATCAGGGTAGGAGTTGCAGGAGTGTACTACATCAGGGTTAGAGTTGCAGGATTGTACTGCATCAGGGTAAGAGTTGCAGGTGTGTATCATATCAGGGTAAGAGTTGCAGGTGTGTACTACATCAGGGTAACAGTTTCAGTTGTGTATCACATCAGGGTAGGAGTTGCAGGAGTGTACTACATCAGGGTAAGAGTTGCAGGAGTGTACTACATCAGGGTAAGAGTTGCAGGTGTGTACTACATCAGAGTAAGAGCTGCAGGTGTGTATCCCTTCAGGGTAAGAGTTGCAGGTGTGTATCACATCAGGGTAAGAGTTGCAGGAGTGTACTACATCAGGGTAAGAGTTGCAGGTGTGTATCATATCAGGGTAAGAATTGCAGGAGTGTACTACATCAGGGTAGGAGTTGCAGGAGTGTACTACATCAGGGTAAGAGTTGCAGGAGTGTACTACATCAGGGTAAGAGTTGCAGGAGTGTACTACATAAGGGTAAGAGCTGCAGGAGTGTACTACATAAGGGGAAGAGCTGCAGGAGTGTACTACATAAGGGTAAGAGCTGCAGGAGTGTACTACATCAGGGTAAGAGCTGCAGGAGTGTACTGCATCAGGGTAAGAGCTGCAGGAGTTACTGCCTCAGTGTAAGAGTTGCAGGAGTGTACTACATAAGGGTAAGAGTTGCAGGAGTGTACTACATCAGGGTAAGAGCTGCAGGAGTGTACTACATCAGGGTAAGAGCTGCAGGTGTGTGTCACATCAGGGTAGGAGTTGCAGGAGTGTATCATTCAGGGTAAGAATTGCAGGAGTGTACTACATCAGGGTAAGAGTTGCAGGAGTGTACTACATCAGGGTAAGAGCTGCAGGAGTGTACTACATCAGGGTAAGAGCTGCAGGTGTGTGTCACATCAGGGTAGGAGTTGCAGGAGTGTATCATTCAGGGTAAGAATTGCAGGAGTGTACTACATCAGGGTAAGAGTTGCAGGAGTGTACTACATCAGGGTAAGAGTTGCAGGAGTGTACTACATAAGGGTAAGAGCTGCAGGAGTGTACTACATAAGGGTAAGAGCTGCTGGAGTGTACTACATCAGGGTAAGAGCTGCTGGAGTGTACTACATCAGGGTAAGAGCTGCAGGAGTGTACTGCATCAGGGTAAGAGTTGCAGGTGTGTATCACATCAGGGTAAGAGTTGCAGGAGTGTACTGCATCAGGGTAAGAGTTGCAGGTGTGTATCATATCAGGGTAAAAGTTGCAGGTGTGTACTACATCAGGGTAAAAGATGCAGGTGTGTACTACATCAAGGTAAGAGTTGCAGGTGTGTATCACATCAGGGTAGGAGTTGCTGGAGTGTACTACATCAGGGTAAGAGTTGCAGAAGTGTACTACATCAGGGTAAGAATTGCAGGTGTGTACTACATCAGAGTAAGAGCTGCAGGTGTGTATCACATCAGGGTAAGAGTTGCAGTTGTGTATCATATCAGGGTAAGAATTGCAGGAGTGTACTACATCAGGGTAGGAGTTGCAGGAGTGTACTACATCAGGGTAAGAGTTGCAGGAGTGTACTACATCAGGGTAGGAGTTGCAGGAGTGTACTACATCAGGGTAAGAGTTGCAGGAGTGTACTACATCAGGGTAAGAGTTGCAGGAGTGTACTACATCAGGGTAAGAGTTGCAGGAGTGTACTACATCAGGGTAGGAGTTGCAGGAGTGTACTACATCAGGGTAAGAGTTGCAGGAGTGTACTACATCAGGGTAGGAGTTGCAGGAGTGTACTACATCAGGGTAAGAGTTGCAGGTGTGTACTACATCAGGGTAAGAGTTGCAGGTGTGTATCACATCAGGGTAGGAGTTGCCGGTGTGTATCACATCAGGGTAAGAGTTGCAGGTGTGTATCACATCAGGGTAGGAGTTGCAGGTGTGTATCACATCAGGGTAGGAGTTGCAGGAGTGTACTACATCAGGGTAAGAATTGCAGGAGTGTACTACATCAGGGTAAGAGTTGCAGGTGTGTACTACATCAGGGTAAGAGTTGCAGGTGTGTTTCACATCAGGGTAGGAGTTGCTGGAGTGTACTATATCAGGGTAAGAGTTGCAGGAGTGTACTACATCAGGGTAAGAGTTGCAGGTGTGTACTACATCAGAGTAAGAGCTGCAGGTGTGTATCACATCAGGGTAAGAGTTGCAGGTGTGTATCATATCAGGGTAAGAATTGCAGGAGTGTACTACATCAGGGTAGGAGTTGCAGGAGTGTACTACATCAGGGTAAGAGTTGCAGGAGTGTACTACATCAGGGTAGGAGTTGCAGGAGTGTACTACATCTGGGTAAGAGTTGCAGGAGTGTACTACATCTGGGTAAGAGTTGCAGGAGTGTACTACATCAGGGTAAGAGTTGCAGGAGTGTAATACATCAGGGTAAGAGTTGCAGGAGTGTATTACATCAGGGTAAGAGTTGCAGGAGTGTACTACATCAGTGTAAGAGCTGCAGGAGTGTACTACATCAGGGTAAGAGCTGCAGGTGTGTGTCACATCAGGGTAGGAGTTGCAGGAGTGTACTACATCAGGGTTAGAGTTGCAGGATTGTACTGCATCAGGGTAAGAGTTGCAGGTGTGTATCATATCAGGGTAAGAGTTGCAGGTGTGTACTACATCAGGGTAACAGTTTCAGTTGTGTATCACATCAGGGTAGGAGTTGCAGGAGTGTACTACATCAGGGTAAGAGTTGCAGGAGTGTACTACATCAGGGTAAGAGTTGCAGGTGTGTACTACATCAGAGTAAGAGCTGCAGGTGTGTATCCCTTCAGGGTAAGAGTTGCAGGTGTGTATCACATCAGGGTAAGAGTTGCAGGAGTGTACTACATCAGGGTAAGAGTTGCAGGTGTGTATCATATCAGGGTAAGAATTGCAGGAGTGTACTACATCAGGGTAGGAGTTGCAGGAGTGTACTACATCAGGGTAAGAGTTGCAGGAGTGTACTACATCAGGGTAAGAGTTGCAGGAGTGTACTACATAAGGGTAAGAGCTGCAGGAGTGTACTACATAAGGGGAAGAGCTGCAGGAGTGTACTACATAAGGGTAAGAGCTGCAGGAGTGTACTACATCAGGGTAAGAGCTGCAGGAGTGTACTGCATCAGGGTAAGAGCTGCAGGAGTTACTGCCTCAGTGTAAGAGTTGCAGGAGTGTACTACATAAGGGTAAGAGTTGCAGGAGTGTACTACATCAGGGTAAGAGCTGCAGGAGTGTACTACATCAGGGTAAGAGCTGCAGGTGTGTGTCACATCAGGGTAGGAGTTGCAGGAGTGTATCATTCAGGGTAAGAATTGCAGGAGTGTACTACATCAGGGTAAGAGTTGCAGGAGTGTACTACATCAGGGTAAGAGCTGCAGGAGTGTACTACATCAGGGTAAGAGCTGCAGGTGTGTGTCACATCAGGGTAGGAGTTGCAGGAGTGTATCATTCAGGGTAAGAATTGCAGGAGTGTACTACATCAGGGTAAGAGTTGCAGGAGTGTACTACATCAGGGTAAGAGTTGCAGGAGTGTACTACATAAGGGTAAGAGCTGCAGGAGTGTACTACATAAGGGTAAGAGCTGCTGGAGTGTACTACATCAGGGTAAGAGCTGCTGGAGTGTACTACATCAGGGTAAGAGCTGCAGGAGTGTACTGCATCAGGGTAAGAGTTGCAGGTGTGTATCACATCAGGGTAAGAGTTGCAGGAGTGTACTGCATCAGGGTAAGAGTTGCAGGTGTGTATCATATCAGGGTAAAAGTTGCAGGTGTGTACTACATCAGGGTAAAAGATGCAGGTGTGTACTACATCAAGGTAAGAGTTGCAGTTGTGTATCACATCAGGGTAGGAGTTGCTGGAGTGTACTACATCAGGGTAAGAGTTGCAGAAGTGTACTACATCAGGGTAAGAATTGCAGGTGTGTACTACATCAGAGTAAGAGCTGCAGGTGTGTATCACATCAGGGTAAGAGTTGCAGTTGTGTATCATATCAGGGTAAGAATTGCAGGAGTGTACTACATCAGGGTAGGAGTTGCAGGAGTGTACTACATCAGGGTAAGAGTTGCAGGAGTGTACTACATCAGGGTAGGAGTTGCAGGAGTGTACTACATCAGGGTAAGAGTTGCAGGAGTGTACTACATCAGGGTAAGAGTTGCAGGAGTGTACTACATCAGGGTAAGAGTTGCAGGAGTGTAC
The DNA here is from genome assembly GCA_031769625.1 of Taudactylus pleione. Taxonomy (NCBI): domain Eukaryota; kingdom Metazoa; phylum Chordata; class Amphibia; order Anura; family Myobatrachidae; genus Taudactylus; species Taudactylus pleione. The sequence goes on from JAUIMM010001027.1 coordinate 253,797, forward strand.
TACATCAGGGTAAGAGCTGCAGGAGTGTACTACATCAGGGTAAGAGTTGCAGGTGTGTATCATATCAGGGTAAGAGTTGCAGGTGTGTATCACATCAGGGTAGGAGTTGCAGGTGTGTATCACATCAGGGTAGGAGTTGCAGGAGTGTACTACATCAGGGTAAGAATTGCAGGAGTGTACTACATCAGGGTAAGAGTTGCAGGTGTGTACTACATCAGGGTAAGAGTTGCAGGTGTGTTTCACATCAGGGTAGTAGTTGCTGGAGTGTACTATATCAGGGTAAGAGTTGCAGGAGTGTACTACATCAGGGTAAGAGTTGCAGGTGTGTACTACATCAGAGTAAGAGCTGCAGGTGTGTATCACATCAGGGTAAGAGTTGCAGGTGTGTATCATATCAGGGTAAGAATTGCAGGAGTGTACTACATCAGGGTAGGAGTTGCAGGAGTGTACTACATCAGGGTAAGAGTTGCAGGAGTGTACTACATCAGGGTAGGAGTTGCAGGAGTGTACTACATCTGGGTAAGAGTTGCAGGAGTGTACTACCTCAGGGTAAGAGTTGCAGGAGTGTAATACATCAGGGTAAGAGTTGCAGGAGTGTACTACATCAGGGTTAGAGTTGTAGGAGTGTACTACATCAGGGTAAGAGCTGCAGGAGTGTACTACATCAGGGTAAGAGCTGCAGGTGTGTGTCACATCAGGGTAGGAGTTGCAGGAGTCTATCATTCAGGGTAAGAATTGCAGGAGTGTACTACATCAGGGTAAGAGTTGCAGGTGTGTACTACATCAGGGTAAGAGTTGCAGGTGTGTATCACATCAGGGTAGGAGTTGCAGGTGTGTATCACATCAGGGTAGGAGTTGCAGGAGTGTACTACATCAGGGTTAGAGTTGCAGGATTGTACTGCATCAGGGTAAGAGTTGCAGGTGTGTATCATATCAGGGTAAGAGTTGCAGGTGTGTACTACATCAGGGTAAGAGTTGCAGGTGTGTATCACATCAGGGTAGGAGTTGCGGGAGTGTACTACATCAGGGTAAGAGTTGCAGGAGTGTACTACATCAGGGTAAGAGTTGCAGGTGTGTACTACATCAGAGTAAGAGCTGCAGGTGTGTATCCCATCAGGGTAAGAGTTGCAGGTGTGTATCACATCAGGGTAAGAGTTGCAGGAGTGTACTACAAAAGGGTAAGAGTTGCAGGTGTGTATCATATCAGGGTAAGAATTGCTGGAGTGTACTACATCAGGGTAGGAGTTGCAGGAGTGTACTACATCAGGGTAAGAGTTGCAGGAGTGTACTACATCAGGGTAAGAGTTGCAGGAGTGTACTACATAAGGGTAAGAGCTGCAGGAGTGTACTACATAAGGGTAAGAGCTGCAGGAGTGTACTACATAAGGGTAAGAGCTGCAGGAGTGTACTACATCAGGGTAAGAGCTGCAGGAGTGTACTGCATCAGGGTAAGAGCTGCAGGAGTTACTGCCTCAGTGTAAGAGTTGCAGGAGTGTACTACATAAGGGTAAGAGTTGCAGGAGTGTACTACATCAGGGTAAGAGTTGCAGGTGTGTATCACATCAGGGTAGGAGTTGCTGGAGTGTACTACATCAGGGTAAGAGTTGCAGGAGTGTACTACATCAGGGTAAGAGTTGCAGGTGTGTACTACATCAGAGTAAGAGCTGCAGGTGTGTATCACATCAGGGTAAGAGTTGCAGGTGTGTACTGCATCAGGGTAAGAGTTGCAGGTGTGTATCATATCAGGGTAAGAGTTGCAGGTGTGTATCACATCAGGGTAGGAGTTGCTGGAGTTTACTACATCAGGGTAAGAGTTGCAGGAGTGTACTACATCAGGGTAAGAGTTGCAGGTGTGTACTTCATCAGAGTAAGAGCTGCAGGTGTGTATCACATCAGGGTAGGAGTTTCAGGAGTGTACTACATCAGGGTAAGAGTTGCAGGATTGTACTGCATCAGGGTAAGAGTTGCAGGTGTGTATCATATCAGGGTAAGAGTTGCAGGAGTGTACTACATCAGGGTAAGAGTTGCAGGAGTGTACTACATAAGGGTAAGAGCTGCAGGAGTGTACTACATAAGGGTAAGAGCTGCAGGAGTGTACTACATCAGGGTAATAGCTGCAGGAGTGTACTGCATCAGGGTAAGAGCTGCAGGAGTTACTGCCTCAGGGTAAGAGCTGCAGGAGTGTACTACATCAGGGTAAGAGTTGCAGGTGTGTGTCACATCAGGGTAAGAGTTGCAGGTGTGTATCACATCAGGGTAAGAGTTGCAGGAGTGTACTGCATCAGGGTAAGAGTTGCAGGTGTGTATCATATCAGGGTAAGAGTTGCAGGTGTGTATCACATCAGGGTAGGAGTTGCTGGAGTTTACTACATCAGGGTAAGAGTTGCAGGAGTGTACTACATCAGGGTAAGAGTTGCAGGTGTGTACTACATCAGAGTAAGAGCTGCAGGTGTGTATCACATCAGGGTAAGGGTTGCAGTTGTGTATCATATCAGGGTAAGAATTGCAGGAGTGTACTACATCAGGGTAGGAGTTGCAGGAGTGTACTACATCAGGGTAAGAGTTGCAGGAGTGTACTACATCAGGGTAGGAGTTGCAGGAGTGTACTACATCTGGGTAAGAGTTGCAGGAGTGTACTACATCAGGGTAAGAGTTGCAGGAGTGTACTACATCAGGGTAAGAGCTGCAGGAGTGTACTACATCAGGGTAAGAGCTGCAGGAGTGTACTGCATCAGGGTAAGAGCTGCAGGAGTTACTGCCTCAGTGTAAGAGTTGCAGGAGTGTACTACATAAGGGTAAGAGTTGCAGGAGTGTACTACATCAGGGTAAGAGTTGCAGGTGTGTATCACATCAGGGTAGGAGTTGCTGGAGTGTACTACATCAGGGTAAGAGTTGCAGGAGTGTACTACATCAGGGTAAGAGTTGCAGGTGTGTACTACATCAGAGTAAGAGCTGCAGGTGTGTATCACATCAGGGTAAGAGTTGCAGGTGTGTATCATATCAGGGTAAGAATTGCAGGAGTGTACTGCATCAGGGTAAGAGTTGCAGGTGTGTATCATATCAGGGTAAGAGTTGCAGGTGTGTATCACATCAGGGTAGGAGTTGCTGGAGTTTACTACATCAGGGTAAGAGTTGCAGGAGTGTACTACATCAGGGTAAGAGTTGCAGGTGTGTACTTCATCAGAGTAAGAGCTGCAGGTGTGTATCACATCAGGGTAGGAGTTTCAGGAGTGTACGACATCAGGGTAAGAGTTGCAGGAGTGTACTGCATCAGGGTAAGAGTTGCAGGTGTGTATCATATCAGGGTAAGAGTTGCAGGAGTGTACTACATCAGGGTAAGAGTTGCAGGTGTGTATCACATCAGGGTAGGAGTTGCGGGAGTGTACTACATCAGGGTAAGAGTTGCAGGAGTGTACTACATCAGGGTAAGAGTTGCAGGTGTGTACTACATCAGAGTAAGAGCTGCAGGTGTGTATCACATCAGGGTAAGAGTTGCAGGTGTGTATCACATCAGGGTAAGAGTTGCAGGAGTGTACTACATCAGGGTAAGAGTTGCAGGTGTGTATCATATCAGAGTAAGAATTGCAGGAGTGTACTACATCAGGGTAGGAGTTGCAGGAGTGTACTACATCAGGGTAAGAGTTGCAGGAGTGTACTACATCAGGGTAAGAGTTGCAGGAGTGTACTACATAAGGGTAAGAGCTGCAGGAGTGTACTACATAAGGGTAAGAGCTGCAGGAGTGTACTACATCAGGGTAATAGCTGCAGGAGTGTACTGCATCAGGGTAAGAGCTGCAGGAGTTACTGCCTCAGGGTAAGAGCTGCAGGAGTGTACTACATCAGGGTAAGAGTTGCAGGTGTGTGTCACATCAGGGTAAGAGTTGCAGGTGTGTATCACATCAGGGTAAGAGTTGCAGGAGTGTACTGCATCAGGGTAAGAGTTGCAGGTGTGTATCATATCAGGGTAAGAGTTGCAGGTGTGTATCACATCAGGGTAGGAGTTGCTGGAATTTACTACATCAGGGTAAGAGTTGCAGGAGTGTACTACATCAGGGTAAGAGTTGCAGGTGTGTACTACATCAGAGTAAGAGCTGCAGGTGTGTATCACATCAGGGTAAGGGTTGCAGTTGTGTATCATATCAGGGTAAGAATTGCAGGAGTGTACTACATCAGGGTAGGAGTTGCAGGAGTGTACTACATCAGGGTAAGAGTTGCAGGAGTGTACTACATCAGGGTAGGAGTTGCAGGAGTGTACTACATCTGGGTAAGAGTTGCAGGAGTGTACTACATCAGGGTAAGAGTTGCAGGAGTGTACTACATCAGGGTAAGAGTTACAGGTGTGTACTACATCAGGGTAAGAGTTGCAGGAGTGTACTACATCAGGGTAAGAGTTGCAGGTGTGTACTACATCAGGGTAAGAGTTGCAGGTGTGTTTCACATCAGGGTAGGAGTTGCTGGAGTGTACTATATCAGGGTAAGAGTTGCAGGAGTGTACTACATCAGGGTAAGAGTTGCAGGTGTGTATCACATCAGGGTAGGAGTTGCAGGTGTGTATCACATCAGGGTAGGAGTTGCAGGAGTGTACTACATCAGGGTAAGAATTGCAGGAGTGTACTACATCAGGGTAAGAGTTGCAGGTGTGTACTACATCAGGGTAAGAGTTGCAGGTGTGTTTCACATCAGGGTAGGAGTTGCTGGAGTGTACTATATCAGGGTAAGAGTTGCAGGAGTGTACTACATCAGGGTAAGAGTTGCAGGTGTGTACTACATCAGAGTAAGAGCTGCAGGTGTGTATCACATCAGGGTAAGAGTTGCAGGTGTGTATCATATCAGGGTAAGAATTGCAGGAGTGTACTACATCAGGGTAGGAGTTGCAGGAGTGTACTACATCTGGGTAAGAGTTGCAGGAGTGTACTACATCAGGGTAAGAGTTGCAGGAGTGTACTACATCAGGGTAAGAGTTGCAGGAGTGTACTACATCAGGGTAAGAGTTGCAGGAGTGTACTACATCAGGGTAAGAGCTGCAGGAGTGTACTACATCAGGGTAAGAGCTGCAGGTGTGTGTCACATCAGGGTAGGAGTTGCAGGAGTCTATCATTCAGGGTAAGAATTGCAGGAGTGTACTACATCAGGGTAAGAGTTGCAGGTGTGTACTACATCAGGGTAAGAGTTGCAGGTGTGTATCACATCAGGGTAGGAGTTGCAGGTGTGTATCACATCAGGGTAGGAGTTGCAGGAGTGTACTACATCAGGGTTAGAGTTGCAGGATTGTACTGCATCAGGGTAAGAGTTGCAGGTGTGTATTATATCAGGGTAAGAGTTGCAGGTGTGTACTACATCAGGGTAAGAGTTGCAGGTGTGTATCACATCAGGGTAGGAGTTGCAGGAGTGTACTACATCAGGGTAAGAGTTGCAGGAGTGTACTACATCAGGGTAAGAGTTGCAGGTGTGTACTACATCAGAGTAAGAGCTGCAGGTGTGTATCCCATCAGGGTAAGAGTTGCAGGTGTGTATCACATCAGGGTAAGAGTTGCAGGAGTGTACTACATCAGGGTAAGAGTTGCAGGTGTGTATCATATCAGGGTAAGAATTGCAGGAGTGTACTACATCAGGGTAGGAGTTGCAGGAGTGTACTACATCAGGGTAAGAGTTGCAGGAGTGTACTACATCAGGGTAAGAGTTGCAGGAGTGTACTACATAAGGGTAAGAGCTGCAGGAGTGTACTACATAAGGGTAAGAGCTGCAGGAGTGTACTACATCAGGGTAAGAGCTGCAGGAGTGTACTGCATCAGGGTAAGAGCTGCAGGAGTTACTGCCTCAGTGTAAGAGTTGCAGGAGTGTACTACATAAGGGTAAGAGTTGCAGGAGTGTACTACATAAGAGTAAGAGTTGCAGGTGTGTATCACATCAGGGTAGGAGTTGCTGGAGTGTACTACATCAGGGTAAGAGTTGCAGGAGTGTACTACATCAGGGTAAGAGTTGCAGGTGTGTACTACATCAGAGTAAGAGCTGCAGGTGTGTATCACATCAGGGTAAGAGTTGCAGTTGTGTATCATATCAGGGTAAGAATTGCAGGAGTGTACTGCATCAGGGTAAGAGTTGCAGGTGTGTATCATATCAGGGTAAGAGTTGCAGGTGTGTATCACATCAGGGTAGGAGTTGCTGGAGTTTACTACATCAGGGTAAGAGTTGCAGGAGTGTACTACATCAGGGTAAGAGTTGCAGGTGTGTACTACATCAGAGTAAGAGCTGCAGGTGTGTATCACATCAGGGTAAGGGTTGCAGTTGTGTATCATATCAGGGTAAGAATTGCAGGAGTGTACTACATCAGGGTAGGAGTTGCAGGAGTGTACTACATCAGGGTAGGAGTTGCAGGAGTGTACTACATCTGGGTAAGAGTTGCAGGAGTGTACTACATCAGGGTAAGAGTTGCAGGAGTGTACTACATCAGGGTAAGAGTTGCAGGAGTGTACTACATCAGGGTAAGAGTTGCAGGAGTGTACTACATCAGGGTAAGAGTTGCAGGTGTGTACTACATCAGGGTAAGAGTTGCAGGAGTGTACTACATCAGGGTAAGAGTTGCAGGTGTGTACTACATCAGGGTAAGAGTTGCAGGTGTGTTTCACATCAGGGTAGGAGTTGCTGGAGTGTACTATATCAGGGTAAGAGTTGCAGGAGTGTACTACATCAGGGTAAGAGTTGCAGGTGTGTATCACATCAGGGTAGGAGTTGCAGGTGTGTATCACATCAGGGTAGGAGTTGCAGGAGTGTACTACATCAGGGTAAGAATTGCAGGAGTGTACTACATCAGGGTAAGAGTTGCAGGTGTGTACTACATCAGGGTAAGAGTTGCAGGTGTGTTTCACATCAGGGTAGGAGTTGCTGGAGTGTACTATATCAGGGTAAGAGTTGCAGGAGTGTACTACATCAGGGTAAGAGTTGCAGGTGTGTACTACATCAGAGTAAGAGCTGCAGGTGTGTATCACATCAGGGTAAGAGTTGCAGGTGTGTATCATATCAGGGTAAGAATTGCAGGAGTGTACTACATCAGGGTAGGAGTTGCAGGAGTGTACTACATCTGGGTAAGAGTTGCAGGAGTGTACTACATCAGGGTAAGAGTTGCAGGAGTGTACTACATCAGGGTAAGAGTTGCAGGAGTGTACTACATCAGGGTAAGAGTTGCAGGAGTGTACTACATCAGGGTAAGAGCTGCAGGAGTGTACTACATCAGGGTAAGAGCTGCAGGTGTGTGTCACATCAGGGTAGGAGTTGCAGGAGTCTATCATTCAGGGTAAGAATTGCAGGAGTGTACTACATCAGGGTAAGAGTTGCAGGTGTGTACTACATCAGGGTAAGAGTTGCAGGTGTGTATCACATCAGGGTAGGAGTTGCAGGTGTGTATCACATCAGGGTAGGAGTTGCAGGAGTGTACTACATCAGGGTTAGAGTTGCAGGATTGTACTGCATCAGGGTAAGAGTTGCAGGTGTGTATTATATCAGGGTAAGAGTTGCAGGTGTGTACTACATCAGGGTAAGAGTTGCAGGTGTGTATCACATCAGGGTAGGAGTTGCAGGAGTGTACTACATCAGGGTAAGAGTTGCAGGAGTGTACTACATCAGGGTAAGAGTTGCAGGTGTGTACTACATCAGAGTAAGAGCTGCAGGTGTGTATCCCATCAGGGTAAGAGTTGCAGGTGTGTATCACATCAGGGTAAGAGTTGCAGGAGTGTACTACATCAGGGTAAGAGTTGCAGGTGTGTATCATATCAGGGTAAGAATTGCAGGAGTGTACTACATCAGGGTAGGAGTTGCAGGAGTGTACTACATCAGGGTAAGAGTTGCAGGAGTGTACTACATCAGGGTAAGAGTTGCAGGAGTGTACTACATAAGGGTAAGAGCTGCAGGAGTGTACTACATCAGGGTAAGAGCTGCAGGAGTGTACTACATCAGGGTAAGAGCTGCAGGAGTGTACTGCATCAGGGTAAGAGCTGCAGGAGTTACTGCCTCAGTGTAAGAGTTGCAGGAGTGTACTACATAAGGGTAAGAGTTGCAGGAGTGTACTACATAAGAGTAAGAGTTGCAGGTGTGTATCACATCAGGGTAGGAGTTGCTGGAGTGTACTACATCAGGGTAAGAGTTGCAGGAGTGTACTACATCAGGGAAAGAGTTGCAGGTGTGTACTACATCAGAGTAAGAGCTGCAGGTGTGTATCACATCAGGGTAAGAGTTGCAGTTGTGTATCATATCAGGGTAAGAATTGCAGGAGTGTACTGCATCAGGGTAAGAGTTGCAGGTGTGTATCATATCAGGGTAAGAGTTGCAGGTGTGTATCACATCAGGGTAGGAGTTGCCGGAGTTTACTACATCAGGGTAAGAGTTGCAGGAGTGTACTACATCAGGGTAAGAGTTGCAGGTGTGTACTACATCAGAGTAAGAGCTGCAGGTGTGTATCACATCAGGGTAAGGGTTGCAGTTGTGTATCATATCAGGGTAAGAATTGCAGGAGTGTACTACATCAGGGTAGGAGTTGCAGGAGTGTACTACATCAGGGTAGGAGTTGCAGGAGTGTACTACATCTGGGTAAGAGTTGCAGGAGTGTACTACATCAGGGTAAGAGTTGCAGGAGTGTACTACATCAGGGTAAGAGTTGCAGGAGTGTACTACATCAGGGTAAGAGTTGCAGGAGTGTACTACATCAGGGTAAGAGTTGCAGGTGTGTACTACATCAGGGTAAGAGTTGCAGGTGTGTATCACATCAGGGTAGGAGTTGCAGGTGTGTATCACATCAGGGTAGGACTTGCAGGAGTGTACTACATCAGGGTAAGAATTGCAGGAGTGTACTACATCAGGGTAAGAGTTGCAGGTGTGTACTACATCAGGGTAAGAGTTGCAGGTGTGTTTCACATCAGGGTAGGAGTTGCTGGAGTGTACTATATCAGGGTAAGAGTTGCAGGAGTGTACTACATCAGGGTAAGAGTTGCAGGTGTGTACTACATCAGAGTAAGAGCTGAAGGTGTGTATCACATCAGGGTAAGAGTTGCAGGTGTGTATCATATCAGGGTAAGAATTGCAGGAGTGTACTACATCAGGGTAGGAGTTGCAGGAGTGTACTACATCAGGGTAAGAGTTGCAGGAGTGTACTACATCAGGGTAGGAGTTGCAGGAGTGTACTACATCAGGGTAAGAGTTGCAGGAGTGTACTACATCAGGGTAAGAGTTGCAGGAGTGTAATACATCAGGGTAAGAGTGGCAGGAGTGTACTACATCAGGGTAAGAGTTGCAGGAGTGTACTACATCAGGGTAAGAGCTGCAGGTGTGTGTCACATCAGGGTAGGAGTTGCAGGAGTCTATCATTCAGGGTAAGAATTGCAGGAGTGTACTACATCAGGGTAAGAGTTGCAGGTGTGTACTACATCAGGGTAAGAGTTGCAGGTGTGTATCACATCAGGGTAGGAGTTGCAGGTGTGTATCACATCAGGGTAGGAGTTGCAGGAGTGTACTACATCAGGGTTAGAGTTGCAGGATTGTACTGCATCAGGGTAAGAGTTGCAGGTGTGTATCATATCAGGGTAAGAGTTGCAGGTGTGTACTACATCAGGGTAGGAGTTGCAGGAGTGTACTACATCAGGGTAAGAGTTGCAGGAGTGTACTACATCAGGGTAAGAGTTGCAGGAGTGTACTACATCAGGGTAAGAGTTGCAGGTGTGTACTACATCAGGGTAAGAGTTGCAGGTGTGTATCACATCAGGGTAGGAGTTGCAGGTGTGTATCACATTAGGGTAGGAGTTGCAGGAGTGTACTACATCAGGGTAAGAGTTGCAGGATTGTACTGCATCAGTGTAAGAGTTGCAGGTGTGTATCACATCAGGGTAGGAGTTGCAGGAGTGTACTACATCAGGGTAAGAGTTGCAGGAGTGTACTACATCAGGGTAAGAGTTGCAGGTGTGTACTACATCAGAGTAAGAGCTGCAGGTGAGTATCCCATCAGGGTAAGAGTTGCAGGTGTGTATCACATCAGGGTAAGAGTTGCAGGAGTGTACTACATCAGGGTAAGAGTTGCAGGTGTGTATCATATCAGGGTAAGAATTGCAGGAGTGTACTACATCAGGGTAGGAGTTGCAGGAGTGTACTACATCAGGGTAAGAGTTGCAGGAGTGTACTACATCAGGGTAAGAGTTGCAGGAGTGTACTACATAAGGGTAAGAGCTGCAGGAGTGTACTACATAAGGGTAAGAGCTGCAGGAGTGTACTACATAAGGGTAAGAGCTGCTGGAGTGTACTACATCAGGGTAAGAGCTGCAGGAGTGTACTGCATCAGGGTAAGAGCTGCAGGAGTTACTGCCTCAGTGTAAGAGTTGCAGGAGTGTACTACATAAGGGTAAGAGTTGCAGGAGTGTACTACATAAGGGTAAGAGTTGCAGGTGTGTATCACATCAGGGTAGGAGTTGCTGGAGTGTACTACATCAGGGTAAGAGTTGCAGGTGTGTACTACATCAGAGTAAGAGCTGCAGGTGTGTATCACATCAGGGTAAGAGTTGCAGGTGTGTATCATATCAGGGTAAGAATTGCAGGAGTGTACTACATCAGGGTAGGAGTTGCAGGAGTGTACTACATCAGGGTAAGAGTCCAGGAGTGTACTACATCAGGGTAGGAGTTGCAGGAGTGTACTACATCAGGGTAAGAGTTGCAGGAGTGTACTACATCAGGGTAAGAGTTGCAGGAGTGTACTACATCAGGGTAAGAGCTGCAGGAGTGTACTACATCAGGGTAAGAGCTGCAGGTGTGTGTCACATCAGGGTAGGAGTTGCAGGAGTGTATCATTCAGGGTAAGAATTGCAGGAGTGTACTACATCAGGGTAAGAGTTGCAGGTGTGTACTACATCAGGGTAAGAGTTGCAGGTGTGTATCACATCAGGGTAGGAGTTGCAGGTGTGTATCACATCAGGGTAGGAGTTGCAGGAGTGTACTACATCAGGGTAAGAGTTGCAGGATTGTACTGCATCAGTGTAAGAGTTGCAGGTGTGTATCATATCAGGGTAAGAGTTGCAGGTGTGTACAACATCAGGGTAAGAGTTGCAGGTGTGTACTACATCAGGGTAAGAGTTGCAGGTGTGTATCACATCAGGGTAGGAGTTGCAGGAGTGTACTACATCAGGGTAAGAGTTGCAGGAGTGTACTACATCAGGGTAAGAGTTGCAGGTGTGTACTACATCAGAGTTAGAGCTGCAGGTGTGTATCACATCAGGGTAAGAGTTGCAGGTGTGTATCACATCAGGGTAAGAGTTGCAGGAGTGTACTACATCAGGGTAAGAGTTGCAGGTGTGTATCATATCAGGGTAAGAATTGCAGGAGTGTACTACATCAGGGTAGGAGTTGCAGGAGTGTACTACATCAGGGTAAGAGTTGCAGGAGTGTACTACATAAGGGTAAGAGCTGCAGGAGTGTACTACATAAGGGTAAGAGCTGCAGGAGTGTACTACATCAGGGTAAGAGCTGCAGGAGTGTACTGCATCAGGGTAAGAGCTGCAGGAGTTACTGCCTCAGGGTAAGAGCTGCAGGAGTGTACTACATCAGGTAAGAGTTGCAGGTGTGTATCATATCAGGGTAAGAGTTGCAGGTGTGTACTACATCAGGGTAAAAGATGCAGGTGTGTACTACATCAGGGTAAGAGTTGCAGGTGTGTATCACATCAGGGTAGGAGTTGCTGGAGTGTACTACATCAGGGTAAGAGCTGCAGGAGTTACTGCCTCAGGGTAAGAGTTGCAGGAGTGTACTGCATCAGGGTAAGAGCTGCAGGAGTGTACTACATAAGGGTAAGAGCTGCAGGAGTGTACTGCATCAGGGTAAGAGCTGCAGGAGTGTACTGCATCAGGGTAAGAGCTGCAGGAGTTACTGCCTCAGGGTAAGAGCTGCAGGAGTGTACTACATCAGGGTAAGAGCTGCAGGTGTTTGTCACATCAGGGTAAGAGTTGCAGGTGTGTATCACATCAGGGTAAGAGTTGCAGGAGTGTACTGCATCAGGGTAAGAGTTGCAGGTGTGTATCATATCAGGGTAAGAGTTGCAGGTGTGTACTACATCAGGGTAAAAGATGCAGGTGTGTACTACATCAGGGTAAGAGCTGCAGGAGTGTACTACATCAGGGTAAGAGCTGCAGGAGTTACTGCCTCAGGGTAAGAGTTGCAGGAGTGTACTGCATCAGGGTAAGAGCCGCAGGAGTGTACTACATAAGGGTAAAAGCTGCAGGAGTGTACTGCATCAGGGTAAGAGCTGCAGGAGTGTACTACATCAGGGTAAGAGTTGCAGCTGTGTATCATATCAGGGTAAGAGCTGCAGGTGTGTTTCACAACAGGGTAGGAGTTGCAGGAGTGTATCATTCAGGGTAAGAATTGCAGGAGTGTACTACATCAGGGTAAGAGTTGCAGGTGTGTACTACATCAGGGTAAGAGTTGCAGGTGTGTATCACATCAGGGTAGGAGTTGCAGGTGTGTATCACATCAGGGTAGGAGTTACAGGAGTGTACTACATCAGGGTAAGAGTTGCAGGATTGTACTGCATCAGGGTAAGAGTTGCAGGTGTGTATCATATCAGGGTAAGAGTTGCAGGTGTGTACTACATCAGGGTAAGAGTTGCAGGTGTGTACTACATCAGGGTAAGAGTTGCAGGTGTGTATTACATCAGGGTAGGAGTTGCAGGAGTGTACTACATCAGGGTAAGAGTTGCAGGAGTGTACTACATCAGGGTTAGAGTTGCAGGTGTGTACTACATCAGAGTAAGAGCTGCAGGTGTGTATCACATCAGGGTAAGAGTTGCAGGTGTGTATCACATCAGGGTAAGAGTTGCAGGAGTATACTACATCAGGGTAAGAGTTGCAGGTGTGTATCATATCAGGGTAAGAATTGCAGGAGTGTACTACATCAGGGTAGGAGTTGCAGGAGTGTACTACATCAGGGTAAGAGTTGCAGGAGTGGACTACATCAGAGTAAGAGTTGCAGGAGTGTACTACATAAGGGTAAGAGCTGCAGGAGTGTACTACATAAGGGTTAGAGCTGCAGGAGTGTACTACATCAGGGTAAGAGCTGCAGGAGTGTACTGCATCAGGGTAAGAGCTGCAGGAGTTACTGCCTCAGGGTAAGAGCTGCAGGAGTGTACTGCCTCAGGGTAAGAGCTGCAGGAGTGTACTACATCAGGGTTAGAGTTGCAGGAGTGTACTACATAAGGGTAAAAGCTGCAGGAGTGTACTGCATCAGGGTAAGAACTGCAGGAGTGTACTACATCAGGGTAAGAGCTGCAGGAGTGTACTGCATCAGGTTAAGAGCTGCAAGAGTGTACTACATAAGGGTAAGAGCTGCAGGTGTGTGTCACATCAGGGTAGGAGTTGCAGGAGTGTATCATTCAGGGTAAGAATTGCAGGAGTGTACTACATCAGGGTAAGAGTTGCAGGTGTGTACTACATCAGGGTAAGAGTTGCAGGTGTGTATCACATCAGGGTAGGAGTTGCAGGTGTGTATCACATCAGGGTAGGAGTTACAGGAGTGTACTACATCAGGGTAAGAGTTGCAGGATTGTACTGCATCAGGGTAAGAGTTGCAGGTGTGTATCATATCAGGGTAAGAGTTGCAGGTGTGTACTACATCAGGGTAAGAGTTGCAGGTGTGTATTACATCAGGGTAGGAGTTGCAGGAGTGTACTACATCAGGGTAAGAGTTGCAGGAGTGTACTACATCAGGGTTAGAGTTGCAGGTGTGTACTACATCAGAGTAAGAGCTGCAGGTGTGTATCACATCAGGGTAAGAGTTGCAGGTGTGTATCACATCAGGGTAAGAGTTGCAGGAGTGTACTACATCAGGGTAAGAGTTGCAGGTGTGTATCACATCAGGGTAGGAGTTGCAGGAGTGTACTACATCAGGGTAAGAGTTGCAGGAGTGTACTACATCAGGGTTAGAGTTGCAGGTGTGTACTACATCAGAGTAAGAGCTGCAGGTGTGTATCACATCAGGGTAAGAGTTGCAGGTGTGTATCACATCAGGGTAAGAGTTGCAGGAGTGTACTACATCAGGGTAAGAGTTGCAGGTGTGTATCATATCAGGGTAAGAATTGCAGGAGTGTACTACATCAGGGTAGGAGTTGCAGGAGTGTACTACATCAAGGTAAGAGTTGCAGGAGTGGACTACATCAGAGTAAGAGTTGCAGGAGTGGACTACATAAGGGTAAGAGCTGCAGGAGTGTACTACATAAGGGTTAGAGCTGCAGGAGTGTACTACATCAGGGTAAGAGCTGCAGGAGTGTACTGCATCAGGGTAAGAGCTGCAGGAGTTACTGCCTCAGGGTAAGAGCTGCAGGAGTGTACTGCCTCAGGGTAAGAGCTGCAGGAGTGTACTACATCAGGGTTAGAGTTGCAGGAGTGTACTACATAAGGGTAAAAGCTGCAGGAGTGTACTGCATCAGGGTAAGAGCTGCAGGAGTGTACTACATCAGGGTAAGAGCTGCAGGAGTGTACTGCATCAGGTTAAGAGCTGCAAGAGTGTACTACATAAGGGTAAGAGCTGCAGGAGTGTACTACATCAGTAGTGGTTTTAAAAGAACTTATGTGATACAGGCCAAGCTATCTCATGACTACAACACCAGCATATTTATCATAAACAAATTTCCTATTGATAATTGTATACCATGTGCATGGATTGAAGCAGCTACAAATGTATGGAGTGTAGTCTTGACAGCATCATCAATTGTCAGACTGACATGTTCCTCTGTGTTTTAGGAGTACCAAATGCTTTGTGGACAAAATGGCCCGAATGCGAGGCATACCTGTGGGCCCTCCAGAGACCCTTGGCAGGTAACTGCAAGTGACAATTGAAAGATTCTGATTTTTTTTTAATAAAGTGCAAATACTGTAGACTCCTGTAACTGAAGGCCTGAACCAGAGGTGGGTGCAATGTCGTTTTTGAATGCAAGCGTCCGATGTTTTCAGTATGCGCATGCGTCAGAGTCTCATGGTTGCTGACGATCGACTTTGGACACAAAAACACGGACGGGATCAGTGAGACCCGTCGGTGCTGCTGTGTAGTTCAATGACACAGATGCATGCATGGATCAGGGAGATCCGTGCTACATGCATCTGTGTCATTGACAAAGAAGCACGGATGGGATCAGTGAGACTAGTCTGCCTGCTGTGGTTAAAAAATTGAAACCTTTGTGAAAAAAATAAAAAAAATGGTGTGCACACCCCTACCAAATAGCAACCAGCCCTGGGCTTTTAGTGACTTAGTGCTGGTTGTGCAAAATACAGAGGACAAGCGATGTAGGGGTCCCTTGTATTTAAGCACAACCAGCACTGGGCTAGTCAGAACCAGCCCTGGTTGCCAAAATACAGGGGACAAATGACGTAGGGCTCCCCCATGCATTTTGCGCAACCAGCACTGGGCTCTGATCCGGGCCTGGAAATACAGGGGACAAAAATGAGTAGGGTTCCCCTGTATTTACCAGAACCAGCACCACACTTTTTCTAGCGGGGGGCCCCTGCCACAGCCAGGGGAGCCCTTTCACCGGGTCCCCCGGCTGAAGCATCAACCCTGACCGCTAGTCAGCCCAGGCCGGGTATCCTTGGGGAGCTGGGGACACTCCAATAAAGGGGTCCCCTTCTCCAGGGCATCCCAGGCCTAGGCTGATAGCCCGGGGCTATCCCCGGCACCCCTGGCCGGTGGGTGTAGGGTTGATAGTGTAGTGTGGTGCATTTGAAAAAGTTAAAAATATTGCCTTTTGCTGTGGAACTACAGGTCCCAGCAAACCTCCCCCGCATGCAGGTACTTGGAGAACCACAAGTACCAGCATGCAGGGTATTACAGGCCCGCTGGTATCTGTAGTTCCACAGCAAAGCAATGTTAAAATAAACACAGGACACATACACCATTGACAGTAAAATTTTGATAAAACATACATGCACACTATCTCACATACTCACCTATGTATCCCTGAAGCCATCATCTGTTCCCTTGTCCAGTATAATAGCCAAAGGGTAGGGTACGTGTAAAAAAAATAAATCCATACTCACCTTCTCCTATGTGTGGATCACGTCCTCTTGGGTCCATGCAGACAATCCCCGGTCTTGGCAAAAAAAAAAACATGCAAATACGCAAGCCACTGGACACCGGGCCTGAATGAGCTGCTCGCTAAGATGCATTCGCTCGTAGCTGCCGATGGTTCGCATTGTGCGCATGCGTACATATCGCAGTGCGCAAACCAGTGCAAGAGATCAGGAAGCGTTCGCGCGCTGCGCATAGGCAGCCCGGCTGAATGAGTGACAGGAGAAGCAGTTTGTGAGCGGTGAAAGGAGTCTGCCGCTAAAAACTGGGGAGTGGAGATGGAACGCAGGCGTGCCTGACCGCTTTAATGCTGTTTCAGAGGCGGGCATAATTAAGAGGCAGCGTCATAGTACACATCACTTGGCTGAAATCTACACTGAAGCATATGCAGTGCTTGCGGCAGAGTATGGTCAACCACAAGTGCTGCGATCGCATCCGATGGTACTCCATGTTACCGATGGTTGCATACACTTCCTGGATATGACATACGCAAGTGGGTGTCTTAAGACAGGCTGGTGGGCGTCTGCATACACAATGCGATCAAGACATAGTGGGCATGCTAATGCCTTGCCGTGTGATCGCCTGCCTTGCTAAATTTGCATATGCATCTAGTGAGCGAACGCAACTAGCGAGCGGTTCAGTCAGGTCCACAGTACCGTCCTCAATGGACGGTGCTTCCCAAATGAGAGCTCAGTGGCGGGATTTCACTATAGAAACTCTGGTGCTGAGCGCTCATTGGCTGAAAGAGGCTCAGTTAATGAACGGATTCATTGATTTCAATGAGAACTGCAAAAGTAACCTTAAGACCCCTGTATTTTGCACAACCAGCACTGGGTCACTAAAAGCCCGGGGCTGGTTGCTATTTGGGGGCGTGGGAGGCACGCCGTTTTTCTTCTTTTTTTTTTTTACACAGGTTTCGTTTTTTTTTTTTTAACCACAGTAGCATAGACGAGTCTCACTGATCCCATCAGTGCTTTTGTATTAATGACACAGATGCATGTAGCACGGGTATCCCTGATCCGAGCCTGCCTCTGTCATATCGCACACGATCTAATGAATATGCAAATCATTAGATCGTGCGCAGTAGACTGGGTGAACATCGTTCACTGCAGCTGCCAGAGAGAGTTCAAGGGAGATTGCAAACGACATCGGATCATTTGCAAATCGTACTGTGTGTGGGGCCCCTAAGACTCCCATAATGCCCATGAGATTGCCTTTTTTTTGTGATCACTTCAAGCCACCTCCCGGGAACACCCATGACTTTCCGCCACCAACTCAAATGAGAGAAATTCTGTACGCAATAGCGGCCTCTGTGTACACTCAGTGGTTGCTCTAATGTCCGATGGAGTGGCCGATGTCCCCTCGATGGCGCGATTACTTGCACACCGCAGAGGATTGCAGCCGGTGCGCATCTCAGTAAACAACCCATCAACTGCGGCAGTAGCATAAATTTGCAGTAGTGTCTACCTCTGAACCAAGCCCTTTATTATGAATTAAAATTTTCACTTTGGGACTGAATCAGAGATGGACACAATGCCGATGTTTGAGTACGTAGTTGAGCGATTATCAGTAAATTGCGCATACATACAAGTTGCACTGAGCAGTTTAATTTTCATTGTCGCTCACAGAAAGGATTTTTAGCGATTGACAGGCAGGAACCGTTTGTGGATGGCAACTGGGGGGTGGCGACTCAAAAGCAGTTTTCAGGGCGTGTCTCATCCTGCGACTGCGATCCCATACGCATTAAAAATGACTCCAGAGTCTCAGTTCCTGCGGCCATGCTGCGCGACCATAAGGTTACTCAGAAGTCTGATAATTGACTGGCCTGCGACCGATGCTCTATCTGTATGCAGTCGCTTGGATTTGCAAAGCCGCCGGTGGGCATCTTCATACAAATCCCAGGGCCTGCGACATTTGCGGATTTTAGCACAGCTGCTGCGCACACAGGGGTGACATTAGCGCACTGTACATCTCTAAATCTGGTAATCTGTTGCTCTTGGTGCCTCCATAGGATCACATAGACAATGTGTAAGGGAGGATATAAAAATGCAGTGTTTCTTAGGAGAATTAAGGGCCTGATTCAGAGCCGCTCATAAGCGGCCGCTCATTCGTTCCGAGCGATGTTTGCCCAACTGCGCATGCATACGGATCGTAATACGCATGCGCGAACCAGTCAGTGCGGCCGAAAATCGTTTGTTCGCTAAATAGCGAATGCCTGCTATTTTGAGTGACAGAATGAGGCGTATGTGGGTGGTAACAGGGGAAGGTGCTTGAAAACGGGGAGTGGAGATCCGAACACAGGCGTTCTTAAAGGTCAAAACGGGCGTTTTAAGGGTGTGCATAATTAATACAGCAGCGTCACTGACCACGTCACTGGGTTATTTTATAGCCAGAACTGCTCGCAAGATTGTGGTAGCAAAAACCAACCACAAGAATAGCGAGCAGTTCATACGCTGGTCGATGTACTCGATTAATCTAATAAATAGCGGACATGACGTAGGATGCGAGCGGCCAGGGGGCGTATTTTTTAAAAAAACGACCGCAAGTTTTCTTCGCTCGTTCAGACATAGAGGCGTGAACAGACCGCAAAGAGCAAATGGTTCATTTGAATAGCCACCCCTATTTTCTGGACGAACGACCGCAAATAGCATCCGGCTCTGAATCAGGCCCTAAGATCATTGACATTGAAATAAATTAGTTTAATTGGCATGCTAGTTAGAAAAGAAATGTTTACCTGTAGCTGACAGTTGAGGCACAGGTCACTATACAAGGGGAGAATAGGGTGAGAAAATAGAGGAAATGGAAATACAAACAATAAAGCAGAAACAACATAAATTCATGAACAATCTTTATAAAATAGATGTTTACAGAGTGAATATTTGGGAGAGGGGCATAAAGAGTTTTCCAGGCTTTTGGTGGCAAAAAACACCTAAGTGGTTTGAATTGGATCTGGTAGACTGGGATCTAGACCGTAGTATTAAAATTACAGTAAGGTTTGGGGTCTACACAACTTGGGCAAGGAATCTTTCTGGCGGGCACTAAGCACATGGAGGGCTCTGTTAGGCATAACCTGATAGCTATAGGTGGGCATAAGAGGGTTTTGGTGTAAAATTATTAGCCAAGTTATATTTAAGGGAGAGACAACAAAAGTAGTTTAATAACATAAATATATAATATATTGGGAAGGGGAGGTAAGCAGGAAACCACAGACTATAGTTTATGTGAGGCTCTTATCAAACTGATGGAGGTTATTGGTGTCACGGTCAAACCAAGAGGTACTACTAGATATAAATGGGCTTCCTAGCAACATTTGGTATGGACTCCATATTTAGCATGTTGACAATCACAATGTCAACAGACAAAAGATTGACACCAAAATGTGGAATGTCATAATGTTGACACATTCAAATTGTCGACACAGTTAAAATGTCACAATAGAAATTTTAGTGTTAGGCTTAAAATTAGATGTTAACATTATGTTCCAGTCAAGTTTTGGGAGTATCGACATTCTGCAAGTCGACACTGTGGTTGTCAACATGCCGGAATGCTGATATTTTGTCTATTGACATGTTGTCCCTGTCTACATTATGGTGCCTACATGACTGTCGACATTCTGATATTTGTCAATACATACCGAACTCATCAGTATTTGTCACTAGTCTTACAGAAATGTTCTTGCCAGCTGCTTGCTTTGCATGTGATTGGGCATACAGCTTATGTTTCTTTTTTGATTTCTTGACACTCATTGTCTATTTATCAACAGTCGTACAACAACTCAATCAGAGACACCAGAAATGGTCGACAATCCCCTATATGGACCTGTTAACAGTGGCTCCCACCCTCCACCAACGCAGTGTCGTCTGCCGAAACCTGAACCTTCCATTCGCACTTCTACCATGCGCCAACGCTCTATGACATATTCTTCTGTAGAA
This sequence comes from Taudactylus pleione, assembly GCA_031769625.1. Classification (NCBI taxonomy): domain Eukaryota; kingdom Metazoa; phylum Chordata; class Amphibia; order Anura; family Myobatrachidae; genus Taudactylus; species Taudactylus pleione. Next base: position 273,809 of record JAUIMM010001027.1, read on the forward strand.
AAGAAATCTGCTGTGTCTGACAAAGCTGCAGCTAAGAACAATCCACCAACTGCATCACATAATAATGTCAACCGTCCCGAACCTGCTCCATCTGTATCCAAGCCACGTCCTCCTCTGCCCGCCAAGAGTCAGGCTGCTCGTGATCCTCAGCACACCTAGTTCAAAGAATCTGTGCAGTACAAACAGTGGACACCGCAGATCATGTATTTTGTCAAGTTGTATCTGCTTCCTAAATGCACCAAGATCTCTTCCTGAACATTTTGGCTTTTCCAATAACAATTCCATCATTGACATAAGTTTGGATTATTTTGGAACATGCTTGCCAACTTTGTATAGGTGCTCTCAGGGAGATCCCGGAGTATGAGGTCTAGGAGGTGTTGTGGGCATGGTACCATGAAACGCTTCTCAATGGCTGGTCCCTTTCTGTACGATACTAGTATTAGAAAGCAGGGGGCGGGGAAACTCACCACAAATTGAAAATTCAAAACCCCAGACAGCCCTATTCCGTGGGAATGTGGGCAGGATCCAGAAAACGAGTCTGCTCTACTGGGAGTCCAATCTCGGAGAGGAGGCACGCCTGTTTTGAAATGGAAGATACATTTTATGCATTACTTCCATTTAGTACTTGAGAACATCATGTTGCAGAGTGTCTACTTAACTATCATAGATTGCTAACCCTGCAGGGGCAATATTGTATAATACAGAATAGCTTCCATGTGCTTGGATCAAAATGTTTACCTTAGCCACAGAATACAGAGGCACCATATCTGTGAAGTGTAGTTTTAAAAACCTATTACCTTAGTTTGTGCTTTGATTACTGAGATATGTAGATAGCAACATTTGGAATAATTTGCACTGTAGCTCTTAATTTATAGTGAGTACTGGACTGCTCATGGTAGACATGATAGTGCTAACTCACTACTGTGGTAGTCTCTGTAGTGGTGTTTGGCATGCAATCAAGGCACATCGTTCTGTAATGCAGTGTACTACTGATTGAGGGAAATCATTATGGTGTTAAGGTGGGTATCCACTACCCGATTAAAATGAGCAATTGAACAATATCGTTATCATTCAATCGTTCACAAATCGGTAATGAAATTGTCGAAAATGACCAGCGATGCGAGCTCCCTCTGGTCGTTTTTGACATCATCGCCTGAATATGCTGGTCAATCTGCCGATAACGACAGATTGCCCATGTTCATGGTTGAGGGAGGGTGTCTACACTGAACGACTTATCGATTACAATGCCGTAATCATGCAGCACAGACTGTGAAACGACTGTGCGATTACAATGTCGTAATCATGCAGTCTTTTCACAGTCTGCTAGTGGATGTGTCCCTTTACTTTTTAAGGGTCAAACCATCAGCGCAAATGCTTTTTTTTGTAACATCACACACTAACTTTTGTGCAATGACACCCTATTTTGTGGAATGGCGCATCATCGTTGGGGACCAATGTACTGAAATGTTTTATAAACATAAAAATGGCACGTAATAAAGACAGTCCCAATTGCCCTTAACTCGCATGATTAAGATAAGACATAAGTCTTCATCATCAAAGTTTATTTATAAGGTGCCATCAGTTCAGAAGCACCTTACAGGCATAAATCAAGGTAAACAGAACAGCATTTTAGAAAACTAAAAACTTGAACTGAACGTAGGGAGTGCTGATATTGTGAAAGCAGATTACACTTTAATGTGCCATTTTTACCGTTTGCAGTGTCTGGAGTCACTGTGAAGCCACAAATTTAGGAATAGATTGATTTCCAAGGATCGTGTAGTAGATGCTCACCTCACACTCGCCAAGATAAAGAATCTGGGCCTGATTCAGCAAGGATCGCTATTCTGCTAGAACGCACGCACCACAGTTGCTAATATATCAGTGGTGAAATGCGAATGTTTGCAATCGCATTGCAATCACAGTTTACCATAATGACGCCCACTTCCCCTTACACACATCCGTATACTAGGGCAACATAGCAAAATAATCGGTAACATCTGACCCATACGCACAGTTAAGGCAGGTCAGTCCTCACTCAGGAATTGCTTACTCCAGCGTATGCTATGAGCCCTCATGCTGCGTATGGTATTGCAGTGGATAATTTGTGCAGGCCCCTGTAACAGTGTTGCATCACACTGGCACCTTTCATTCGCCCGACCACCCACAAACGGCACTTCCTGTCAGTCAATGTGCTCAGGGTCTGTGTAGTCTCTGCAAACGCATTTCCCACTTGCTAGTTCGCGCACTGCGATGCATACACATGCAATTAATCGACTGATTGCATGCGCCTTTGCTACTGCGATCTTTGCTGAATCAGGCCCTCAGTGCGGATTTGTACTTTTTGCAGTTTATAATTGGCCTTTTTTTACTTACATTGAGTCATATGACACATTATTTGAAGTACAGGTTGAGTCTCCCATATCCAAATATTCCGAAATACGGAATATTTTTAGCATGACTGAGATAGTGAAACTTTTGATTTTTGATGGTTCAATGTACACAAACTTTATTAAGGCACACAATTATTAAAAATAAAGTATAAAATGACCTATAGGCTGTGTGTATAAGGTGTATATGAAACATAAATTAATTTCAAGTATGTACACAAACTTTGTTTGAGCCACAAAATTATTGAAAATATTGTATAAAAAAAACTACATTCAGGCTGTGTGTATAAGGTGTATATAACACATAAATGCATTCTGTGTTTAGATTTGGGTCCTATTCCTAAGACATTTCAATATGGTATGCAATCATTCCAAAATACGGAATATTCCGATATCCAAAATACCCCAGGTCCCAAGCATGTTGGATATGGGAGACTCAACCTGTATTGCATATGAAAAAAACGTAATTTCCCATTAGAATCTGATTAAGCATGATTCATAACCTGAACTTTAGTTTTTTTACCATTCCACAAAAGACAACTGGATTTATGAGTCTGCAATTAATTGTTGAACTGACAAGTTTGATGCTCAGTGTTTTTTTTTCTTTAACCGGATGAAACCCGACTATTCCTATGTGTAAACCATGTGATAAAAGACCCTTCAACTATGACTGCACTATTTGTTCTGGTCAGAAATACCTTGAACACTGTAATTCTTGGACTTTATAGTGTGTAATGCCCAATTTAGTGTGATAAAGTGACCCATCTATGCACCCCTGTTACATGTCTGCTGATCTCACGTGTACACCATCAGAGAGAGGGCCTGATTCAGTGATGGTGAGGGATTTGCTCATGCGCGGGATCGCTCACAGTGCCTCCAAGCCACAGCATGATTGACATGTTGCAGCTGTTTTGAGGTGGGGCGTAGGCGGTGACAGTTTTACAAAATGGCATCGCCCCCATTTTGTAGGCATGCCGATGCCAGGATCTGCGTCCTTCGATGTAGATTTCCTGGTCCCAGCAGAGGATTTCCGGCGGCTATTCTGAGTAAGCTTAGGATCTGCAATGCCAGCAGTGGGCGTCTTTTGCCTTCAGGCGCCTTCTGCAGCATTAGCATTTTTATGCATTGTAGCTGCATCCAAAGACGCAGCAGTGATGAAAGCTTTGTCTGAACAAACAAAGAGCTTTATGGATAAATCTAAATTATACACTTTTTTTTTTTTTTTTTAGGTACAAATCCTTTTCTTGTGCAAAGCTATTTTTTGATCACGTATATGTATGAGAGAGAGAGAGCACTATTCAGCATTATTGTAAATATGAAGGATTTTACTATTTGTATATGTCTCTGGAAGAATATAATATATAAATGTGAGCAGTGTGGAAATTATTAATAGAAATAAATAATTAAAAATTACACTTTGGAGTCATTTTAATATTGATAATGGTGCGTAAATTATTTTTTTTTAAAAAATGAATAAACAATATATGGTTTGTAAGCCTTTTACTTACTTTTATAATCTTGAGATTGTATATATTTGCTTAGTAATGGTAATTATACAACAATTATCCATTATATTTTGGTCGCTGAAGGCAGTGTTTAATTATTATTAACTTTTATTTCTAAAGTGCCACAAAGTGTATGTAGTGCTGTACAGGGTAAATATAGAAACATTCACAGTAACAGAGCATAAGTACAATACACAACGGCAGACCATAGCATAGATACACCACCACATGCTGGGTAGAACAGAAAGCAGAGACAAGGGTAAGGCAACACGCTGAAGCTAGCAGGTGCATACAGAGGCGAGTCATGGGTGGGAATGAATATAAGTGACCCTGTATCCAACGTATGGGCCTGATTCAGCATGGATCGCTATTCTGCTTATACGCACGCTACTTCATTGCTAATATCAAATGATATTTAAATGTTTGCATTCGCATTGTGATCGCAACCTAACATAAGGACGCCCACTTCCCCTTACTCACATCTGTATACTAAGGCAACATAGCGAAACAATCGGTAACATCGAGTAACATTGGATCCATGCGCACAGTTAAGGCAGGTCAGACTTCACTCTGGAATTGCTAACTTCTGCGCACGCTATGAGACCTCAGGAGGCGTCTGGTATCACAGTGGCTAATTTATGCACGCCCATGCAACGGTGTTGTAACGCACTGGCACGCCTGTGTTTGCCTGAGTCACCCCCCCCCGTCACCACCCACAAACAGCACTTCCTGTCAATCACTCTGCCATGAGTCTGCGTATCTTCTGCGAACGCAGTTCTGAACGCAGCATCTGGCTCACGCACGTGCGCTGCATACGCTTGCGCAGAACACAACAATTGGCCAATTGCATGTGTATTAGCAACTGCGTTCTTCACTGAATCAGGCCCAGAGTGAGAGTTGTTAAAGAGACAAAGGCGAGGAGCCCTACCTGAAACAGCTTACATAGTAAGAAGAAGAATTGATTATCTCTTTTTAAATGATCGTCATTTACACCTTATACATGATACTTCAATAGGATCGATCACGTGGTCTGACCATGCTCCAGTTTTTCTTTCACTCTCTTTTCCTCAGCGCTCGTGCAACCCTTGGTCCTGGCGTTTTAATGAACTTCTTTTACAAGACACATATTGTAAGTCCCAGACAGAGTCCTCTTTAGACTCATATATTGAACAGAATGACCAGGATGACCAGGATGACATTTCCAAGGTAATGGTTTGGGAGGCACATAAATGCATTCTACGGGGCACATGCATCCAATTAGGTTCTTATTTAAAAAAACAAAACACAACGTAGAGATGCCCTTCTCGCTGAGATCAAATCCCTGGAAACTCCCCATAAAGCCTCTTTGTCCCCACATTACTATGCCAAGTTGGAGGAAGCTAGGTCTGCCCTCCATAGACTTTCCATTGATAAAATCAAATTGTCCTACCGCAAATGCCATAGTCGTTTCTATCAATGGGGCAATAAGCCGGGTAGGATGTTGGCTAAGGCATTACGTGAGCAGCGCACAGTCACATTCAAGCGATAAAAGACGAACATGGTCAGACTCACAATGAAACTAATCGAATCGCTGAATCCTTTTGTTCTTATTACACTAAACTAAACAATTTAAAGAATTCAGGCCATCTCAATATACCTTCAATCACTTAATTACCCTACACTTTCTCAGGAGGAGGTTAACTCTTGATTCGCCTTTTCTTGTTGAAGAGGTAGACCGAGCGATTTCCTCTTCCCCGGCTGGTAAAAGTCCTGGCTCGGGTGGCTTCTCTACAGCCTACTACAAGGCTTGTAAGGGTAGACTGGCTCCTCTCCTGACTCGTGCCTTTAATTCGATTTAAGACAGAACTCATTTCTCCAAACAATCGCTGGAAGCTCATATCACTGTCCTACCTAAGGAAGGTAAAAACCCCACCTTATGCCCGAGTTACAGGCGCCTCTCACTCCTAAACATTTAGCTTTTCGCTAAACTCCTAGCCAACCGATTCAAATTCCTTTTACCGAAACTGATCCATGATGACCAAGTGGGTTTTGTCTTGGGTTGCGAGGCTAGGGACAACACCACTAAAGTTATTAATCTAATACACCACGCTTCTCTCTAATCTTCACAGTCTATCATTTTATCGACTGACGTAGAGAAGGCTTTCGACTGACGTAGAGAAGGCTTTTGACAGGGTTGACTGGGAGTTTGTCGAGCCTTTTATGCCATTTGGGTTTGGGGTCTGCTTGGCTACATAGAATTTTGGCTTTATACGATGTTCTCTCAGTGAAAATCAGGATAAACGTGTCCCTCTCTGATTCATTCGCTATATCGAATGGCACGAGGCAGGGGTATCCACTCTCCCCTTTTTTATTTGTTCTATGTATGGAGGCTTTGGCAAGGGCCATTCGACTTAATGTGAACATCTCTGATATCCGCACAGGTGGTCAAGAGCATAAACTACCCCTCTTCACAGAGGACCTTCTCGTATTAATTACAATCCGATTACTTCCCTTCCCAACCTTCTACTAGAATTCCAGAAATTTGGTATGCTTTCAAATTTCAAAATGAATCACTCCAATTCTGTAGCTATGAGCTTGACTGCACCTCCTTCCTTGGTAAACTCTTTGAAACCGTCTTTCTCCTTTGTCTGGCACCCAACTAGACTTAAATATTTGGGAGTCTATCCAACCAAAGATCTTTCCCAACTGTTCTCAAATAACATCACGCCTTTACTACAAACTATTCGTAATGATTATAAAATCATGGTTTGTGGAAATGGAGCGTCTCATTCGTAGGTTTGTTTGGCACAATTCCACATCACATTTTAAGCATGCTATTCTATATCGTCGTAAACGCGATGGTGGTTTGCAGCTTCCCCACATCACTAGTTATTATCATGCTATCATGCTTAATCGGGTTCTGGAGTGGACTTGAGAAAGGGTTTCAAACAGTCTAGCTCAGGCTATAGAAATTATCCCTTGGCTTCCCAGACTCCCAACTGTAACGCACCCCACTAGAACACCCACATTACATTGCTGGAAGAAACTGCAACGTCTACTCCATATTTCGTCTATTGTTTCCCCTCTCACATCCTTTCCAGGCAACTCTGATTTCTCATGAACTTTCCTTTAAAAACTGTCTGACTAATGGCCGCTTTAGACTGGGTCAGATGGTTTGCTCGTCAGGGGTGTGCCCTTTCGCAGAGCTCCAGGAATCTTGGGACTTATCCCAGTCTGAATTTGGGAAATACCACCTAGTACGATATTTCATTACCTCCTCGTGCAAGCTTTCTGATCTCACTAGGACCCCCACTTTATTTGAGTCTTTATGTTCAGCCTCTCAAACTCCATCTCATACTATATCCGCATTATATTCATTAATTATTGGAAACTTGTTTAAATTGCCCCCTTTATTCACAAAAGTATGGGAAAAAGAACTCCGAGATATAGCTCAGGACATAGATTGGGAGATATGTTTTTGTTAACACCTTTGCTAGTTCATCTTGTATAGCTACTCTCGAAACTCTTTACAAAGCTCTATCCTGCTCGTATAGACACCCTGTACTTCTAAAGAATTGCTGGAGATGTAATTCTTCTCCGGGCAGTCTTCTTCACATATGGTGGGACTGTCCTTCCCTAGTCCCATTTGGTTGAATGTGTTTGAGTGTTCTGAATCAATTGTTGTAGGAGAGGTGCCTAGAGACCCTGGATTCTGGCTTTTGAACATATCATCCTCCATACAATAATTCCTTATTAAGGCATTTAAACAATGCGGCTAAAGCTGTCATTCCTGTTTTGTGGAAATCTACCCCCCCTCCTTCCATTAAAGACTGATTTAAGAGGATAGATTATTATATGTATATGGAGGACATTATATCCTTCGCTAAAGGAAGATCTTCTGACTTCACTGCCATCCGGCTCCCTTGGCTGGTGTTTAAAGACTCTGCACTATACAATAATTTAATGGTTTACATTCTGTATCTGTTTCTTCTTGACTCTAATATATTTTATTGTGGTGTACAGTAGTCCTCTCTGGACGACGATAACTTGTTCCCTTTAGTTACCCTCTTTTTCTCCCGTACAATCCCTCTTTCCCCTCTGACTCTCCTTCTCCTGATTTCCCTTTTTCTTGTTTATTCTTTTCTTTTTCATATTCTTTTTGTTTTTTGATTTAATGTGTATTTTTGATGTGACCATTATCATATATTTGATTGGATCATTCCATTTTGAATAATACAATGTCAGTATCTCTACCTTTTTATATGTGTTTATTTCGTCTGCATTTGATTGGTCTGTGGGGTTGCATCCCATATGCAACCCACAGTAATTATCAAGATTTGCTGGGCACTTGGCAGCAGTAGTAGCACATGGTTGAATAGAGTATGACAGGGTTTGGATGTTAGCATCACGTTATGGGATGCCCTCGTCTCCCAAATCTGTTCCACTGTAGATGTAAATGTTGCAAAGTACTCAAGGAATTCCTTCACCTGTAAAAACATATTGTGCAACAGTACTATAAGCTCCATTTATGGAAAGTACTGAAATAAGACATGGTAGACAGACTGAAAAAATTACTTGTAGGAAATAAATATATAATCATCAATAAAGAAACTGAGTACTACATGTATGCTTGCTGACAAAGATCAATACTATGGGCCTGATTCAGCATGGATTGCAGCTGCGTAGTTGCACACAATGGACCTGCAAAAATATGCTTATGTCTGCCAGCGCTCAGCCAGCATAGAGACGCCCACTACTGCCTTCTGACATCCGTAATACCTCGCAGTCCTGCGTATATATCGGTAACATCGGCCCCTCAACCACAATCAGGCCCGCCAAGAGCTGTGGCGGGCCCCGGTAATAGGGGGTGTGGCCTAATAGTGGGAGGCGTGGCCACGTCCCCTTGCCGATAGAAAAAAAAAAAGATTTGCAGCGGCGCGAAGCGCTGGGGAGGGGGAACGCTCTGAGCCCCCTCAGCCCGGCGCAAAGCCAGGCGGGGCGCGATCAGTGTGATCGCTCCCCCACACAGGCATAGGAGACTGCTGTGGCTGCTCCTCAGCAGCCACGAGCAGTCTCCAACTGCAGCTCAGCACACACTGTGTGCTGGGCTGCTGTGAGGGGGGGGGGGCGGCGCCGGACCCGGGCCCCCGCCGGGCCCCTCAGAAAGCCCGGGCCCGGGTAATCTGTACCCGCTCCCCCCCCCTCTCGGCGCCCCAGACCACAATTACAGCAGCTTTGACTTGTCTCAGAAATTGCAAGTCTTGTCGCATGCAGTGAGTACACAATCTGCGTAGGCAATCACAGTGGCTAATTTATGCACACCCATATAACAGGGTTTAGGCGGACAGGCACGCCTGCGTTTCTGCAACCACTCCTATCACCACCCCCCAAACGTTCACGGCCTGTCACTCACTCTGCGATGGAGTCCACAGTGTGTACGTAATCGCAGTGCGGTGCTTACGCAGTACATAACAATCGGCCGATCTGCGTACTCTGTTGCAATTCGCGATCCATGCTGAACCAGGCCCTGTGAACGGTTCACTCTTTATGAGAAATGGGCGTCTCTAGGTGGTGAGCTAGCAAACGCATGAAACTGTTCTGTCTCATGGGAGTGTTATGGGTGTGTAGGCCGGCTTCATTGCTCGATCGTAGTGTGAGGAGGGTGATGGGATGCCTGTTTCAGACTTATCTTTTGCACCCAGCATAGGGTGGGTGCAAGTCCAGATACTGATGATGTCTGCAGATGTAATAACAATGGCCGAGATAGGCTTTAACATACAGTTGCTCTGATTTTTAGTACACACAGATTCTCGCATTAGAGCAGTAAAGTATGCAGGGTACAGCACCAGAACGGAAAAGTTGGTGCAATGTGTACGACTCAGAATTGGATCAATGTATCTGAACATGCAGCAAGCAACAGCAAGGAAAATATAACATATCTAAAAGGGAGCTAGTCTAATCATGATATTGTAAAAATATCTCCTACATGTCATACTATTGAGATCTCATATTTGGAACCCTTTTGGGCCAATAGATTCTTTCCCCACAACAGTGCTGTACTGGAGACTTTGCTCAGGCCAGCCGGCCAGGAAACTCTGGGCATTAAATGGTTATCAACTTTGTGCATGCTGAAAATCTGAATATCGACATTTTGGTGTCAGCATTCTGACTGCATACCCCATAGGCCCCAATGACTAATAGTTACTCATCGGGTGTGATATACTTGTGCAGCTATTTTTCTTTTTGTCTGTGATCTCAATGTGTGCAGGGTTGTAAAGGTGAAATAGCTATGCACAATCACTGATTATTTGTATCTTTTGACCACCCCCTGGTAAAATTGAAATTGTATAAGACATATAGGGTTTGATTCTCCCCTCTCTGGAAGGATCTCACAACGAGCGGATCAGAGGCATACGCATATTCACTTGTGGTTGAGTGGGTGTAACTGGGCGATCGCACTTAAGTGTACCATGAACGTGTAGACGGAACTGCACACTATTCAGAGGTGAATTCAGACGCATCTCTTCCATTACAGATGGGGCTCATGCCAATCCACACTGATCGTGATGATGGCTACTTACACAAGTTGATGGACGCAGCTGCTCACTCTGAATATAGGTGATCAGCATTTATTTTCCAGCATGCATCGTGGATAAAAGTCACATGTAGATTAATAATGTTAAAGAAAAAACTACACATTCGATGGACCAGCTTTCTCAGCTTGCCTTTAATTAGGAAAAACATTCTACCATGTTTTTTTCAAGAGCGAATAGAAGAGACAGTCAGAAAACTGATATACAGTACACAGGGAAAGCTCACATAGCTGACATGGTATGATGAATACAGTGCTTTTATTATTTTTTCCCATCCATGTACCACCATCCACTGTAATAAATGGAGCAATGTGCTTTTGTTCCTGTACCTGTGTGTAATCACCATTCTGTGCTCTGTTGTCCTGCCTGTATAGTGTGAGTACACGTGGAGAGGAATAGTTACATTGCATTTGGCATCTGCATAAACAAAGGCGTGGAGATATAAAAAAAACCCAAAATGATAAAATTCTACTCGACCCTGTTCCAAATGATTGTAGCAAATGATATAGTTTGCCTCAGTAGACCCACTTTGCGGGTCATCCCCATTACATTGCATCCTTTCCTCTTTTCATGCTATTTATTCTGTCCACATTCCAGAAGGGTGTTATATCATTATAGTTCTATTACCCAGGACCAGACCACTGCAGCATTCTATTTATCCCAAGGACACCTCAATCATCCCTGCATTATCTGCGAGACCTTGCATAAATCCATCTTTCCATCATCTCTGGTAACACTTTGGGGGGAATTCAATTCAATGCGAATTCAATAGCATTGGGAGGGAGCACCCAGAGCTATTCAATTCAGCGCGTTAAGTCTGAGAATGCCGATGCTTGCGACTTAACCTGGATGTTTAGGCACGAGAATCCGGCATTCTCTGAGTAAAGTGCCGGGCACGCGGCTGTTAGCGCCAAGCTAAGCAGGAAAACATTGCGGCTGGCACTTTTGTCGGATTTCTCCTCGCATCCCAAGGGGGTTTGCGAGAAGAAATCCTTAGCCCGCCCAAACACCACATTAAATTGCACAACTTCGGGAGCTCCCTCCCGGGGCTATTCACCATCGCCTTGAATTCAATTCTCCCCCTTGTCTGCTAATGACTGGACCTTGAGCAGGTTTCCTTTCTATCACACTGGGGACGGGATGTACTTTCAAAGAAAAGTAATCAAACCTCCAAATACTGCTGTTTTCTGAGGTCTGACTGCTCTCCCTATATGTTTCAAGTTCCAGAAAGTGACCAGTGTACCTAATAGGCAACACCATATCTAGATGGCACTGTCAAATAGAACCCTCTGGGTTTATTTTTGCATCATTCCTCGATAGGGATCAGATTCCTTCTAGGGTCCCCCGTGGCCTACATATGCTCAGAAGGACTAACGGGTCATAAACCCGTTAGTCCTCATACCGCAAAGGACAGCTGTGTGTACCGGTTTTAATCGCAAAACTACATGCATACTGAATTAAGTTGCTATGCATGCGTTAAGTGGCGGGATGTATCGCATTTAAAATGCGAAGCTTGATACATCCCAACCTGGACATTATCATTATGGTCAGTTTGTCTATACTCTATAATATCACCATGAGTTGTGATTACATTGGGAGCCCTGACTGATTATTTAAATCATACTCCTATGAGCTTATTTAATATGCATGATGTTAGCGCCAGTTGTTTAATGTTTGAATTATAATAAATGTATTTTATTTATAAGCCATCCAATAGTCATCTCACATTATCTTTGGGTAGAATTTTAGAGTAGCATTGTCTATAACTTTTTCGTGCATTATTACCCCACAATACAGCCACCAGGATCAGTCTATACCTCCCCTAACCTCTTCACAGAAAAGGGCTTGCCGTAGGCCGCATAAATAACCCACTTCGAGAGACTACACTTATTACTCTCCAATACATTATGCCCATAATATAATCAACATGATTTTTCTCAGTACTATGTCGGGCCAGAATGATTTGTTTAAATACTTCCCAAAGCATGGTCTGGTCATGAACTAGTTTTCGCAGACATTGCAGACCCACGATTTAGGCAAAGGCGCTTTCTATGGAGGCTAAACGATCAGATTATTCAATACTCACCTATGGACATAAATTTACACTGAAATCAGGAGCAAACTCTCTTATGCGACACGCACAAGGCTGTAATGTATGGTAATGAAATGAGAAGAGCATTTTTGTGACCTATTCAGAGTTGCTCACACACTGGTTTGCAACTGCAGTTCTCTCCCCTTCATGTATGAGAGTGATTCAATAAATAAGGTAACAAGACCTCTCATTGTGTAAACGTATTCAACGCGTACATTTACGTGTAATCAACAGTATGGCCTTGGTACAGATTATTTTTCCACATAGTCTCCATACTTGTCTAAGCATTTGTTCCGATGGTACACCAAGGCATCTATCCTGGCATAGAAGAAATCTGCGTCAAACGCCTGAACATGACGGCTTGCTGTACTTCACCATCAGTTGGGAATCGCCTTCCACCCAGGGGCTTCTTCAATGGTCCTAAGAGATGGAAATCACTCGGTGCCAGGTCAGGGCTGTAGGGAGGATGGTCCAGTACCTCTCAATGGTTAGCACTGTAAAAACTCACGCATGCAGTTGGCTGAGTGTGGCCTTGCGTTACCGTGCAGAAATACGATGCCTGTTCGCAGCAACAGTTAATTTTCAACAAATTGCCCTCCGTAACCGGCTCAATGTGTCACAATAGCGGATAGCATTCACAGTATCTCCCTTGGTGAGGAAATAAACAAGCATGCCCTTGTGGTCCCAAAACACGGTCACCATGACCTCCTTTGCTGATGGAGTTGTGTTGAATTTCTTTGAAGGTGGGGATGATTTGTGTTTCCATGCCATGGATGATACACCCACCTTTCACCTCCTGTAACAATACGCTGCAGGAGCTGCACTCCCTCCTCTTAGGATGGGATTGTTTCTCGTGCAGTTGACTCAATACCATTGGTTTAGTGAACTTCGGTGAGTTGCTTCAGTACCCAGCGAGCGTGAACACTTTTCCCTGTACCCCAGTTGATCATGAACGATGTTGTGCACAGCACCCACTGAGATGTTCAGTTCGTCAGCAATATCACTAACTCAAATGTCCTACTGAGTCAGACCTTCAAGGTGGCACAAATTGTCATCTGTGGTGAACGTGTTTGGCCAATCTTGAACGTCTGTCCTAACGTTATCAAAGGCAGTGCACCAAACCCAAACCTGTTTCCGTGACATGATGTTATCACCGTACACCAAATGTGCCTTTTAGACGCAGAAATCTGATCACACTACGAACCTCAATATTTTACCATGTTTCCGCCAGCACCACCATCTTAAAAGTGATGTTGGGACAGTATGACTGATATGAGGCGCAGTCTAGTGGCCATGAGGGGAAGCAAATGTCAACCTGCTCTGGCCTGGCGGGAAATTGAAATGAATTAGAGAACATTACACAAGTGAGGGAGTCTTGTTACCTTACTTATTTATCCACCATCATACCTGTGTCAAAAGCGGCTGGAATCTGCCTGTAGGCGCTGCTTCACTGGGAGAGCAAAAAAGCAAAAATACTACATATCTGAATAACAATTCCTTTGACACATCCAGGGTCCGCTTAGCCTACATATGTTGTTGCTCCATTACCACCCATTCATCTGCAAGTAGAGATGCAACTGAAATGGGTAGGACATTGAATTGTCCGTAGTTGCTCAAAATTGTGTAAGCAGGTCCCAACACGTGTGCAGTTGTTAAAAATCCTGAGATCTGACTGCAGGTGGACTTTTGTGCATCACTGAATCAGACCTTTTTTTATCTGAGCAGCATAGGAACAGAGCGCTCGCAACCGGGTCGATGGCAGGCTGTTGTGCGCATGCGCAAGACCCGGATAGTGAGGGCACTCCGTCGCTCAATGTCTCGTACCAAAGGGGGCGTGCTGTCGATATTGAGTGACAGCACGTCCCCTTTGGTGGGCGGGCCAGGGGTGTGGCTGCCCAGACGGAGGTGTTCCCATGGGAACGCCTACCGTCTGCGGCCGGCCCCACTGACATCACAAGTGATATCAGTGGGAGAGCTTTCGGCTCTGTTAGAGCTGAAAGCTCTCTGGGGCTTGCGGCAACGAGACCCTACCACAAGGGTCTCGTCGCAAGCCCGATGGTCTTGATCATCAGCTATGCGAGCGGCCAGGAGGCCGCTCTAAAAAACAAGTAGGCCGGCCCTGATTTAGAGCGAGCGCTCTGTCAGGGCGTCCGGCTAAGAATCAGGGCCAGAGTGTGCAGAGAGCGGCAGCAGAACACCTGCCAAAAGGTGAGGGGGTGCAGAGACGCAGTGAGGGTAGCTATGAGAGGGGTCTGTGTAGATAGTTATGAGAAGAGGGTGGCAATGGGAAGGATACAATGGTGGTATTAGGGCGATATGAAGGGGCAATGAGAGAAAGAAGTTTAGCAATGGAAGAGATATGATGATGGGCAAACAGTAAAATATTGAGCAGCAATTTCATCTTTCATCTTTAGATCTAATTATATTAAGCCCAAAGAGTGACCTTTGCCATACATTGAACTACTACAGCAAGCTCTGTTGGGAGAGAGCGTTAGACTGATGATCTAAAGGTCCTTGGTTCGATTCCAGGCTTCTCTGCTTGATGCCCCTCCCCAATTGATGATACAGGAAATAGGATTTTATTTTTTGTACTCTCTGTAAACTAACTTCCTCGAAGTCCATCTGGAGACGCAGCAATCTCTCCGTGATATATTCTTGTTTCTCTGGACTGCTCCTTTTTTCTTTTGCGATATTCTGTTTATAGCATTATGTTCTTTCGCCATACGTTTTTGCTAAACAAATAAACTGTGGATGCAGTGGAGGTGGGAGGGATTAGAGGTGGCAGAGTTGTTTTTTACTGGTTCCATGACAAACTACTACTGCTGGACTCTAACCCAGCTGTAAGTACTACAGAAGTGTCCCCCATATAGATGATAGAGGGAAAAAAAAAAAACATTGTCCCATGACAATCCCCCAAGGAACATCCTCTGCATGCGGGCAATACCTTGCTGATCGTCATAACGTGGACCCTGATGGTGTGAGCCCACGTCACACAAGAATGGATACACCTTGGTTGTTACTGTGCTCAGTGTTTTAAATTTCTAGTTTTTTGTAGTTATATTTGATGAATTTATAGAAAAAGATAGCAGATTAAAGAGAAAAGGTAAGTAGTCTGAAGCGAGACATAATATCAAGTTTATTTACAAGGTTGCTTGTGCAAACCAGCAGAACAGAATAAATAAAAACACAACAGGCATGGCACAGAGGAACCAATAACAATAATGGGGTATACGTTATTATGAGAAATGGAAATTGCTACAGCTGTATGAATTGGTGTAGAATTAGTCTACTATTACCGATCAGCAAACACATGGGTCATAGGGAACAGACCTGTCTTTTACTTGTGAAGGAATGTACAATATGATCACCTTAAAGTTGCCAAAAACACTTCAATAAAAACTGGTACAGTTTGACCAATAAGCTTTTTTGGAATTTTGTTTTACAGATTCATGCTGCTTTATGGCAGCTGTATTTACGAAACCCGATTAAAATGATTGTGGCACTATACACAGTTAAAGGCAAATATGGGTGGGGGTCATACATTTTGTTTAATCAACTACTATATAAACCTTAATTCTCTATCAGCATACAATCATCTTCAAAGTTAAAGTGCCAGGTAATCCATGTAAAACAGGACATAAACAAACATGCTGCTTTGCTATGCTTGCTTTAGAGGTATTCAGAAGACCTGAACAGTAGAAAATAGACATGGAACATGCATGTGAAATAATGCAGCATGGGTATGTCCTGTGTCCTGGTTTATACGGCCGATTGGGTATCCCTAGCCATGAAATTGGTGCATTTCATGTGTCCATATATAAATAGCTCCTCTGTAACTATCCAAGTCTTGATGGACCACTTCTAATTTGCTGACTCAGCATTCCTATCCAATATCTTATAATAAGAACAGCTTGATCTGTTGGAAAGTAGTTCAAATATTTTAGATTTAACTTTTACTCCATAATTTCTATGGCACAGTGTTCAAACGGAGGGGGAAAACACAAAAGAGCACCAAACAATAAATACTGCTTCTTGGTGCCTGCTCTCCCAAGCAAGGTTCTACATACACAATACAGAGTGAATATATGTTTTGCTTTGAAAGTCTTTTTATATGCCTGTACTTCTTGTGGACTGCTCAAATAGAACAAAAGTCCGGTCTAGAACATTTGTATTCTTGCTGTGAATCATGACAGTATATACTTTTTATTGTAATTACAAATATGCTTGCAAGAAGCAATCCAGTGAAATTGTAGTCTGAAGCTACTGCGGTCTGCAATATCGCTAAGCAGTGTGAATTCTTGCCTGTAAACCAAACTTTTCTTAAATTGTGAAGGTGCTTCCATGCAGTGGCCAAATTCCCTTGTACAACAACAGTATTCCTAAGAAGTGATAAAGTACTTTTGTCTGAGTGATTTAAAATATTTAAATTGTGCTCCTTTAAAAAAAAATAAAAAAAATTAAAGTATACAATATTAAACAGAATTTTCACCTGTATGGGCCAATCACATTTTAGGAAGATCTAGTAGTATTAAACATACAATTTCCTTTAACAAACCTAATCGACATTCACTAAAATGTCAAAATAAATCTTTAAGTTCAATAGCCTGAAAATTGTTCCTATAATTACATATCTTACTAGAGGGATACTGTGAACATACAATCCTAATATATCTTCTTGATCATATACTCCCTGCTGTATCATACAACTAAATGTACCACAGGTTACTTTCAAACCACCACACTGATAACCTACTTGGACACGATAAAACTCACACACATCTCATATTTTCCTACATGTCATCTAGTCTGTGCGTCTCCCAAACAGCACTACATACTGCTTGCAGTATGAGTTATTAATGTGGTTTTACCCCGAATGTGCAAAGACCTCTGTCCCCCATGGTTTTGACAATAGGGAAAGTAAGCAGAGAAGTGCATCTCCGCTTGAGAAGGAAGAATATCAACCCAAACATGTTTTGATGTGGTCCTATGTTTTTTAAAAACACCCAAGTGATTAAAATAAAAGATAACTAATAGTGTTAACACAAGTCATAAGTAGATCATTAAAATTAACTTTTGTTTGACTTGCCCTAACCATCTCACCTATCTCATTACCATACATTTGTTGATAATTTCTCATTACATATTAAAATAGCTTCTAAATAGCAAGTTTAAAACTTTAGGACTGCCGAAAGCTTTATACATAACAACCAAAACTATATTTAGTCAAGAATGAACTAAGTAAGTTTGTCTGATCACACCCTTTGTAAAGCAATAACCTGGGAGCGATGATTATCAAAAACATTTAATTAAAAGAAAAATGGTATTAAATTGCAAAACTTTTTAATGGATTGTAAACTAAATGAATTGGGGTTAAACAAACAGTTTGGAGAAGATACATTACTTGTTATTTAGCATTGGTAGCTATTGTGGGGGTTTCTCTGAATGAATTGACCACACAAAAAAAAACCCAACCCAAAACAAAAAACCTATTACCACCTAGGCAACATCTGTTCTTTCACTAGCATTTCCATAATGCAGGATTGAGGACAGGTGAGAGGGATACACCTGAAGGGTTACAGGGGCTCTCTTCTAAGCATGTACAGAAATCAGGGTGCTCAGGAATGAGGCCTACTTATGATGACTGATTTAATTCATGAGAAAAGTCCAGTAGATTTATGGAATAGCTATGTGCCTATGTAACACTGTAAACACTTCATTTGTGGAGTTTTGATGTATTTAGCAGCAATGTGCCACACCCAAATTTCCATCCCAAGAGGAAGAAAGACCAGAAACTGTTCAATCTAATTTTGGTAATTGCATCACTTACTGAAGTACGTGTGGGGATCTATCCGGCACCAAATGAATAGAACAATGTTCCTACATGGGAAAGCCATATAGTAGCAATTTAGAAGAAGTAAAGCATATTTAAAGTGCATTTTATATATAGATAGCTTTAAATGGGAAAAAGATACCACTAAAACATTTTAATTTGCTTATGAGTGACACATCACGACCAACTGTTCAGGATGTTTGGTATAACAGATTATTTGCTTGTTAGCAAGTCCAGAAGCTGCTTGCACCCGTCAGGACCCTCCACACCGGAACATAAAACTTTTGAACGTATCTTAGAACATGAAGAAAGATTTCCCAGCGGATCCATTTAAACTGATTTAAAAAAAAAAAAAAGGTTCAAGTCTTCATTTTACCATCTCTATACAGTAGGCTCTTAACAGTGAAGATATATTCAGTCCTATAATATTAAAGCACTTAACAGTTTCTTCGTTCCACAGCAATTTAGGAGTGATGAGCGCCCCCTGCAGGCTTAGTGCACAATCCCACTGTCTGCACATCACAGCTTTTGAACTTGGCTTTGGTGTAGAGAATCCAGCGCTGTTCTAAGCAGGACTCAGGCCCATTGGAAACATCTCGAGTAGCTGGGGGACACTTTCTCACCAGTGTAGACTGTCTGGTCTGGTCACGAATGTAGTCAAAAGTCAGACCACAACACTCCTTTGCTTCCTTTGTCCACGCTGACCACGTAGGCACCAGAGGGAGACCAGGCAACGGCATTAATAGAGGAACTGTAAGGAAGAAGAGGCTGAGTAGCACAAACTTCAAATACCACTTACAAACAAAATCTATTAAACATATGCTAAATCAGATTTGACTGCCTGGTAGCCAAAGACTTTGTGTGTTAGATTCCATTAAATCAGGGCAATATACTTACAACAATACTAAAGACACTTGGAAAACATTCTGGTAGAACACTAGAGGGTAAATTTACTAAAGTGAGACTTTGTAGAAGTGGAGATGTTGCCCATAGCAACCAGATTCTAGCTATTATCTTCTAGAACAGTGTTTCCCCAACCTCAGTCCTCAAGGCACACTAACAGTCCAGGTTTTAGTTATATACATGCTTCAGCTCAGATGGTTAAATCAAAGTTACCGAGGTACTAATTAAGACACCTGTGCTCAAATATGGCTTTCCTTAAAACCTGGACTGTTAGTGTGCCTTGCGGACCGTGGTTGGGAACCCCCTGTTCTAGAAGGTGCAAATGTTAAGTAGAATCTGATTGGTTGCTATGGGCAACATCTCAAATATACCCCTAGGTGTAAACTTTAGCTATCATCTTCTATAATGTACTAGATAAATGATTGCTACAAATATTATACATTGATATGGGCAAAACCTTAACTTTTCCTTTTGCTGCATCCTGAAGTTAATAGGTCTACTGTCTTACCTGTGCTGCTTGCCAAGAATTTTCTCCACCTTCCCAGTCAACACATTCCAGAAATAGAGAGTCCCCTCCGCTGAGCCAGCTGCCACATAACTACCATCAGGGCTGAATGCACATGATATAGCGGTTAGGCACATTTGACTCTGTATACAGATTGATAAAATGAACCCCCTTACTAAAATCTGCCTCTGTTTACGGACTCACAGAGCCAGCTTGCCCTGGAGCTTATGGCAGTGGAGGACACCCTAATCAAGAAGATTACGCTGCATCAAAAAATTAGCAAATCACTGTGCCTCGCAAGCTCACAGCTTAACATGGCAGCGCTTGAATGTGGTGGTGGGGTGCAAACTATTTACATCATGGAAAGGAGGCAGGTTGTAGTTTGCAGGTTGGGCTTAAAGTGTACAAGTGCTTTAAATAAAGAATAGGTTATAGAGTTGATCCTTATATGCGATATGTGTGGAGCACAAGCCTTGAATGAGCCATGCTCAGTGGACGTCCATGCACAACAAAATTGTATTGGCAAATGAAATGTTACAAGATTACTCTTAAATGAGCTCCTAAATGAACAACTGTGTTGAGGATCTGTTTAGCACAACCCTGCACAGTGGAGTTTCCTCTAACGCATATTTCTAAACCCATCCATCAGCTAATTAATCAGTGTTAGTCACATGCTGGCAATACTCCTATTTATCTCCACTAGACAATGCTCCTGACTTATGTAGCCGCTTCCTCTTTCTCTTCATAAAACTCAAAATGGACGAGACGGCACTTGTAATATGTTAGTACATCTGCTCCCGTCTGCCCTAATAATTAGAAAACAAAACAACGGTGTTCCAATTTTAAGAGCTTGTCTATCTGCCAGTCTCCGCATTACCTGACTACATTATGATTACAAACTTTTCATCAGCATTGTTAAAGAGTTGAAACATTGTTTTGATGCTTGTACAGGTTAACCCAAATATTTCAAAATGTACAATTATACTGAACTTTTATTCCTGAAATTAAATGACTTCTCATGTCTAATCTTCCACATGCCGTTATGTGCGCTGATACAGCTTCTACCCTATGTATTATTGCGAGGTTAGGTGTTAAATGACAAAAGAGCTATGCACCCCTGTAATTATCGGCGCTTCTCTCTACAAGACAGCAGCGCCAATGTGCAGGACATTGTATGAACGCTCAGTGGCACTGACCATTCCAACCACTGCCGCTATCGACAGCTGTCATTGCCCTATCACCGCAGCAGGCAGCCAGCTCTGGGCTGCATGTGAGATCCTGCAATGCTTGCAAGAACCCGCGCATTCCCATTGGAGCTGGCTGGGAAGGGAGACACGGCGCATTAACACTAAGCCCCCACTCCGGCAGATGAGATGTTAATATTTCTCATCAGTGGTGCTTCCTACTTCGCCTTGGTAAAGGGGCGAAGCAGGAAGAGTTATAGTGGGACGATGCATACCGCTATAATACTTCTATCCCATCGCACTTATGGCCTTAGCACTTTTCCTGGTAAGCAGTCAGTTTATCGACACCACAATGTTGACACTGCCAAAATATCGACACACCATGTTAGGGTTAGGCGGGGGACATACTACACTTTGAGGGGTATTCAATATGAAACGTTAACTTCACTGTCGAAGTTAACGTTTCATATCGGAGTTTTTTCCAGCGTTAAAGTCTGGTGCGCGCTCCCGCTTATCCCCGTACTCAATATAAAATTAACGAAAACGGGAAACTCCGACGTTGGATTTGCGTAAAGTTACGAATTTTTCCTTAAAATAATTGTAAGACCCCCCCTAAAGTTGTAAAAACATGGGGGAACACTATGGGTACCCCTGTTTTAGCCTTTAATTGAAAGTCGGGGATTTAAATAGCAGCAGCAAGTGTTTTTTTCCCGTCATTGAAGAAGTGATGCAGAAGAGCACTTAGGTTTTTTTTTTCGTTTTTTTAAGTGGTCCCATCAAATTTGGGGTACATGAAAATGGGTACTAGCATATTTTGGTGTCCCTAAAGTATTTTTTTTTAAATTCTGCATTTGTGCACCTGCCTCTATAATTCTATTCTAGAAAACACCTGCCGCATACTTGCAGAATAGCCCTGAACCTATTTCCCTATTGTTTAACAATTTTTTCCCATTTTTTTTTTGTGCACCCCAATTTATAAATAATTTTTTTGGGGTGTCCCTATTCATTTATTTTTTTACTTTTTTTGACAGTTCTTTTTTAAATGTCATTCTCAGGGGTGCAAGCTATTTTTTTTAAGCCTGCACCCCTAAACCCCAATTCTGCACTTTTTTTCGACACCTATTCAATGGTGAAAAGTTATCACCGTTTTTTATCAAAGACATGTCAAAACTGCGATAAGTCTTTGAAATTGAATAGGGTGTAAAAGTAAAACTGCGATAATGACGTCATAATTGCGATATTAACGCAAAAACGATGTTATCGCACCTATATTGAATACCCCTGATAATGTTGTGCAATCATGGTACCTGCAACCATTCTGCACATCAATCGCAAAGTGTTGTACTCAGAATCTGTTGTTTACACACACACACACACACACACACACACACACACACACACACACACACACACACACGGCCTGATTCAGAGTTGTAGGCTTGGCACAGCAGATGTGTCTTTGAATGCATCTGCTGTGCAAAAACATGCTAATGTCTATAGAAGGCATCTGAAGGAAAAAGACACCTCCTGCCGGCATCTCCGATCCAATGCTGCGTGTCTCTGGATGCAGGATCGGATCAACTTCGGCCATCTGAGTAAGCCGATCAAACGATCAGAGTATCAGTGTTATTGTAGAAATTCACATTGATCAATGAAATTAAAAGTGTATAATTTGCAATATTATAATTTTTAACAAACCAATTTCCGCATATATTTTCATCAAAATCCAGTACACTGACAAAAAAAAAAAGTGTGACTTCTCTATTGTTAGTTGTTTGTAAAACTTACCTAAATATTACTCTAGTCCAATCTGATCCACACTTGAATCCCTGAGCGCTAATGACAAAAGGAAACAGTTTTTGTTGTTAGAAGTGGAATAAAATGTTATGCATTCTTACATGTATCAATATACTGCACACAAAGTCAACACAATAGTGCACCAAAAATAAAATATAGCTCATTACATGCCCTACAGTGAGGACAGACTAAATTCAAATTAACCAAGGCCACATACCCACTAGGGTGGGTCGAAAAAACCTAAATTCTGAGTTTGAAATTCCAACAGTGTGGAGAAATTGTGGGTCCATAATAGTAACTGGTGTGCAAAATTTCAGCTCGATCAGATCATTTTTACTATCCCCAGCAGGGATGCACTAGATAATTTGACAGAAATTAAGATATTTTGTAATTAGATGAAGGCACGGTTTTGGGGCACATATTTTGGCATTGAAGTTGATTTCAGGGGAAAACGCTTGAATTGTGTTCAATACAAGTTTAAGGAATTTAGGTCAAAATAGAAATCCACCGACCTCCTGAACACAAGTAAAAACGCAAGTTAACAACTGCAGGTCAAATTGTGGTAGACATGCCATTTTATTGGCATTTAAACCCGCACTTTTAAACACAAACAAAAATGCCAGTGAGTAGAAGTCTAAAATAAGCATGAGATGATATCAACTGAAACCATCTTCTAATGCTGTAGAAACACAGCACGTTCATATAATAAAGAGTTAGATAAATATTACACTATAATTTTACTTTGTAACACCGTACAAATGTTACTTTGTAACATTGTACAAATGCTTCTATACTATATTTAGAAGCATAAAGTTTGTACGGTCATAAAATGCCACATAGTTTTCAGAATTCCAGGAGTCCATACTGGAAAGGATTTGAAATTAGCCCAGATAACAGGATTTTGGTACTTACCGGTAAATCCATTTCTCATATGCCACAGGGGACACTGGAGCTCAAGACACTGTGGTATAGATGGTGATTGAGTAAAGCCTGGCACTTTAAATAATCTAAAAGTATGACTGGCTCCTCCCCCTCTATGCCCCCATCAGCCCTAGTTAAGGAAACTGAGCCTGTGAGAAGACGGAGAAGAGATAGAAAGAAAAGGAGAACACCCCCGAATGGAACAGCCCACCGGAGGAAACAGAACACCACACTGCAGGCAACGCATGCAGTCACACAAACAAACAACAGAACTGGAGCAGAACTAGTCTAATGGAATAACCGTGAAGTAGGTAAGCAGGGCTGGGTGGGTGTCCAATGTTCCCTGTGGAATCGGGGAAAGTACCAAAATCCTGTTTTCTCCTTCATCCACTAGGGGACACTGGAGCTTAAGACACTGGGGACATCACAAAGCTGACCTCCCGGGTGGTAAAGTGCTGAGAAAACTGCAACACCCTGTGGCCAAAACTTGAATCAGAAGCCACAAAGGGTATCAAACCTATAAAACAAACAAAAGTGTGCAGAGAAGTCCATGTAGCAGCACAGCAAAGTTGAGACGCAGAAGCACCACTGCGCGCAGCCCAAAAAGTACGCCGAAAAGGATATAGGCGGAGGCCAAGCATTGGCAACATAAGCTTGCTGAATAGTTAGACGGATCCATCTAGCCAAAGTCTGTTTAGACGCAGGCCATCCCCGCCAGGCCACATCAGAGAGTACAAAAAGAGCTTCAGATGATATGCGTAATCCCGCTGTACGGGCCACATAGATACGTAGGGCCCTCAACGCATCTTGAGAGTGCAAAGCCCCAGATGAATCCAGAGCCGGGACAACTATCGGCTAATTGATGTGGAAAGCGGTTACCACCTTCGGCAAAAAGGATGGCAAGTACGAAGTTCAGCCCGGTCCTCATGGGAAAACCCCCCAAAAAAGATAGGGAGAGCTACAGGATAAAGCCCCATGCTCTGACAGACGCCTGGCCGAAACCAGGGCCAACAAAAGGATCAATTTTGAGGTCAGATATTTTAAGTCCACCTCATCCAAGGGTGCAAACACTGTTGGCTGAAGAAAAGACGAGGTTGAAAAAACGGAGGCTGGACACGCAGCACCTCCTGAAGAGAAGTTTGAACCTCTGAAAGCAGGGCCAAACACTGAAAAATACATAAAAAGGCAGAAACCTGCACCTTCAGCGAGCCTAAGCGAAGTCCAGGATCTAGGCCCCTTTGAAGGAAAAGGTGAAGACGAGGTAAAGAGAATAAAGAGGTGGACGAACCACACCCCTCAAACCACGCCACATAGGATTTAAAAAAATGATGGCAACGGGAAGATATAACCAGCTTCCGAGCCTTGAGAATAGTAGGAATCACAGTCCAAGGAATCACAGTTCAAGGAATACCATGTCTTCTTAAGATGGTGGTTTGAACAACCACGCCGTTAAACGTAGCAGATGTAAGTCGAGGTACAAGAGCGGACCATGCTGAAGAAAATACGATCTCAGCGGAAGTGGCCATGGATCGTCTGTCAGAAGGAGGAGATCCGAGTACCAAGCCCGACGGGGCCAGTCCTGCACCGCCAGGACTCGCACTTGTGTACTCGTGGTAGGAGAGCAAATGGCAGGAACCGGTACATTAGGCTGTACAGCCTCAGGATCATCAATGCATCTGCCCTGACGGCCTCTGGGTCCCTGGTCCTTAAGCAGTAAAGAGGCAACTGACGATTGTTCCTGGAGGCCATGAGATCTATCTGCGGCCTGCCCCAACGACGGATGCAGAGCCCATTCCCGGGATGAAAATCCTGACGACTGAGATAATCCGTTTCCTAGTTGTCCAATCCTGGGATGAAAACTGCGGAGATGGCCTCAACCTGCATTTGTGCCCACTTGTAAGATGCGGCTGGCCTCACGCATCGCCATGTGACTGCGCATCCCCCCTGCTGGTTGATGTACGTCACTTCTGTGACGTCTGATTGCACCCGAACGGTCAATCCCAGCAGAAGGGGAGCTGCCGCTAACAGAGCGTTGTAAACTGTCCCGAGTTCGAGAACACTGATCAGCATGCGTTGCCTGGCGAGACCCACACCCCTGGAACTGGTTGTCTAGGACCACTGCTCCGCCTCCGCGAAGACTGTCGTCCATAGTTCGTAGAATCAAGTTCCAGATGTCGAATCGGCGACAAGCCAAAACGTGGTCCATCCGGAGCCACCAGATCAAAGAAATGCAGGGATAGTCTCAGTAGACTGTGCATCTGAAGATGTGAACCTGACCATTCAAACAGATGGTCCAACTGGAATGGCCTGGAATTAAATTTGCTGAACTGGATGGCTTTGAATGAGGCCACCATCTTCCCGAGAAGGTGGATGCAAAGGTGTACAGACACACACCTTGGCTTGAGCACCAAGCGGACCAATTCCTGAATTGCTTGAGCCTTGTCCAGGGGAAGGAACACTTGTTGTAGGGAAGTGTCCAGTATCATCCCCAGGAACTGAAGACGCTGAGACGGCACTAGCTGAGACTTTTGGAAGTTGACAACACAGCCGTGCTGAATGAGGATTTGATGAGTAAGCGACACCTGTTTCAGAAGTCTTTCCACTGACGTAGCCTTGATAAGCAGGTAGTCCAGATAAGGGACAATGTTCACTTTCATGTGCCCGAAGATGAGCGATCATCACCGACATCACCTTGGTGAAGACCCTGGGAGCCAACAGGCAGGACTTGAAACTGAAAATGAGACTCCTTGATGGCAAACCAGAGGAATGCTTGGTGTGGTCTCCAGATCGAAATGTGTAGGTACGCATCCTTGAAGTCCAGGGATACCATGTATTTATGCCGCTTCCAACCCTGCAATGACCAAATGAAGGGATTCCATTTTGAATCTGTGAAAAGGATAGGTAGAGATTCAAAGATATGAGATTTAAAATGGGCCTAACTGACCCATCCGGCTTTGGAACAACAAACAGATTGGAGTAGAATTCCTGAGTCCTTTGGGGAATCGAATGGAAACCCTGTTGTGAAAAAGCAAATTGGAGAAGAAAAAGCAAACTAACTGTCTTGTAACCGTGGGACACAAGATTTCAAACCCAAGTGTCGAAACGAGTCTGAAACCAAACTTTCGTGAACCGCAGAAGGCGTACACCCACCTTGAGATCCCCCATGTGGAAAGGATGCCACTTGTTTGTCTGCTGGCTTGGGGTCCGGACGACGAGAACTTGAAGCCTGGCATCCCCTGGAATGACGTCCTCGAACTGTAGAGGACGCACCTCTTGGTCTGCCTTGAAACCCAGCGGGGACCCGAAAGAAATGAAAAGGTCCTTTAAAGCAGCGATTCGGAGTCACTGCTGAGGAAGGCAAAAAGGTACTCTTGCCGCCCACGGTCAGAGAAAACCACTTGTCCAACTCCAGACCCAATAGGATATCTTCTGTAAACGGGAGGTCTTAAAGCGTGCTTTGACTCGGCGTCCGTCTGCCATGTGCGAAGCCACAGGGTTCAGCAGGCTGCCACCACTGAAGCAAAGATTCTGGAGCCTACCTGCCCAATATCTCTCAAGGCTCACCCAGATAAACAGCAGATTCTTGAATAAGTTCGGCTAGATATAATATCTGCTCACGGAGTATAAGACCTCAATTGTGCAGCCCATTTCTCTACTGCCTTGTTAACCCAGGAGCCGACCAAGGACAATCTAAATAGAACACCAGCAGCAATATAGATGGACTTGAGAGTAGTCTCCAATTTACGCTCAGAGTCTTCCTCCAAGGTCGTAGCTTAGTTTTCTGGCAGCGTAGTTTTCTTCGATAGACAAGAGACTGAGGAATCCACAGGCGGAGGAGTAATCAATTTGCTTCTGTTATCTATGGGAATGGGAGAGAGGAAGTTTCTTCTCCGCAGGCATTTTCCTCTATCTGGGTGTTTCCAGGCTGCCTCCAGTTGCTCATCTAACTGGAGAGAAGTAGGAAAAGTGACAGTTAACTTTTGTTTCTTACTGAACAATGAGGAATCCAGCGATTCCGGAATTTCCGAATACGAAATATGGAGGACCTCCCAAACCACCAGGATAAGAGCTTCAATACCCTATGCAGCCGCCTCGGGTACCTGTGAGAAATCTTCCTGAATCCTCCAGCATTTCAGCCTCCTCCTCCTGGGACGAGTGATCAGAGTCAGACTCCTCCGATGACTGAAGAAAAGCTGAAAATGCCCTTTTTCTAGCAGGCTGACTTACCACGCCCTCTTAGAATATTAGATGCGGAACCCATTAATTGGACTAAACTATCCACAGAATGGGATAATTCCTGAGCCCAAGCTGGTTCGTTAGCTAAGGAAGAGGAGTGAGACGTACTGGGACCGTCCCTGACAGCTTCCCGTTCTCTACGATAAGCCACTAACTCAGAGGTTAAATCAGCCATAACACCTGTCAGCCTGTTTATCCAGGAGGGTGTAACATTCTGGTTAGATTGCCCAGCTACAACAGAACCCTCTGACTCACAAGCCTCACACAGTGAGGAACCTTCTGAGCAAGTATGCGCAAATTTCTTCTTGCATTTAGAGCATGCAAACAGCTTCTGAGAAGTACATTTATCTGCTGCCTTAGCTGCCATGGTATACACACATACTTATAGACTGACTCAGAACCAAACAGACCAGCCTCTAAGAACAACAGCCACACAACTGCAGATGATAGGAGAGAGAGAGCAATAGTGGAGGAGCAGAATATATCAATATGAATGCTCCCTACAACCTAAAGGAACTCACAGGCTCCTGTATGGACCGACTCTGTATTCAACTGAGTAGTGCAGCAGTTTGAATGTCTGAGAGGCTCCAATGCAGACAGGCACAGCTGATCCTGTAGTAAGGATAGGAGCTGACTGGAGAGTGGCCGTGCAGTTAAAATGGCGATGCTCAGAGTGAAGACACGCCAGAACTGAGGAGGAGGCTGTTCTGTTAGCGGCTCATAGCTCTCCTAGCGAGATGATATGGACACTGGAGACTAAGCCCCGCCCCCGTGGTGGGTCCTCGTCGAGTCCGTCACAGCTGAGGACCGTCCTTGCAGTAGCCGTGGTGGTGCCCTTCCCGCCGGCTCCCTTGTAGCAGCAGACTGCCACAGTAAGCATTCTGCCTATCCTCATGGAATATTGTGAAAAAATAAATAAATAAATAAAAAATAAAAGGAAAAAAGGCTGGAGACAGCCTAATGTGCACCAGCTCTCTCTGGCACATTTCTACAACTGTGGCTGATGGGACATAGAGGGGGAGGAGCCATTCACACTTTTAGATTATTTAAAGTGCCAGGCTATACTCAACCATCGTCTATACCCCAGTGTCTTGAGCTCCAGTGTTCCCTAGTGGACAAAATGTATTCTAATTTGTACAGATCTCTGCGACTGCACTGCCCTCACTTTTTCCGTTCCTTAGCACAGCAATCCACTAGTCTTGGCACTAAAACCTACCCCATGCTAGGTGCAAGACATCCTTCAGAAACAGACATATGACGGTCACAGAATATGGTGTTATTCTTGCGAACCCCCAGAGACGTCCAATTCACGGGCAAAGAGAAGCATCTGAGATGCGTCCAACTCAGCACTGCCCAGATGCTTATGTTCGCTACATTGCATAAACAGATTGCTAAAACTCACTATAAGCAGCGGCATTCAGACCTGTGTGCAACTCAGACTCAGGCGCTCATTCCATTATTAAAACTTTTTAGCTTCGCTAGACGTTTAATATGCAAAGTGAAACGCAGACCAGCAAAACCCCTTGTATGATCGACATGTGACAAATATTTGATAGTTTACAGGCCTGCCCGTAAATCCATTCAGCATCAGATGACTGCTGGTAGTCTGTTATTGGGTGCCCATATGAACTGACCCCATATAGCTGGGGCTAAACAGTCAGACATGGGGAAACTGAAAATTGCTCCTGTCACTCATCAGGATCGCTCCACATGTGTCCAGCATAAATACTTCCCATACACAGACCAGCTTCAAAGAAAGTTATTCTTGGTTAAAAAACAACTCAGACAAAATTAGGATTACAGCTGGAGGAAGACCATTTACCCACTTATGAGCATAAGATGATGAAAGAAGAAAATCTATTTTAAACTTCTGAAACTTTTGCAAATATAGATTTGGGAGTTTTATCCATAGCTCTTGTACGTAACTTCTATTAAACAACATGAATGCTAAGCTTTGTGGTCATTTAACTATCCAGACGGTTGCAGTACACCACACAAATGTGGTCAATGCACCTTTCTTACTCACCTAAAAGTCTGTCGCACGGAGTTGGCACGCAAGTCGATTATCTTTATGAAGTCATCTCGAGAGCAGCATAGAAGCTCTGTCCTCTCAGGATTCAGATCTAAAGCAGTGATCCTACCTTGAAGCTCCAGCTCACGCACTATACATTCTGTCCTGGAAAGTCAATGTACCAGAGGAATATGTTGATTATATTATCATTGCTGTTGTTTATATATGGAGCCACAAAATTCTGCAGCAACATTCTGTAGGAAAATAATGCATAGCACAAACACAGAGGACCAACAGGCAAAATATAGGACATTCAAGAAAAAAAGTAGGAGATATTGTAAGAACTTACCCTTGTTGGCACCTTACGCAGTAAATTCTTCTACCAAGATGCAACAGGTCTCCCTCTATATCCCGCCCCCAGACAGAAGACTTCTCAGTTACGTAGCAAGCCAAAGGCCGGCGGAGGATAAAAGAGAAAGAAGCAAGTCTGGAACACACTAGAGTCACATTCTCACACAGGAGGAGACTGAAAACCGGTGACCAGAGCGAAGCCCAACTGAAGCACAGGTGCGTCAGGGCAGGTGCCCTGTGGACCTCGTAGAAAGAGAGATAACAAGGGTAAGTTCTTACCATCTCTCTACATCAGGATCCATAGAAGGTCCACAGGGTGACCTTGGGGATGTCCCAAAGCAGTACCTTCAAGGGTGGGGACGCTCCTGTGCAGAAAGGAAAATCCGCCACCCGAAGGAAGCATCCTGAGTGACAAATGTATCAAAAGCATAATACCTCAAAAAATCTGGACAGAAGACCATGTGGCCGCCTTACACAGCTGCACAGCCGAGGCACCACGACGAGCTGCCCACGAAGAACCCACAGACCTAGTAGAATGAGCAGTAACAGAGGGCAGCACAGGAAGGCCCTCCTGAGTGTAAGCCTCAGAGATAGTAAAGTGAAGCCATCTAGCCAAAGTTTGTTTATTGGCTGGCCATACTCTCTTGTGGAAACCATAAAGTACAAACAAGGAGTCTGACTTCCGAAGGGAACTGGTACGATCCACATAAATCCTGAAGGCACGTACCACATCCAATGAGGGCTCACCTGACGAGAGGTCTGGAGAGCTAAAGGCCGGCACAATAATTTCCTCATTAATGTGGAAACTAGAGACCACCTTAGGAAGGAAGCCAAGCGAGTTCGAAGCACTGCCCTGTCCCTGTAAAAAACTAGAAATGGGGAACGACAAGAGCGCTCCCAAATCGGAAACTCTTCTGGCAAAAGCAATGGCCAGAAGAAAAACACTCTTGGCAGTAAGCCATTTGAGATCTACTGAGCCCAGTGGTTCAAAGGGAGGGCCCTGGGAGGGCCTTAAAGGACAGCAGCCAAATCCCAAGGCGCTACAGGAGGGACAAAGGGAGGTTGGATATGAAGGACCCCCTGCAGAAAGGTGCGGATGTCAGGAAGAGGAGCAATCCTTCGCTGGAACCACACTGAAAGGGACGAGATATGGATCTTTAGTGTAGTAAGGCAGAGACCCAGGTCCAAACCTGCCTGCAGGAAAGCCAACACACTGTATATCCTAAACACCTGGGGGTCATAACTTTTTGGACGACACCATTCAAAAAAGGTATACCCTGTGGTAAATTCTAGCAGAAGCAGGTTTCCGTGCTCTGAGCATGGTGTTAACCACAAAGCCGGAAAAACCCTTGGACCTTAAGAGGGATGTCTCAAGAGCCACGCTGTCAAAGACAGACGACCCAGACCTGGGTAGAGGCAAAGACCCTGAGACAACAGGTCCCCAAAAGCCTCTTAAATGCATGTTTTAATGCCTCCATGATCTTTCAGGTAATATGACTTTCCACCTGTGCAGTGCCCCGAGGAGAGGTCCCCCTGTGCAGTGCCCCCAGGAGAGGTCCCCCTGTGCAGTGCCCCCAGGAGAGGTCCCCCTGTGCAGTGCCCCCAGGAGAAGTGCGCAGTTCAATGAAGGTATCTGCCCCCCTAATAGGTGTGAGTGACCTGGCATTAGGCCCAAGCCACTAAAGGGCAAATACGTGGGCCCTCTAGTGACCTGGGCCTAATGCCCAAGTCACACACCTATTTGGGGGGCATATACCTTCAATTGGGGCTAATGCCCCCTATGTTGCCCGTGCCTTGTGCCCACCTAGAGACCCACAGGCCTATTGCCTGAATTCATCCCACGGGCCTAGTGGCCGACAACCCTGGTGATCTAGGAAGGAGTGAAAAAAGACCGGTCGCCCAAGGCCGCCTACCGGTACGGTGGAAGAGGCTGCGGGGGGGAGCTTCGTTAGCTCTTTTGCTTTCCTACCCCGCAGTCCTCTTCGGTCCTCAGCTTCAGTCTTCTGCCGCTGGTCCGTCCTGGCCAGCGGCACCGCCTCTTCCTTCTTGATCGCGCCGTCTTCTGGCCTCTTCAGCGGCCGCCGGAACTGTTGACGCACCGCTCTTCTCTTCGGGAGGTCTTCACTCCTCCCCTCTGCCGACGGACTGATTGTGTTCTCGCTCAGCAGCGTCTATTCAAGATGCAGCGAGTGGGCGAGGCAATGACGCGGCGAGCCGCGATTGGCTCGTCGCGTCTGCCTCCTATTGGCTGCTGGACCGCGAGTCAAAGCTCGCGGCCAGTGCCAAACCACTGCCGTCGATACTTGGCTTCCGGGCAGCGAGCTCCGCTCAGCTCGCGCACGGAGCAAAGCTTCTCCCGCCGCCACTGGTGGAAGGGACCAGGCGGTCCCTTCCACCAGGTACCCGCCGCGGTGGCTTACCCGGCGCTGGGAACAAACACTGTCCCAGCGCCGGGCACGGACGCTGTGCCGATGCTGGGATCAGACACTTGATCCCAGCACGGCTTTCTACAGCAGCAGCCAATGAGAGTCTATCTGACTCTCATTGGCTGCTCTAACAGACAGCGTTGTGTCTGTTACTGCAGGGGGACGCGCTGTGCTGCATCCAGCTGTCAGGGATTGGCCACAGCGCAGCGTGTCCCCGGGGACTTTAAAAAAGTGGGTCCACAGTCCCCAATATGGGGTAAAACACGCGCTATAGCGAACACTGGAGACTCCGAAGATCTGAGTACCATGGACGTCGGGGCCACCAGCAGGACCGTGCCTCCCTCTTGTTTGAACTTTCGAAGAAAATGAGGAAGAAGAGAGAACGTAGGAAACAGGTGAACAAACTGGAAGGTCCATTTGAATGACAGAGTCCACCAAGAGAGCTCTGGCGTCTCTTGTCCTGGACCCGTACTGTGGCAGCTTGTGATTTAGTCGAGAGGCTCATGAGGTCCACGTCTGGAAGGCCCCATTTGCCCACTAGGAGCTGAAACACTTCTTGGTGAAAAGACCATTCCCCGGGATGCACGTCGTGACAGCTGAGGAAGTCCGCTTCCCAATTCAGCACTCCTGGAATGAACACCGCCGATATGGCTGGTAGATGGCCTTCCGCCCATGTCAGAATGCGTGACACCTCTGTTACTGCCGCCTGGCTTAGAGTTCCTCCTTGACAGTTTAGGTAAGCCACTGTCGTGGCGTTGTCTGACTGCACTTGCACGGGCTTTCCGTGAAGCAGCAGCAGCCTGGCTTGTTGCAGGGCCCTGAAAACTGCCCCCAGTTCCCTGGAACTGCGGTCCCCCTTCCCTGGAAGGAGTGTGGACCTGTCACTGTGCCCCAACCACGAAGACTGGCATCGGTCGTCAGAAAGACCCAGTCCTAGATCCAAAAAGGACGCCCCCTGGTGAGATGGACCATCTGTAGCCACCATCCCACTAATAGGATCGATAGGATCGATTTCTGCAGAGGCCGGGAATGAATCTGGACATACTCCACCATGTTGAACACAGACACCATAGATCCCAGTAACTGCACTGCTGAGTGGACTGACACTCGGCGACTGTGAAGGCATCGCGTACACGAGTCTGCAAAGTGGAGATCTTTTCTGTAGTCAGAGAAATCCGCTGCCGTTGTGAATTCAACAGAGCTCCATCGTTAGCTGCAGGTGGTGGTGAAGCACCTCTGGGGACCCAGCTACCATTAAGAGGTCGTCCAGGTATGGTAACAGGCGGGATCCCCTGCAGCCGCAGATAGGCTGCCATTTCCACCATGACCTTTGCAAACACCCGAGGTACAGTTGCAAGGCCAAATGGCAGAGCCTGAAACTGGAAATATTGTTGTGACACAGCAAACCTGAGAAAACGTTGGTAAATTGACGTAATTGGATATTCAGGATGCATACCTGCATATTCCGGAGACACCATAAAATTCCCCAGGCTCCATAGCCTCCATGGTATAATTGAGCGTAGGGTTTCCATCCTGAACCTGGGTACCTTGAGGAATTTGTTCAGGTACCGGAGATTGAGAATAGGATGTTAAGAACAGTTTGGTTTCTGGACTAGAAAAAAGGCTGGAATAATAACCCATTCCTCTTTGGGACCAGTACAATGACCCCTGCCTGCAGCATGGATTGTACCACCTCTCGAGTAGCCAAAGCCTTGTCCGCGTTTTTCCGAAGTCCTGTGCTAAAGAATTGATGGGGAGGGCATACCCCAGAGAGACCACTTCCCTCACCGAGAAATCCGTGGTAGTCTTGCACCAGCACTGGGCGAATTGAAGAAGTCGGCCTCCCACCCTGGGGTCCCCCAGGAGGAGGCCCGTCCCGTCAAGCAGATGGCTTGTCATCAGGCTTGGCAGCCGGACATCTGGTACTCCAAGGCTGCTTCTAAAGCTGGACATCCACTAAACAATTTTCTGTCAGATATCTGTCTGGTTGGAATGAAAACCTGGTAATGTATGGGAGCAAATGACAATCGTCCATTTGCTCACAAACACTGGAAAATAGCCAAAAATGGTTGATCGGACAAATTGGTTAAAATACACACATTTAACCAATTGGAACATTTTTTTTTTGGCCTTTTTTCAGTGTTTAAAACCATATAAAATCGACTGTCATTTGCTCCCATACATTACCAGGTTTTCATTCCAACCAGCCAGATTGGATAGATATCTGACAGAAAATTGTATAGTGGATGCCCAGCTTTAGGCCTGGCAGATTTCTTGGCGGTGGATGGCCTGGGAAAGGACTGCGTTCTAGCCTTACCTGGGGACCGATAGGTCCGAAAGGAAGGAGTCCGAGCCCCCGAAGAGGCTGGAACAGAAGGCAGACAAGCCGATTTAGCTGTTGCTAAGGTATTCACAATCTTGAACAAATCAGGGCCAAACAAGACTTTACCGTCAGCCCTCCAAGAACGGAGCCACAGAGAGCGGAGAGCCGCAATGGCCGCCGAAAGAAATCCTGGCATTTAGTAAGCCAATATCCAATGCCGTCTCATTTATATAGGTAGCAGAATCTAGGTGGTTTCCCACAAGATTCATCTGTTCCCTGGTAGCATTTGGGGCTAAAGATGTTTCAAGGCTGTTAGCCTAACATTTCATGGCCTGAGCAACCCTGCAAATTACCATAGCTGGTCTGCACGCAGCCCCCGCAAGGGAATAAGCAGATTTAAGGCAGACTTCTACCTTCCTATCTTTAGAATCTTTCTGGGACGACATGGAAGGTATAGGTAGCATTGCGCTTTTTACCAAGCGTGTGACATGGGAATCCACTGCCGGTGGAGTCTCCCACTTGGTAAAATAATTCTCAGCAAAAGGATAAGCAGAGACTAGACGCATTTGTGGCTGATAACGCTTCCCCGGCGTTTTCCATGCTACCTCCAAGTGATTCACCAGTTGGTCAGACAACGGGAATGTAGCCTCAGTCACTTTTTCTTCCATGAAATATGCATGCCTAGATTTAGCCGCAGGAGGCTCATCCTCCTCAATGATCAGGGCTGCCTTCACAGCCTGTATCAGACCTGGGATATCTATTTTTGACTTGATCCCTGCCTCTTGAGGAGGGAGCTCAGAGTCAGACTCATCAAGGAGCAGTCCATCATCAGATGACACATCATCTTCATCCCATACAGTAAATTGCGACAACAGCAAGAACCTTTTGGCTGGTCTGCTGACGAGTGCATCAATCTCAGTCTCACCTTGTAAAATAGCAGGAACTGTATTAACCCACTGGGGGGGGGGGGGGGGGGTGCAACACCTGTGGGTGCAGATGGGTGCAGCAGATTCTGTGCTGGCAAAAGGTGCTGCTGTGAAAGCCAAACTATGGAAACACAGGAAGGCCTGCCAAACCCCCCACAATGGTTGTCAGTGCTTTAGCAAAGCACTCCCATGGCGGCTCCTGCTGAGCGGCAGAAGCTGCAGAGGGACCTGAAGGGGTAGAACACTGCAAACATAACTCCTCAGAGACTATGGCCCTCATTCAGAGGCGCTCACAAGAAGCGAGCGCTCGTTCTGAATGAGGGCGGCCGCTTGTATTTTTAAGTGCGGCCTCCTGGTCGCTAGCTAAGCTGTGGGTTACCACCCAGAGCTTTAGCGACCGACCAGGTTGATGGTCGCGATGGTCAAGACCATCGCGACCATCGGGGCTTGTGACGAGACCCTAAGGTTGGGTCTGGGCAACCGCAAGCCCCAGGGAGCTTCCTGCTCGATCCCCACTGACATCACTGCTGATGTCAGTGCGGCCACCTACAAAACGGCAGGCGTTCCTTAAGGAACGCCTCCGTTTGTGAAGCCACCCACCGGCCACGCCTACAAAACGGACCGAGCTGTCGATCAACATCGACAGCCGGTCCTTTTGTAGTGAGCTCCGGAGCGAGAGAATTCCTCTGTCACTCCGGGGCTTGTGCACGCGCAGTGCGGCCGCTGCAGGTGCGCAGGGCCTAAACATCGACCCGGTTGCAAGAGCTCAGCGCTTGCGACCAGGTCTGAATGAGGGCCTATGTCCCCCGCCCTTAACACCGTTGTACTTTTTTATAAAACAGCTTAGTTGGAGCTAAATTAGGCATGTCACTCTCATTATCAGACATAGTGAAGAGGATACCACTCTTTAGATGCGACTGCATCACAGACTGCGACTTTAGTTGCACCCGCGCAACACCAGTGCTATGGCTTAGAATAGCAGAATAGGTACAGGGATAACAAAAAAAATGGCTGACAGTACAGAAAAAAATCAGAGACAGCGCTAGCATACAGTCGCAGACAATGCAGAACAACAACAATAGACTTAGCGTCTAGTAGGACAAAGCACTACATACACTGACCAACATCAGGAGGAGAGGTATGTAGGGGATGCCGTACTCCGCACCACCCGCCTTCGGCCTTCGAAGATGGGGGATGGAGCCGGAAGAAGGAAGCTGTCACAGCCCAGCCAGACCGCGGTGGAAAGGCGCGCTGTGCAGCGGAGAGGAGCCGGCTGTGAAACAGGGAAGGCTGCCTTCCCCATGCCAGCGATTAACCCCTAGGACGCTTCCCGCCAACTCCAGCCCGCTGTCCCAGGTGGCTTTGTGGAAGCGCAGGACTCAGTGCCTGGGTTCCACACGCTGTCAACCCCAGGGAGTCCCCTGCCCTGTAGGAAAAAGACTGCTAATCGGCACGCACCACAGTGGCGCATGTCGCTTACCTGCTGCCCCGTAGCGTCCGGCCGCAGTCTAGGTATCCTCCGGGGACCCTGCTAGCCAAGACCCCAGAGGCCCCGCCGAGATCCCCGGATCAGTACCGGCGTCTCGGTACCAGCGGAGTGACCGCACTAGAGGAATCTTCAAACTTCAGGGACTGTTAGCAACAGCGTGTTCAGTGACCCGACTCCGGCCGGGCACCCAACGAAACTGAGGAGCCCCCGGCCTGGAGGAGGGGTATAGAGGGAGACCCGTTGCATCCTGGGAGAAGAATTTACTGCGTAAGGTGCCCGAATGACTCTGCATCACCTATACCCAAAGGTCACTCTGTGGACCTTCTATGGATCCTGAAGTAGAAATTACAAAATAGGGAAGGTATATAACAAGTGCTGAACAGAACATCCACAAGCAATGATGTAAGGACACAAGTGGATGAGGATGGAGCGGATAAGATGACAGTCTAAAGGGGAGAGCAGGGGCGAGATAAAGGGGTGAGCCAGATGTGGCCAGAGGTAGGCTGGGCCAGCGAGAGTGGAGGTTAGTGGAAGACATTTACAGGGAGGACTGCAGCATTAGAATGATATGTTTGGGGAAGGAAGGCTCTGTGGCTGTCCTCCCAAAGTGGAGTGTGAAAGGATTAGTAATAGGCTACTAAAACCAGGCAACCTAAACTCAAATAAAATGTTCAAAACCTCAGATTTTCAGATGGCACATATGGATATGATGCAAAGTGTATATACAATATAAAAGGCATCTGTGTTTGTGTGTCTTTTTCATAGCTGCAATGTAAAGGGTGACCCTTCCTACCTTATGTCCCAGAAGCGGATCTTTTTGTCAAAGTGCCCACTCATCACACACTGCTCTGTACAGACAATGTCATTACAGCTGGACCCAGCAAACACCGTCTTTATACCTGAATAGAAAAGAAACATTGTAAATATCTGTAGGTATACTCAAATTACAGTTAAAAGCAGCTACACGGGTTTTCTAGCCAATTCTAACTACTTGTTTACCTATACTTAAAATGACAGCCAATGCTAGTTAGTTCTTATTACAAATGGTCTGTAGTTACTGATGTCCTGTTTTGCAGTTTTTTTTCATTAAATAAGCTGAGCATGCAAAGGGGCCATGCAGCGGAATTTCATGCAAAGGCCCAGATGAACATAACAAAAATGCATATGCACTTTTCAAGCAATTTGATGTACTAGGGAATGGGCCTTCACATCTCCTGTGCATTACACACGCTTCTTATACGCAGTTTAAAAAACCTTCAATATGAAACAAAAGCAAACATCACCTAAACCCTGATTGGCTGCAATGATAGTCTAGCACAGTGGTTCCCAAACTGTGCGCCGTGGCACCCTGGGGTGCCTCAGGACACTTGCAGGGGTGCCTCAAATTGGTGGTCCAGCACCAAATCAAATTATTTATGGTCAACGTAACGTAAATATGAGGACAAACAGAAGCACAAACCTGTCACCAACTACATAACTGACCGTAAGGATGACAGGTAAGCACAATTTACTCCACTACATTTTTTTCTGAATTTCTCAATAACAAACTTTTGGCTTAGGGGTGCCGTGAAAATAATTCTGATACACTAGGATGCCGTGATTCAAAAAAGTTTGGGAACCACTGGTCTAGCATATGTTTCATGACATATATTTTTAGGATTTCTATTATATTGTTCATATGTGTAATAGTTTTTTAAAATTAATAACTAGTTATTGTTTTTACATATCAGAGATTTGCTATTATTTTTAGTTTATAATCAGACCATAGCACTGTGTAATCATTTATTTGTGTGCGTGGTTGGCTACCTCATCATTATAAACTTTCCTCAGAAAAATATATATGTACAGCCTACTTAAATGTGCATTGTTATATAAAAGCACTAAAATAGGACCAATATTAAAAAATTTGATATACACCATAACAGGCCTATGTACTAATCCTAATAGTGAAATCTTGATTACTTTGATCTTACCCTTAATCGAGATATCGGACCGTGAAACATCCAATTGCGATTTACAACTGTGATGGACGTCAAGGAGACCGGACCACCCGCAAATGACTGCTAACAAGCATTCCGGGCTGCTACTAAGGACTGGTACTAATATGGATTCCAGTTGTGACTGTACTAACTATTTGCTATTGCATCCAAGCCCACTAAAAACAATTGTGGTATCCCTGCTAGGATTAGTACATCTGCAGGCTAGACAACTAACCTAGTTGCAGCATATTCCTATTTTAGTGCATTTTATGTTATTAATGCGGATATATAAGTGGATGTACATAAATATTTCTGAGGAATGTTTGAAAGAAAGTCTTTTTGATAAACATTTTATATTGATTTTCTACATTTGATGGTAATTACTGATTACATTCTCTATATAAAACAAAGTTCATAAACTTGGCACATGTTCATGATTCAGATAACAGACAATCTAGTATGCATATATTACAAAAGTGATTTGAAAAAAAAAAAAAATTAAACAGTTTTCCAATAATATTTATTGTACTTTGTCAATGTTAAGGGTGGCCAAGTGATGAAGAACTAGTGTAGAAAATATATTCATTATAATAGCAGGATGTCAAGAGGACCAAAAAAAAAAAAAAACCTCCACCAAAACACACTGTACACATGCCAAAATGAAATCTGCCAGCCAGAGAGAGATCCACAAAATTGATAGTGCAGCAATAATAGCTAAATTTAAACTAACACTCGACCCACTGTCGCTACGCAAAGCATCTGATTCGGGCAAACTGGAAGCCCCGGTGTAGAAAATGAGCACACGGCCAACTACATCAGAGATCCTTTCAGCTGGCAGACATCTTTGGCAGAAATTAGCAAATACCCACAGTAAAAGTGATAAACACAGGAATAACCTAAAGTCTCCATGAGGTTTACTAATGGTTAAGGACCGAATCTGTGAGGCAGAAAACGTGCCTCTTATTTGGCTGCAACCTATAGAACTAGAGAAGGCCTCCGTAAAAAGATCCATGTTAAATAAGGCTCTTCAGAGAACCATTTAAATTGAATTATAGAAGAATTGTTGCACCATCTGAAAAAAAAAAAAAAAAAAAAAAAGTGCAGGTTGGGTCAGATGTGTTTCTGGACAAATTACTTTAACAGATCTTTGTGTTGAACAACCTAACCAGTCCCACGCTTGTTCGCTGGGCATCTTAACACCCCCAACTCATCACACCCTATGCTAGGGCGGGTGCTGAATAACAGTGATTGGGCAGTTGCCAGAACGGTGCTGTCTGAGCATGCCAACATTGCTTTTCACCCAGACATCTCCATGACAATGCCAGAGAGTATCAACCATGCCTGGTAGTCTTGGTTCATGTATGCAACATCTACAAATAATGTCCTAATCAATGACTTTCTATTTTATCCCACTGGAAAAGGATGTGGAATCCACTCTGGCCAAGTTACTCTACAAAAAATGAAACATTACTATTATCTGTTCCTAATTAATTTACCAGTATTAGTTTCACAACCCATTCACTATTCATGGGATGCTACTAAAGCCATCAGGAGGCTATCAGTGATTGGCAACGCTCAGGAGGACCTATCACATCAACAAGCTTCGGAGTCCGTACAAACAAAATAAATCTCACAATAATAAGAGTCCTGAAATTAGGAAAGGGTTGGGGAAGGCAATACGGTGATATAAGCAAAAGCTGAAAGAGAACCATGAGAAATATCTCGTCTGCTCAATAATGTTTCACTTTGTAGATCAACTGTTTAAATGGCTGATCTACGGTTTTGGGAAATTACCTCTATACCACCAATTGCAGCAGCCGGGGGCTATATGGTCATTTATTTTCAAACCCTCTGGCCATTAATATCATCTAGTGAATTTGATTGTAAATATTTGTAACACCTAATAAAACTAAAGATTTTCTTGGATTCCATTGACTCAAACCACACACACACACACACACACTATAGTCCTCAATTAGGAAGAGGAAGTCATTAAATCCTACCCATCTGATAAAGCTCCTGAAACAAATGTCATAACAGCCAATGTGTACATAAAAAAGGATGAAATAATCTGCCATGTTAGGCCCTCAACTGCTTGAATGCTGCAAACATTCCTTTCAATCTGGAGAACTTCCCCCATCTATGACAGAAGCTCTCAGTTCTTACCCCAAGGTAAACTAAGATTCCACAGAATGCAATTCTCACCACCCAATGGGGGATATGTACCAAATCTTAGAGAGATAAAGTAACAACCAATCAGCTCCTAATTGTCATTTTACAGGCTGTTTGGAAAAAAGACAGGTAGAAGCTGATTGTTTATCTCACTCCACTTTATTTCTCTCCAAGGTTTGATACATCATCCCCTTTATCTTTAAAGCAACACGAATGATAAAATATTAGCTAAAGTTCTAGCTATTAGATTTAATTACCACTTTCACAGTATTATACACAAAGATTAAGCAGGCTTTATGCCTGGCAAATACACCTCTATTAGCATTAGATAATGAAACATTAGATAATTTAATCGCACGCAGATCCACTGTCAAAATATGCCAATGTTTGCAATCGCAATGTTGTCGCAGCCCAACAAAAGGACGCCCACATACTCTTACACACATCTGTAATAATTTGCAAAAATATGATTTTTACTCACCCTAAAATTTCTTCCTTGGAGTCCATCTGGGGATGCCATTACCTCTGGGTTATGTATAGTGAGCTGTGGAGTTGGACACTAACCAAGACTGGCTCCCACCCCCTATATAACCCTTCCACTTCCACTAGAACCTCAGTCTAACCTTCGGCCAATGTATCTGCCTGTCGTCCAGTGTATACCCGTGATAAGTCGGTGAACGTCGGCGTTCACCGATATATCGCATTGGCTGTTTTGCACACACATATGCAGACATATCTGTCCATCGGCAGGTGTGTATGGGCGGCCTGCAGACCGCCCACGCACACACAGCGGCAGCCGTGAGGAGGGGGACGGGACATGCCCCCGACCCGCCCACCAGGTCCCGCCCCCCCAGCCGCAGGGACGTGAGGGGGCACAAGCAGATGATGGCCGTTCAGTGTGTATGAACGACCATCATTTGCAGATATAACTGCAGATCACTCGATCTGCAGATATATCTGTCAGGTGTGAACCCACCTTAAGTCTCAAATGATATAGTCAATATTTGAGACTATTATAGTCTTTCTTCTTATACATATATTACCACATGTGAGGATGATCTTATTTGGTGGGTCTCTGCTGAAGGACACGAGGAATGTATTTAATTTTATTTATAGCCTGACACATTTTAGTGCCAACTTGGTACAACTTACTGTATTTACTAATGTATATCGGAGTGTGTATCGGAGAGTGTGTTTGTGTTGTCCCATTTAGGCTGTTACCAGGATGCAGCTAGTTTTGCACAATTAGTTTTTAGGACCCATGATTTATTTCCCCACCATAATAGAATAGCTGTAATAAATATGATATTCCTCCATAAGAATACATATCCCATAGAGCATGCGCCACCTTTAAGTCTATCCGGTTATGCTTATTTTAAGCGGTAACAAATGAACCCAGATCTTTTTCATGGGAAAGGGATTTCAACTATGAACTTTAAAATAAGTATAGTATCCCCAAATGTAGGGTTATTTTGGTTTTAAAACTGCGTCATGCAATCAGAACCCAAAGGGATCCTAAATGTGTGACTATTGTTTCTTGGAAATTAGAATTTGCAATAAGCTTTAAATATTACCTTTTAGACTTGTATGGACAATGCATTTCACACCCTGCTAGCAAACTACCTCTGCTAATATGTTTCTGGATTGAGTGTAGCCTTGTCAGAAGAGTAGTCACTCCTAATTGCTCAAAGTCTCTGTGCCCGGCTTAAAAAGCATATATTATATAAATCTAAATATATATTATATATATATATATATATATATACACACACACACATACATACATATACACACACACACACATACATACGGTATGATCGCACACACAGTATGTCTAGGTCCTTTTCATTGGGGTGTATTTAGCAGACCGGCGGACGGGATTTCACCGGTCTAATTTTCGACGGTGCAAACCCGACACGGGACTTAAGATAGGCGTCGAAATACTGACGCCTATCTTAATCCCGACATCAGAATCTAGACTGATGGCATCCCAAACGTGGTAAGCCGGGGGGCCTTAGGTGTGTGGGTGTTAGGGAGGGGAGGAGGGGTGACGGTCAGGCACTCCCTTGGGGGTGTTTGGCAGTCCTGTGGGGGGGGGGGGGCCTTGGGGGTAGTGTTGGGCATAGACACAAAGGGGTTAGACTTAGGGATACCGACCACCAGGTTGCCGCTGTCTATATTTTGACAGGAGGCATCCCGACTGCCAGTATTACATACCCTTTCCCTTTTCAATATATATGGTAAAATTTTGCCTTTAGGCTCTAAATGTAACCATGCATAAAATAACTTTTCAGGTTTTAATACAGAGTGGTTATCATATTAGTGCAGTGGTTCCCAAACTCTGGTCCCGACTCACTACCAATCGCAACTGCGATTATACGCGGAGTCGACCAATTATTGCATTCATC
Organism: Taudactylus pleione; assembly: GCA_031769625.1. NCBI lineage: Eukaryota > Metazoa > Chordata > Amphibia > Anura > Myobatrachidae > Taudactylus > Taudactylus pleione. The sequence goes on from JAUIMM010001027.1 coordinate 317,826, forward strand.
GCAATGAGCGTGCAAAAGGCTTACTGTGATCGGACTGTGATCGCAGTGAGTACTTACACCCATCGCAGAGTGATTGCCAGGAAATACCGTTTGGGGGGTGGTGACTGGGGGTGGTTTGAATGCTGTTACAGGGGCGTGCATAAATTAGCCAGGTTAGCAATTTATGAGTAAGGTCAGAACTTGTGCAAGTGTACATAAGGCTGCGATTGTACTCGATGTTACCGATGGTTTCACAGTCTTGCTAAGTATTACGGAGGTGTGTAAGGTAAAGTGGGCGTCTTTAGGTTAGGCTGCGTATGCCATTGCGATTGCAATCATTAGTATATCTTCGCAGTGAGACTGCGTGCGTAAATTGCTATTGCGATCCTTACTGAGCCAAGCCCTATGTCCTCAAGCACAGGCGATTTAATTAGTTCCTCAGTTTCTGCGATTATACCATCTGTGCACAAGCTTGGATATCCTTAAAACCTGGGCTGTTAGGATGCCTTGAGGACAGAGTTTGGAAAACCCTGTATTAGTGACTTCTGGCATAAAATGGTCAACAATGTAAATTCACCAATTGTATTCTCAGTTCAATGACCCCTCGTATGTTTGTTAAAATAATAGTAAAATAGGACCCAATAATGCTCCATGAGCCGTTGTTTCCTTGTATAGAAACGGGCAGTCTGAACTATGTTACACCTATGTATCAGGCCTTCAATTCTAATTTAAGAAAACATGCTAAATGCGGTTCTGCCCATTATCCATTTCACAAAGCTTGGCATGTGTGGATTGCCCACAATAGGAAACATGTTCCTTCTGTGCCCAAACTTTCAGATGCACAGAAATGGGAGTACCAGACAACACAAGCAAAGTATACTAGAACATCAAACATGTTTTACAGAAATACAGAGACACGGACATCATATGGTCCAGGTGATTGTACATGATAATTAAGTTTCGGCGAAGAAAAATAAACACTTTTTTTTTTTAGATTGAAAAAGATTGTTTATTGTGTCTATAGCTCAGGAAAGTAAATGTGTATCGGAAGTGCAAACGCATTAATATCGGACATATGAATGTATTGGTAGAATGTACCTTGCTATCAATTCCCCAGGTCTTCCTTTCCCCAGTTGTTCCTTGTTTACAATAGAATAAAATAAAAAAAAAAAAAAAACCCGTAAAATGGGGAAAAAAAAAAAAAAAGTAATGGAGGCTAGGGGTTACGGCACAGCATTTAATCTGCTCTAATAAGCATAAAATATCAGCGCATATATAGTTGTTGAGAAGCTGTATAACAAAAATGGACCCATCACCTACACACCATACAGGCGGCCATTTTGTGGGATGATCAAATCGTTAAGAGAATGCCGCTTGTCAGTGGGAGACAGCACCTTATGAACAAAAAAGTCAGGGAGTGTCACGGAAATATCAACATAACTGAAATGAATACCTTTACTGTGCGAGTGTACATAGTGTACCTGCTGTTGTCTACATACAGTGCAGCAACCATTTTGTGAACCCAAGTCTGAATAAATGTTCATTCATGAGGAAAATGAGACATTACTGAGGCATAAAATTATATTACCCATTCTTAGTGAACTGAGTGTAGTGCCATTTATGAATATTTGTTGAACCCCAAAAAATGTCTGCTTTCCTTGTGTTCAACCTAAGGGTGCACTTAAAATGTTAAGTCTACTATATTTAACACATCTTTGATATTCCATCCAATTCCCAATGAGAATGTATTTACTTACAGACTTTATTGCGCAGATCCCAGAGTTTCAATGTCCGGTCATGACTTCCTGACACAATTCGAGCATTGTCCAATAAGAACTTTGCAGACAAAACTTTTCCACTGTGCCCAGTTAACGTATGCTATAAACCCGTTAATTGTCCGGTAAAAAAACAAAAAGCAAAAAAAACATTGCTATTATTGTCATTTATCAAGGCTAAAGCTTATATATTCCTAACCATTTACAGAAAACAAATGGTAAAAACAGACATCTGCTGGTTCTATACATAATCATCTCTAACAGGAAACAGTATAATTTAAATTGTACATTTGAATAATCCTATTTATTTTTACACAGTGAAAATTTTAATATATATTTTTTTAAAACATCTATAGCAATCTCAATATTATAGCATTTATTATAGATTTATAAAGCGACTACACAGCAAGCAGTACATACAGGGAATGAAGCTATTTACACAACACGAATGGGAAGCTTTACAAATTTAATTATGAGGAAGTCTAAAGGTGCCTACACACATGGCTATTTTTTACACGATTTGCCCGGTTTTGGCAAATCGTGTAAAATATGCCCAAATCATGAGTTTCTACTCACGATGTCGATGCGCGTCCCCGTTCGTCGTACATCGCATCTTTAAATCTGCCGTGCTGTAGGGCAGATTTGCCAATCTGGGACACAATGCACTGGATGCACGATAGATCTTAAGTCAGATTGGACATTTTTTTTACTCCAAATCGTGACCACGACTGCCGGGGAGCTGCCTGGGGAGAGTTCAGGGGAAATCGTGCCTCAGGTCGGATTGTGAGCACATCGCTATGTGTGTATGCACCTTAAATTAAAAACCTCAAAGAAATTAGATGAATTAGTTACGCTACAGCCAGAAGTCTCAGAATCAATGTGTTATCATGCACTGTATATTGTCCCCTTTTTACACCCCAGACTCCATCTTGACACGAGCTCCTGTTGGATGCCCATCACTACCACAGCTCCTATTGCTGGAGGAGAGGTGATTTTTGGGGTTATCCGGATTGTCAGCAGTCTTACTAACCAGTCATTACACATTTAGAGCATGATGGGAATTCAGAGATACTGCTGGGAGCTAGTTTGGTGTATAAGGAAAGCACAGTACAGTCAGACCTTTTACAAATAATCATAGACTTCGTTTTTTTTTGCGGTATGATACAAGTATCCCAGATATAACTGAAAGAATCCTAATCTTACCCGAAGGCGGTAATCATCTACTGTCCAGATTCTGCTGGCAAAATCATTTGAGGCAGCCAAAAGGTAAGAGCCCTGCAAATACAAAAGGAAGGGAACATTACAATGACTAGAAAATGTTTGGAAACTCAATGTTGGCCATGCATAACCTTGGACAAAGTCACTGCTTTCATGCCCAGGGCATGACAAGTTAGATTACAAGCTTGAGTGGACACAGCCCTGCTCACAGTCAATCATAGCGTTTATATAAAGTTGTATTCAGTGCACTTAGACATGTGCCCTCAAACTGCATTTACTACACTTATTTATTTGTAGATTCCACCTAATTTCCAATGCAGAGGTGTCTTCGTTATTTTCTTTGTTCCAAGAGTCATTAACATTTAAAAGAAACACAACCACCAACATAGAAAATAGCACAAAGGAACAACCAAACAACAACAAAAAAAAACCCACTGCTTTTCTTTTTTTGAATTAAGTAATTACTATTCTTTTGACAGCACAAACACAAACATAACAACCAAAACCGATCCATGCATCAACACATATAGTCAATAAACCACTGCTTTTCTATTATCTGCACAGCTATTGAATAAATCTAGGTTTATTAATATATTAAAATAGTTCAGCTTGTTATATATAATATAGACCTAGGCTGTTAACCTTCCCTAGACCAAGCTTGCACTCTGTTTACATTAGATTATACCTGTAATAGAGCTATGGAAATAATAGGTAGCTTACAAATGTGCAGTAAAATGCTGCAGTACACACACACACACACACACACACACACACACACACACACACACACACAAATACACACAAAATAGAGCACGGTTTAAAAATAGCGTTTGTGCAATTGTGCTTGTCACTCTCTTGGTGTCATAGAACTATAAAGTCCCAGTATGCTACAGCTGGAAAGTCCCCTTCTGCCTAGGTGTAAGGAGTATTTTATATACACAAGCACACACACAAGGTTGGCAACAGAAATCTTGGCGCCCAGTACACGGATATACACTGGCCCCTGCGTTTGTCACAGTGTGACGGTGCTATATGCCCGGTGTCTGACTTTGGGCAGAGAAAAAAAAAAAAAAGGATTCCTGCAGCACAGCAGTTTAAAAACTATTAATTGGTGCTGGTGCCCCGCTTTTTGTGTCCCTGATCCTTGGCGCCCCTCTGACCCTCGGTGCCCGGTACAGGCATCACCTTTGCCGTCGTTCCCGTCGCCGAGCCTGCACACAAACCTGCCCACCCAAACACTGTACAATATAATAGTAGATTTTACTGTAAGTGTATTTATCACGCAGAAATAATGTTACTTACAGCACTATCGAACTCTATGCTTGTGATTCCAGCATTGCTGCCTGTGAGGGAGCCCTTTGCCTCACATTTATCTGTAACCATAAGAAATACATGTGTAACTATTCTAGCAGAGATTTACATATAACAAGTTAAGCCAACACTAATGAAAATTCCATGTGGCCTCAGGTTGAAAACGTAAGATCATACACTGCGATACTGCCCATTCCTGCATACCACGCTCCAAAACAAGTGGTGAATGTGGGATAACCAACTGACATGTGTCCTAAACCTCATGGACACAAGATTCACCTTTATCCAAGTATGTCAGCACATCCTGGAAACAAACCTGGCACATCTTGAGCCAAATTAGTAAACAGGGGCTGCTGGGGGCGTTTTGGCTGCAGGGGGAACAGCAGTGCGGTCAGACCTTTTACTATTCATCACAGACAACATGAAACACCCTTTTTAAAATCATTAACATATGTAAAGTCAATGGAAGCTTATTGACTGTAGTTAAGAGCTTCTAATAATCAATCAAAAAAATACACCCAGCCCTTCTCAATAAAAATACTTATGAACAGAAGATGTTTTAAACGCAATACAAATATTAAAATGTCCTTTCTTGCTGACGACATTTAATCTTACCTCCTATCACCTCCCACAGCTTAACCCGTCGGTCCATTCCCCCAGTAGCCAATAACCGGGAACCTGGGCTAAAACGCACAGCATTGACCTCGCCATCGTGGGCATCCTAGAATTGAAAATATAAGAGTGCAACAAAGGTTAATTACAATTTACCATGTAAGTGTGGTTAAATAAGTGTCTCCAGCAATATTAACACTTTAGCTAACTAATACCATAAGAAAATAGAAATAAAAAAAGGAGTTAAAAATAAATTAAAATCAGAGCAAGTCAAAGAAGAATATGAGGTCTCAGCTTGAAAACTTGTGATCACGCACCATACATGTTTCTGCCTGCATCCCCCGACTCCTTGTCTATTTCCATTGTAGGATTGGCGCAGTAGCCGCACAGCCTTACACTTACAGACATGTGGCACAGAGCACATCCAATTGTGTCAGCAACCTTTTAGACCAAACACAGCATATCTGATGTGTGATGGCACCAAAAAGAGAATGAAGCAGGTTGCCGGGAGCTGAATGGGTTTTAGGGAGAACGTAGATGCTTTCAGACCTTTTACTTATCATCACTGACCTCAGTAACACTTCTATATTTAATGTAAAATAAAACACTGCTGAGGCAAGCAGCTATGCTATTGTCATAGACCATAAGGTAGACTACACATTACAGCACAAATGGCAGACATACAGTACAGGTACATGAACTACTTACAAATGAGTGAAGAGCTGCAACTGGAACACGGACTTCCCGGTTACCTCCTGCCTGAGCATCTGGACAATCGTGTGAGGCTGGGAGAGAAGATATAGACCGCCTCCTGCATGGGGAGGAGGATAAATAAGCATACACTGAGCACAGCTTACATTACCACACCCCTATACAAAACAAAACCCAATATGAGACAGAACCCTTATCTGTAGAATACAATAGGCAGCACAGACCACTATTCTTGTCGCCTTGAGAGCAAAAAGCACAAAAGCAGATATAAACAAGCCACACCAGTGAGAAACAATTGCACGTGACAGCAACAAAACTGTGTTCCAAAGTTAAAAAGTGCACGGGTCACCTGAAATCACAAAACTACTATAAAAAGTGTTTAGGTGATATTTACAAACACATAAGCAGCTTTGAAAGGCTGACAAGAACACAAAATTACAATTTGTTTACAAGGCAATGTATGTATGTCATCCAACAGGTGGACTAGATTAGGATGATATCATTTAATACGGTGTTGAGATTAGCATACAGCATCTTTAACGTATAAAGAAAAAAAAAAAAGTTATATATACATATATACACACACACATACTGTATATAAAAATAAATTAGAGGAGAAAAAAAGCTGCAACCCACTGCCCTGCAGACTATAACTAGCACATAGCAAGGAGTGAGGAGAGGAAGAATCACCTGGCAGTGTCAGAATGATGACCCAAGAGGGGAGACTCAGACAAGCTGTAGGGAGAGTTCATAGGTCAGCGAGGCACAGGAAGAGCAGTGACAGGGAGGTAGGAAACAGAACACAGAAGATCAGATTAACTATCTGGGTACACAGACCGATGCACACAAAGCTGCCCATACTCTGTATATTCAACAAGGTAAAGCATTTCTATAAAAATGGGTGCACCGCTAAGAAGCTGTACACCATAGCAACCAGATTCTGTTCATTTTAATTTTTTTAGAAACACTCAAAGTTATGAAATGAGCAGATCATCCCAGATCATCCCCCCTTTACGTGTTGCAAATCGGTTTTCTTACATGCGCCTTAGGAATTTATACAACACTACTACGGTGAAGACATTAAACTTTAACAGTTGCCCAATCTACTCATAAAAGGTCTAATAATAGACTGTACTGAACTTATCTTGTAAATCTACAATGACTGTGCAGCACAATCATACTGAACATTGCCACATGGGGGCTTCTGCCACATGGGGGCTTCTTCTGTTTTGTAATTTAATATGCTAATTTAGGAGGGTGCTACACAGCAAAGAACATAACCGTGCTTTCTAAATGTCAGATTATTTTCCTGCACCTCATGTGAGTAATTAAACAACTACAGAAAATGGGCTTTGGTATTACTGCATGTAGAACTTTACAGTCATGTTTCTAGCTGTGTAATGAGCCTTCCTAAACCATTCTAGTTGCCCTCATGTTGCAGTACCAGGCAATTGCCCCAAGTGTCCAAATCCAGCACATGATAATGAATTGACAGATACTAAATTGGATTATGTGAAATTGGAAATTTGCAATAAAAAAAAGTGTAAGTGGGAAGCCATACAGTGCTTCAAGCCCAAGCACTGGATGGTCGCATCTGGTTTAACTGTGCACTAAGGGCCTGATTCTGCAAGGATCGTAATTGCAAAGCTGCATGCAGGCTATAGATATATGATGTATATTACCAGGCTATAGATATGATGTATACATGCAGGCTATAGATATATCATGTATGCATGCAGGCAGCTTTGCAATTGCGACCCTTGCAGATGTGGTAATGCAGCAGGAAGCATCACGCCTCCTGTGCATTATTTATCAGAGCTGCGTTGTCCAACGCAGCATCGGATAACCTGTGTACCATCCTCCGGCTGCGGTGACCCATGGGGCTGCGGGAAATGGAGGGCATCGCCGCCCCCTCCCCACCCACAAACAGCAGCAGACTGTCAATCACTGACAGTTTGCACACTTGCAGAGTAGGTCCTGCGTCTGCGCAGATTCGCAAACTTCGGGAATATGCGTTCAGCAATCAGGCCCTGAGTGTCTGATTAACCCTCTAGCCACGCACATGAAGACAGACAAGTACAGAATTATTTGTTGCTATTTAGCCATTTATGTGCTTCCTACATGGGCTTACAGCAGAACTAAAATGAAACATATTTGCAATCTATGAGGCGGATGCAGTGTAGGAAGTAAAATGGGAGTAACTAACAATACAAATGTTTTTGCTAAAAAAAATGTCTGCCCACGACAAGATACAAGGAGATGCATAGAGCTCTGCGTATGCAGCATGTGTGTCTACGTTCTGACAAATCATCGTAGTCTGTGCGTACAGATCGTAAGCTTGCAGAGCAGGGCCCTCTCATCTTTGTCCGTGTTATTATCAGGTCTTGTTTTATCATCGTTTTGTTCCCAGATGTAAAGCGTAAAAGAATATGCTTGCATTCTACAAGTAAATGTTAATAAATTAATATAGCACGTACAAAATATATGCCTCCTAACAGGGACATCTGCAAATATTTGCTGGTCTGCATTTGTGCAAACTAAACCTTGCCTGCGTGTGAACGCCTTTTCTCAACCCAGTTCCTGCTCTCTCTGCCCAAATTGCATGCGACCCAGAATAGCTGCATTTGCGTATAATCTAAACAGGACTTGTCATTTACAATTAAAAACAAAACAAAAAACAAAGGAATATTTCAAATACAGCCATCAAGATTAGGATAAACAAAATTCTAATCACAGGTGGAATCAGTAGTACAGCCTTGCGAATCTTAGTAGCCACTGTATAAAAATCCAACAATCTGTAACCGTAGTTATAACTATAGCTTGTTTACATTAGTTTTTATGGAGCAGAGAACAATTGGAAGAGCAGCAAAACTGCAGTATTTACCCATGGAAATAATGCTCTTCCTACTTAGGGCAGCTATGTAGGTATACACATCATTTACATTATGTAAATTTAAGCCTTTAAAAATCTAATTTCCTCCCTGTATTGTTTCCATAAAGCCTGTAGAACAAAGCCAGGGGATGAGTGCAAATGCCTCTATTGTATCAATGTAATTCGGTCTTAAATAAAAGTTTGAAAATGTTGTTAAGAAGAAAAAAAAAAGGGGAATTCAATACACCGACGAGACAATCTGATCTTCACAAACAATTCTAACGATGTATCCTTGGTTTTATCTGGTGATAGGCTTTGTAAGCACATCTCAGAGTCATGAGAGCAGTCTTGTTTTTGTTCTGCAGATCTGGTCTACAAACCATACCGTATACCTTTGTGAAGATGTAGTATGTGACGATGTAACCTATCAATCTATTCGTACACACAATGACCGTTCACTCACATTTATATTTGTGCCATGTAACTGCTGAATGCATAGAAAGTACAGTAACATTTTTGATTGTTTAGATTCATTTAAAAGGGAAATTAAAACGGAGTTACAATTGTAACAGGCAGAGTTCCCTAACAGAGCACAGCAGCACTCCTGCTCCGACTCATACGGGTTTTAATGGCTCCATAGAAAGCCATCTGTAAAAACATTCTTGTGTTTACTCAAAAGAAACAAATTACATATAGAAAATGTTCACTTTAGCATACATATTGCAACTTTAGCCAGTGGGTACAAGGTTGTTAAGATAAGTCTGCCAGGTACAGTTAGCATTGCTGCTTTTCAGCATAGAGTATGCCTGGGTGGATGTAAAATAATAGTGCTGGAACAATGAATAAGACAAAACACTACATTGATGACTAAACTAAACAGCAGTCAACACAGACACCTACATATTCTAGCTACCTAGAACAGTATAAGACCTACACTATGCAAACTATACCCACACAGTAATATTATGGATTCCACATCATCCAGTATCAAATACTAAACAACCACGTACAGATAATCCAAGAACCGTGGAATAGCAATATAGGAAGCTATAGACCTACCCGAAAATATTAGTGATAGAATCCAGGAGGCCTCCTACGGCGGGCTGAGAGAGTCTCTTACTAAAGAGAGAGGGAGCACATGAGTAAGCCAGGTGACAATGTCCACACCTTAAAATATCCCAGTCACCAATGTAACAAGAAGGATCACAAACTCTACAAGCAGTACACTAGGGACAACATTCAGCTACAAGCCATGACAAGGTAAAGTGGCATTCATGGAAGGGGCAGCCCCTGTAAGGCATCATATAGGCAGGTGCATTTAGTATGGGGGGTAAGAGGATGCACATGCAGTTAGAGGAGGAGGCACAAGTACACATAGGGAAGTTTTGATGTCCACTTCCAGAATCAAGAAGCTACAATAGATTTGACCAGTTTGAGAAGGAGACCTTAGCAGAACCAAATGACTTTTGATTGGCACTTTTATTTAAAAAAAAAAAAATCTAATTCATTTTGTGTGCCTTATTAGCTACGCTTTTTACTTTTTGGAGACTACTTTATAGCACTAAAGTTATATTGTATCACTGTCTGGAGAGCAGCCCAGCACAAACAGCATAAAAGATAATAGTGGAAAAAGGCCACTGAACACTATAGTCTGTTTTAAAGGATTGCTTTAAATTTAATAAAAAACCCTTGCTGTCTCTTATGGGAGCTATGGAGGTCTCTCTCATGAGACTCCATGCTCTGTACTCTTGGGATATGGGAATTATGGCGAGCACCAAGGAATCTCTGACAACTGCTGACCACGTCTCCTGTGCTCACATTGCTGTGGGCCACTGACGTTCAAGGTCCCAGCGTCATTTGTTTTGAACTGGTAGTAACTAAAGCACATTGCCTAGCAAACATTTTCCCTCCCTACAGTAATCCTTAATATGCAGTTTATATTCTTAAATATTTTGGGTGCTGTGGTATAATCTCTCTTATGCTGCACACACACAGGACGATTTTCCTGAACGATAAATTGCTCATTTTTATGCAGTGAACGATCGACCAACAATGCGTGTTCCCGCATCAACGATAACGATATCTATGGTCGATTGTACATGCAGGCCAATTTGGACGATTTCGTCAAGATTTGCCTGTAAAGACATGACTTCACTGATATATCTATCATAGATATCTATCAGTGTGTACACCCCAAATCGTTTGCCCTGCACTACAGAAAGTTGGAGGGAAATCTATCAGCGATATCTTTGGTTGTGCAGGTGGAACCATGTGTATGCACCATTAACATACACAGAACCAAATGCAGCCAAAAACATTATCACAATGAGAGCAGGGAGTGGGATTGAAATTGTAATTACTGCGGTTCAATCTAAAATCAGGTCCTTCTTCAGAAGTCTTATTTCTCTGGGCCTTAATAGTGTATGACAAGTCCTAGAACAGGTATTTCCGTAGTTCCGATAGGAGAAGATAACAGGCATGGGGGATACATTTTCAAAATGAAAATGACCCATTCATTGAATCCACTTCCTAAAAGGCCTACTTATTGCCTCCTACAACAGTCAGCACACAGAGCAGCAGCAAGTTGAGATGGGGTAGGTGTTATCATAGCACAAGTGTTTCCTAGTGACGCCTTGCACTACAGACGCAGACAGAGGGGAACACTGTTTTGCGACCTGGGGATTTCACATTTAACTAAAAAAGCACACTAATGTTTATTGGCTTTTTAGTTATGGGCTTACTACAGCCATGGGACATTATGGACAATTGAGGTCATTTTCCCAAGGTCCAGTAACAAAATGAAAAACAAGACATCTGCACACTGCAGAAATGGACATCTCATTCTCCAGTATTTAACTGAGGTAGATCGTGGAACAACACAGACAACAATTCAAACTATTTTAAACATTGATTGTAAAAAGTTAGTGAAAAGTGATGATGAGATGCAATGATTGTAGCGTATCACATACACTTCTTTAAATATGCACAGTACACAAGACAAAAACTTCTCATTCTCCTTACATAGTATTATACAGAAAATAAACATGCAGCGTCTCTCCACTCACCTTGAAAGTCGGCCAATGACTGTAGGTGCTGCAGCATCCCCTGGAGGATCAGTATTATCATTTAACACCTCTATATCATCATCCCTGCGGGAGGAGAAAGAATGCACCTTATAGTAAAGTGAATAATACAATGGAAAGGCCATACCCAGCTGATATGTTAACAAAATGTGATCAGGAATTAAAGAAAGCTAAAGAAAGGATGATTGCGTACTAGGTAAAATACAAAGGGTGGGCATATGCTAATAGTATCCGACAAGTAAAATAATAAATTAAATTAGTAACATTTTTCTATGCATTCTGTTACTCTAATATCAGGAATTATTTGTGCAAATAATGACTAGACACAAAGGAAACTCCCATGAAAGGAAGCATCTAGTAAATAGGAAATGCCATTCCAAATAAGCACCCTATCTAATATAGGTCGATGTCATTACCAGCTATGTGTAGCTAAGGTAGGTCATGTGATTGCACGGGTTAGAAACACTCCATGTTGTTCCCTGAGGTTTCTCCCTCAGAAAGTGATCATACTCACTGCTCCACCGACAAGGGTTCCTTAGCTGCTTCAGCCAGCTCTTTCTGAAGCCGTGCCTGTCTTCTCCTGAAAGAGATTATACGGTAAAGTTGTGTTGTAATGCACTACTCTGTAATATATGCATAAAAGCAGTTACCCATTACTATAACACCTATCCTTGTGTAACAACAGTTATTTCCCTATAGATTGTAAGCTTGCGAGCAGGGCCCTCTTACCTTTAGGTCTGTCATTATTACCCAGTTTTGTTCAATTAGAGTTGTTTCCAATTGTAAAATGCAACAGAATATAAGAAAACTATATAAGAAACTGTTAATAAATAAATAATGGTGGCTGCACACATAATAAACGGTCAAAATAAGTTTCCACTAAAGAGTATGGAATGGGAGTGGTAGAAGCTTACTGCAAACACACTGAAGGGCTACAATGACAACATACTGGAGTCCAAACCCCATGGGGTAGATTTACCAGAGTTTGTAAAAATTAAAAGTGGAGGTGTTTCCAATAGCAACCAATCAGGTTGTAGCCCTCAATTTTCTATTGCTTTCTAGAAAACGATAGACTGAATCTGATTGGTTACTAGGGCAAAACCCCCACTTTTCATTTTTAGAAACTGTAGTAAATCTATCCCCATGAATTTAATATAACTAAACATTTACATTCTTGGTGCTGGAACCTATTAAATACTTAAAACTCTATAAACACTGAAAGAACTTCATCACAAATATAAAAATAAATAAAAACAGATTAAATAAAACACTGGACTTGTGACATTCACTGAAAAAAAATCACATCTGCAGATCAGTCTCCTAAAAACACAAGCATTGACATAGTGTTACTAAAAAAATTGGTCATCTTCCTGCTGAATTTACAGGCCGTTACCCTGTACTCTATATAGGAGCATTTAGAGGCACCGTCGTGTTCACATAGCTAATTTTCTATTAATGACTTGTCCCAATGAAGATGGAAGGGAGGATGAACAAAGCATAGATTATAACAAGAAAATTGTTGTTTACCTTGCTAGAGGCAGAACTCCATACTCCTTTACATATCCAGGCCTCACATAGCACGATTCCATTGCTTGGTTCAATGACTTATGGTGCCCACACATATACCGATATACTTACGATCCGACGATGTGTCAGATTTCCCTTGAAACTCTCCCTGGCAGCTCAGCACACGATTTGCACACGATATGCTGTCCAATCTTTATCCGTTCTCCTGTAGCCAGACTTTTTTATAGTGCATTGTGTCTTAGATTGTCAGATCTGCCGTACAGCACGGCAGATCTGACGATGCGATGTGCGACCTGCGGGGGCGCGCACACCGCATCGTGATCGTGAGTTGGGACTCGCGATTTGGGCATTTTTTACCTGATCTGTCATTCCGATGGGTCGGAACCGGCCAGACCGGGTAAAAAAATCGCTATGTGTGTGGGCAGCTTTAGTGACTGCAACAGTTTCTCATTTGGCCAATAATGCAGCTGTTCATGCATATGCCTGGCTTTCTGACACAGACTAGGTCATGCCAAAATATCATGTAGGGGTTTGTGGTCATGCCAAACATTATGTGACCAGGTTCAGGCAATAAGCCACATATGGGGTCATACTGGGTCATTCTTCCAATATCACCAAGTAAATTAATCGCAACTAACAAATAGAAATATGTGGGGATAAATAAAAATGCAATTCTGTAGCAACTACCAAGTTTTAATTACATAGCAACTGCAGATCACGGTTCTTTAGTGGCTGAACAGCCTTGCAATATACCATACACATGTACATGCCTGTATTGATCTCCTATAAATCTGCAGCAGCTAATACAGCACTCACAGGCTACATCAGCACAAAAGGACTACAGTTTAGTACATAGATCTTACTTCCTGTCAGACGTAAAATGTCAAAAACTAGTTGACCAGTATATTTGTTTTACTAAAAACATGGTATAAATCTTTGCAGAGGTGTAATAAAAAAAAGCATGGAGTAATATTAATTGCTATATTGTACCACTAGAAGAATCACTTCATAAAGATTAGGTACATGCATAGAAGTACTTGCTACACTATAGAATAATGTTTTACAGAATTGGTCCTCAACATATCCGCTGGGTTTAAGGATTGCTCTCTCATTCTAGCATTTTGACTGGAAAGCTATCCATGCTGCCATTAAACTGCAGTTGTACACTAACAGACTGATTCAGAGATGCAGGTAAGTTCGTCTTGTACACGGATCTTGTGAATTCACTTGTCAGAGCATCAGCATCATGCTGATGGAGAGTCCTAGGCATCTCAGCTGCATCCTCACTTGAATAGGTGTAACTGGGCGGTAATTGAGCGTTAGCATGTGAGGCGTATATAGCTGCAGGCTATACAGAGGTGAGCTGATTTCAGAGGGATCTTTTGCACTAGGAATAGGGCTAGTTAAAATGTGCTCCGATCGTGATGACGGCTATTTTCACAAGCGAAGGGATAGCGGATGTGCAGCTGCATAAATGCATGCAACTCTGAATACAGGCGGAGAGCTCGGTTTAGTTCCGAACACACAATGCGAACGACTTGCATGCAGCTCTGAATCAGGACCCATGTACTTTGGAGGCTTGTTAAACTAGATTAATAGGAGTGACAATGAAAGAACCTTACTTAGAGTCCTTCTCATTTTCAGCGTTCAGCCGATTGGCTTCCTGAGCTTTCTCTGCCATCCAGCGAGTCACCAGCTCCTGGTTATCCTCTGTGGTTTTCCGCAGCTTCCCTTCTAAGGCGTTAAAAGTGATCTGCAGAGCGTCGTACTCGTCCTTCAGGGTTTGGTTCGTGCGCTCAAGATCCTGCAGTTTGTTCCGCAAATCTTGGCATTCAGTCTCAAGCTCTGTGATGTTGCGCAAGTATTCCTCTATCCTGCAAAAGGACAGAATGCACCAGGGGCTTTTATTGAGAAACTGGCATGATGTTATAAATATGTAGGTCGAATTACAGTCCGTGGTTCAGGCTACAATTAAAATGTAAAGCAAACACAGGGAAGAGGGAAGAAACATTGTTACGCTTCGTCGGTTTGTCTTTGCTTTCCCCTATGGTACAAGTGTCAACCACAAAATCATTACAGAATATTCTTTACTCACGTTGCCTTGTTGGTCTGGATTTCTTTGTCCTTTTGCTGCATCTGGTTGTTCAGTTCTATCACTGTTTGAGCCAGCTGAGAGGGAGGGATATGGAGATTTACTGACAGCCCAGATAAAATGGATCGAAAAGTGTAACCAAAATGGGCATCTTCCCTGAAGCTACACAGAACTGTTACTGAACAACATCCATCAGTGTTGTACAATCTGCAGCTGGTAAAAACAGAACAGTCTAAATATGTTATGGCCAAGAAAAGGTTTACTTCTTCAACAACTTTCCATGGTTAAAGAAATGTTGTAACCAATGCTAACCATAGAACACATACACAAATCTTTCAGCCACATTTTTTAACATGCCCGATAATGATCCAATCCAGTTTACAAACAGCAACAGACTCCTTTCAATGGCTAGCTTGGAGATAATGCTTTCAGGAGAGGAAGGAGTTACCTCTCCACGTTTTTTATGGAGCTCCGTTAACTCCTCCTGGTGTTTTATCCTCATCTGGGCCATGTCCTGTAGAATCGCATCATTTCGCATCCCGTCTGGTCCTGGACTTGAGTGGGGAAAATAAATTAATTCAATAAGTCTGTATTTGTATACTGTGAAAGGAGACATGTTTTTTTTCCCCCAAAATTATGTTATGTTATTATTGAAGCATCATATGCAACAAAAAACATGAAAATACATTATAGTATATACAGTATGAAATAGAGCAGATAAAGTAATGAACGTTATACCGAGCAGCTGATACAAATAAGAGATACTACTGGAAAAAATAGATCTTGCTTTGTCATCCTGAAAACAAAAATAAGATGAAAAGACCAAATTATAAAGTAACAGCATTTATCATGTAATGGATTTCAAACTAATAAATTCCAGTAGTGGATTAGACTACTGCATCTATAATTATTTGCCTGCAAAGTAATCGACGTGTTGCCAAAATGGTGTGACTGTACAAAATATAGTATTGGATGGGCCATGCCAATAGCAGGGAAATGCCTGCACGGCCCTAACCCCTACTGCCGTAGCTGCCTTTCTAAGCAGCACTGGTATGTATACACAAACATAGCTCTTATTGTCTAGCTCTCGCCAATAAATAAATATATGAAGACTAAAAGAAAATCAGGTTATCATATAGTGTTTCCCAAACTCAGTGCTTTAGGAACTCAGACCTCAAGGCAGCCAAACAGTCCAGGTTTAAAAGGATATGCACAGGTGTCTTCATATCTCAGTCATTCTGATTTAACCATCTGTGCTCAAGCATGGCTATCTTTAAACCTAGATTGTTAAGATTAGTACACACTTGTCCAATCCTCAGATTAGACCCCAGATCAGATCCTTCTGCAGACCTGCGCGCAGATTCGACATCCAATCTATGCGTGCACACACTCCAATCTATGCGTGCACACTCGTCCTATTTTTCAGCAGACCTCCAATCTGCATGTGCTGAAACAGTCTGCTGAAAGCAGCTGTCACTCACACACATATTTACATAAGGGGCAGAGCTACACTGCACAGTATGATCTGTGCGTGCTAAAGAAAAGGTTCATTTTAAAGAAAATGCATAGGGTTCCACCCCAAATTAGTAACCAGCGCTGGGCCACTGAGCCTAATCTGGTATTGAAAGATAGGGAAAAAACAAACAAAAAAAAACTGTGTGGGGTTACCCCTATTTTCCAATAACTAGCACCAGGCTTATTCAGCCAGGGTGGTAATGCCATAACAGGATACACAGTGTGGGGTCCCGCCCTGCCATCACATTGACTAGCCTTAAAACTGGTCAGCCCAGGGCTATGCCCCACTCCTCTGGCGGGGGTGGGTGCAGGGTTCATTGTACCTTAATATTTTTCTTTACAGGCTGCCTATAGGTCCCATCATGCCTGCCCCAGCATGACAGCACTTGAAGAAACACAGGTGCCAACAGGCCCAAACATAAAAGGGTCATTTTTTTAAACTGGATATCACCGCCATTGTGCAAGCTGCCCGGTGACTAACTCTGCAAGTAAAGGCTCCAGTCCCACCACCATGCCCTCCGCCGCCGTCCACCACCATGCCTGTATCGTCATTCCGGGTCCCGCAGTAGCTGATGGTGTGCTGGGCTGCTAGGACCGGAGATCGGTCACCATCTCTGGTCTCAGCAGCCTACACACTACAAAATTGGTTGGCTAGTTGGCGGTCGGGTCTCCTAGTTTTTAAGCGTGTTTAAAAACCAGGGGACCCAACAGGCGACCAGGATCAGGTTGCGGGTCGGTCAGCGGTGGGTACAATGTCGGACAAACTGGTCGGTCGGGAGTCAGATCTGCCGAGGATTGAACAAGTGCATACCCAGCTTTAAGGTACAGACTTTAGTAAACACTGAGTTAAAGGTTTAAAAAGAGTAGAGGGACATAAAATGACACCATATACTATCAAAAGACACAAAGACATATTATAAAGCTGTTCATGCTCATCCTGATCCTGGCAGCACATCCAGGGGGAAAACTGACAAGGTCATAAGGATAGTCACAGTGGATGAAATTCAGATCACTTCTAGCAAGGATCGATAAGTTTAAAGATGATCAAACACATACACAATCTTTCTGACACATTTTTCCAATATGACCTATAATGATTCAATACATTTCACACACTTCATCTGTGCGCCAATTGCCCCATTTCCTGATAATACTGCCTGATGTGAGCAGCGTTAAATTACATTGGTGAAGAAAAAGAAACAAGGCATGCAGATGTATTAGCTTTGTCCATCCCTTTCATGCATGCAGATATGCGATAGAGGATGGCTTAGGACTCGTTTTGAGAAGCTCATTGGATGCTCATAGTGGGTTCCATAACCCCTATTCAGCTATGAGAGCCGTAAGTTTGAGAACGTCTTTTGTACATGATGTCCCACACTTTAGGCACAGAACTATGGGCCTGATGCGGAGGCAATGCCGATATATTAAAGCAGTGAAGCGATTATCGGCAGACAGCGCATGCACTGCGGTCGCACTGTGCACGTGTCATGGCTTTGCGATTCCGCTCGCAGTAAGTATTTAATCGCAAGGTGATTGACATTCAGTGACTGGTTGGGGGTGCTTATGGGGAGTGGAATGCAGGCTTGTCGTGGCTATTTTCGGTGTGTGTGTATCTGCGATCCTGGCACCAGCGTCTCAGTTCCCTTGACCAATTTGTGTGACCATAGTTACTCAGGACTGCTAACATCGAATGATCTGCGACCAATGCTGGTGCTTATACGCAGATGCTTGGATTTGTGATGGCTTCGGTGGGAGTCTCATATAGCCCGGTGGCTGCATGCATTTGCATATTTCACACAGCAGCTGCGTACAGGATTTGCAAATGCATTATCATTCACTTATGAACCAGGCCCTATGTTAATTCAGCCTTTATGCTAAACATTCCAAAATCCGGCACCTAAATAAATATTAAGGGAGTACAAATACACATAATATGTGATGAAGCCCGCTGTTACCCAATTGTAGCTCTTTTTTAATTTACAGTTCAGGATATAAGGGAAACTTCTGCTATAGGTTGCAGCATGGTCCATAAATAAATAAAAATAGTGTTATTTAAAAGAAAAAAAATGTTTGGAGTACTTACCGTTGAATCCTTTTCTCGGATTCATGCTGGGGGCACTGGACCATGCGGATGTAGCTGGGACTGCAGGAGCTGGCACTTAACTAAACTTGTAGCTTTAACACTAAGCTCCACCCCATGATGTCAGTGAAACTTCAATAGCGCTTGGTAAGGAGAGGCGGTAACCCAGTGAAATGGTTAAAACCAAAATAAAAACAGACTTGCAGGGACCAACCGGTCAAAATATACAACGCAATACGACTCAGTGTAAGGAAGGGAACGCAGTGTCCCCCAGCATGAATCAGAGAAAAGGATTCAACAGTAAATACCCCAAAATCCTCTTTTCTCTTTCTGGGGTGCACTGGACCATGGGACGTTCAAAAGCTGCCCCCAGTGGAGGGAACGCTAATGGCTGCCTGACCGGAGAACAAAGTTGGCGTCGCAGGAGGCAAAAATATGAAACCTGTAAAAACTAGTGAACATGTTGATAGAGGACCATGTAGCTGCGAAGCAGACCTGTTCAGCCGAGGCACCGTGACGCACGCCCAGGAGGTTGCCACTGCCCGAGTAGAAGGAGACGACACCTTGGCAGGTACAGGTCGCCCCGCATAAGAATAGGCCCAAGAGATGACGGAGCGGATCTAACGTTCAATGGTCTGCTTCCTAGCTAGCCAGCCACTTTTTGAGCACTGTAGAGAACCAGTAGGGAATCCGTACGACGGAGGGCAGAAGTTCTGTCCAAGTAGATCCGCAGGGCACGGACCACGTCCAACAGAGCCAGATTGTCCCGGTCCCGGGAAGTCTCCGATGGGGAAAACACAGGAAAGACAATTTCCTGGTTCAAGTGGGAAGCCGGAACTGCCGATCGTTGTGGAATATGACGAACGGCGATAAGGCCCTCAACTCGGAAACCATAGATGGCACAGAGCTCCAGCACATTGATTGGTAGGGCAGTCTCTGATGACGACCAAAGACCCTGAAGACGAAGAATCAACATCACAGGACCCCAACTGATGAGACTTGCATCTGTGGTCACAATGACCCAGCTTGGAGTGACCAAGAAACGACCGCGGAGCAGGTGATCGGAAACCAGCCACCAACGGAGGGATTGCAGAGTGTTGTATGACAGAACCGGAAGCTGAGATGAGAGGTCCCTGGAATTCCCGTGAGTGGAAGCGGGTGTACTGGATGGTCTCAAAAGTGGAGATCATCATACCAAACAGCTTCATACACAGCCAGATGGATGGGCAAGGCACCGACAACACCGTTGTGACCAATTCCCATACGGCCCGGGCTTTGGACTCGGGCAGGAAGACTCTCTGGGGGGAGATGTTGAAGTTCACTCCCAGGAACATCAGGTGTTGGCAAGGTGTCAGGTGACTTTTTAAAGTTCAAAATTCAGCCGTGATACTGAAGCACCTGCACCGTGCGATCCAGATGGAGCTGCAATTGGGCAGCCGAATCTGCTTTCACTAGCAGATCGTCCAAATAAGGAACAACCGTTATCCCGTCCTTGTGCAGTAGGCTTGCCATAGCCACCATGATCTTCATGAAGACGTGTGGGGCTGTAGCCAAGCCGAATGGCAGGGCCTGGAACTGATAGTGTGCCAGGTCGACTGTGAATCAGAGGAGAGTGATGATCTGGCCACATAAAAACGTGTAGGTATGCCTTCCTGGCATGGAGCGAGGCCAAAAAATCATTGGCCGACATTCCCTGGATCACCAATCAGAGAGATTCCATGCGGAAACGGTCCACCCAGTCTGGTGTTCAAGGCCCGTAGATTCAAGATCGGACGATAGGTGCCGTTGTGCTTCCGAAAAAGGAAGAGGTTGGAGTAGAATCCTTGTTTCCTTTCCGACGCCAGAACCAGAAGAATAACTCCTTCTGAAAGCAGAGAACCAATATAGCCTGGTCCAAGGACCCCCTCTTCACCATGTCCTGGGGAAGAGCTGTTGTGAAAAAACGTTGCGGTGGCAGACTCCTGAGGGCGATGACATATCCTTGGGAAATGATGCCATGCACCCAGGCACTGCCTGTAGTCGCCACCCACCGGTCCCTGAACTGGAGCAGGCATCCGCCTACCCCCGACCGGACTGGGTGGGCAGAGACCTCGTCAGGCGCTAGACTTCTCAGGGGCCTTGGCTCTTGAGCACCTGTAGGTACCAGAAAACCTACCCCGAGGAGCCGAAACCCTGCTGGGGGAAAACCGGCCTCGGGTAGACTGATCTCTAGTAAACGCTACCCCTCAAAAAGGAGAGCGAAGAGCACGAAACTGTGGTCCAGGCTGTTTTTGGGCCACTACGGGCAGGAAAGTGCTTTTCCTCCCAGTAGCCTGGGCAATAATGGTGTCCAACTCAGTTCCAAACAAAACCCCCCCCGCCAAAGGGGAGAGATTCCAAAGAACGCTTGGATTCGGCATCCGCATCATAGGTGCGGAACCAGAGTGCCCTCCGAGCTGAGAAGGCAGTAGCCAAAACCCTGGATGCCATCTGGGCGCCGTCCTGGACGGCCTCATGCACATTTTCATCAGCCCCGCGCAGCTGTTCTGCCAAATCCAGTAAAGATTCTCTGGATAAGTCACCCTGATGTCCAACAACTAGTTTGTCGGCCCACGTATTCATGGCCAGTGCGGCCAACGCGTAGGCCATTAAAAATGGACTTAAAGTAACCTTCCAATTTGTTATCCAGCAGATCCTTGAAGGATGCAGAACCCTGAACCTGAAACGCAGTGTGCTTAGCCAAATGTGCCACTGCCGCATCAACCTTTGGAAGGTTGCTCCCACTTGGTGACATGGTCTGGCGGAGGAGGGTAAAGAAACGCAAATTTGCGAGGAACGGAGAACTTATCCGGGGCCTTCCACGATGATCTGAGATATCCGAGGAAGCAGGGAAAGTAACCATCCTCTTGCACCTATGCTTGAACAGTCCCACTGCCGCACCGCCGTAATGAGATCTTCCACACCTTGACCCAGAGAGGTCTCCAGATCCGCCCCCTCGGGGAGAACCTCCTCCTGCAGAAGTTCACCCTCCTCTTCTTCGGAATCCAAAAAGTTTAACACCACCCTGTAAGAAGGAAGACACTGATGTGCCTCGTGCAGCTTAGGATCCTTGAAGCCAGGGTGGGTCAGGTCCCGGCAGGGGGACCACCCCGTCCGCTGCTGGCGACCCAGTACCGTGTATGACAGAAACGGGGGCGGCATCCACATGAGCCCGTTCCTCCCGCTTAAGCGCCATAAACTGCACCAAGTCGGCGAGCAACCGCCCCATCGCCTGTGCTCACACCGGCTCATCTGGGGCGGACACGGTGCCACCTGATGCCTGCACGCCACTGGGCCCCGACCGACAGTCTGTGCACAGCGCCCTGGGGTCCAACTGTCCACACGGTAACTTTAAATTACACTGGGCACAAGTAAAGTAGAACGCCATAGTGGTGAACTTAGCCCTGACAGGCATTGTTTTGTCTGTCATAGTTGCCACGTGGTCCTGCAAAAAAAGACGCGGATGCAGGTAGCCGGTAAAAACAGAGGTCACTGGGAAACTGCACAAATCCCACAAAAACAGGCAAATATAAAGTACAAATACTTAGCCTTCAGCAAATAAATAAAAAAATATTCCCTGGCTACAAATGGCTGCAGCGCAGCCCTTCCAAAAAGTGTTTAAGTCCACAGGCACTTAAACTACACTGGCATCATGGGGTTGCAGAGGGGAGGAGCTTAGTGTTAAAGCTACAGGTTTAGTTAGTTAAGTGCCAGCTCCTGCAGTCCCAGCTACAACTCCATGGTCCAGCATCCCCTAGCTTGAAGAAAGAAAAATATCAGCTATTATAAACAGTGATCGTGCTGAACGAAAAAAATTGTGGGTCCCAGGGACTCCTCTTTTAAAAAAATTGGGGCCTTACAATGTTTCTGAGTCCCATCACATATGAGGCCAGGCATCAATTGGGGTACAGGGGGTTAAGGGCAAGCAGGAATTGGTGTAAAGCTGGGGTTAAAGACTGAGAAGTTGGGGTAGAGTAACACTATATACATATTAACACACAGATACTCACTAACACATAGATACACATATGTACACATACATATTTACACTGCTGAGGCTGCTGCAGGTTGCTAATGGGGGAGGGCACCTCGCACCATTAGGCCCCTCACGATGTACTGCCGCGATTAGCGGAGGATATGGGGGTGGGGCTTGCCATAATGAATCCTCCTCCACTGCTGTCAGGGATTCGGTATATCTGGGGGGTTCTAACTGCTCAGAACCATCCCCTGCACACACTAGTGAAACCCCAACCTGCTGTGACTGGAATCCCCCAGTGCAACCACGCCAGAGACAATCTTCTGCAGCCTCCCATAGCTGCGGGGCGCGTCCCGGGGACCCAACCATCTTGGAAAAGTGAGTACCCGGTCCACAAAGTCGGGTAAACTACGCGCTATAGCGTGTATATATGCGATCACTGACAAAGTTTAGTAACTTGATAACGTTATATATAGTGTCCATATATTTTTCAATGTAAAGACAAGTGTTAGACCTAATGGTGGCATTACAGTTGCTACCTGATGTCATGGCGGCTCTGCTGATCATACTTGTCCACTTGCAGTTTATCAGCCAAAACGGACTGAAAGTCAGACTTCTCAAGTAAGCGGTTATCTGTTGGTAGAATAGAAACTCAATTAGCAGAAGAGAAAACCCCCTCTGCCTGAGGGATCATCTGAGCACAGCTGACAAATCTGTGTCCTTGACCCATGCCCATCTACATGTTCATTCCCCAGAGAAGTCAATAGCTGCCACTGCCAATGTACTGTTTAACTATTCAGCTACTATTCAGTATTTTGCAACCTAAAATGAAGCACGTTAAAGAGTCATCCAAGCTTTACAATCTAAAGTGAAAACTAAAGGGGAACACAAGTTTTTTTTTTTTTTACAATATAAAAGGGAAACCGGTGAACAAACATGATGAATCAGTGGTGAACGGAAAGTGTGAGAAGGATGGTGAATGATTCGTTTCTTGTAAGAGAGTTTAAGATGGTACTGGAGCCACTAGGGTGTAGAGGTTAATTGGAGTATGGTCAATACAGTAGAGGTACTGAAAGTCATAGTAGCCTCATTTATTATTTCACATCTGATTAGGGGGTGTAGAAATACAGAAGGCCATAGGGATAAAAGTCTTCGGGTACTCCAACTGAAAGTAGACAGGCAGGGGAGATGCATTATTATGCAATACACTAAAGGGGGCAATTAAATTCCCTCCTGGAAAGAGTGACCCAAGCTATTCTTTTGGCCGCATGGTGCCTTGCACTTTAGTTGGGAGATGCAGTTTACTGCGACTTATGCCAGGACCTAGTCGCGCTAAACTGAATTTTCCGACAAGTGCTGGGTGCTATGCTGAACTGAGGCACTAGTTTTCCTAATATGGCAATCTTTTTTTTTTTTTTTGGACACAGCTTCCAACTGGATTTACTTCTAAATCAAAATAAGGCCCTTAGGGGACAATTTAATTGCCAGCACGGCAATGTAGCTCCGGGATGAGTTCCCCGAGAAATTCAATTGACCACTTTGTAAATCAGCGACTAGAGGATTTTGGCAGGCACTCTACTGAGGTATGAGTAGAAATCCATTTAAAACTTTAAATGGATTTCTGCTCATACCTCAGTAGAGTGCCTGCCGAAGAGGACAAACAAGGAGTCCAACTTCTGAAGGGAACTGGTACGGTCCGCATAAATACGGAGAGCACGTACCACATCCAATGAGGCCTCACCTGCTGAAAGGTCCGGTGAGTTTCAGGCCAGTACTATAATTTCCTAATTAATGTGGAAACCAGACACCACCTTAGGAAGAAAACCAGGGCGAGTCCTAAGAACCGCCCTGTTCCTGTGAGAAATCATAAAGAGAGGGCCACAAGAAAGTGCCCCCAAATCTGACACCCTTCTAGCTGAAGCAATAGCTAGAAGAAATACAGTCTTCGCTGCAAGCCATCTGAAGTCTACTGAGCTCAGGGGTTCAAATGGAGGTCCTTGGAGAGCCCTAAGGACCACAGCCAAATCCCAAGGAGCCACTGGAGGGACAAAGGGAGGCTGAAAGCAAGAGACACCCTGCATAAAAGGTGCGGATATCAGAAAGTGGAGCAATCCTACGCTGAAACCACACTGACAGTGCGGAAACATGCACCTTCCAGGATGCGAGGCGGCTTGTAAGCCCGCCTGTAGGAAAGCCAGAGCCCTGGATATCCGAAATACCTGGGGATCGTACCCCCTGGACAATACTCAAAGTAGGTATGCCACACTCTGTGGTAAATCCTGTCTGAAGCAAGTATCCGAGCTCTGCGCATGGTGTTAACCACATAATTTGAGAACCCCTTAGCCCATAGGAGGGATGTCTCAAGAGCCACGCCATCAAAGACAGACGACCCAGATCCGGGTAAAAGCAAGGACCCTGATACAACAGGTCTGGACATTGAGGCAACAGCAACAAAGTGTCGATGGAGAGACTCCGCAGATCTGAGTACCAGTGACATCTGGGCCATCAACCTCTGCAGAGGTCTGGAGTGAAAACTGGGCATACTCCACCATGTCGAATGTTGACACCATGGACCCCAGTAATCGCATCACCAAGTGAATGGAAAGTCGGCAACCTTGAAGACAAGTGCGTACCCTTGTCTGCAACGCCGAGAGCTTCTCCTCTGTTAAGAAGATTCTCTGCTGTTTAGAGTCAAACAAGTGCACCCAGATGGAACTTCCTCTTGGATGGAATTAGTGAGGACTCCTTCCAATCTATCCGCCAGCCGAGGGTCTGCAACACAGATATTGTCAGTTGCAGAAGGCTGCAAAGTAATTCTGGAGATCCTGCTAACAGTAGGAGGTCGTCCATGTAGGGTAGCAGACAAACGCCCTTAAACAGGTAATGGTGATCCAGTGCAGCAAATCTGAGGAATCATTGATGAGCTGTTGCAATAGGGATATGCAGGTAGGCATCCTGGATGTCCAGAGACACCACAAAATCCCTAAGTTCCATAGCTAATACAATGGAACGCAGAGTGTCCATCCTGAACCGAGGTACCCTTTTGTAATTTGTTTAGGGACTTGAGGTTGAGGCTAGGATGGTATGCACAACATGTTTTCTGTACCAGAAAGAGGTGGGAATAATAACCCATCCCCCTCTGGGGTGATGGGACAGGCACTATGACCCCTGCCAGGAGCATAGAGCGCACCACCTACTGGATTTCCAGGGCCTTTTCTTGAACTGAAGGAAGGCCTGCTGTGAAGAATTGATGGGGAGGCATTCTCAGGAGGAGAGGGCATATCCGTGGGAGACCACTTCCCTTACCCAAGTGAGAAGGATCCAGTCCGTCTGCGGTGGTTTGACACCAACCCTGGGCGAATAGAAGCCGGCCCCCACCTTGGGGCTCCCCAAGGGGAGGCCCAACCTGTAAGGCTGAGGGTTTGTCGTCTGGTATGGCGGCAGGACATCTAGCGCTCCAAGCCTGTTTCTTGGACTTCACAGCCTACTTGGCCCCGGAGGGTCTCGGAAAGGACTGCACCTTAGGCTTACCCTGGGGACAATGGGATCTAAAGGACGAGGTCCCAGATCCGGATGGAGTCAGAGCTGAAGGCAGACATGCAGATTTAGCTGTCGCCAGCGTATGCACAATTTTGACTAAATCAGGGCCAAACAGAACCTTACCATTATAAGGTAAGCATTCCAAGCCCTTCTTGGATTCCACAGCTGCTCTCCAAGAACGTACCATAAGGAGCCGCGAGCGGACACCGCCGCAGCGGAAATCTTTGAAGTAAGAATCCAAAGCTGCCTCATTAATGTGCACAGCTGAATCACGGAGTTTGGACCTCATTCAGAGCTGCTCGTAAGCGGCAGTACGCTCATTCCGAGCGATGTTCGCACATCTGCGCATGCGTACGGTTTATAATACGCATGTGCGAACCAGTCAGTGCGGCCGAAAATCGTTTGTTCGCTATATAGCGAAGGCCTGCTATTTTGAGTGACAGGAGGAGGCGTATGTGGGTGGTAACAGGGGAAGGTGCTTGAAAACGGGGAGTGGAAATCAGAACGCAGACGTGCTTAAAGGTCAAAGCGGGCGTTTTATGGGTGTGCATAATTAATACAGCAGCGTCACTGACCACGTCACTTGGTTGTTTTATAGTCAGAACTGCTCACAATATAGTGGTAGGAAAAAGCAACCACAAGAATAGCGAGCAGTTCATACGCTGTCCGATGTACTCGATTAATATAATAAATAGCAGACATGACGTATGATGCGAGCTGCCAGGGGGGCGTTTTTATCAAATAAACGAGAGCATGTTTTGTTCGCTCGCTCAGACATGGAGGCGGCAACAGACCGCAAGGAGCGAACGGTTCATTTGAACAGCCACCCCCTTTTTCTGAATGAGCGTACTGCCGCTTACGAGCGGCTCTTAATGAGGACCTTTGTCCACTAGAACAATTTGCTCACTGGGAGCCTCAGGAGGAAAGGACGCCTCCAAGGCGTCCGCCCATCTTCCCATGGCCCGAGCCACCCAGCAGACTGCCATAGCCGGTCTGGAGGCCCCTCCAACGAAGGAGTAAATAGATTTAAGACACACCTCCACCTTGCGGTCCATAGCATCAGTGTGAGATGACATGGACGGCATAGGTGAAGTTGCACTTATCACCATGTGTGTCACATGAGAATCCACCTGAGGGGGAGACTCCCATTTAGTGAAATAGCTGCCTGCAAAGGGGTATGCATAAGCCAGGCGCTTGTGTGATTAAATCATCTCCTTAAAATAAGCGTACGTAGGCGTAGCCGTGGGAAGGCCATCATCCGTGATGAGCAAGCCCATATGGACGGCCCATATGAGGCCTGGGCATAAATATCTTAGATTTAGCCTCAACCCCCTTGGGAGGGGGCTCAAAATGAGATAAATCCAGGAGTTCACCCTCATCAGACTACATGTCATCATTATACTGAGTGATATGGGGGGGGGGGGGGGGGAGCGAACAACAGTCTCTTAGCAGGCCTTACGAAAGTTCCTGGAACCCATCCGTCAGGTTCTAAACTGTAGTGGACAAAGTGTTACCCCAGACAGGTTCCGCATGGGGAAGCGCCTGTGGAGGGGGACATTATGCCACCATCATCTGTGCCGGGACTCCCAGTACAGGGGACGGGACTACTGCCTGCTGCGGGAACCCCAGAGGGGAGAACGCAGGAGGGGCAGACAACTGATCCACTAAGGCATTTAGAGCCTTTGTAGGCAAGCCCATGGAGGCTCCTGTGACATTATAGGCACAGTAGGGGTACAGGAAAGGGCATAACATAGCTGTACATAAGCCCTCCTGACATACATCCCCTTCTCCCCTACCTACTTTACATCTGGAGTAGGCAAGTTGGAGAGGAGCATTATTTTGCAGTGAATCTTCGCTCCCAGACAGGATAAATAATGTGACCCACCACACAGTGAGAACTTCTGAATGTGAGGCAATTCCCACCCTGACAGTACAGTACTGAGAGGGCTGAAGGGAGGAAAGATAAAGGGATAGCAAATGGCTGACAGAAGAAATCAGACACAGCACTAGCATAAGTCACCAACTATGCAGAAAAATAACCTGCACAATAGCACTATAATCGACTACAAGACCGAATGTCTAGTAGGAATAGCGCTGCATACTCTGACCTTACTACAGGAGGAGAGGTATGCAGGGGGGAACCAGGCACCTCACTGTGAGACCAGCATTGTATGCACAAAAAAGAGGGCTGGAACAGCCCGCTGAATCACTGAGGAAAAAGCGGTGCTGTGTGCAGCGGGGGAGGCGCCGCCTGTGCTATACAAGGAAGCGCCCTCCCCTGGCATGCATTTAACCCCCAGGATGCTGGAGCACAACTCCGCGGCGCTCCAGCCCTATATCCCGGCGGTTCAGTAGTAGCACAGGCTCTTGCCTGGCTCCACAAGCAGCTATCCCCAGGGAGCCCCCAGCCCTGGGGACAAAAAGGTGGACTGTGTTTCAGCGGGCGCCTTCCGCAGACGCCCGCTGCTTACCTCAACGTCCCCAGTGAAGATCCGGCCACAGTCCAAGACCCCCAGGGGTTCCCGCTAGCTGGAACCCCACCAAGTTCCCCTGGATCAGTGCCGATGCGGTAGCATGGACGTCCTCTGGACTGTCTGTGCTGACCACTCTTGGAGATCTTCAGCCTCTGTGCAGTGACCCGACTCCGGCCGGGCACCTACGAAACTGAAGGTGCCTTGGCCTGGGCGCAAAGTATAGGAGAGGAGGCCCCAGTGCATCCTGGGACTAAAAGATTAACTGTGTGGTGCCCGACGGCAGAGCCATCGCCTATACCCCAAGGTATCCTGTGGATACCCTATGGACCCTGCAGGAGAAACTTTGTTACCTAGGACAGTTATTCAAACCTAAAGAGACACCGTTCTGATAGATAAGTGGGACTTCATAAATCCCAGTGAACAAAGATAAGAACACCCTTTGCTGACGAATGTTGCCTGTAGTCAATGATCCAACCATGAGACTGTGGGCTGGTTCTGGAGCCAGGGATTTTGTGAACACCCCGGTACTACAGTCAAGGCGAAGCAGAAAATTGTCTGCATGAATGCACATGCCATCTATTCACACTTTGGGGAGAGCTTGGGCGCAGCTCAGCATCTCCGTGAATGCTGGGCAGTGGGCACTGCCCCCACAGTAATGAAAAGGGGGAGTGTCTCAAGACAAGACCCCCCTTTTTGGGCGCAGTTGGCACATGTAAAAGTGCCTTGATTAGATCGCTGCCCAGGCCCCAAGAGTGAACACTACAGACCCTTAGACCAAACGAACAGCATGTTGTGAGCACTGATGCCAACATCCAGAGTTGTGAATCACAGATGTAGTCAGGCAAAGATAGTAAATCCAAACTGGGCCTGCCTACAAAGCCTTCCCCCAGTGCTCTGGTTACTTGACTCAAGCTAAGCATAATCTAAGAGGCTCTTTATTCATGGCCCCCAGGACTACAGCATTCAGAATCAGAACAGTGGGGGTATGAGATAGTAGCACTGCTGGAGCCTTCACCTGAGACATCCCTCTCAATATATGAGATTCTTACAAAGGAGAGAATAACTAACATAAGGCCCAAAACTTAATACTAGTCCAATAAAGAGAAGTGAAGTAAACATACAAGGCCTGATTCAGAGCCGCTCGCTCTGACCGAGCGCTGGCTCTGAATCTGGGCGTCTTTTTTTTTTTTTTTTTATGGAGCGGCCTCCTGGCGCTCGCATTGCTGTGGGTTGCCACCCACAGCTAATGCGAGCGGCCAGGATGATGGTCAATACCATCGGGCTTGCGACGAGTCCCTTGTGGTAGGGTCTCGTGGCCACAAGCCCCAGAGAGCTTTCGGCTCAAATAGATGTGATGTCAGTGGGGCCGCCCCCAAACGGTAGGCGTTCTCACGGGAACGCCTCCGTCTGGGCAGCCACCCCCCGGCCCGCCCACCAAAGGGGGCATGCTGTCACTCAACATCAACAACACGCCCCCTTTGGTGCGAGACCCGGAGCGACGGATTGCCCGCCGCTATCCGGGTCTCGCGCATGTGCACGACGGAGCTGGCTCCGTCATGCGCATGCGCTCTGGGCCACCATCGACTCGGTTGCGAGCACTCAGCGCTTGCGAACGGGTCTCAATCAGGCCCACTGTCTGTTCCTCCTTTTTCACCATGAAATGTCTGGCCCAAACAAACCTTGCAATCACCTTTCATAGGGATAGCACAAAACCTCATATTCTCTGCTGCCTATGGGAATCCTCCCCAGAGTAAGAGAAAACCTCCTGTCTTCCTCACATTCGTTGTAGGAAAACTTCTCAGATTTAGACCTCCCAAGTCTGATGTACAGCCAGAGACTGATATTTCCAGGAATAGCCTGTGGATTTGGATTCCATCACCCAACCAGAGATGAGACCTCAAAGGCCATGCACTGACTTCACCAGGCCCAATGAAAAAGTTATGCTGTACAGAGATTTCTCAGTTTCCTAGCGGATGGGGAAATGTGCGGTGAGCCGGTCACCGCCGGTGAATAGACGCTGGGCGCATGCGCCCGGCATCTATTCTACCTGTCAGCAGCGCTTGGGGGCTGCCCGGCATGTCTAAGTGTCGGGCACGCCCCCAAGAGCGACGAAAAGGTGACGCGCCTTATCAGGTGCGCGCGTGGAGTGCCCTCTCTAGCTCCGGCGCCCTGCCGCCGGAGCTAGAGTGGTGTACACTACATTAGGTTATGTGAAAAGTTTGTTTTTCTTTTAAACAGTGTTTCTATTGTCTGTATTCATCTACTCCCCCACCATCCCCTCATTTTATTATACAGCAGCTCCTTCAGTTAGCATGTGGTTTCAGAATGTCACTCATGTCCAAAAAGAATCTCAATCTAAATCAGTTATATTTTTGGACGGGGATGCGGTCATAATACAGGCCGCTTGGATTCCGGTGATCAGAATGCCAGCTCTGGAATCCTGACACCGCCATCCAGAAGGTAAGTAAGGTTAGGGGGAGGGTTAGGTTTAGGTACATCTTTTAAAACACCAAAAGTATTCAATTTAGTAAATGCATAGATCTAAAGATGATGTTTAGTAAATATATAGATCTAAAGAGGGGCATTTGCAGATTATTAGGACAATTATAGGACCTCCTAATGAGTGTGTGGCCATCTTCTGACGCACTGACAAACTGCAAAGGAATCAGTAGTGATCCAGACACTAAAGGTGCGTACACACTGGGCGATCAGGAAAGACAGTACGATTACAACTTCGTAATCGTACGGTCGTTCCTAATCCCCTATAGTGCCTACACTGAACGATATGTCTTTCAGTGTACGCACCACCAACATTTTTGAACATGGCCAATCTGTCGTAATCGGCAGATTGGCCTGCATGTTCAGGAGATGGACAATGTCGGAAACGACCAGCGGGAGCGCGCATCGCTGGTCGTTTCCAGCATTGTAGTGCACGATTCGTGCATTACGATGTCGTAATATCGCCCAGTGTGTCGCACCATTAGGGTTAATTTACTAATGTCTGATTTTAAAACTCAGCACTTCTGTTAATATTCATGCCCGATATTTAAAAGGGCAGCGTTTACTAGCGAGACACTGCTTTTTAAATATCGGGCATGAACCAGACACTTCGTAAATAAATCCTTTAGCCTTTGGACTGAAAAGGTGTGGTATAATAGACTGACAGTCAATAGGTCGACACCAGATGGATGACAAGAAATAGGTCAACAGAGAAAAGGTCGACTGCCAAATGGTCGACAGGATTAAAACGTAAAAAAAAATAAAAATATGAGATATGGTAAGAACTTACCCTTGTTTTCTCTATTTCTACGAAGTCCATAGGGTTCCACAGGATACCTTGGGGGTATAGGCGATGACGGCAGACATTGGGCACCTCAGAGTTAAATGTTCAGCCTCCCAGGATGCACTGGGGTCCCTCTCGAATACCCCGCCCCCGAGCCAAGGCATCTCAGTTACGTAACAAGCCATAGGCCGGAGGAGGAGACGAAAGAGAAGAAAAGTCTGGAACACACAATAATCACATTCTCAACAAAAGGAGACGAAAAACAGGTGACCAGAACAAAGCCCATCTGCAGTACAGGTGCGACAGGGCGGGTGTCCTGTGGAACCCTATGGACTTCGTAGAAATAGAGATAACAAGGGTTTGCTCTTACCATATCTCATATTTTCTACTTCAGGGTCCATAGGGTATCCACAGGATACCTTGGGGATGTCCCAAAGCATTATGCTTTAAGGGTGGGGACGCTCCTGTGCTGAAAGGAGAATCTGCCGCCCGAAGGAAGCATCCTGAGAGGCTAAGGCATCAAATGCATAATACCTCACAAAGGTATGGACACCTTTTTTCTGCTGAGGGCCATTTTGACATGTATAACATTATTCGCGGGCCTTGTGCAGGCCACACCTACTCTGTGTGATGTCACACAGGGTAGGGCCACAATTGCCGATAGTTACAGCAATGCCTGGAGCTGTAAGGGCAGCGGTGTGACTATCTGAAGCATCCTGAGGACGCTCCAGGCGGCACTGCTGCATAGATTCTGGCTGCAGGATGCCATTCTAGACACCTGCTAGCCAAATGAGGCTGACAGATAAAAGCTCAGAGGGCCAGACCAAATGATTCTGGGGGCCTTATACGGCCCCCGGGCCTGAGGTTCCCCATCCCTGCTCTAGGGCGACACCATTCAAAGAAAGTATGCCACACACTGTGGTAGATTCTTGCAGACGCAGGCTTCCAAGCTCTGAGCATGGTGTCAACTACAGAGCTGGAAAAACCCCTGGACCTTAAGAGGGCTGTCTCAACAGCCACGCCGTCAAAGACAAATGACTCAGGTCCGGGTAAAGGCAAGGACCCTGAAACAACAGGTCCGGACGTTGAGGCAACAGCATCGGAGTGTATATGGAGAGACTCCGAAGATCTGAGTACCAGTGACGTCTGGGCCACGCTGGAGCCATCAACAGGAGCGTGCCTCCCTCTTGCTTGAATTTTCAAATTACTCGAGGAAGAAGGGAGAAAGGAGGGAAGAGGTACGCAAACCTGAAGGTCCACCGGACCGACAGAGCGTCTACCAGAAGAGCCTCCGCGTCTCTTGTTCATGACCTGTACAAAGGCAGCTTGTTGTTGTGTCAGGAGGCCATGAGGTCTACCTCCAGAGGACCCCACTTGTTCACCAGTAGTTCAAACACCTCCTGGTGAAGAGACCATTCCCCTGGATGCACGTCTTAACGGCTGAGAAAGTCTGCTTCCCAGTTGAGGACTCCCGGTTTGAACACTGCCAAGATAGCAGGGAGATTGTTCTCCGCCCAATCCAGAATGCGGGACATTTCTGTCAGTGCCGCCTGACTTCGTGTTCCTCCTTGGCGGTTTATGTAAGCCACCATGGTGGCGTTGTCAGACTGTACCTGCACGGGTTTTGCCATGGAGAACATATCTTGCTTGCTGAAGAGCTCTGAATACTGCCCGAAGTTCCAAGATGTTTATTGGAAGCGCAGATTCTGCTGGTGTCCACCTGCCCTGGAACAAGTGTGGACCCGTCACTGCTGCCCAGCCTCGGAGACTATAGTCCGTTGTCAGAAGGACCCAGTTCGCCACCCAAAAGGGACGTCCCCTGCTCAGGTGAGCTGTCTGTAGCCACCAGGCCAGAGACAGACGCACCTCCGGAGAAAGCTCCATGTGTCTTTATCCGATGGGACAACCCATTCCATCTGGAGAGGATCAACTTCTGCAGAGGTCTGGAGTGAAACTGGGCATATTCCACCATGTCGAACATTGACACCATCGAGCCCAGTAACCTCATCGCTGAGTGAACAGACACTCGGCAACTCTGAAGGCAACTGTAATGAAGAGATCTTTTCCACCGTCAGAAAAATCATCTGTTGTTGTGGGTCCAACAGGGCTCCGAGATGGAGCATCCTCTGTGAGGGAACCAGGGAGGATTTCTTCCAGTTTATCAACCAGCCGTGATTCTGAAACACAGATATCGTCAGTTGTAGATGGCACTGAAGTACCTCCGGAGACCCTGCTAACAACAGAAGGTCATCCAGATAGGGTGACAAGCGGACCCCGTGCATCCGCAGGTGGACTGCCATAACTGCCATGACCTTGATAAACACCCGCAGTGCTGTGGAAAGGCCAAAGGGCAGTGTCTAAAACTGGAAATGTTGTTTGGCCACAGAGAACCTGAGGAAACGCTGGAGAGCTGGAGCAATTGGGATATGCAGGTAGGCTTCCCGAATGTCCAATGACACCATAAAAACCCCAGATTCCATAGTCAATATGATGGAATGCAGGGTCTCCATCCTAAACCGAGGAACCCTCAAAGACTTGTGGAGGGGCCTGAGGGAATAGGCGGTAAGACCCATTGGGTGTCTGAACCAGAAAATAAATTCATAGTAATACCCCTCAGAGGGCACGGAACAGGCACTAAAACACCAGCTAGGAGCATAGAGTGCACATCTTTCTGGGATTCCAGGGCCTTGTCATGATCAGACTGAAGGCCTGTGTTGAAAACAGCTTTGCAGGCCTTCTGTGGAAGAAGATGGCGTACCCGTGAGAGACCACTTCTCTTACCCAAGTGTCAGGGGTAGTTTAATACCAGCACTGGGTGAACTGAATAAGTCAGTGTCTCACTCCGGGGTCTCCCAAGGGGAGGCCCGTCCCTTCAGGCTGAGGGTTTATCAGATTTGGAACTCGGGCGTCTTGTACTCCAAGCCTGTTTCCTTGGATTGGTAGGCTTTCTGGCTCCTGACGGATTTAGAAAACTGTGCTTTGGACTTACCCTGGGCCCGATAGGGCTGAAAGGATGAAGTCCCAGACCCTGAAGGAACTGTGGTCGAAGGTAGACAAGCGAACTTAGCTGCTGCCAACCTGCCCACAATTTTTTCCAGACCAGGGCCAAAGAGGACCTCACCATTAAATGGGGTAAGCATTTCAACCCTTTCTTGAAGACTGCATCAGCTCTCCATGAGCTCAACCAAAGGCAACAGCGCACCGCCCTTGCTGCCGAGGAAATCCAAGGAGTGAGGAGACCTATATCTAAGGCTGCCTCAGTAACCTATATGGCTTAGTCTCTGAGATTGCCACTAACTCCAATAGATCAGCTGAAGAGTCCGTGGTCAGAGACTTCAAGGCATCTGCCCATTGTTCCATTACTCTGGCTACCCAGCTAGTCATAGCTGGTCTGGAAGCCCTCCCCCAGTAAGGGAGTATATTCCAACAACGTACCACTTTACGATACGTAGCATTTGAGAGATTGCAGTACTCACCAGGCTTGTAATGAACTACAGGAAATGGATAGCCTGCAGCCAACATTCCTGTGATATCACTAACAAAGGGAATTCCACAGAATACTCTTACATAGAAAAGGTTCCACGCCCGCGTAACCTCGCATTGGCGAAAAGGTTTCACTTTTGGCGAATATTAAAGTATCGCGCAGGCTAAAAAGTTTTGCGCAGACGAACACATATCGCCTCTCGAGCGTGGCATACAAGTGAAAACTCATCGCCGAAGTGAAGAGTATGGAGTAGGCGAAAGGGCGCAATATGCAGACCGCATAAAGCGCGCCCATGTTGGCTTAAGTGATATCCGTTCAACATGCAATGGATGTAGCAATCTGCCTCTGTACAAAAGTAGAGAGAGAGACCCCACCCAAATAATAACACAGGATTAACGGAGCTCCCATGGAGCCTCTGTGAAATGCTGCATGAACCCAAAAGGAGGGAAAGACAGCAGTATAAATGTCTCCTCACTTACCTGCCACTCATAACTGCTAGAGTGGAACAGCAGGGTGTACGTCATACTTGCAGACATAACTGCATGGTAATAGCACACAGTATGGCACTGGGCATAAAGCGACCACATAGCATATACACACAAAGCCGCAAGGAGTGTTGCACCACCGCTGTTTTTTATTGGATATTTCCTTCTGTGAGGGCACCCAGCGCCATTGATCTAAACAGGGAGAGCCGGACACACACACACACACACATATATATATATATATATATATATATATATAATCTTCCAGGTGCTAATGTTAACTGTAGTCCATACCATCCAAAAGAACACAGCACTCCACGGGCTCCATACAAAGGTGTGTTACAACACACTATACATCTATCAAGTGGGAGCGCTATCAGTCTCATAGATATTTTTTGGTTTTTAGTTTCGCTGATTATGGTGTATAATCTATTTTCTATGAGGAAGTAAGCTGCACCCCATTTGTTCACTGCGCAAATTTTATTCCCCATATTTTTTCTTTTATATCCATACAAAGGTCACATAGCAGTGTCTATATTGCCTACATTTCAGGGCATCCGCCCTTTCGTCAGGACACACAAGTGGATGGTATATAATATTTTAGTAGTAAAGCAAGATACAGGTCCTGTCTGATGCTCAGTAAGCTGCAGGAACCTACTGCCAACTATGGCAGAATGCTACACACAACCATATGTGACCATTCTCACAAATACATAGCTTTATAAATGTGAGATATCATAACAGAGACAGTTTGGTGCCGACAGTGTGAAAATAACTGACACAGACACACAGCGCTAGCATAAGTCACTCAGAATAGCCTGCACTATAGCACTATAATCAACTACGCAGACTCAGTGTCTGGTAGGCAATAGTGCTGCATACACTGACCCCGAAAGGGGGAGAGGTAAGCAGGGGGACCGGGTACACGCTGATAGAGAGCACTGCGACACAGCCATAAAATGGCCGCCGGAGACCTCAGAGGCAGTGTAGCCCGGGTAGGATATCAGCTTAGCATGGCCAGACCGCAGTGGGAAGACGTGCTTTAGCTGAGGGGAGGCGCCACCTGTGAGACAGGGAAGGTGCACACCCCTGGCCTGCAATTAACCCCACGGACGCTGGAGCGTTTCCGCACTTCCATGACCTGGTGATTGACATCTCAACTAGACGAGCTGTTGCGATGTCAGCACAGACATATCAGCAGAATGATTGGTAAGTGTGTATGCACTTACCAATCGTTAGATAGGTCGGCCCAAGCGTGTACCTAATTATCCGCTCCAGTATCCTAATCCTCCCCCAAGTGCCTATCGGTAAACTTAAACATTTTGAAAAATAATGAAAAAAAACACGAGTCAACCATTTGTATGTCGACGATTTGAATGTTGACTATTTGAATGTGTCGACCTTCTATACAGTCGACCATTTGTCAGTCGACATTTTGTCCCTGTCGACCTTCCATCCGGATACCGACTGAACAGCTGGACGTCATCTGAGTTGCAGCAAAGGATGTCAGCTTCTGGCTATTTTTGTCATTCAAAATATTTACAAAAATCTGGTATTCGTAATCAAATTATTAAGGACCTTTGTAGGAATCAACCAATATATTTCACTAAATATAATTAGTCCAACCCCCCTACTGCAGCACACATTTAAACCATGTGGTCTGTGTCATTCATGATTAATGTGCAATCTCAGGCAATGGTTTTATCTCTGCCCATGCAGAATATTGCTTCATAGTAGAAATATTTTACAACAATATTTTGCAATACGCTACATAACTAACTATACTCAATTGAATTACATATTATAATTACATTGTAGGATAAGCTCCTCGAAAGCCTGGCTCTGCTCTCGGTCTCTTCTCCTCAGCTCTCTGGAGATGTGAAGTTTCCACACAGGAAATCCACCAGTCCTACAGCTGGCAGACATAATGGTGGTGGGACTTCTTCCTGGCACAAGCCTCACATGGTCCCATCAGATCTTCCCATGATGTGTCACATTCCCCAACCTAATAAATTGCAAGGAAAGGTTTACTTCTCTAAACTACACCCGTTTGTATGTAGACTTAACATTTCTCTGCAACACTACACATATGTAAACTCTCCCTATCGATGCACCCCTCTATATGTATATATTATGTATACAATCTTTAGTATTACACAAGATGTGTACCAGTCACACCACATACACGCATATACGGTATGACACCCCCACCGTCAATGGAACCGTCTACACAGCTCCTCTATATGTACCGTATATACTCGAGTATAAGTCGACCCGAATATAAGCCGAGGTACCTAATTTTACCTCAAAAAACTGGGAAAACTTATTGACTCGAGTATAAGCCTAGGGTGGGAAATGCAGCAGCTGGTAGTGCCCCCAGTAGTAATCCCCCCTGGTAGTGCCCCCAGTGGTAATCCCCCCTGGTAGTGCCCCCAGTGGTAATCCCCCCTGGTAGTGCCCCCAGTGGTAATCCTCCCCTGGTAGTGCCCCCAGTGGTAATCCTCCCCTGGTAGTGCCCCCAGTGGTAATCCTCCCCTGGTAGTGCCCCCAGTGGTAATCCTCCCCTGGTAGTGCCCCCAGTGGTAATCCTCCCCTGGTAGTTCCCCCAGTAGTAATCCCCTCCTGGTAGTGCCCCCTGTAGTAAGCCCCCCCTGGTAGTGCCCCCTGTAGTAATCCCCCCCCCGGTAGTGCCCCCAGTAGTCCCCCCCCAGTAGAGAGACGTAATAAAAATAAAAAAATAAACACTTACCTGAAACACCCGCTCCTGGTCCCGCCGCTATCAGCTCCTCCGGCCGCTTTGCATGGGAGAGACGTCATTACTCATGACGTCTCTCCCATTACCCACTGCGGGAATCGGAAGATGGCTCCCGCAGTGGGAGCAGCAGCAGCCGATGAGAGTCTGACAGACTCTCATCGGCTGCTGATTACAACAAACACACAGCTGCCGGCTCCGGCGGCTGTGTGTCTGTGCTGTGTAGCGCTGACCGAACTCAGTCTGGTCAGCGCTACACACTTCACTCAAGTATAAGCCGAGGGGGTGCTTTTTCAGCACAAAAAATGTGCTGAAAAACTCGGCTTATACTCGACTATATACGGTAAGTATACCAAATATATAAATATATCCATGTATTTATCTATCTAGAGATAGATGTCCCACAAGTTATACATGTAGTCTTCATTCTAGCACCCTGCACCTGTCACAACCTGTGCAGTTCCTTTTTCCTGTCTGGGGTGTCACTCTGCACTCTGGTGCTTCTAGCACTCAGCTGATGCAACAAACTTCTGATATACAGACCAGTGTGCGCTGAGCAGAGAGCAACACCCCAGGCAGGAAAAAGGAACTGCACAGGTTGTGACAGGTGCAGGGTGCTAAAATGAATTATATACAGTATATATACCACTTCTGTCACTTCACCTCTTTAAGTAGGTATAACCTCCCTCTGTCACAACACCATGGTATATATGTATACCCCCTGGCACTGCACCATGGTATATATGTATAATTCTTCAGTCATTGTTCCAAGGTGTGTGTGTGTGTGTAATTATATATATATATATATATATATATACACACACACACACACCTTGCAAAAGTATTCACCCCCCCCCCCTCTTTGCATTTTTCATGTTTTGTTGCCTCACAACCTGGAATTAAAATGGGTTGATTGAAGGTGTGCATCCTTTCATTCACAGAAAATGCCTACAACTGTGAATTTGTGTTTTTTTTTATATTATGAATCAAACATTTAGAAAATAACAGAAAACTTCAGAGTGCATAACTATTCACCCCCCTAAAGTCAGTAATTTGTCGAGCCACCTTTTGCGGCAATTACAGCTGCAAGTCGCTTTGGATATGAGCTAGTCATATCTTGCCCCTGGGATTTTTGCCCATTCCTCAAGGCAAAACTGCTCCAGCTCCTTCATGTTGGATGGTTTCCACTTGTGAACGGCAATCTTCAAGTCTGACCACAAATTCTCAATTGGATTGAGATCTGGGCTTTGACTAGGCCATTCCAACACGTTTCCCCTTGAACCGCAAGAGTGTTGCTTTAGCAGTATGCTTCGGGTCATTGTCCTGCTGGAAGGTGAACCTCCGTCCCAGTCTCAAATCACAGGCAGACTGAAACAGGTTTTGCTCGAGAATATCCCTGTATTTAGCACCATGCATCTTTTCCCTCGACTCGAATTAGTTTCCCAGTCCCTGCTGCTGAAAAACATCCCCACAACATGATGCTGCCACCACCCTGTTTCACTGTGGGGATGGTGTTTTTGGGGTGATGGGGTGTGTTGGGTTTGCGCCAGACATAGCGTTTTCCTTGGTGGCCGAAAAGTAAAATTTTAGTCTCATCTGACCAGTGCACCTTCCTCCATAAATTAGGGGAGTCGCCCACATGCCTTTTGGCATACTCAAGTCATGTCTTCTTATTTTTTATCTCTATGTAATGGCTTTTTTTCTGGCCACTCTTCCATAAAGCCCAGCTCTATGGAGTGTACAGCTTATTGTGGTCACATGCACAGATACACCAGTCTCTGCTGTGGAACTCTGCAGCTCCTTCAGGGTTACCTTTGGTCTCTGTACTGCCTCTCTGATTAATGCCCTCCTTGCCCGGTCTGTGAGTTTTGGTTGGGCGGCCCTCTCTTGGCAGGTTTGTTGTGGTACAAAGTTCTTTCCATTTGATGATGATGGATTTGATGGTGCTCCGCGGGATCATCAAAGATTTGGATATTTTTTTTTTTTTTTTATAACCCAACCCAGAATTGTACTTCTCAACAACTTTGTCCCTGACTTGTTTGTAGAGCTCCTTGGTCTTCATGGTGTGATGCCTCTTGCTTAGTGGTGTTGAAGCCTCTGGAGCCTTTCAGATAAGGTGTGTTTATACTGACAGATCATGTGACAATTAGATTTCACACAGGTGGACTTCATTTCACTAATTATGTGACTTCTGAAGGTAATTGGTTGCACCAGAACTTTTGAGGGGCTTCATAGCAAAGGGGGTGATTACATATGCACATGCCAATTTTCAGAATTTTATTTATAAAGATTCTTTTTTATATATATTTTTCTCATTTCACTTCACCAAATTAGACTATTTTGTGCAGATCCATCACATAAAATTCAGATTAAAAAATAAAATTAATTACAGATTGTAATGTAACAAAAAAGGTAAAAAGCCAAGGGGGTAAATACTTTTGCAAGGCGCTATATATATATATATATATATATCTCACCATTTCACATAATTATTTCTTCATCCATTCAATCACATTAGTTCTCAATAATTTTTCCACTTCACATCACGTATCATTTACATATTTCACATTATCTTTCGCACAGTTCACATTCCCTACACAC
This sequence comes from Taudactylus pleione, assembly GCA_031769625.1. NCBI lineage: Eukaryota > Metazoa > Chordata > Amphibia > Anura > Myobatrachidae > Taudactylus > Taudactylus pleione. The sequence goes on from JAUIMM010001027.1 coordinate 359,214, forward strand.
TACACTTCACAAACATACCTTTCACTTAGTAGTTTTTTTTTCCCTTTTTTTACACAGAACACATTCGCCTGATCCAGTTTCATCAGGCTTGCTTGGAGTTTTCAGTCAAGTTAATTACACTATTGCACTTCACATATTTTCTCCCATCACATTCCCCCAGCACCACATATTATTAACCCTGATTTATTACATATAGAGTTATTTATAACATTTCTTCTAGATTAGCCACATTATTTACCCATTACAGCGTATCCTCATGTGTATACTAAATGTAATTTAACATTCATATTTATTTATTTTTGAGCTTGGAGTACATTTATATGTGCACTCATTTTTTGATGTATGTTTTTCCTTTCATTGTCTTTTGTTCCTTCATCTCTTTTAAACACATCTTTGTTTCTATTTCAACACAGGGTCAGCTCCACAGCGCCACCCTGTGTCTGGTGTAGCCATGGCAACCCAGAGCCGATGCCGCGTGACGTCATCAGTCCGCAACGTCGGGAGTCCCAGGAAACGGACGGAGACGGAGCAGGTGGTCCTGTGCGTTCATGCGGTGGGTAATCACATTTTTCTACTTAAATTAAGCTATTCTCTTTTACACTTGTTCTCACCTTGAAAAAGAAGCTCAAAGCTTCGAAACGTCAAGGATTTTTATCATGTGACACTATTTCATTATTTTTCTTAAATATCAATCTCTGAGTGCCGCAGCTTTTTTGTTATATATATATATATATATATATATATATTGATATATATACCCCTCCTGTCACTTCTCTGTATGTATTTCCCCCGCCACTGCATCATGGTATATATGTACCCCTTCAGTTACAGCAACATGGCAAATATGTATACTCCTCGTGTCACTTCAGCTCTGTATGTAGGTATACACTCCCACTGTAACTGCACCATGGTATATATGTATAACCTCCTGCAGGGCCGGATTAAGGTATGTGGGGGCCCCTGGGCAACAAACTTGTGGGGGGCCCTATATACCAACGCTTCTTGTCACCCTAGGAATTTTTTTTCTTTCTATTCACCTTAATGCCCCCAGTAGTAATGCCCCTCTTGCAATGCCCACTGTAGGAGTGCCCCTTATGCAATGTCCCCAGTAATGGTCCCCCCTATGCAGTGGCCCCTGCAGTGTATTTTATATAGTGCCCCTAGTAGTATTCCCCCCTATGCATTAGGTGCAGGGTGCTAGAATTAACACTATATGTATACCTCCTCTCTCATTGTTCCATGATGGTGTGTAAATATATATATATATATATATATATTTATTTATTAGCAGTTATTTATATAGCGTGCAGTGCTTTACAGAGAATATTTGGCCATTCACATCAGTCCCTTACAATCTACATTCCCTATCAAATGCACACACACACTAGGGTTAATTTGTGTTGGGAGCCAATTAACCTAGCAGTATATTTTTGGAGTGTGGGAGGAAACCCACGCAAGCACAGGGAGAATATACAAACTCCACATAGGTAAGACCGTGGCGGGAGTCGAATGCATGACTTCAGTGCTGTGAGGCAGTAACGCTAACCATTACACCGTCTGGGCTGCCCTAATACAGTATGTGTGTGTGTGTGTCTCTGTGTGTGTATATGTATGTATATATATATATATACATACACATATATACATATACAACCCCCCCGTCACTGTAACGTAACAAATAAGTATACCCCTCCTGTCACTTCGCCTCTGAATGTAGGTATACACTCCCATCTGTCATTGCACCCTGGTTTATATGTATAAACCTTACTTCATAAGGGGTCTATTTACTAAGCTTTGTTAGGAGATAAAGAGAACGGAGATAAGGTACCAGCCAAGCAAAGCTTAGTAAATAGACCCCTAAGTAGGTATAACGCCCTCTGTCAATGCACCAAGTTATATATGTATACCCCATCTATCACTACAGCTCTGTATGTAGTTATACCACTTGTCATTACACAATGGTATATATGTATAGCCTGTCACTGCACATCTTTATGTAGGTATACCACCCCACCCTGTCACTGCACGGGATACGTTTAGGGAGCCAGCGGCCGCAATCCCAACCGCCGGCTTCCCGAATGCTCTATCCCGCCTAGGGTTAAATGACAGGCGTCTAAAATCCAGACGCCTGTCATTTTCCCAATGCCAGGAGACAGGCGCCTGGCATCCCGAACGAAGGAATGCCGGGCGCCGCAGCACCCTCGGGGGGGACTTAGGGTTAGGCAGCGGGGAAGGGGGGGTTAGGCACTTGGGGGGGAGGTTAGGCACCCCTAAGAAGGGTTAGGGGGTTGATTAGGTTAGTTTATACTTACCTTAGGGACGATCGGGATTTCCAGCGCTGTCGGGCTTCCACTGCCGGGCTCTGCTGTTTTGTCGGGCTGCCGCAGCCGGGAATCAAACTGCCGGCCATGCGGCAGCAGGGATCCCATACCAAATGCCACTGCACAATGGTATATATGTATACCCTCTGTCACTTCAACTGTGTGTAGGTATACCCCCTTCCGTCACTACACCCTGGAATATATGTATTACCCTGTGTCACCTCACCTCTTAGGTATTACCTCCTCTGTCACTGCATAATGGTATATATGTATGCCTCCCCAGTAACTTTACAATGGTATATACTGCATGCATATCTCCCCTGTCACTGCACAAAGGTATATTTGAATACATCCCCTGTCACTGCACCACAGTACATATGTATACCCCCTATGTCACTTCACCTCTGTATGTAGGTATACCCCCCTCCCATATATGTCCCGTCACTGCACCATGAGATAGACAGACGCCCACCTCCCAGTCGCTGCACCTATTTCCTGGAAACCTGCGCTGCCAGCAGCAGTCACGATCTATCCCCTCTCTCTCTGACATAGAGCTTACTTACTCGCTGCAGCCTAGGCCTCCAGTACTCTCAGTCCAGGCTCCTACCACAGACAGCGCGGCTCTGTAGTTACCATGTCCCCGAGTCCCGGCCGCCCTCCATTGACTCCTCGTCTCATCTAGATGACGCAATATGTGGGCGGCCTGTCGGACTAACCTATCTAATCTCCTGGGCCGTAAAGTACAACTGCTGGCTGCCTATGTGTTCTGTTACTGATGCTGCTGGTGTGACAACAACCAGAGCCGCCCTGACTCTGGACAGTAGATTCACAGCAGGTTTAGCTGGTAATGATCGTGTCTGCCATGCTGTGATTGGCACGGTCGTCCATGTTGTGTGTGGCCAGAGCAGCAGATGTCACAGCCAGCAAGATCATTCAGCATGTGACGCGGAGTGTAACCTGTCCTGTGCTAGCGGCTATACATCTCCATGTATGGCAAGTTACTCACAGCTCCGCAGTTCGTGGCACCATGTTTACCAATGGTAACGTACAACTTTATGTGGGAAAATAAAATTCTTGCTTCGCAACAAATTTATTATACATTTTATTGATGGTAATGTGAAAAAAAAAATGCGATGTAGAAAACACACGTAGAGAGTAAACTTACAACTTTTATTTTTTATTAAATCAGCAAAAATACAAAACAAACATTTAACACTATACTGTACATCAATATACAAACATTGCCCCCTCCCTCATATTTTCCTCGTTGCCTCTTCGTATCGCTCCAGTTGCCGTCGTTCTGTCTCTTTCATTGCCCTCCTCATATCTCGCTCACCCTTAAGTGGAAGCATGGAGCTTATTATTATCCATTCATAAAACCCAGTAAGCTCAAATGTTTTGCTCTTTTATTATTAAAATACTTAAATTCTGACAGTGTTGGTAAATTATATTTTGAGAATTATTCTCTTCTAAGACATTACGGGGGCGATTCAATTCAATGCTATTCAATTCAGTGTGCTGTGTGGTCGAAGAATGCCTGTTATCGCGGTCATCGCGCGCTAACTAGGGTGTTAAGGCGCGGTAACCGGCATTCTCTGACCAAAGTGCCGGGCGCATGGCTGTTAGCGCCACGCTATGCAGGAAAACAGCCGCGCACCCGCCAATTTGTTCGAATTTCTCCTGGGGATGCGAGAAGAAATCCTTAGCGCGCCTAAACAGCGCAGTGTATTGAATAGCTTCAGGAGTCCCTCCCATCGCTATTCAATAGCGCATTTAATTGAATTCCCCCCATATGCTGTTTATCATCAATAATTTTTCCAGAGTGAGCACTTTCCTACTGTAGAAGGAAGAAAAAAGCCTAAACATCTATACTCAAAGATCCTTTAGATCTTCATCTTAACTCACTCTCCCAACTGAGCTATGGGCCTGATTCTGACCTGCTCGCGAGCGCTGTACGCTCGCAAGCGGGTCGATGGTGCCGAAGTGCGCATGCGCACGACGGAGGGAGCTCCGTCGTGCGCATGCGCGAGACCCGGCGAGCGACGGGGAATCCGTCGCTCGGGGTCTCGCACCAAAGGGGGCGTGTTGTCGATGGTGAGTGACAGCACGCCCCCTTTGGTGGGCGTGCCGGGGGCGTGGCTGCCAGACGGAGGCGTTCCCATGGGAACGCCTACCGTCTGGGTCCGGCTCCACTGACATCAGTAGTGATGTCAGTGGGAGTGATTTTGGCTCTGATAGAGCCAAAATCACTCCAGGGCTTGCAGCAGCGAGACCCTACCGCAGGGTCTCGTCGCAAGCCCGATGGTCGCGATGGTCTTGACCAGGGGTCTTCAAACTTGGCCCTCCAGCTGCTGTGGAACCACACATCCCAGCATGCACTGCCACCTTTTTGATATAACAGCATGCTAAAACTATGTGCAGTGCATGCTGGGATGTGTAGTTCCACAGCATCTGGAGGGCCAAGTTTGAAGACCCCTGGTCTTGACCATCGCGACCATCATTATGGACGCTCGCTATAGCTGTGGGTGGTAACCCACAGCTATGCGAGCGTCCAAGAGGCCGCTCCAAGAACAGGTAGGAGGGCCCTGATTCAGAGCGAGCGCTCTGGTCAGAGCGTTCGGCTCTGAATCAGGCCCTATGTTTGCATGGTTACACAATGTTAAGTATCAGTATTTTTCTGTCATCATGATTGCATGAAATGACAAGAAAATATGTAATAGAAGTGTTTTCTATTGTAAATATATCCATTACAAACCCTTAATCATACATTTAAGCAATCGTCACAAATTGTGGTCAAGACTAGAATGACTAACAATATGAACACTGTATGTATGTTATATTTCTCCTTCATCCACTAGGGGACACTGGAGCTTCTGACAGTGGGGTGTAGACAGTGGTTTGAGTAGAGCCTGGCACTTTAAGAATCTAAAAGTGTGACTGGCTTTTCCCCCTCTATGTCCCATCAGCCACAGTTTTAGAAATGTGTCCGAGAAGAGCCCGTGCACATGGAGCTGTCTCCAGCCCTCTTTTTTCAAATTGTTTTGTAATTGCAATTGAGTCTACAGACTCAGCGGGGCCCGCTGCAAGTGACACCGGTTTGTGTCCGGGTCCCCCGCAGACCCCCCTCCCTGCCCAGCACCCTGGCCACAGCAGCACGGTGAGTATACACACCTCTCCTGTCTAGCAGGAGAGATGTTAATAAGCTGGGCTTGTGACAGGCGGTGCTTCCGCACTGTCGCTTATAGATCCCTGCTCTCTGCCTCTCTTGATGGCCGGGGTTCCCAGAAGGTCGCTCAGTCACCGGCGGTCTCTAGCAGGGCCCCACCAGTGTTCGCGGGTGTCACAGCATGTAAGGGAGTGGCCGGTCTGGGCACCAGCGCAGGCTTCATGGGAGTGTTTTTAGTTACTTGGGCTCTGGGCATCCCTAGCCGAGGCTGCCATACTGAGGAGATGAGGCTTAGCATCGGAGTTATAGATTTTACACAGAGAGCTATGTGCCACCACCTGTTCTACCTCCTGATTGGCATGCTCGGCTCACAAGGAGCGGCACCATCTTGCTAAACACACTGTCCTGCGCTCCTCTTCTCGGAAGGTCTGCACATTCTAATCTACAGACGCTGTTCGAGATGACTGCAATCCTTGCAGAAACTTTCATCACAACACAGCCAGATAAGCCTGCATCAGGGTTCTGTGAGTTCCTGGTGGGGTAACATATTGTTAGAATCTGCTCCTCCCTATCTATTGTTCTGTCCACCTCAGTTACTGTTGCCAGTTCTGTGTGTATGGAGGAATTGTCTGTGAGTTGTTAAACATGACTTGCTGCTTCCCAGAAGCTGTTTGCATGCACTAGGTGCAAGAACAGTTTTTCCCATGCTCGCTCTGAGGGTTCCTCCCTGTGCATGGATAGTGAGGCTGAGAGTTCTAATTCCGCTCAGACTGTCATCCCCTCCTTAATAAATAGTCTGGCAAGGGTCATGGAGGATTTTGCATGTGAATTAGCTGCCTCCCGTCGAGAGCGGGAGGCTGCCAAGGTGAGACTTAGCACATCTCACTCTTCCCTTCAAGCTGCAGAACCGACTTGGGTTCAGGACTTAGCCCGTTCAGTGGAAGGACTAGCCTGGATGATGGGTGCCGCTTCTAAATCTCCAGAGGCCACGGTAAGTCTGCCTGCTAAGAAGAGGGCACTTTTGGTGGTTCTCCAGTCAGATGAAGATTCTGAGGCAGACCAATCTTCTCAGAAAGAGGAAGGGGAGATTCTGGACGACTCAGACGTAGAGGTTTCCTTGCAGGAACCTGAAGCTGCACAGGGTATTGAAGCACTTATCCTTGCAGTGAGGTTAGTTCTTCACATTTCTGACCCAGAGACTCCTGAGTTTTTAGATGATTCTTTATTCGGTAAGAAACAAAAGTCCACGGTTACCTTTCCTGTTTCTCTCCAGCTAGATGAACAGGTGGCAGCAGTCTGAAAGCATCTGGACTGTAAGTTCCAGATCACTAGGAGCTTTCTTTCCCTTATACCTTTCCTACATATACCAGAAGTGAATGGGAGACTCTGCCGCCTGTGGATTCTTCGGTTTCACTTCTATCGAAGACAACTAAACTCCCAATTCCGGGAGCTAATTCTCTTAAGGAAAGCTCTGAGCAGAAATTCGAGACGTTAAAATCCATCTATACGGGGGCCGTGGCCTAACTGAGCACTGGAACAGACGTGTCTTTCTCTGGCTCCGTCTGACCAGCAACAAAAGCGGCATATTTCTGAGCCCCTGCCTGCTGCTGACTCTCCCCAGGGGGCTCTTACACCTTACCAGCTCCCAGAGACCCTGCTGAGCCGATCGCGGATCCTCGGCCACCCGACCACCGCTGCGGCTTACTGCGGCAGTGAAGCCGCGGCCTCTATTTCGGCCCTGTCCCCAGTGCGACTCTAACGGCAGCGCCGTGGCCGTTAGCTACCGCTGCCACTTCCCTCAGGTGGCCTCCCCATATGCTATTGAATTCCCTGCTGATGTCCACCCGTGGCTGACGCCTCCCAGGGCCTGAATGAATAAATACAGTAAGTGCACACACTGCACATATATCTGGCCGCCATCTTGGAAATCAGGATCCATACATCAGACATCCAGCTATATTATTTAAGGGACTGTGTACACCTGCTGCTTTACCATCCACCTGCTGCTCAATATTGCCTGCTGCCTACCCTCCATGCATGCACAGCTTCTTATATATACCAGACTCCTCACTACAGCTTCGATAATTTGCATCCAGCAATTTAATATATCTTGCTCTACTCTTACATTATTGGCAGATTTTAGCAGTTGTGAGAGATGCTGTGCAGATAGACAACTAACTATATATTATCCTTTTTGCCTGGATGAATAACACTTTTTTATTTCTTTTTTTTCCCTCATATTCCCACAACTGTTACATGAGCTCTCACTCTATTTCTCAGCTGCTATTGGAACTATCACCGACTTATCTTGTTCCTTTCATAGGTTTGAGAGCATAATGTAAACCATGGCTTATTAACCTATACATGTAGCTTTTCCTCTTTCATCTGTCTCACGGCAACATCATCTCCTTTCACCTCCGGCTCCTACATTCTCTATGAAAACATTTCTAGTGAGCTATTCCATGACCCCTACCGGCTCTACTTCAGCGCAACAAGAGGACACTTCACACTAATTCCTCGGAATCTGATTGCTCCATCTCCCATTCTACCTCTCAACGTAGATGTAAAACAACTGCAACCCCAAAGTAAAAAAGATTAAACCGGCTGATACTGCTGCATCTTAATGCTTAGCCCTCTCTTAGATGAAAAATTGGCTGGCCTAAAGGAGGCCATTGATTCCACCCTAACCCAGATGAACCAACATTCCAAAAGCTTTGATGATGAACAACGGGTGTCCTCCCTGGAAGATGACTTGCGTTCAGCCAATCAAGTCATTGAGGATCAATGCAAAGAAACTATCTGTTTTTGCTGACAAACTTGATGACTTAGAAAATCGTAGTAGGAGAAATAACCTTAGTGTGGTGGGCTTTCCAGAGACAGTATAGGATCATGAATTACCGAAACTACTTTCTACCTGGATACCAGAACAGCTAGCTATGGATTTGAAAACTACACCTTTGGCTATTGAGAATGCACATAGAGTAGGACCGGATCAACGAAAAGATTCTGACCACCCTCGCCCTGTCATCATGAAAATTTTTAATTATGCTGATAAAACTAAACTTCTCAACCACTACAGGAGAACCGCTAATCGAACTCATAATGGTGACCGTCTCCTCACCTTTCAAGATTTTTCCAGCCATGTTGCCAACAAGCTCCTGTCTGCAAGCAGCTCTTTGAAAACAAGATCAAATTTTCACTATTTTATCCAGCTCGATTGAGAATTGTTAAAGATGGAAAACTGCTTCTTTTTTTATGTTCCTTCAGCTGCCAGGAATGATATTTCATGCCAAGATACTTGACTTTTACCATTATAGTAATTCTCTGTCTTTCATATTCTACATTTTTTTTTGGAATGAGGTACAAGCCACAAAAAATTGGCTGAAGACGCTCCTCATGTTTACAGGATGGCTCTTTAGCACCATTTGGTTTTGCCTACCGTTGACTGTTCTTTTATTTGCTTTTGTTAAATACCCAGACCCCGAGACTCGTTCTGCCAAAGGATTCCCTACCCTCGCTCGGTGGGACGAGGAGAGGCCCTACATTGTCATTCACCTTTCTACACTGCTTATTCCTTCTACTGGAATTGGATAGTCGACCAACTTCACTCCCTCTTCTTCATCCGTCCCTGGATGAACCCAATTGACCTCTTTTACGATTGTAAAAGATTGGAATGTTGAGGGACTTAACCATCCAATAAAGTTATCTCACATCTTCATCGCCTCTATCCGCATATTGTATTTCTCCGAGAAACTCACTGGACTGACGATATTAGAAATACTCTTCTTGCCCCTGGATCGGAGAATGTATCTCTGCCCCATACTCCAATAAAACTAGGGGGACTGCCATTCTTTTTCACCGGAATCTGATATACACTATACGTAGGAAATTCTTGGATCCAGATGGATGGTTCATACTACTTGATGTACTTCTTGATAATGTTGAATATACATTACTTAATCTATATGCCCCAAATTTACCTAACCAGTCTTTTTTTGCAGTCCTGGTACAAAAACTTCTGGAATGGGGAGGGCGCAACCTCATTGTGGGCGGAGACTTCAACGTGGTCATGGATCCATCCATGGACAGATCCGGAGTGAGTACTTGGAGACCTACTCCTCACTGTGACACCATCTCTTCTTTCTGCACACACCTCAATTTACTAGACACATGGTGACTTCACCACCCTTTACAAAAGGATTACTCTTATTATTTCCACCCTCACTCTACCCACTCTCGCATTGATTATTTCCTGCTCTCTCAACACCATTTTTCTAAAATCACTCATACATCTATCAAAGAGATTATATCTGATCATGCCCCACTACTTCTAACTATTCAGCTAAGCCAGCCTAAAAATTGCACTAAATGCTGGTGCTTTCGATTGATTTTAATTTACATCTTAAAAATACTTGGCTCAATTATATCAATGACAACCTAGACCAAACAGATAATTCAGTGATATTTTGGGGGCCTCCAAAGCTGTCCTTAGAGGACATATCTTATCGTAATTTATTCACAACTTAACTTCAGGAACTTAGTTGTGCCCTCACTGCCGCATATAGTACATTTAAATGTTTTGAGACACCTACTCACAAAACTATCATATTTATTTTGCTTGTAAATATGCACTTTCCTTACAGAACAGGCCCAAAAGAACCATGATTATCAAAGGAATAAATTCCATAGATATGGGAATAAATCAGGGAAACTCCTTGCAAATTTAATCAAAGGTCCCCAGACCAAGACCTGGGACCTGATTCAGAGCCGGTTGCTAAGACGTGATCGCTCGCAGCTGCTTCGAGCGAGAAAATGCAAAACGAGCGATCGCTCGCAACGCACAACGCAAGCAGGTAAACACCCATCACAATGAATACATACCTACCGGACCACGTAACATAACGAGCGACGACTACACTCGTCTGACGGACGCAGCCATCACCCTACGCGTCCATAGCGATTACTTGGGAGAATAATGTTTTCTCATCTGAGCTTTCGATGTACCCTTTAATTGCTTATGTGGCGATTGCAATCAGTGTAAAACCACACCTTTTTAATTTTTTTAATTTTCAGAGGCTGGAGTTTGCAAATTTGACTTTCCCCAACTTTGTATGTCAAATTATATATTCTCTCTCTCAATAAATATATATATAGATAGATAGATAGATAGATAGATAGATATAGATATAGTAAATGCAAATGTGCTGGCACTCAGTGCTTTGAGTAGTACATCCTGCTTGGGTGTCTCCAATATATGTAGTCAATAGGCAGATCCAAAAGTAGTGGCACTCACAGGACTTAGTATCACTTTAACAATGTGGTGTGTGTACACCTAACACATGACAGGTACCTCCATACAGTCAACATTTCATTTAATACAAAATGTAATCAGGACAAAGGTACAGTGTAATTGGCTTACCTTATATAGAAGAGAAGAGATCCCCAGTGATGAGACAGCTGCACAGCCCCGTTTGCCGCCCAGCAGGAACTGATGACGTCACTGCACATGCGACGTGCGCCGTCCGGCGCTCACACAAGTCACTGCGGTGGCTGTAATTGTGAGAAAGAAAATATCACCAAGTGTAATGAGTCCCAAGAACCACAAGATGGCAGTGAAAGTCTGGAACATAAAACGTCAGCAAACACTTACAAAGATCACAGCAAGAACCTAGACACGATTTGATTATAAATAATAAACAAAACGATGGTAAAAGATAATTTCAGAAAAAACCTATACTACTGATGCACGTTGAATGTAAAAGCTCTAAAGGGGCTAATCATCTGCTCGACAGCCTAGAAATACTAGGTCACAAAAACCAAGTGGAGAGTACATATAAACTCCACACCATCTACATGGTAAAAAATCAATAAATGTTAAGCAGAAATATAGAATTAGGAGGCTGCAGGACCTAAAGTCCAGCTACTAATCACCACCGACCATGAAATATGTATTGATGCACAGCATGATTATTGACACGATGTGATTATAAATAAAAAAATTATATTTCTATCACACAGCATGTCACTCACCTCATCCCACAGCTAGGATATGCCTGTGCGTCCAGTAGTACACTCCCAACACTCTGCAGCTCCTTGTGAAAGTGATTTGAATTTAGAGGGCCGGTTTTAAAGGATGTGTTGGTCGCTTGTGCATGACGTAGTGCACTGCTTGGGAGTGGCGCACAGTAGCTCGTACTCATATGGCTATAAATAGCACCGCCTGGATTTGTGCAATTTGCAGTCATGGATTCTGAGGAGGCCATTGTAGAGGACTGCATGATTGACATACATGATTTTCTGGACAAATTTGGTTTGGGTATAGCATCAGAAATTGAAGTTGTGGACACACAGATGTGGATGAGGAAAGTGTGCCTGAGCCCACACCAGATGATCCTTCTCCAGCTCCTACAAACACATCACCTCCAAATGTGGCTGGGCCATCACATGGCACAATACAAGGTCAAGATATTCCTTGTGGGGTTACGGATACCCTCATCCAGGTGGCACTAACCAGATTCACTTTTGGACATAACATTCCTGTGCAACATCGGAAAAAAATCTGGGTGAAATTTTCCAAGATCATCAATTGGAAGCACTCTACTCATTTGGATGCTTATTTTGTGTGAAAAAAAGTAAGTTTTTTATATAATTAACGATCTTTGTTAAACTGTCTACAAAATGTGGGTTTTTTTTACGTTTCAACAAAAAAAAAAAAAAATTTTGAAAGCCCAATGGTCAATATATGTTTTTATGTCAACACAAGTTTTTTTTTTTTTTTAACAAATTTTAATCAAAATTTTTCTTAAGGGGGGGGTGACCTTTGCAGCCGACTCAAGACAAAGCTGATTTTGTGGATCAAGCACCTTAATAGGCCAGGATGTCCTCTCCCTGACAGCTTGGCTTTGACCCAAAAGCAACATCAAATTTTGGGGGCCTTAGATTGGAGGTTAGTGTTGGAGGCCAAAATAGACCATCAGGAGCCTCCTCAAGATGACCAACATGCTGAGTCTGGTAATTATTTGCATACACCTGTCTTTGTATTTGTCTATTTTTGTTTTTTTGCAAAACAATAATGTTTATTTCTTCCATTTTATAGGACATGTCATGGCTGAAAGCCTGTAGATGGATGTGGTGACGGCACAACCTCCATCAATTGTGCCTCCCCCATCCTCCACTGGCACCCTTGCCCAAGTCTTGGATGGGCTAAGGGCAGTGTTAAGGCAAACAGTTGCCATTGAGGCAGTCCAGTCCAGCATGTTGGAGCAAAACTCCTTTCTAAGGTCCATAAGCCAAAATGTCAGGGAGATGAAAGAACATCTGACTGGCCCAATAGAAGGTGAGGTGGACCAGTGCCCTGCTGTGGCTGGACCGAGCTCCCAGTGGGGTCCACGACAGTCCACTCGGATCCGTAAAATCAGCTTTCCGGAGTCGCTGCAAAAAAAAATAAAAAAGATTGATGTTCTTGGATTTATTTCACCCAGAACTTTGAGAATGTTTATGTCCAAAAATGTAATCTGGTTAGTGCCCTGGATGCTTCACAAGGAATATATTGACATTGTATCATGCCATGTGATGGACCAGCCACATTTTGAGGGGATGTGTTTGTAGGAGGTGGAGGCGGCAAATCTGGTGGCGGCACACCCACACTTTCCACACCCACATCTGTAATTGTGTCCACATCTTCATTTTCTGATGGTAATCCGAAACCAAATTTGTCCAGAAAATCATGTATTTTTAATGTTATAAATTTATTATTTTTTTGGTGAAAAAAATCATATTTTCAATAACGATTTTCAAAAAAATGTCATGGCATAAATGTTGGTTTGATGAAATTAAAATAAAAAAAATTTGAAATAAAAAAACTCAGTAATTTTTTTTAATAAAATTATTTTTTAACCTTTTACCAAAAACAAAAAACCACTAGATCTACTATGGAACAACAAATCTGGCCCTGGCCTGGCAAAGTATTGCTAATAAGGCATGTATTTACTCTGGAATGGCATGCTGGGATGTGCAGTTCCACACCAGCTTGAATGGAGTTTAATTGTAAAAAAAAAAAAAACTATTACACTTTAAATACACCAAAACAAAAAAAACATGTATTTGTGCTTTAAAAAATATAGGGACAATGGTTTGGGAAGTAAAATTTTGGGGGGATTGGTATCTTTCTAAATATCAAAGTCACAAACACAAAGAGTAACCAACCCCCCCCCCAAAAAAATGCTAATTAACGCATCCAATTTGCAAATATACAATGCAATGAGTAACATGTGCTCCTCTTTTATTTGACTGCATACATCGGCAGCTGAAAGAACCATCGCCTGCTAATGCAGTGCTTGTGGTAGACCCTGGCACCCACAAGCACTGCGAGTACTTCCATCGAAATAGATGCGAACTGACGTGTACAATGACGCTGACTTTTAATAATGGACGCCCTTAAAATTCTGTTTTGACGGTCAGACACGCCTGCGTTTGCTTCACCACTCCCCCGTTCATAAGCACCTTCCCCTGTTGCCACCCACAAACGGCACTATCTGTCACTCAAAGTAGCGGGAACTCTGTGTACTGCGAGCGCACGGTTTCCCATCGCTGAGACTGGCTTGCGCACGTGCACTGTGAATTATATGAATGCACACTGAGCAACAATCGCGCCTTAGCGAATGGCTCTGAATCAGGTCCCTGGGTTCATGCCATAAATACTTCTGGTAAAATTATCTCCGACCCTACCGCTATTTGTGAAGAATTTATGCATTTCTATAAATCTTTATATACTGCAAGCTCTGATGATCCAGATGAAGGTTCTAAATTTTTAGAGGAAGCTCGTCTTCCTACACTCTCTCTCTGGAGGAAAGAGAATTTCTTGATGAACCTATATCTGATGAGGAGGTTCTTAAAGTTATTAAATCCTTACCTAACGGTAAAAGCTCAGACCCAGATGGTTTTGGTGCCGAGTTTTACAAAATGCTTGGAGCTGAATTAACACAGACTTTAACAAAACTCTATAATCACATTCTTACTTCCGGAGAGATCCGACTTCGATTTAATGAGGCTAAAATAATTGTGTTAGCAAAACCAGGCAAGGATCCATCTCTAGTCAGGTCATACCGCTCTATCTCACTCCTTAACCAGGATTTCAAAATTCTAACCAAACTGATAGCAAATAGATTACAAACTTTTCTGCCCAGCTTGATCTCGCCTGCTCAACTTGGTTTAGTTCGGAATAGACAGTCTGCACAGGTACTCCGTGCGGCTAATGCAGCCATTTCACATACTCCTTAACATAAAGGGAGGGATAATATCCTTATTAACCTAGATGCAGAAAAAGCATTTGACAAGATTGCATGGCCCCGTCTTTCTAGGGTGCTCCATTCCGAACACTTTGGCCTTGTTTTCCGTTCCCTTGTACACACTCTTTATACTACACCTATGGCACAGGTTATGGTTAATAGTATTACCTCTTCTACCTTTTACTTAGAATGAGGCACCAGGCAGGGCTGCCCCCTTTCCACCCTCCTTTTTAATTTAGCACTCAACCCTTTTTTACAATACCTGATGAATCTCCATGGATACCAGGGCATAAAGATAGGGAACTTCGTGTAATAACCTTTGCTGACAACCTGCTTCTACTCACATCAAACCCTAGGAGTTCAGTCCCCTTACTAATCACACCCATCCAGTGGTTCTCTTCATTTGCTGGATTTTCTATTAACTATGACAAATCTGAAGCCTTAGCTATGTTGGGCGGGCGAGATCGGGTTGGAATAATGTTTTCCCTTTCAATGGGAACATAACCATATTAAATTTTGGGGAATTTCATTACCTTCCCATCCTTCTCATCTTTATACATATAATATACGTCTCATTATTTGTAAAATTCAATCGGAGCTCAGTCTTTGGCAGAACCTTCATCTTAATTTTTTGGGACGTTGCAATTTGGTAAAAATGGAAAGTTTCCCAAAACTTTTATATGTATTGCAGATGACCTCTCTTCTCACACAACAGGATTTATTTCACCTTAATAGACTTATTTGAAGATTTTTGTGGAACAATAAAAAACCTAGAATTAGTTTCCGTAAATTAACTCAGCAGCCACAGGTAAGGAGGGACTAATTTACCTGACATTTAAACACAATCTGACCTATCTCCTCCGCTTTGCAATTGACTGGATTCGAAGGCTGTAATATTTATACAGATGTTGCACTGGAATCACAACTATGCTCCCCTCTTTCGCTTAACTACGTCTTACATGCATGCCTCTCTACACTCAAGTCACTCCATTTAGATAATATATTATTGACTTCCACTCTCCAGGCCTGGAAATTGGTTAGGAAAACACAATCTTAATTACACACATTCCTTGTTTCTTCCTTTGGTAGGAAATATGTAATTTCAAGATGGCACTACATCCTTACCTTTTACCACTTGGCCCTCTTTGGGTATTTCCACTCTTAGACAATTACTGGGTTCCTCGACAACACCACTTACTTTTGCTGAAGCTATGTAAAAGTACAATCTTAGGCATCAACATAGATTTCCTTACTTTTAAGATGTACATTACTTGAAATCCATTCTTCCACGGTCAAATCCAGAAGACTTTTTAAATTCTTTTAATGCTCTTGTCCAATTTGGCTCATAATCTATCTCCACTATATATGCTTGAATAAGAATCAAACTTGATCCAGAAAGTGAGCTGCCAGGGATTAGCAAATGGGCTACTCAATTACCATCTCTCTCACTGATATTCTCAAAACTTTTTAGTTGAACCTAAAGCACATTACAGCCAGTTCCTATCAGGAAATGACATATAAAATATTACATAGAGCATATATATCACCTAAAAGATGACATCTGATTTGGTTTATCTGAAGATGCCAATTGCCCCAAATGCTTAGCTCTTGAGGCAGATCTTAAGCATTGCTTTTAGGACTGCCAATACATTCAACAATTCTGGAAAGACATATACCTAAAGTGGTATTACCATAATGAGTTAACATTCTGGTGCACAGCGCCCTGGGCAATATTTGGCTATTTAGCTGACCAACCTGATATCCCCATGGTTGATAAAAAAATTATTACTACTTCTTGCGGCAGTTGGCAAAAAAGCTATCCTTCAACAATGGATCCATGACTCTGTACCCACTTTAGCCATGGTCACTTCTAGACTCCTCTTTTTATTTACCATGAACTGGCTGGAGACAACTTTGAATAAGGAGACACTAACGTCTAAACTATTTCAAAGTTGGGGCAAATATATTCAGACGCTCCCATTGTCTACTAAACTAGCTATCCGGAGTTGCTTCCAGCAACCTTTTTATACAACCTTTTTTTCTTGTATCTTGTCTTTTTCTCTATACATATCATTTGACTATCTTCTTCCTTACCTATTTCTCCTTTTACTTTGATTTGTCCCATGGATGGATCGACGACTCGTGGGTCTTGAGTACGCACCTGTTGTGCTGGTTATTTGTAATTTTGTTTTATGTCTTTTTCTTTTTATTATTAATATTCTATAAATTGAGACAATTTGCCAGTTGTTTTATTTTCTTTGGTTGATCTATTATAGATTCGATGTTCAATTTCTTCTTTAATATATTGAACTTGTACTGTATATCCCATTTAAGATTGTCATGTAATTTTCTCGGTTCACAAATATATTAATCTATATTGTATTTACAAAAATAGGAAAAAATGTTTGGCTATACTATAAGGGACTATGGACCTTAGTCAGAGTTGGTCGCAAGTGCCGATGCGCTCGTAACCAACTCGATGGTTAGTCCTGCGCATGCGCAGCGGCCGCACTGACTCTCTGACTGACAGAAACTCTGTCGCTCCGGAGCTCGCTACCAAAGGGGCGGCTGTCGATGTTGATCGACAGCTCGCCCCGTTTGGTAGGCGGGCCAGGGGGGTGGTTTCCAAAACGGTAGGCGTTCCTTAACGAACGCCTACCGTTTTGTGGGCGGCTGCACTGACATCATCGGTGATGTCAGTGGGGAGCTTCCTGCTCCATCAGAGCAGAAAGCTCCCTGGGGCTTACGAGTGCCCAGACCTTAGGGTCTGGTCGTAAGCCCCGATGGTCGCGATGGTGATAACCATCGCGACCATCAACCTTGTCGGTCGTTAAGCTTTGGGTGTTAACCTTTTCATTCCTTTCGAGCAGCGAGATTTCAGGGACGACCACGAGGCTCATTTCTGCAGTTCGATGAGGTTGTGTGAGAGGACATCAGGCTGCAAGTGCATGCCGTCTGGATCTCAACCCAGCGGACAAGCCTGTGGCATGACTGGCTCCCATCCCACCTCAGAGATCCCAAGGTGGGTGCTCGGCTACGTCACTTCATGGAGGTTTGGTGGCAGACTTGTCCCGACACTTGGGAGCGGAATCTAGTATCTCACAGATACAAGATAATTTGCCTTCACTCCTCCGGTTCATTTTTCCTCCACAGGGTTTCCAGTCAATCCTTTAAATCAACTGGTTTTACAACAGGCGATCAACATGCTACTGCTGGCAGAGGTTTTGGCCCCTGTTCCCACAGCTCAAAGAAACCAGGGTTTTGTTTCCAATCTTTTTGTGGTTCCAAAGCTGGATGAGTCAATCAGACCCAATTTAAATCTTAAGACTTTCAACCAGTACTTCTCCTTTCACAGATTCAAGATGGAATGCCTTCATTCTGTGATTGCAGAGTTAGAAGCAGGAGAGTTTTTGATGTCTTTAGACAATCCTGCTACAGGTCTTCCTGCTGCTAGACAAGGTGATAGCCATCCAGGAGTTAGTTCGCTTGGTCCTCCAGCTGAAAAGAGTATCTGTACATCTGTGCATAAATCTCCTGGGGAAGATGGTGGCCTCCTTTGGGGCTATCCAATTCTGAAGATTTAATTCCAGAACGTTCCAATTGTATCTTCTCAGTGGTTGGGTGCCCACCTTCAGCTGCATCGTCTGGTGCAACTTTCTCAGACCTGCATATTCTTGATCTGGTGGCTCCAGACAGACCACCATGTGGGGAGTCAACACTTCAGGAATTTGGAATTGGACACTGATCGCTATGGATGCCAGCCTTCACAGATGGGCATCTGTGGTCTTGGATAGCCACTTCCAGGGGCATTAGTTATTTCAGGAATCCCTTTTACCAATCAACGTTTTCAAACTGTGTGCAGTCTACAGGGAGCTCATTCAGGCAGCTCCTCTACTGCGGGGACTTCCGATTTGGATACAATCTGACCACACCACCGCGGTGGCGTACATCAATCGACACGGAGGAAGCTGCAGCTGCCTAACAATGAGAGGTCAGCCGCATTCTTCTGTGGGCATAAAGACACGTCAAGGCCATTTCCAGTCTTCATTCTGGGAGTCAACAACTGGAAAGCAGACTACCTCTGTCGTCAGGATCTCCACCCCGGGGAATGGTCCCTCCATCCCGAGGTGTTTCTTCAACTAGTTCATGTTGGGGAAACCACAAATAGACCTCATGACCTCCCGGACAAATTGTCAGCTGCCCCTTTACTGCTCCAGGACCGGGGATCCAGCAGCATCGGGTGCGGATGCCTTGTTGATTCCTTGGCCATACAGCTTCATGTACCTGTTCCTGTCATTTCCTCTCCTTCCTCGTTTTCACAAACGGATGAAGCGCGAGTTGTTCATAGTAATTCTAGTTGCTCCGGATTGGCCTTGTCGAGCTTGGTACTCTGATATCTTACTCCTTCTGGCAGACTAAGCTTGGCCTCTTCCGCTACAATCGGATCTTCTGCAGCAGGGTCCATTCGTGAACCCCGATTTATGTCTGCTTCTTTTGATGGTGTGGCTGTTGAGAACGACATCCTAAGAAGACATGGCATTTTAAGGGCGGTCATTCCTACTATTATCGCATTTGGAAGGCATATATCTCCTGGCATTGTCGTCATTTTCTTCAAAAGGGGCTGGACACGGGTCTTCGTTTAGTATCTCTCATGGTGCAGGTTTCTGCTCTTTCAGTTTTTTCAGCATCGCCTCGCTCTGTTGCCGGAGGTTCAAACCTTATTGCAGAGGGTGCTTAGAGTGCAGCCCCCTTTCTACCACCCACTACTCCATGGGATCTGAACCTTGTCCTTCCTTCAGTTAGCAACATTGGATCCTTTAGAGGACGTGGGTTGTAAATTTATAATTTGGAAGGTGGTCCTTTTGTTGGCCTTCGCTTCGGCTACACAAGTGTCGGAACTTGGGGCATTGTGCTGCCATTTCGCTTACTAATTTCACCTGAAGATCGGGCAGAGCTACGTACTCTACTTTCCTTTTTGCCTAAGGTGGTTTCGGCTTTTTACATCAATCAGCCGATTGTGGTCTGCCTTTGTTGTATTCTTCGGGAGGTTCTCGCTCCCTGCATGTGGTGTGGGCTCTTCGTGTCTATGTGGCGCGTACAGAGAGACAGCATCGTAAAGGACAAATAAGGCATCAGATTGACACAAACTAAAGGGGTTGACCTGTGTCTAAACAGATGTTGGCCAGATGGATTCATCTGACCATTTGGCAGGCCTATGTGGCCTCTGTTAGACCTCCACCTGTACTACTTGGGCGGCACGTAGAGGCGCTTCGGCTTCTCAGCATTGTTGCGCTGCTGTGTGGTCTCTGCATGCATTACGTTTTATCGTTTCAACATTTTGTGGCCTCTGCTTTGAGTTTTGGTCGCAGAGTATTGCAGGTTGTTCAGCAATCTCCCACCCAGAAAGGTAGCTTTGGGACGTCCCAACTGTCAGAAGCTCCAATGCGCCCTAGTGGGTAAAAACCCCCCAGAATTTTGGTACTTACTGGTAAATCCATTTCTCCTATTCCACAGGGAACACTGGACGCCCGCCCAGTGCTTCTTACATGCTTTATGCGTTCATTGTTCTGATACAGTTCTTTTGCAGTTTTGTCTGTTGTTATTGTGTGACAGTCTGTGTTTCCTGCAGTGCGCTGTCCGATTGGACTGCCTTTTTTATATTCTCTCTGGTCTCATTTTCTTAAAATGGGCTGATGGGGCACTGAGGGGGAGGAGCCAGTCACACTTTCAGATTCTTAAACTGCCAGGCTCTACTCAACCCACCGTCTGTACCCCACTATCAGAAGCTCCAGTGTCCCCTGTGGAATTGGAGAAATGGATTTAACATTAAGTACCAAAATCCTATTTTATGCACCTTGTTAAATAAAATGTTTTCATCATTTAGAACTTGCTACTGGATATTCAACTATGTTAAGAATTAATGTTTACATTTTAAATTCTTAAACACTGATCCCTACTCAAACAAGCCGAAACCCAAGATCGAACCAGGGACCTATAGATCTTCAGTCTAACGCTCTCCCAACTGAGTTATTTTGGCAAGGTCTATGTTTGGCAAAGGTCACTAAGACCTCAACAGAACTATGTTTGCATTGTTACACAAGGTTAAGTATCAATATTTATTTGTCATCATGATTGCATGAAATGACAAGAATATATGTCATAGAAGTGTTTTCTACTGTAAATGTTTTCTACAGGAAAATGCAAACCCTTAATCATACATTTAAGTAAAAGTGGTCACAAATTATGGACAAGAAGCATTGTTAGATGACTTTAAATTATAATAGACCAGGATGACTGACAATATCAAAACTATATTTAAGCTCTATTTGTGCACCGTGTTGTTAAATAATACATACTCATCATTTAGAAGTTACTACTGAATATTCAACTGTGTTAAGAAATGATGATCTTTAAATTTGAAATACTTAAACACTGATCCCTACTCAAGGAATAAAGAAAAAATGGACTCAAACATGCCAAAACCCAGGATCAAACTAGGGACCTTTAGATCATCAGTCTAATGCTCTCCCAACTGAGCTATTTCTGAAAGCTCTAAGACCTCAACTGAGCTATGTTTACATGGTTACACAAGGTTAAGTATCAATTTCTACTTCAGGTTCCATAGGGGTCCACAGGGTTGACCTTGGGGTATAGCTGGATCTGGAGTATAGGGAGGGGCTCTAGACTGCACACCCTAATAGTAATGAGAGGTGCCATCATGCTGAGATTGTAAAGTAACATACACATAAAACAGAGTTGCAGATGTACTATGCCCTGTGTCCCAAATGTGAACCCCAGAGTGTTAGGGACCTGCTCAATGAGTTGACCTTGATGCTGGTGGGCAGGCCCGTATCATTGGCCATTGATATGCAAACTACCTCTGAAATTCTATTTAATAACTTTAAATGTGAACAGTAATGATCGCATAGTGCATCTGCAACTCTGTTTTTTGTGTATATAGCTGGATCTGGATCCACGGGCTCCACGCAGCTAAAGCTTTTGCTGCTCCCAGGATGCACTGGGTCCATCCTCCTCTATACCCAGCCACAGGCATATCAGTTTTAGTTGGTACTTGGCTGAAGTCTTGTCACCTTAGCGCAGGGGGGCTGCTTAGCAGCCCCTAAGCTTATTTTTTTGGAGTTTATATTCTTTTTTAGTAACTTTTCAGAGCGGCAGCATCAGACTGTCCATTGGACGTCCAAGTGGCCGCTCCTACACCCCGCTGGCGCCGTGACGCCAGCACAGATCTGGGGATCGCGGCGGGACCCCAGAGTCTGTACTAGCATGGGCTCTGGGTTCTCCCTCGACTGCTCCCATAGCGCAGGGGATCAGGTAAGCCGCGGGTCACTGCTTGTGACCCACGTGTTCAAATAAAGTCGCATGCCTCCGGTCTCGGGATGGACCGGAGGCGCTAGCAGTGGTTAGCGGGCTCCCCCTCTCCGGAGGCATACCCCGCGGGACCACTAGACCACCAGGGTATTATGCGGCAGCGGGAGCCAGCGACCCTGGGGTTAATAGCTAGCCAGGGGAGGCAGCCTTCCCTTTTTAGCGGCTCAGCTCAGCGCGCCTTTCCGCTTAGGTCTGGTGACGCTGAGCTGCTTCCTCCTGCGGCCACTCTGTGAGGTCTCCGGCGGCCATCTTTTCTCTGGTGGCCAGCGCAGATTTCGCAGGTAGCGTTCGGTTGGTCCCCCTGTGTACCTCTCCCTGGCTAAAGGTCAGTGGGCCTGATTCAGAGCCGGACGCAATCAGCTGTTCGCTCGTACACATTTGATTGTTTTAAACCACGCATGCGTCTGGTTATCATTGCGCATGTGCGGCAGGATCATTGCGGTCATTTTTCGTTCGCTCGTATACACAGCGAACAGGAAGTGACCTATGTAATTTGATTGACAGAATGTTCCGTTTATGGGTGGTAACGGGGGTGGAGATGAGAAAACGCAGGCGTGTCAAGCCGTTTTTTGGGCGTACATGTATTATCTTGTGCGAATGTCCAATTTGGACGGTCTTTTGGATACATCACTGTGTGATCCAGTTTCCATTATGACTGCTCGTTCAGCTTGTGGTAGGGTATTGGATCTCGCAAAGACGATGGTCTCTTCGTAGCTCCCTTAGCGAATCGATGTTTTGCTATTCTCCTTTACAAGGCACAAGACCAATCACCTAATAATTGGATCACTTGCGAGAAGGTGATTTCCAATGGCCATGATTTATTAGCTAAATTTGGAACGCATTTTGTGTTCCTATTTGTGTTTGGAAATCACAGAAATCACAAAATAAATGTTTAAATAAAGGTAAAAATGCTTGATGCTTTTGCTATATTCCGTACGCATGTTGTTGTCAGATTTTTTTTGTTTTTAAAAAGCCCAACACCTTTTTTTTTATTTTTAAATTCTTTTAACATTTTGGTTACAATACAGAAAGACAATCAGCTACTAATTGCTTTGCTTGTGTTATTGTTTACTTACCTGTTACCTTATGTTTTTTTAAATTAAACCTTTTTTTAAGTATATGACCTTTGTTATGTATTTAAGTATGTTTGTTACAGTCCCTTTTAGCCATTTGAGAATGAATTTGACACACTTTTTTTTGTTTTTGCTTTTTTATAAAAAATAAATGTTCACATTTTGGTATAAATTTGGTATTTTTTTCAGCCAAAATTTTTTATTTTTATTGGGTTCAAAAATATAAAGTAATGTACAAAAAATAAAACAATTCTCAAGAAAGGAGAGGGAGGTTTTGAGGTGCAAAAATATGGGGCAAACACAGAGATGGAAGTTGGGGAAATTAGCCAGTGCTGTCAACGCCTTCTCCCCCGCTTGGCTTGATGTTGGAGGGAGCATGACTTTGTCCGTCTGGTCGTAAGCCTTGCCTGGCCAGAGGTAGCTGGTGTTTCCTCTGGCCTAGGCATAGGGCTAGGCACATTTGGAGGGATGGCCGATGTTGCGCCAGAGGTGGAGGGCCCTGATGTTCCGGCAGGAAGGGAGGCCAGCTCCAACATGCGCAGGCGGACGAGCTGCTCCAGGGCATTAGCTATTCTGACATTGGCCGCAGCGTTTTCCTCCAGGGCATCCGCCACCCGTAGCAGATTGGCGTCCATCCTCATCAGAATCTCAGTGTTTTTATCCGTTTTCTCATTGAGATCTGAGAGAAGGGCCACTGCCTGCGAGGGGGAAGGCCCTGGACTGTCCGCCACAGGGTCCCCAGTTGGAAATACTGCTTCCTCCCCTGCGGAGCCAGCAGATCTACTGCGGCCAAACCTCAGTTCTGGTGCAGACTCGTCCTCTTCTGTGCCTGTGTGAAAAAGAGAGATCATACAAATATTAGTACATTTTTAAGTTTTCACAAAAAACAAATTTAAACAGTTTTATCTAAATTACCTGCGGGAACATGTGGAGCCGCAAAGTCTGGCATGTCTGTGTCCATGTTGGACACGCCAAACACCTCCTCTTCCTGCACACACCCCTGTGCCAACTCCTCCAAATCGATCAGCTCCAGTGACACAGGGGTTGGCCCACCACCTGTCCCCCCTGCATGCCTAGCCCTATCAGCCAACTTTTGCTTTAGCCGATATTTGAAGTCACTCCATCTGTTGGTAAAAAAAGTAATTTTAGATTTGAAATGTTCCTCCACATTTTGGGAATTAGGTGAGAGTATTTACGTACCGGCGTTTGACCTCTTTGGTTGAACGGACAAAGTCACCAACCCCATTGACAGCACTGGCTATTTCCTCCCACAGTTTCCATCTCTGGCTTGCACCCATAATTCGGGGTACCCGTGTCAGGTTATCAATGCACTTTTGCACCAAAGCCTCTATCTCCTTTCTTGTGAATTGCGGCTGCCTTTTTCGTTTGGCCCTGGCCTGGGTACTAGGCCCCGCAGCCTCCTCATTGTCAGTCTCAACACCTTACAAAAAATAATGAAAAAAACATTTTTTATTTTTTTTTGGTGGTAACTTTAATTTTGGAGCTACTTACTGTGAGGTCCTGGATTTTGGCTTTGCTGCTGTTCAGTGGACATGATTAAACCCTTGAATTCAGCTGACCCATTGTGGGCTCTCGTGACATTTTTATAGATGCGTGTGTATTATACGGGCGCATCTATTGTGCGTCATTGATTTGAGCGGGAAAGTTCGGTCTATTTAAGGCTTTTTTGTGGCCTTGTTTCGGGGTGGGTTGTTTGTAGTGGTTGTCATGTGAGAGTTAATTGGAGTAGTGGTTGTTTGTGGAGAGTTTGGAGGATTTTTTAGAGTTTTCTGTTTGTTTTTTTTCTTTCGCATTTTGCGTTTTTTTTCTTTATCCAATTTTTTTTTTGTTGAGGTAAGTTTTTGTGAACTAATTTTTGGTCGATTAGAACTAGCAATTTTTTTTTTCCTTTTTAATGTTAATACGTGTTTCCTTTGCTTATTTTTAGTGGGTTTTTTATGTTTGGTGTGGTGGATATCGTTTATTTTGGTGTTATCGTCTTTGTGCGATAAGTATTTTTTGTCATACATTAGACCCTGTTATTTTTAATAATTTTTCATGTTTATTTAAGGGGTCACACTATGCAGATAGGTGTATGTAAAAAAATTTATATTTTTGGCAATGATTTTTTTGCCATTATAAATTCAAAAGGTATTGCATATATTTTGCTCATCTCCTGTCTATGGCTTAAGCTTACCATTAAGCGTTATTTTGTAACCTGTATTGCATATATTTTGCTCATCTGCTGTCTATGGCTTAAGCGTACCATTAAGCGTTATTTTGTAACCTGTATTGCGTATATTTTGCTCATCTCCTGTCTATGGCTTAAGCGTACCATTAAGCGTTATTTTGTAACCTGTATTGTGTATATTTTGCTCATCCTGTCTATGGCTTAAGCATACATTAAAATTTTCTTGTACAATCCTAGAATAACAACATCATCTGTGTAGTGCATGCTTTCTTTATATTTTAGCCTTAGCCTGTCTTTATTTTGTGTAAATTTTTACATTATTTATATGTAAATTCTAATTTGTAGGTTTAGTTCAAGATGTCACTGCCTAACCCTTTAAGATTCTTCTTAATGTGTAAAAAAGATCAGTATATTTTCTCATTGTTAAATTTAAAAAAAATATCTACATTGTCTAACATTTCAGATTGATGTTGGGCGAATTATAGTGGCGATGGTCCACGACCCCGACCAACCGGAACATCCTCCTAGGCGTAGGCATCGTAGGCGTGCAAGGCCCCAGATATTTAGAACACGTGTCACCCTTTTTGGAATGCCTGATGATGTGGTCTTAAGGCGTTATTGCCTACCACCCCAAATCATCCTAGACACTCTTTCATTAATAGAGAGTGATCTTGAAAGGCAAATTAACAATCCAACAGCAATACCACCACTTACGCAGTTAATGTCGGTGTTATAAATGAGAGCCTCAGGATCCTTCCCGACCACAGTTGGCATCATTGCTGGAATTTCCCAATCCTCCTTTTCAAGGATCCTGAGGGCGGTAATGGATGCACTCTTTAAGCACCTCCATCATTTTATTAATATGCCATTGGATATGGGGTCCCTTAATGTGGTTAAGCAGAAATTTTTCAAAATTGCAGGCTTCCCACACATCATAGGGGTTGTGGACGACACTCACATACCACTTCAGCCTCCAGCAGCACTGGAGGCAATATTTAGGAACCGAAAACATTTCCATTCAATGAATGTAATGGTGGTATGTGATGCCTCCCTCCAGATCCTGTCCCTGAATGCCAAATTTCCAGGAAGTGCACATGATTCATTTGTCATCCGGCAATCAGGGCTTTGGCACAAATTAAACAATCTACAAGTTGGTGATGCGTGGCATCTGGGTAAGTGGTACCCCTAATTTTTAAAACAAACACTGTTGACTTAGAAATGGTACTGAATGTTTTTTTTTCCCACAGGAGACAGTGGTTACCCTTGCATGCCCTGGCTGCTCACTCCTTATTTGGTTCCTACACCAGGGCCACAAAGTCAATATAATTCCGCACTTACTGCCACCAGGCAGGTGGTGGAGCGCTGCATTGGCCTTTTAAGATGCCGATTTCGATGCCTCCACCGCTCTGGTGGCGACCTCATGTATTTGCCGGCTATGGTTTCCAAAATTGTGGTCCTGTGTGGGATATTTCACAACATCGCCATAAGGAGTGGTGTCCCAATGCAGCCAGAGGATGCCTTGCCTGAGGATGGCCCCCCCGAGGAGGAGGAGAGTGTCAGGGGGGCCATACGTGATGATGTAGTTACTCGTTTTTTCAGGTATTTGATTTTCCTTTATTTTTCATTTGTTGACATTGGGAATAAGGTAAATTATGTGTGTTAACTATCCTATGTTTTAAATTTTAACCTTTTTTTTTTTTTTGCAAAATCCAAACAACAATCTGCTTACTTCCTGAAATTGCCTGTGACAATAATGACTCACAAATGAGCTTTACACCTGGACAAATGTGTTTCTTACCTGATTTTGGACAACATGTTGGCATGCACCATCTTCAACCAGTTCTTGATTTTGATTTTCAACAATTTGTGTGTATATTTTTTGGATTGTGAGCTAATGTGTATTAAACAATGTTTATTTTAAAAAATGTTGTGTTTTACATGACAAAACCACAAATGCCTTGCACAAATGGACAGTACCTTTCAAATTCATTTCCAACTGTTTTTTAATTTTTTTGGGTTTGGTATTTTTGTCTTTTTAACCTAACAATTAACAACATGTTGGCATAGTTTGCCCAACCTTTTTTACTCTTTATTTTCCTATTTTGGGAGTTGCATTTATAATTTTTAAGAAATGAAATAACTACATAAGGGTATTCTAGCAAAACATTATGGAGTTAATGTCAATTTACCCAATTTTTGGACTGACTAAATATGTCTACAATTTCTGGTAAACCACTCTTTTTTAATTTTTTTTTTTTAAATAAAAATTTTAGTCTGGAACATTGTTTGCATTTTCATATGCAAATTCAAAAAACAAAAAAAAAACACAACCAAACACATTTAATGACCTTGTGAGCTAATGTTTGAATCAATAAAGAAGATTTTTACCAAAAAACAAATTTTATTAACAAAAACAAAAATGAAAAACATTAATGGCGCAAAAAAGAAATTAATTGGTCCATGGACACAAGCAGCTGCACCAAATGGCCCCTCATGTCTAAAATATGGCCCAAAATTTGATGTTCCCGCCTCCTTGGGTCTGTTGAAAGACAAATCTGTGTTTTAATAAAATTTATTTATAAAATACAAAATAAAAAAAAACGACAGTATGATTTTCAACGAAAATTAGTTAACATACCATGCTAACTTTTGAACACAAATATAGTGGTTACATGAACTTGCCTAAATTACCAATTGGCACAAAAAAGCAACAACATGAACATGGGAATAGTGAGTTGAACAATCACTTTGGCATCTGTAATAATCCTTACACAATTTGAATTTTGATTTTAGACAACAAATTTAAAAAGCACAATGAAACTTGTATTTGGCTCTGGCATATGTGGATTTTTAAAAAAATATTTTATTATGAAACATGAAGACAATCGGCCAAATTTAATTACACCAAAAAAAAACTCATAAAAA
This sequence comes from Taudactylus pleione, assembly GCA_031769625.1. NCBI lineage: Eukaryota > Metazoa > Chordata > Amphibia > Anura > Myobatrachidae > Taudactylus > Taudactylus pleione. The sequence continues at coordinate 387,566 of JAUIMM010001027.1, forward strand.
AATGAATACATTTTAATGTTAAAATTTGAGTCGAAATTTTTCTAGAATTAGCACCCAACAAAAAAAAAACAAAGGATGATTTAACCAAAAAAAATAAAAATATATGGACTGGCCTTAGATTGTATTCAGGGATACCACAGTGTATGCATATAGGGCACCTTTTCAGCACATTAATTGTACACATTAAAAACAAAATACCTGCAGCTTCAGGGCCAAGTTGGCCCAGATCCTCATCCTCAGATGAAGTGGGCCAGTGGACATCCAAAGAAGGTGGGCTAATTTCCGGTGGGTATAAAGGGGAGGGAGTATAAACAAGAGTGGGTGCATCAGGGGAGGGTGTGGGAATGTGGATGGGTAGGACGGGAGGGAGGGGTTATTTGGATTTGGGGAGCAGGAGAGGGAGGGGAAATAGGGATGTCCAGGTCAGGGGAGGGTGGAGAAATTTGGGAGGAGTGGGCAGGGAAGGAGATGGTGGGAGTTGGGGAGAGGGGTCGGGCAGGCCTCCGACGCCGTCTCGATCCGCTCCTCACCTAAATGATGTATAGTTTGGAATATTAGCAATTATGTATTCCAAAAAACTATTTAAATGTAAAACATTAACCCAAAAGAAAAAAAAAAGAAAAAAACCCACATTAACAAGGTCTCATGTAGGCAAAAAAAACCGCATACTGCACACATGCACACGCATTAATGCAAATTTACATTAGCAAAGACAAAAATTAAAAACAGATTGTCATAGATATATAAACATTCAAATATCCACTTACGCCGACGGATCCTCATCCGAAGATACGCAAGCAGGTGTGGGGACCGGCGCCGTAAATCAGACCACCGGCGCTCCAATTGTCCGATGGTCCTCCGATAGCCCATTGTCCGCAGCCTGCGCCGCACCTCCGCGTACGCCCGACGCTTGACCATGTTGGTGACGGGGGGCAGCCTGTCTGTTATACGGTGATCCATAACGTCTGTGAGCACCAGCAGCTCACGCCATGTAAAAGCACTGGCTCTCTTGATGGCAATGTTTTTTTTTTAAGACAAATCAGTTTTATTACAGGGACCCCTAAATTTTGATTGGCTAATGTACTTTCATAAATAACATGAACAATTCTATTGGTTATTGTGTGATTCATTTGAATAACCCATAAAAATATATTGTGACTTAGAATTGGCTTGCTGCATTTTGATGCGTTAGCAACAATCCATAAAAATTTTTTATAAACCTAAATAAAACCGCCCCCAAAAAACGCACAAACAGCGTTTGGATTTAAAATAAACAAAAGTTTGCCGTTAAAAGCGGACGGAAAGTACGGACAAGAAATGAACACAAAACAAACAATAAAGTTTATTGACATACAAAATAGAAACAAGATTGAAAACATTCGACCAACAATTAAGTAAATTAAGGTAATGATTGGCACCAATCGATTCACGGATGTTTGCCGAACGAGAAACAAGGCAATCGACAAATGACAGGCCTACTTCCGGTCACACTTGTTCGAGCGAACACTTAAAAAAAAACGAGTTGTGCGCTCGCTATTTCGGACGCTCGTTAGCTAGAGGAGGGGTTGGGGAAATATGGGGCGGATGACTCGCTACGAGCCACATGCGAGCGCTTGGTTTGACATTTGGACGGTCGTACCTACTGCGGGCGAATGGCTGATTGCGTCCGGCTCTGAATCAGGCCCAGTGTACACAGCGCTATAGCACTCCCAGACACTGAATCTGGTCAGGTTGATTGTAGTGACAAGGTGCAGTGAGTATTAACTTTCTGCATTGTATGTGACTTTTTCTAGTGCTGACTGTGCTTTATTTCTCCTTACTGACAGTCTATGACTATCCCTTTCCTTCTACAGCCCTGAGAGGTGTGTGTGGGAAGGGATTTTTTTGGATCTTATATAAATTCATGTATTTGTAAGGTCGGTCACATACTGTGGTGTGCTACACGGTACCATATTTGTGGGCTTGTGTCCCCCTGGGCCTCAGACTGTTCATCCATATGCAGGGTTCCCTATGTATGTTCAGTCTCCTCCAATGGCGCAGCAGTCCGTCATTCCCTTCCAGGGTCTCCCGCAAATGGGTCAAACACCTTGGGTGGATGTGTTCTCCAATTCAGTCCAGAGTTTGGCGGCCTCATCTTCAGGCTTTCAAACCATGTTGCGTGGTAACAAGCCTCACAAGGCATCAAAGTGCACTGTTATGTAACCCCAGTCTGCGCAGCTATCAGACTTGGAGGTGTCCTCGGATGAGGTGGAATTGCATGAGGACTCTGATTCGGATTCCCCTGCCCTGGAAGTGGAGACAAAATCTTCCATTAATGTGCCGGCATTGGTGCGGGTGGTGAGATACATTCTTGATATAGAGGATGATGCCCAGGCCCCTAAGTCCAAGTATCCAAATTTTAAACAGGCAAAAGTGACTCCGGCTGTTTTTCCTCTCTCTGACCAGCTGACTGATCATATGGCGGAGGCCTGGCAGTCGCCTGGTAAGAGGTTCCAGCCGTAGAAACGTTTTGCATCTAGTTATCCATTTCCTGCAAGTCTTTGCAAAAAGTGGGAAACCCCGCCAGCAGTGGATTCTCACGTTATTCACTTAATTAAGAATGCCACCTTGCCTATGCTGTCCATTTCATCCCTAAAGGATCCCTCGGACAGGAAAGTGGAGACTTGTTTAAAATCCATTTACTCTCTGGGGCGGAGGCCCATCCGTCCATGGCCATCTCTTGCATGGCTAAAGCCATTGAGAGCTTTGCCAATGTTCTGGAGGATACTTTTCCTGAGGAAGCTTCGGAGGTTCAGAGAGCTTTGGTTGGACAAATGAGGGATGCCGCTTCCTATATTGGAGAAGTGTCTTTAGATTCTAGTCTTCTGACTTCCAGGGTTTCAGCGGCAGCGGTCTCTGCTCGCCGGTCTTTGTGGCTTCATTCTTGGATGTGGATTCCAAGAAGGGCCTGGAGGCCTTACTCTTTAATGGGGAGATTTTGTTCGGTCCTGACCTGGACAAAATTGTTGATATCTTGGCAAAGTCGCTAAGTCAGCGTTTCTGCCATCAGCAGCTGTGCCTTCTAAGGCTAGGATAGCAGTTTTTTGGACCTTTTGGACTCAGGGTAAGTCCAAGGGTCAGTCCTTCCCTAGGCAGTCATCAACCAAAGCTGCCCCTAAACCAAAGAAGCAGGCCTGGAGCACTAGACGCCCTGCTTCCAAGCCAGATGATAATCCTTCAGCCTGATGGGACGGGCCTCTCTCTGGGGGATCCCAGAGTGGGGGGCCGACTTCTTCAATTCGCCCAGTGTTGGTGCAATACCACCATGGATGCTTGGGTACTAGAATTGGTCTCTCAGGGGTACGCCCTGTCCTTCTGTCACAGACCCCCCCAACAGTTCTTCTGCACGAGTCTTTCTCATGACAAGACCAAGGCCTTGCAGATTCAGGAAGCCATGGAGTCCTTGCTGAAAGCAGCGGTTGTTCCCGTTCCACTTTCTCAACGCGGGACAGGTTACTACTCTTCTTTATTTCTGGTTCCGAAACCCAATGGGTCTCATTGGCCTGTTCTCAACCTGAAATTGTTGAACAAGTTCCTCAGAGTGCCCACTTTCAGGATGGAAACTTTGCATTCTATCATTCTGGCTATGGAACCGGGGGATTATATGGTCTCCCTGGACATCCAGGATGCCTACCTCCATGTTCCTATAGCCCCTTAACACCAGCGGTATCTGAGGTTTGCTATACGCCAGCTTCACTTCCAGTTTCAGGCTCTGCCCTTCGGTCTTTCCACGGCTCCAAGGGTGTTCACCAAAGTTATGGCTGTCATGGCCGCCCATCTGCGCAGCCAGGCTATACGGCTACTGCCATATCTGGACGACCTCCTATTGCTGGCAGGCTCTCCGGAGGTACTTTTGCAACATCTGCACCTGACGATCGCTTGTCTGCAAGCGCACGGATGGCTGATAAACTGGAAGAAGTCCTCCCTCATTCCGTCATAGAGGATGGTTCATTTGGGAGCCCTTCTGGACTCTTGTCAGCAAAGGATCTTTCTGACTCCGGAAAAGATTTCCTCCCTACAACTACCAGTGAGCAGTTGTCTGAAGAGATCCCAGGTTTCGGTTCACTTGGCAATGAGAGTTCTGGGGTCCATGGTGTCGACATTCGACATGGTGGAGTATGCCCGGTTTCATTCCAGACCCTGCAGGGGCTGATTCTATCCAAATGGAACAAGTTACCACACCAGATCAGGACTCAGATGCTGGTGTTGTCTCTGGAGGTGCGCCTGTCACTGGTTTGGTTGCTTCAGACATCTCATCTCACCAAGGGTCGACCCCTTTTGGATCCCCGACTGGGTTCTGCTCACGACAGATGCCAATCTCCAGGGTTGGGGTGCAGTGATGGGTCCACTTTCCCTTCAGGGCCGTTGGACGGCGGAAGAAGCGGTTCACCTTTCAATATTCTGGAACTACGGGCCGTGTACAGGGCCTTCCAGTTGTCCGGTCTCGCTCTTCATGGAAGGGCAGTGCAAGTTCAGTCCGACAATGCCACCATGGTGGCATACATCAACCATCAAGGGGGGACTCGCAGTCGAACAGCAATGTCGGAGGTATCACGCATCCTGTTTTGGGAGGAGTGCCACCTTCCGGCCATCTTGACAGTCTTCATTCCAGGAGTTCTTAACTGGGAAGCGGACTGCCTCAGTCATCATGATGTGCATCCCGGGGTATGGTCCTTCACCCAGAGGTATTTCAACTGCTTGTGGACAAGTGGAGACTGCTGGAGGTGGACCTCATGGACTCCCGTCACAATCGCAAATTGCCTGTGTATTGGTCCAGGACAAGAGACGCCGGAGCAAGCCTGGTGGACGTGCTGTCAGTGAAATGGACATTTCAGCTGGCGTATCTATTGACTCTGATATCCTTTATGCCTTGGGTCCAGGATGGCAGCACGCTTCTGCTGGTGGCTCCGGCTTGGCCCAGACGTCCCTGGTACTCCAATCTTCAGGGCCTCTCCATCGACATTCCGTTTCTTCTGCCCCAACAGCAGGACCTGTTATCTCAGGGGCCCTACCTTTACCTGGAGCTCAGTCTTCTGTCTTTGATGGTGTGGCTCTTGAGACATCCGTCTTAAGGGCCCAGGGTTTTTCCAGCTCAGTCATCAGCACAGTGCTACAGGCGCGCAAGCCTGCTTCCGCCAGGATTTACCACAGAGTGTGGCATACCTATTTTCAATGGTGTGAGTCCAGAAACTTTGATCTTCAAGCGTTTCATGTTTCTAGGATTTTTGGTGTTCCTTCAGTCTGGGTTGGACCTAGGCTTAGGTCTAGCTTCATTGAAAGTTCATGTGTCTGCACATTCTGTGTTGTTCCAGCATAGGATCGCTACTCTGCCTGATGTCCACACCTTTTTCCAGGGTGTTCTCAGGATTCAGCCTCCTTTTGTTCCACCAGTGGCTCCTTGGGATTTGGCAGTGGTGCTTCGGGCCCTACAGGGTCCTCCATTTGAACCTCTTGAGTCAGTGGAACTCAAGTGGATGACAGTTAAGACTGGTTTTCTCCTGGCAATTGCTTCGGCCAGGAGAGTTTCAGAATTAGGCACGCTGTCTTGCCGTTCTCCTTTTCTGATTTTTCACCAGGACAGGGCAGCGCTTCGCACCCGTCCATTAATCAGGAAATAGTTGTGCCGGCATTTCAGTCACCTGATCTCTCGGCTGGTGAGGCTTCCTTAGATGTTGTCCGTGCTATCAAAGTTTATATGGACCGGACTAGTTCCATTCGGAAGTCTGATTCTTTGTTCGTCCTCACAAGAGGGGATGACCAGCCATTAAACAAACTTTGGCCTGTTGGCTTTATTTGGTTATTTGTGAGGCTTATTCACAGGAGGGTTTACCTGTTCCGGCCTCTGTTAAGTCTCATTCCACTCAGTCTGTGGGTCCCTCGAGGGCTGCTGGCCGTGGTGCCTTGGCTGTTCAACTTTGTAAGGCGGCCACCTGGTCTTCCATACAGAGTTTTCTAAAGTTCTATGCGTTTGACACCTTCGCCTCTCAGGATGCATCCTTTGGGAGACGGATTCTCCTTTCAGCAAAGGAGAGTCCCCGTCCTTAGGTGTACTGCTTTGGGACATGCCCAAGGTCAACCCTGTGGACCCCTATGGAACCTGAAGTAGAAAACAAGAGATATGGTAAGAACTTACATTTATCTGTTTCTACAAGGTCCATAGGGTCCACAGGGCGCCCACCCTGACGCACCTGACTTCATATGGGCTATGTGGCTGGTCTCCAGTTTTCCGTCTCCCTTTCTGTGAGTATGGTTCTTGTGTGTTCCAGTCTTCCTTCTCTCTGATTTTTTCTCCTCCGGCCTTGGCTACTTACTAACTGATGTGGCTGGGGTGGGGTATAGAGGAGGATGGACCCAGTGCACCCTGGGAGCAGCAAAAGCTTTAACTGCGTGGTGTCCATGGATCCAGATCCGGCTATACCCCAAGGTCAACCCTGTGGACCCTAAGGACCTTGTAGATACAGATAACAACGTCTATATATGGCAAAGGTCACTAAGACCTCAACAGAACTATGTTTGCATGGTTACACAAGGTTAAGTATCAGTATTTATTTGTCATCATGATTGCATGAAATGACAAGAATATATGTAATAGAAGTGTTTTTTACTGTAAATGTTTTCTACATAAAAAGACGAACCCTTAATCATACATTTTAAAAAAAGTGGTCACATATTGTGATCAAGAAGCATTGTTAGATGGCTTTAAATTATCATAATAGTTAGACCAGGATGACTGACAACATGAAAACTATATTTAAGCTCTATTTGTGCACCGTGTTGTTAAAACATTCTCATCATTTAGAAGTTGCTACTGAATATTCAGCTACTGTATGTTAAGAAATGATGTTGTCTAATTTTGAAATACTTAAACACTGATCTCTACTCAAGGAAAAAAGAAAAAATGGACTCAAACATGCCAAAACCCGAAATCGAACCAGGGACCTTTAGTCTAATGCACTCCCAACTGAGCTAGGTCGGCAACATCTATGTACGGCAAAGGTCATTAAGACCTCAACTGAGCTATGTTTGCATGGTTACACAAGGTTAAGTATCATTATCTGTCATCATGATTGCTTGAAATGACAAGAAAATATGTCATAGAAGTGCTTTCTACTGTAAATGTTTTCTACAGAAAAATACAAACCTTAAACATACATTTAAGTAAAAGTGGTCACAAATTGTGGGCAAGAAGCATTGTTAGATGACTTCAAATTATAATAGTTATACTAGTATGGCTGACATCAAGAAAACTATATTTAAGCTGTATTTATGCACCGTGTTGTTAAATAAAACATTCTCATAATTTAGAAGTTGCTACTGAATATTCAATTATATTAAGAAGTGATGTTTAAATTTGAAATACTTAAACACTGATCCCTACTCAAGGAAAAAAGAAAAAATAGATTCAAACATGCCGAAACCCGGGTTCAAACCAGAGAAGTTTAGATCTTCAGTCTAACGCTCTCCCAACTGAGATATTTTAGCAAGGTCTATGTATGGGAAAAGTCACTAAGATCTCAACTGAGATTTTTGCATGGTTACACAAGGTTAAGTATCTGTCATCTTGATTGCATGAAATGACAAGAAAATATGTCATAGAAGTGTTTTCTACTGTAAATGTTTTTTACAGAAAAACAAACCCTTAAAAATACAAGTAATTAAAAGTTGGTCACAAATTGTGGTTAGGAAGCATTGTTAAATGACTTTAAATTTTCATAATTTTAGACTAGGATAACTGACAACATCAAAACGATATTTAAGCTGTATTTATGCACCGTGTTGTTAAATAAAACATTCTCATAATTTAGAAGTTACTACTGAATATTCAACTATGTTAAGAAATTATGCTGTTTCAATTTGAAATAATTAAGCACTAATCCCTACTCAAAGAAAAAAAAATGTTCTCAAACATGCCGAAACCCGGGATCGAACCAGGGACCTTTAAATCTTCAGTCTAACGCTCTCCCAACTGAGCTATTTCAGCAACATCTTTGTATGGCAAAGGTCACTAAGACCTCAGCTGAACTATGTTTGCATGGTTACACAAGGTTAAGTATCAATATTTTTCTGTTACTACTGAATTTTCAACTATGTTAAGAAATGATGTTTAAATTTGAAATACTTAAACACTGATCCCTACTCAAGGAAAACAATAGATTCAAACATGCCGTAAGCCAGGAGCGAACCAGGAACCTTTAGACCTTCAGTCTAATGCTCTCCCAATTGAGCTATTTCGGTAATGTCTATAGCAAAGTTCACTAAGACCTCAACTGAGCTATGTTTGCATGGTTACACAAGGTTAACTATCAATATTTTTCTGACATCATGATTGCATGAAATGAAAAGAAAATATGTGTTTTATACTGTAAATATATCCATTACAAACCCTTAATCATACATTTAAGTAAAAGTTTTAACAAATTGTGGTCAGGAAGCATTGTTAGATTACTTAAAATTTTCATAATAGTTAGAGTACCATGACTGATAACATGAAAACTATATTTAAGTTGTATTTATGCACCGTGTTAAATAAACATTCTCATCATTTAGAAGTTACTACTGAATACTCAACTATGTTAAGAAATGATGCTGTTTAAATTTGAAATAATTAAATTCTGATCACTACTCAAGGAAAAAAGAAAAAATGCACTCAAACATGCCGAAACCCAGGATCGAACCAGGGACCTTTAGTCTAACGCTCTCCCAACTCAGCTATTTCGGCAATGTCTGTGCATGGCAAAAGTCACTAAGACCTCAACTGAGCTATGTTTGCATGGTTACACAAGGTTAAGTATCAATATTTTTCTGTCATCATGATTGCATGAAAGGAAAAGAAAATATGTCATAGAAATGGTTTTTACTGTAAATGTTTTCTACAGAAAAACCCAAATCCTTAATCATACATTTAAGTAAAAGTGGTCACAAATTGTGGACAAGAAGCATTGTTAGATGATTTTATATTTTCATAATAGTTAGACTAGGATGTCTGACAACATGGAAATTATATTTAAGGTGTATTTATGCACAGTGTTGTTAAATAATCTCTCATCATTTGTTACTACTGGATATTCAACTGTCTTAAGAAATGATGTTGTTTACATTTGAAATAATTAAAGAAACTCAAGTAAAGAAGAAAAGAGTACTTAAACATGCCGAAACCCTTGATCAAACGAGGGACCTTTAGATCTTCAATCTAACGCTCTCCCAATTGAGCTATTTTGGCAAGGTCTGTGTGTGGCAAAAGTCACTAAGACCTCAACTGAGCTATGTTTGCATGGCTACACAAGGTTAAGTAATAATATTTTTCTGTCATCATGATTGCATGAAATGAAAAGAATATATGTGTTTTATACTGTAAATATATCCATTACAAACCCTTAGTCATATATTTAAGTAAAAGTTTTCACAAATTGTGGTCAGGACGCATTGTTAGATTATTTTAAATTTTCAAAATAGAGTAGCATGACTGACAACATGAAAACTATATTTATGCTGTATTTATGCACAGTGTTGTTAAATAAACATTCTCATCATTTAGAAGTTACTATTGAATACTCAACTATGTTAAGAAATTATGTTGCTTAAATTTGAAATAATTAAAAACAGATCACTACTCAAGGAAAAAAAGAAAAAATGTACTCAAACATGCCGAAACCCGGGACCTTTAGATCTTCAGTCTAACGCTCTCCCAACTCAGCTATTTTGGCAAGGTCTATGTATGGGAAAGGTCACTAAGACCTCAAATGAGCTATGTTTGCATGGTTACACAAGGTTAAGTATCAATATTTTTCTGTCATCTTGATTGCATGAAATGACAAGAAAATATGTTTTCTGCTGTAAATGTTTTCTACAGAAAAACCCAAATCCTTAATCATACATTTAAGTAAAAGTGGTCACAAATTGTGGACAGGAAGCATTGTTAGATGTATTTATATTTTCATAATAGTTAGACTACAATGACTTACAACATGAAAACTATATTTCAGCTGTATTTATGCACAGTGTTGTTAAATAATCTTTCTCATCATTTAGAAGTTACTACTGAACTGTGCTAAGAAATGATGTTGCTTACATTTGAAATAGTTAAACTCAAGGAAAAAAGAAAAAAATGCACTCAAACATGCCGAAACCCGGGACCTTTAGATTTTCAGTCTAACGCTCTCCCAACTGAGCTATTTCAGCAAGGTCTCTATATGGAAAAAGTCACTAAGACCTCAACTGAGCTATATTTGCATGGTTACACAAGGTTCAGTATCAATATTTTTCTGTCATCATGATTGCATGAAATGAAAAGAAAATATGTGTTTTATACTATAAATATATCCACTACAAACCCTTAATCATACATTTAAGTAAAAGTTTTAACAAATTGTGGTGAGGAAGCATTGTTAGATTACTTCAAATTTTCATAATAGTTAGAGTAGCATGATGGACAACATGAAAACAATATTTAAGCTGTATTTATGCACCGTGTTGTTAAATAAACATTCTCATCATTTAAAAGATACTACTGAATACTCAACTATGTTAAGAAATGATGTTGTTTACATTTGAAATAATTAAATACTGATAAGTACTCAAGGAAAAAAGGAAAAACGTACTCAAACATGCCGAAACCCGAGACCTTTAGATCTTCAGTCTAACGCTCTCCCAACTAAGCTATTTTGGCAAGGTCTGTGTATGGCAAAAGTCACTAAGTCATCAACTGAGCTATGTTTGCATGGTTACACAAGGTTTAGTATTAATTTTTTTCTGTCATCATGATTGCATGAAATGAAAATAAAATATGTGTTTTGTACTGTAAATATATCCATTACAAACCCTTAATCATACATTTAAGTAAAAGTTTTAACAAATTGTGGTCAGGAAGCATTGTTAGATTACTTCAAATTTTCATAATAGTTAGAGTAGCATGACTTACAACATGAAAACAATATTTAAGCTGTATTTATGTACCGTGTTGTTAAACATTCTCATCATTTAGAAGTTACTACTGAATACTCAACTATGTTAAGAAATTATGTTGTTTAAATTTGAAATAACTAAATACTGATCACTACTCAAGGAAAAAAGAAAAATGCACTCTAACATGCCGAAACCCGGGTTCGAACGAGGGACCTTTAGATCTTCAGTCTAACGCTCTCCGAACTGAGCTATTTCGCCAAGGTCTGTGTATGGCAAAAGTCACTAAGACCTCAACTGAGCTATGTTTGCATGGTTACACAAGGTTAAGTATCAATATTTTTCTGTCATCATGATTGCATGAAATGAAGAGAAAAGATATGTTTTATACTGTAAATATATAAATTACAAACCCTTAATTGTACATTTAAGTAAAAGATTTAACAAATTGTGGTCAGGAAGCAGTTAGTTTACTTCAAATTTTCATAATAGAGTAGCATGACGGACAACATGAAAACAATATTTAAGCTGTATTTATGCACCGTGTTGTTAAATAAACATTCTCATCATTTAGAAGTTACTACTGAATACTCAACTATGTTAAGAAACGATGTTGTTTACATTTGAAATACTTAAATACTGATAACTACTCAAGGAAAAAAAGAAAAAAATGCACTCAAACATGCCGAAACCCGGGATCTTTAGATTTTCAGTCTAACGCTCTCCCAACTGAGCTATTTCAGCAAGGTCTCTATATGGAAAAAGTCACTAAGACCTCAACTGAGCTATATTTGCATGGTTACACAAGGTTCAGTATCAATATTTTTCTGTCATCATGATTGCATGAAAAGAAAATATGTGTTTTATACTATAAGTATATACACTACAAACCCTTAATCATACATTTAAGTAAAAGTTGTAACAAATTGTGGTCAGGAAGCATTGTTAGATTACTTCAAATTTTCATAATAGTTAGAGTAGCATGATGGACAACATGAAAACAATATTTAAGCTGTATTTATGCACCGTGTTAAATAAACATTCTCATCATTTAGAAGATACTACTGAATACTCAACTATGTTAAGAAATGATGTTGTTTACATTTGAATTAATTAAATACTGATAAGTACTCAAGGAAAAAAGGAAAAACGTACTCAAACATGCAGAAACCCGGGACCTTTAGATCTTCAGTCTAACGCTCTCCCAACTGAGCTATTTCGGCTAGGTCGGTGTACGGCAAAAGTCACTAAGACCTCAACTGAGCTATGTTTGCATGGTTACACAAGGTTAAGTATCAATATTTTTCTGTCATCATGGTTGCATGAAATGAAGAGAAAAGATGTGTTTTACACTGAAAATATATAAATTACAAACCCTTAATCGTACATTTAAGTAAAAGTTTTATCAAATTGTGGTCAGGAAGCATTGTTAGATTACTTCAAATTTTCATAATAGAGTAGCATGACGGACAACATGAAAACAATATTTAAGCTGTATTTATGCACCGTGTTATTAAATAAACATTCTCATCATTTAGAACTTACTACTGAATACTCAACTATGTTAAGAAATTATGTTTTTTGAATTTGAAATAATTAAATTCTGATCACTACTCAAGGAAAATAGAAAAATGCACTCTAACATGCCGAAACCCGGGTTTGAACGAGGGACCTTTAGATCTTCAGTCTAACGCTCTCCGAATGAGCTATTTCGCCAAGGTCTGTGTATGGCAAAAGTCACTAAGACCTCAACTGAGCTATGTTTGCATGGTTACACAAGGTTAAGTATCAATATTTTTCTGTCATGATTGCATGAAATGAAGAGAAAAGATGTGTTTTATACTGTAAATATATAAATTACAAACCCTTAATTGTACATTTAAGTAAAAGATTTAACAAATTGTGGTCAGGAAGCAGTTTACTTCAAATTTTCATAATAGAGTAGCATGACGGACAACATGAAAACAATATTTAAGCTGTATTTATGCACCGTGTTGTTAAATAAACATTCTCATCATTTAGAAGTTACTACTGAATACTCAACTATGTTAAGAAACGATGTTGTTTACATTTGAAATACTTAAATACTGATAACTACTCAAGGAAATAAGAAAAAAGGTACTCAAACTTGCTGAAACCCGGGACCTTTAGATCTTCAGTCTAATGCTCTCCCAACTGAGCTATTTCGGCAAAGTCTGTGTATGGCAAAAGTCACTAAGACCTCAACTGAGCTATGTTTGCATGGTTACTCAAGGTTTAGTATCAATATTTTTCTGTCATCATGATTGCATGAAATGAACAGAAAATATGTGTTTTATAATGTAAATATATCCATTACAAACCCTTAATCATACATTTAAGTAAAAGTTTTAACAAATTGTGGTCAGGAAGCATTGTTAGATTACTTCAAATTTTCATAATGGTTAGAGTAGCATGACTTACAACATGAAAACAATATTTAAGCTGTATTTTTGCACCGTGTTGTTAAATAAACATTCTCATCATTTAGAAGTTACTACTGAATACTCAACTATGTTAAGAAACGATGTTGTTTACATTTGAAATACTTAAATAATGAAAACTACTCAAGGAAGAAAAGAAAAAATGCACTCCAACATGCCGAAACCCGGGATCTTTAGATTTTCAGTCTAACGCTCTCCCAACTGAGCTATTTCAGCAAGGTCTCTATATGGAAAGAGTCACTAAGACCTCAACTGAGCTATATTTGGATGGTTACACAAGGTTCAGTATCAATATTTTTCTGTCATCATGATTGCATGAAATGAAAAGAAAATATGTTTTTTATACTATAAATATATCCACTACAAACCCTTAATCATACATTTAAGTAAAAGTTTTAACAAATTGTGGCCAGGAAGCATTGTTAGATTACTTCAAATTTTCATAATAGAGTAGCATGATGGACAACATGAAAACAATATTTAAGCTGTATTTATGCACCGTGTTAAATAAACATTCTCATCATTTAGAAGATACTACTGAATACTCAACTATGTTAAGAAATGATGTTGTTTACATTTGAAATAATTAAATACTGATAAGTACTCAAGGAAAAAAGGAAAAACGTACTCAAACATGCAGAAACCCGGGACCTTTAGATCTTCAGTCTAACGCTCTCCCAACTGAGCTATTTCGGCTAGGTCGGTGTACGGCAAAAGTCACTAAGACCTCAACTGAGCTATGTTTGCATGGTTACACAAGGTTAAGTATCAATATTTTTCTGTCATCATGGTTGCATGAAATGAAGAGAAAAGATGTGTTTTACACTGAAAATATATAAATTACAAACCCTTAATCGTACATTTAAGTAAAAGTTTTATCAAATTGTGGTCAGGAAGCATTGTTAGATTACTTCAAATTTTCATAATAGAGTAGCATGACGGACAACATGAAAACAATATTTAAGCTGTATTTATGCACCGTGTTATTAAATAAACATTCTCATCATTTAGAACTTACTACTGAATACTCAACTATGTTAAGAAATTATGTTTTTTGAATTTGAAATAATTAAATTCTGATCACTACTCAAGGAAAATAGAAAAATGCACTCTAACATGCCGAAACCCGGGTTTGAACGAGGGACCTTTAGATCTTCAGTCTAACGCTCTCCGAATGAGCTATTTCGCCAAGGTCTGTGTATGGCAAAAGTCACTAAGACCTCAACTGAGCTATGTTTGCATGGTTACACAAGGTTAAGTATCAATATTTTTCTGTCATCATGATTGCATGAAATGAAGAGAAAAGATGTGTTTTATACTGTAAATATATAAATTACAAACCCTTAATTGTACATTTAAGTAAAAGATTTAACAAATTGTGGTCAGGAAGCAGTTTACTTCAAATTTTCATAATAGAGTAGCATGACGGACAACATGAAAACAATATTTAAGCTGTATTTATGCACCGTGTTAAATAAACATTCTCATCATTTAGAAGTTACTACTGAATACTCAACTATGTTAAGAAACGATGTTGTTTACATTTGAAATACTTAAATACTGATAACTACTCACGGAAATAAGAAAAAAGGTACTCAAACTTGCTGAAACCCGGGACCTTTAGATCTTCAGTCTAATGCTCTCCCAACTGAGCTATTTCGGCAAAGTCTGTGTATGGCAAAAGTCACTAAGACCTCAACTGAGCTATGTTTGCATGGTTACTCAAGGTTTAGTATCAATATTTTTCTGTCATCATGATTGCATGAAATGAACAGAAAATATGTGTTTTATAATGTAAATATATCCATTACAAACCCTTAATCATACATTTAAGTAAAAGTTTTAACAAATTGTGGTCAGGAAGCATTGTTAGATTACTTCAAATTTTCATAATGGTTAGAGTAGCATGACTTACAACATGAAAACAATATTTAAGCTGTATTTTTGCACCGTGTTAAATAAACATTCTCATCATTTAGAAGTTACTACTGAATACTCAACTATGTTAAGAAACGATGTTGTTTACATTTGAAATACTTAAATAATGAAAACTACTCAAGGAAAAAAAGAAAAAAATGCACTCCAACATGCCGAAACCCGGGATCTTTAGATTTTCAGTCTAACGCTCTCCCAACTGAGCTATTTCAGCAAGGTCTCTATATGGAAAGAGTCACTAAGACCTCAACTGAGCTATATTTGGATGGTTACACAAGGTTCAGTATCAATATTTTTCTGTCATCATGATTGCATGAAATGAAAAGAAAATATGTGTTTTATACTATAAATATATCCACTACAAACCCTTAATCATACATTTAAGTAAAAGTTTTAACAAATTGTGGTCAGGAAGCATTGTTAGATTACTTCAAATTTTCATAATAGAGTAGCATGATGGACAACATGAAAACAATATTTAAGCTGTATTTATGCACCGTGTTAAATAAACATTCTCATCATTTAGAAGTTACTACTGAATACTCAACTATGTTAAGAAATGATGTTGTTTACATTTGAAATAATTAAATACTGATAAGTACTCAAGGAAAAAAGGAAAAACGTACTCAAACATGCCGAAACCCGGGACCTTTAGATCTTCAGTCTAACGCTCTCCCAACTGAGCTATTTCGGCTAGGTCGGTGTACGGCAAAAGTCACTAAGACCTCAACTGAGCTATGTTTGCATGGTTACACAAGGTTAAGTATCAATATTTTTCTGTCATCATGGTTGCATGAAATGAAGAGAAAAGATGTGTTTTACACTGAAAATATATAAATTACAAACCCTTAATCGTACATTTAAGTAAAAGTTTTATCAAATTGTGGTCAGGAAGCATTGTTAGATTACTTCAAATTTTCATAATAGAGTAGCATGACGGACAACATGAAAACAATATTTAAGCTGTATTTATGCACCGTGTTATTAAATAAACATTCTCATCATTTAGAACTTACTACTGAATACTCAACTATGTTAAGAAATTATGTTTTTTGAATTTGAAATAATTTCTGATCACTACTCAAGGAAAATAGAAAAATGCACTCTAACATGCCGAAACCCGGGTTTGAACGAGGGACCTTTAGATCTTCAGTCTAGCGCTCTCCGAATGAGCTATTTCGCCAAGGTCTGTGTATGGCAAAAGTCACTAAGACCTCAACTGAGCTATGTTTGCATGGTTACACAAGGTTAAGTATCAATATTTTTCTGTCATCATGATTGCATGAAATGAAGAGAAAAGATGTGTTTTATACTGTAAATATATAAATTACAAACCCTTAATTGTACATTTAAGTAAAAGATTTAACAAATTGTGGTCAGGAAGCAGTTTACTTCAAATTTTCATAATAGAGTAGCATGACGGACAACATGAAAACAATATTTAAGCTGTATTTATGCACCGTGTTGTTAAATAAACATTCTCATCATTTAGAAGTTACTACTGAATACTCAACTATGTTAAGAAACGATGTTGTTTACATTTGAAATACTTAAATACTGATAACTACTCAAGGAAATAAGAAAAAAGGTACTCAAACTTGCTGAAACCCGGGACCTTTAGATCTTCAGTCTAATGCTCTCCCAACTGAGCTATTTCGGCAAAGTCTGTGTATGGCAAAAGTCACTAAGACCTCAACTGAGCTATGTTTGCATGGTTACTCAAGGTTTAATATCAATATTTTTCTGTCATCATGATTGCATGAAATGAACAGAAAATATGTGTTTTATAATGTAAATATATCCATTACAAACCCTTAATCATGCATTTAAGTAAAAGTTTTAACAAATTGTGGTCAGGAAGCATTGTTAGATTTCTTCAAATTTTCATAATGGTTAGAGTAGCATGACTTACAACATGAAAACAATATTTAAGCTGTATTTTTGCACCGTGTTGTTAAATAAACATTCTCATCATTTAGAAGTTACTACTGAATACTCAACTATGTTAAGAAACGATGTTGTTTACATTTGAAATACTTAAATAATGAAAACTACTCAAGGAAAAAAGGAAAAAAATGCACTCCAACATGCCGAAACCCGGGATCTTTAGATTTTCAGTCTAACGCTCTCCCAACTGAGCTATTTCAGCAAGGTCTCTATATGGAAAAAGTCACTAAGACCTCAACTGAGCTATATTTGGATGGTTACACAAGGTTCAGTATCATTATTTTTCTGTCATCATGATTGCATGAAATGAAAAGAAAATATGTGTTTTATACTATAAATATATCCACTACAAACCCTTAATCATACATTTAAGTAAAAGTTTTAACAAATTGTGGTCAGGAAGCATTGTTAGATTACTTCAAATTTTCATAATAGAGTAGCATGATGGACAACATGAAAACAATATTTAAGCTGTATTTATGCACCGTGTTAAATAAACATTCTCATCATTTAGAAAATACTACTGAATACTCAACTATGTTAAGAAATGATGTTGTTTACATTTGAAATAATTAAATACTGATAAGTACTCAAGGAAAAAAGGAAAAACGTACTCAAACATGCCGAAACCCGGGACCTTTAGATCTTCAGTCTAACGCTCTCCCAACTGAGCTATTTATGCTAGGTCGGTGTACGGCAAAAGTCACTAAGACCTCAACTGAGCTATGTTTGCATGGTTACACAAGGTTACGTATCAATATTTTTCTGTCATCATGGTTGCATGAAATGAAGAGAAAAGATGTGTTTTACACTGAAAATATATAAATTACAAACCCTTAATCGTACATTTAAGTAAAAGTTTTATCAAATTGTGGTCAGGAAGCATTGTTAGATTACTTCAAATTTTCATAATAGAGTAGCATGACGGACAACATGAAAACAATATTTAAGCTGTATTTATGCACCGTGTTATTAAATAAACATTCTCATCATTTAGCGCTTACTACTGAATACTCAACTATGTTAAGAAATTATGTTTTTAAAATTTGAAATAATTAAATTCTGATCACTACTCAAGGAAAAAAGAAAAATGCACTCTAACATGCCGAAACCCGGGTTCGAACGAGGGACCTTTAGATCTTCAGTCTAACGCTCTCCGAATGAGCTATTTCGCCAAGGTCTGTGTATGGCAAAAGTCACTAAGACCTCAACTGAGCTATGTTTGCATGGTTACACAAGGTTATCAATATTTTTCTGTCATCATGATTGCATGAAATGAAGAGAAAAGATGTGTTTTATACTGTAAATATATAAATTACAATCCCTTAATTGTACATTTAAGTAAAAGATTTAACAAATTGTGGTCAGGAAGCAGTTAGTTTACTTAAAATTTTCATAATAGAGTAGCATGACGGACAACATGAAAACAATAATTAAGCTGTATTTATGCACCGTGTTGTTAAATAAACATTCTCATCATTTAGAAGTTACTACTGAATACTCAACTATGTTAAGAAACGATGTTGTTTACATTTGAAATACTTAAATACTGATAACTACTCAAGGAAATAAGAAAAAAGGTACTCAAACGTGCTGAAACCCGGGACCTTTAGATCTTCAGTCTAATGCTCTCCCAACTGAGCTATTTCGGCAAAGTCTGTGTATGGCAAAAGTCACTAAGACCTCAACTGAGCTATGTTTGCATGGTTACTCAAGTTTTAGTATCAATATTTTTCTGTCATCATGATTGCATGAAATGAACAGAAAATATTTGTTTTATACTGTAAATATATCCATTACAAACCCATAATCATACATTTAAGTAAAAGTTTTAACAAATTGTGGTCAGGAAGCTTTGTTAGATTACTTCAAATTTTCATAATGGTTAGAGTAGCATGACTTACAACATGAAAACAATATTTAAGCTGTATTTTTGCACCGTGTTGTTAAATAAACATTCTCATCATTTAGAAGTTACTACTGAATACTCAACTATGTTAAGAAACGATGTTGTTTACATTTGAAATACTTAAATACTGATAACTACTCAAGGAAAAAAAGAAAAAAATGCACTCCAACATGCCGAAACCCGGGATCTTTAGATTTTCAGTCTAACGCTCTCCCAACTGAGCTATTTCAGCAAGGTCTCTATATGGAAAAATTCACTAAGACCTCAACTGAGCTATATTTGCATGGTTACACAAGGTTCAGTATCAATATTTTTCTGTCATCATGATTGCATGAAATGAAAAGAAAATATGTGTTTTATACTATAAATATATCCACTACAAACCCTTATTCATACATTTAAGTAAAAGTTTTAACAAATTGTGGTCAGGAAGCATTGTTAGATTACTTCAAATTTTCATAATAGTTAGAGTAGCATGATGGACAACATGAAAACAATATTTAAGCTGTATTTATGCACCGTGTTGTTAAATAAACATTCTCATCATTTAGAAGATACTACTGAATACTCAACTATGTTAAGAAATGATGTTTACATTTGAAATAATTAAATACTGATAAGTACTCAAGGAAAAAAGGAAAAACGTACTCAAACACGCCGAAACCCGGGACCTTTAGATCTTCAGTCTAATGCTCTCCCAACTAAGCTATTTTGGCAAGGTCTGTGTATGGCAAAAGTCACTAAGACATCAACTGAGCTATGTTTGCATGGTTACACAAGGTTTAGTATTAATTTTTTTCTGTCATCATGATTGCATGAAATTAAAAGAAAATATGTGTTTTATACTGTAAATATATCCATTACAAACCCTTAATCATACATTTAAGTAAAAGTTTTAACAAATTGTGGTCAGGAAGCATTGTTAGATTACTTCAAATTTTCATAATAGTTAGAGTAGCATGATGGACAACATGAAAACAATATTTAAGCTGTATTTATGCACCGTGTTAAATAAACATTCTCATCATTTAGAAGATACTACTGAATTCTCAACTATGTTAAGAAATGATGTTGTTTACATTTGAAATAATTAAATACTGATAAGTACTCAAGGAAAGAAGGAAAAACGTACTCAAACATGCCGAAACCCGGGACCTTTAGATCTTCAGTCTAACGCTCTCCCAACTGAGCTATTTCGGCTAGGTCGGTGTTCGGCAAAAGTCACTAAGACCTCAACTGAGCTATGTTTGCATGGTTACACAAGGTTAAGTATCAATATTTTTCTGTCATCATGGTTGCATGAAATGAAGAGAAAAGATGTGTTTTACACTGAAAATATATAAATTACAAACC
Source organism: Taudactylus pleione (assembly GCA_031769625.1). Lineage (NCBI taxonomy): Eukaryota > Metazoa > Chordata > Amphibia > Anura > Myobatrachidae > Taudactylus > Taudactylus pleione. Next base: position 408,110 of record JAUIMM010001027.1, read on the forward strand.
CTTAATCGTACATTTAAGTAAAAGTTTTATCAAATTGTGGTCAGGAAGCATTGTTAGATTACTTCAAATTTTCATAATAGAGTAGCATGATGGACAACATGAAAACAATATTTAAGCTGTATTTATGCACCGTGTTATTAAATAAACATTCTCATCATTTAGAAGTTACTACTGAATACTCAACTATGTTAAGAAATTATGTTTTTTAAATTTGAAATAATTAAATTCTGATCACTACTCAAGGAAAAAAGAAAAATGCACTCAAACATGCCGATACCCGGGTTCGAACCAGGGACCTTTAGATTTTCAGTCTAACGCTCTCCGAACTGAGCCATTTCGGCAAGGTCTGTGGATGGCAAAAGTCACTAAGACCTCAACTGAGCTATGTTTGCATGGTTACACAAGGTTAAGTATCAATATTTTTCTGTCATCATGATTGCATGAAATGAAGAGAAAAGATGTGTTTTATACTGTAAATATATAAATTACAAACCCTTAATCGTACATTTAAGTAAAAGATTTAACAAATTGTGGTCAGGAAGCAGTTAGTTTACTTCAAATTTTCATAATAGAGTAGCATGACTTACAACATGAAAACAATATTTAAGCTGTATTTATGCACCGTGTTGTTAAATAAACATTCTCATCATTTAGAAGTTACTACTGAATACTCAACTATGTTAAGAAACGATGTTGTTTGCATTTGAAATACTTAAATACTGATAACTACTCAAGGAAATAAGAAAAAAGGTACTCAACCATGCTGAAACCCGGGACCTTTAGATCTTCAGTCTAACGCTCTCCCAACTGAGCTATTTCGGCAAAGTCTGTGTATGGCAAAAAGTCACTAAGACCTCAACTGAGCTATGTTTGCATGGTTACACAAGGTTTAGTATCAATATTTTTCTGTCATCATGATTGCATGAAATGAACAGAAAATATGTGTTTTATACTGTAAATATATCCATTACAAACCCTTAATCATACATTTAAGTAAAAGTTTTAACAAATTGTGGTCAGGAAGCATTGAGATTACTTCAAATTTTCATAATGGTTAGAGTAGCATGACTTACAACATGAAAACAATATTTAAGCTGTATTTATGCACCATGTTGTTAAATAAACATTCTCATAATTTAGTACTTACTACTGAATACTCAACTATGTTAAGAAATTATGTTTTTTAAATTTGAAATAATTAAATTCTGATCACTACTCAAGGAAAAAAGAAAAATGCACTCTAACATGCCGAAACCCGGGTTCGAACGAGGGACCTTTAGATCTTCAGTCTAACTCTCTCCGAATGAGCTATTTCGCCAAGGTCTGTGTATGGCAAAAGTCACTAAGACTTCAACTGAGCTATGTTTGCATGGTTACACAAGGTTAAGTATCAATATTTTTCTGTCATCATGATTGCATGAAATGAAGAGAAAAGATGTGTTTTATACTGTAAATATATAAATTACAATCCCTTAATTGTACATTTAAGTAAAAGATTTAACAAATTGTGGTCAGGAAGCAGTTAGTTTATTTAAAATTTTCATAATAGAGTAGCATGACGGACAACATGAAAACAATATTTAAGCTGTATTTATGCACCGTGTTGTTAAATAAACATTCTCATCATTTAGAAGTTACTACTGAATACTCAACTATGTTAAGAAACGATGTTGTTTACATTTGAAATACTTAAATACTGATAACTACTCAAGGAAATAAGAAAAAAGGTACTCAAACGTGCTGAAACCCGGGACCTTTAGATCTTCAGTCTAATGCTCTCCCAACTGAGCTATTTCGGCAAAGTCTGTGTATGGCAAAAGTCACTAAGACCTCAACTGAGCTATGTTTGCATGGTTACTCAAGGTTTAGTATCAATATTTTTCTGTCATCATGATTGCATGAAATGAACAGAAAATATGTGCTTTATACTGTAAATATATCCATTACAAACCCTTAATCATACATTTAAGTAAAAGTTTTAACAAATTGTGGTCAGGAAGCATTGTTAGATTACTTCAAATTTTCATAATGGTTAGAGTAGCATGACTTACAACATGAAAACAATATTTAAGCTGTATTTTTGCACCGTGTTGTTAAATAAACATTCTCATCATTTAGAAGTTACTACTGAATACTCAACTATGTTAAGAAACGATGTTGTTTACATTTGAAATACTTAAATACTGATAACTACTCAAGGAAAAAAAGAAAAAAATGCACTCCAACATGCCGAAACCCGGGATCTTTAGATTTTCAGTCTAACGCTCTCCCAACTGAGCTATTTCAGCAAGGTCTCTATATGGCAAAAGTCACTAAGACCTCAACTGAGCTATGTTTGCATGGTTACACAAGGTTAAGTATCAATATTTTTCTGTCATCATGATTGCATGAAATGAAGAGAAAAGATGTGTTTTATACTGTAAATATATAAATTACAATCCCTTAATTGTACATTTAAGTAAAAGATTTAACAAATTGTGGTCAGGAAGCAGTTAGTTTACTTAAAATTTTCATAATAGAGTAGCATGACGGACAACATGAAAACAATATTTAAGCTGTATTTATGCACCGTGTTGTTAAATAAACATTCTCATCATTTAGAAGTTACTACTGAATACTCAACTATGTTAAGAAACGATGTTGTTTACATTTGAAATACTTAAATACTGATAACTACTCAAGGAAATAAGAAAAAAGGTACTCAAACGTGCTGAAACCCGGGACCATTAGATCTTCAGTCTAATGCTCTCCCAACTGAGCTATTTCGGCAAAGTCTGTGTATGGCAAAAGTCACTAAGACCTCAACTGAGCTATGTTTGCATGGTTACTCAAGGTTTAGTATCAATATTTTTCTGTCATCATGATTGCATGAAATGAACAGAAAATATGTGTTTTATACTGTAAATATATCCATTACAAACCCTTAATCATACATTTAAGTAAAAGTTTTAACAAATTGTGGTCAGGAAGCATTGTTAGATTACTTCAAATTTTCATAATGGTTAGAGTAGCATGACTTACAACATGAAAACAATATTTAAGCTGTATTTTTGCACCGTGTTAAATAAACATTCTCATCATTTAGAAGTTACTACTGAATACTCAACTATGTTAAGAAACGATGTTGTTTACATTTGAAATACTTAAATACTGATAACTACTCAAGGAAAAAAAGAAAAAAATGCACTCAAACATGCCGAAACCCGGGATCTTTAGATTTTCAGTCTAACGCTCTCCCAACTGAGCTATTTCAGCAAGGTCTCTATATGGAAAAAGTCACTAAGACCTCAACTGAGCTATATTTGGATGGTTACACAAGGTTCAGTATCATTATTTTTCTGTCATCATGATTGCATGAAATGAAAAGAAAATATGTGTTTTATACTATAAATATATCCACTACAAACCCTTAATCATACATTTAAGTAAAAGTTTTAACAAATTGTGGTCAGGAAGCATTGTTAGATTACTTCAAATTTTCATAATAGAGTAGCATGATGGACAACATGAAAACAATATTTAAGCTGTATTTATGCACCGTGTTAAATAAACATTCTCATCATTTAGAAGATACTACTGAATACTCAACTATGTTAAGAAATGATGTTGTTTACATTTGAAATAATTAAATACTGATAAGTACTCAAGGAAAAAAGGAAAAACGTACTCAAACATGCCGAAACCCGGGACCTTTAGATCTTCAGTCTAACGCTCTCCCAACTGAGCTATTTATGCTAGGTCGGTGTACGGCAAAAGTCACTAAGACCTCAACTGAGCTATGTTTGCATGGTTACACAAGGTTACGTATCAATATTTTTCTGTCATCATGGTTGCATGAAATGAAGAGAAAAGATGTGTTTTACACTGAAAATATATAAATTACAAACCCTTAATCGTACATTTAAGTAAAAGTTTTATCAAATTGTGGTCAGGAAGCATTGTTAGATTACTTCAAATTTTCATAATAGAGTAGCATGACGGACAATATGAAAACAATATTTAAGCTGTATTTATGCACCGTGTTATTAAATAAACATTCTCATCATTTAGCGCTTACTACTGAATACTCAACTATGTTAAGAAATTATGTTTTTAAAATTTGAAATAATTAAATTCTGATCACTACTCAAGGAAAAAAGAAAAATGCACTCTAACATGCCGAAACCCGGGTTCGAACGAGGGACCTTTAGATCTTCAGTCTAACGCTCTCCGAATGAGCTATTTCGCCAAGGTCTGTGTATGGCAAAAGTCACTAAGACCTCAACTGAGCTATGTTTGCATGGTTACACAAGGTTATCAATATTTTTCTGTCATCATGATTGCATGAAATGAAGAGAAAAGATGTGTTTTATTCTGTAAATATATAAATTACAATCCCTTAATTGTACATTTAAGTAAAAGATTTAACAAATTGTGGTCAGGAAGCAGTTATTTTACTTAAAATTTTCATAATAGAGTAGCATGACGGACAACATGAAAACAATAATTAAGCTGTATTTATGCACCGTGTTGTTAAATAAACATTCTCATCATTTAGAAGTTACTACTGAATACTCAACTATGTTAAGAAACGATGTTGTTTACATTTGAAATACTTAAATACTGATAACTACTCAAGGAAATAAGAAAAAAGGTACTCAAACGTGCTGAAACCCGGGACCTTTAGATCTTCAGTCTAATGCTCTCCCAACTGAGCTATTTCGGCAAAGTCTGTGTATGGCAAAAGTCACTAAGACCTCAACTGAGCTATGTTTGCATGGTTACTCAAGTTTTAGTATCAATATTTTTCTGTCATCATGATTGCATGAAATGAACAGAAAATATTTGTTTTATACTGTAAATATATCCATTACAAACCCTTAATCATACATTTAAGTAAAAGTTTTAACAAATTGTGGTCAGGAAGCTTTGTTAGATTACTTCAAATTTTCATAATGGTTAGAGTAGCATGACTTACAACATGAAAACAATATTTAAGCTGTATTTTTGCACCGTGTTGTTAAATAAACATTCTCATCATTTAGAAGTTACTACTGAATACTCAACTATGTTAATAAACGATGTTGTTTACATTTGAAATACTTAAATACTGATAACTACTCAAGGAAAAAAAGAAAAAAATGCACTCCAACATGCCGAAACCCGGGATCTTTAGATTTTCAGTCTAACGCTCTCCCAACTGAGCTATTTTTAGCAAGGTCTCTATATGGAAAAATTCACTAAGACCTCAACTGAGCTATATTTGCATGGTTACACAAGGTTCAGTATCAATATTTTTCTGTCATCATGATTGCATGAAATGAAAAGAAAATATGTGTTTTATACTATAAATATATCCACTACAAACCCTTATTCATACATTTAAGTAAAAGTTTTAACAAATTGTGGTCAGGAAGCATTGTTAGATTACTTCAAATTTTCATAATAGTTAGAGTAGCATGATGGACAACATGAAAACAATATTTAAGCTGTATTTATGCACCGTGTTGTTAAATAAACATTCTCATCATTTAGAAGATACTACTGAATACTCAACTATGTTAAGAAATGATGTTTACATTTGAAATAATTAAATACTGATAAGTACTCAAGGAAAAAAGGAAAAACGTACTCAAACACGCCGAAACCCGGGACCTTTAGATCTTCAGTCTAATGCTCTCCCAACTAAGCTATTTTGGCAAGGTCTGTGTATGGCAAAAGTCACTAAGACATCAACTGAGCTATGTTTGCATGGTTACACAAGGTTTAGTATTAATTTTTTTCTGTCATCATGATTGCATGAAATTAAAAGAAAATATGTGTTTTATACTGTAAATATATCCATTACAAACCCTTAATCATACATTTAAGTAAAAGTTTTAACAAATTGTGGTCAGGAAGCATTGTTAGATTACTTCAAATTTTCATAATAGTTAGAGTAGCATGATGGACAACATGAAAACAATATTTAAGCTGTATTTATGCACCGTGTTAAATAAACATTCTCATCATTTAGAAGATACTACTGAATTCTCAACTATGTTAAGAAATGATGTTGTTTACATTTGAAATAATTAAATACTGATAAGTACTCAAGGAAAGAAGGAAAAACGTACTCAAACATGCCGAACCCCGGGACCTTTAGATCTTCAGTCTAACGCTCTCCCAACTGAGCTATTTCGGCTAGGTCGGTGTACGGCAAAAGTCACTAAGACCTCAACTGAGCTATGTTTGCATGGTTACACAAGGTTAAGTATCAATATTTTTCTGTCATCATGGTTGCATGAAATGAAGAGAAAAGATGTGTTTTACACTGAAAATATATAAATTACAAACCCTTAATCGTACATTTAAGTAAAAGTTTTATCAAATTGTGGTCAGGAAGCATTGTTAGATTACTTCAAATTTTCATAATAGAGTAGCATGACGGACAACATGAAAACAATATTTAAGCTGTATTTATGCACCGTGTTATTAAATAAACATTCTCATCATTTAGAAGTTACTACTGAATACTCAACTATGTTAAGAAATTATGTTTTTTAAATTTGAAATAATTAAATTCTGATCACTACTCAAGGAAAAAAGAAAAATGCACTCAAACATGCCGATACCCGGGTTCGAACCAGGGACCTTTAGATTTTCAGTCTAACGCTCTCCGAACTGAGCCATTTCGGCAAGGTCTGTGGATGGCAAAAGTCACTAAGACCTCAACTGAGCTATGTTTGCATGGTTACACAAGGTTAAGTATCAATATTTTTCTGTCATCATGATTGCATGAAATGAAGAGAAAAGATGTGTTTTATACTGTAAATATATAAATTACAAACCCTTAATCGTACATTTAAGTAAAAGATTTAACAAATTGTGGTCAGGAAGCAGTTAGTTTACTTCAAATTTTCATAATAGAGTAGCATGACTTACAACATGAAAACAATATTTAAGCTGTATTTATGCACCGTGTTGTTAAATAAACATTCTCATCATTTAGAAGTTACTACTGAATACTCAACTATGTTAAGAAACGATGTTGTTTGCATTTGAAATACTTAAATACTGATAACTACTCAAGGAAATAAGAAAAAAGGTACTCAACCATGCTGAAACCCGGGACCTTTAGATCTTCAGTCTAACGCTCTCCCAACTGAGCTATTTCGGCAAAGTCTGTGTATGGCAAAAAGTCACTAAGACCTCAACTGAGCTATGTTTGCATGGTTACACAAGGTTTAGTATCAATATTTTTCTGTCATCATGATTGCATGAAATGAACAGAAAATATGTGTTTTATACTGTAAATATATCCATTACAAACCCTTAATCATACATTTAAGTAAAAGTTTTAACAAATTGTGGTCAGGAAGCATTGAGATTACTTCAAATTTTCATAATGGTTAGAGTAGCATGACTTACAACATGAAAACAATATTTAAGCTGTATTTATGCACCATGTTGTTAAATAAACATTCTCATAATTTAGAACTTACTACTGAATACTCAACTATGTTAAGAAATTATGTTTTTTAAATTTGAAATAATTAAATTCTGATCACTACTCAAGGAAAAAAGAAAAATGCACTCTAACATGCCGAAACCCGGGTTCGAACGAGGGACCTTTAGATCTTCAGTCTAACTCTCTCCGAATGAGCTATTTCGCCAAGGTCTGTGTATGGCAAAAGTCACTAAGACTTCAACTGAGCTATGTTTGCATGGTTACACAAGGTTAAGTATCAATATTTTTCTGTCATCATGATTGCATGAAATGAAGAGAAAAGATGTGTTTTATACTGTAAATATATAAATTACAATCCCTTAATTGTACATTTAAGTAAAAGATTTAACAAATTGTGGTCAGGAAGCAGTTAGTTTATTTAAAATTTTCATAATAGAGTAGCATGACGGACAACATGAAAACAATATTTAAGCTGTATTTATGCACCGTGTTGTTAAATAAACATTCTCATCATTTAGAAGTTACTACTGAATACTCAACTATGTTAAGAAACGATGTTGTTTACATTTGAAATACTTAAATACTGATAACTACTCAAGGAAATAAGAAAAAAGGTACTCAAACGTGCTGAAACCCGGGACCTTTAGATCTTCAGTCTAATGCTCTCCCAACTGAGCTATTTCGGCAAAGTCTGTGTATGGCAAAAGTCACTAAGACCTCAACTGAGCTATGTTTGCATGGTTACTCAAGGTTTAGTATCAATATTTTTCTGTCATCATGATTGCATGAAATGAACAGAAAATATGTGCTTTATACTGTAAATATATCCATTACAAACCCTTAATCATACATTTAAGTAAAAGTTTTAACAAATTGTGGTCAGGAAGCATTGTTAGATTACTTCAAATTTTCATAATGGTTAGAGTAGCATGACTTACAACATGAAAACAATATTTAAGCTGTATTTTTGCACCGTGTTGATACATAAACATTCTCATCATTTAGAAGTTACTACTGAATACTCAACTATGTTAAGAAACGATGTTGTTTACATTTGAAATACTTAAATACTGATAACTACTCAAGGAAAAAAAGAAAAAAATGCACTCCAACATGCCGAAACCCGGGATCTTTAGATTTTCAGTCTAACGCTCTCCCAACTGAGCTATTTCAGCAAGGTCTCTATATGGCAAAAGTCACTAAGACCTCAACTGAGCTATGTTTGCATGGTTACACAAGGTTAAGTATCAATATTTTTCTGTCATCATGATTGCATGAAATGAAGAGAAAAGATGTGTTTTATACTGTAAATATATAAATTACAATCCCTTAATTGTACATTTAAGTAAAAGATTTAACAAATTGTGGTCAGGAAGCAGTTAGTTTACTTAAAATTTTCATAATAGAGTAGCATGACGGACAACATGAAAACAATATTTAAGCTGTATTTATGCACCGTGTTGTTAAATAAACATTCTCATCATTTAGAAGTTACTACTGAATACTCAACTATGTTAAGAAACGATGTTGTTTACATTTGAAATACTTAAATACTGATAACTACTCAAGGAAATAAGAAAAAAGGTACTCAAACGTGCTGAAACCCGGGACCATTAGATCTTCAGTCTAATGCTCTCCCAACTGAGCTATTTCGGCAAAGTCTGTGTATGGCAAAAGTCACTAAGACCTCAACTGAGCTATGTTTGCATGGTTACTCAAGGTTTAGTATCAATATTTTTCTGTCATCATGATTGCATGAAATGAACAGAAAATATGTGTTTTATACTGTAAATATATCCATTACAAACCCTTAATCATACATTTAAGTAAAAGTTTTAACAAATTGTGGTCAGGAAGCATTGTTAGATTACTTCAAATTTTCATAATGGTTAGAGTAGCATGACTTACAACATGAAAACAATATTTAAGCTGTATTTTTGCACCGTGTTAAATAAACATTCTCATCATTTAGAAGTTACTACTGAATACTCAACTATGTTAAGAAACGATGTTGTTTACATTTGAAATACTTAAATACTGATAACTACTCAAGGAAAAAAAGAAAAAAATGCACTCAAACATGCCGAAACCCGGGATCTTTAGATTTTCAGTCTAACGCTCTCCCAACTGAGCTATTTCAGCAAGGTCTCTATATGGAAAAAGTCACTAAGACCTCAACTGAGCTATATTTGCATGGTTACACAAGGTTCAGTATCAATATTTTTCTGTCATCATGATTGCATGAAAAGAAAATATGTGTTTTATACTATAAGTATATCCACTACAAACCCTTAATCATACATTTAAGTAAAAGTTGTAACAAATTGTGGTCAGGAAGCATTGTTAGATTACTTCAAATTTTCATAATAGTTAGAGTAGCATGATGGACAACATGAAAACAATATTTAAGCTGTATTTATGCACCGTGTTAAATAAACATTCTCATCATTTAGAAGATACTACTGAATACTCAACTATGTTAAGAAATGATGTTGTTTACATTTGAAATAATTAAATACTGATAAGTACTCAAGGAAAAAAGGAAAAACGTACTCAAACATGCAGAAACCCGGGACCTTTAGATCTTCAGTCTAACGCTCTCCCAACTGAGCTATTTCGGCTAGGTCGGTGTACGGCAAAAGTCACTAAGACCTCAACTGAGCTATGTTTGCATGGTTACACAAGGTTAAGTATCAATATTTTTCTGTCATCATGGTTGCATGAAATGAAGAGAAAAGATGTGTTTTACACTGAAAATATATAAATTACAAACCCTTAATCGTACATTTAAGTAAAAGTTTTATCAAATTGTGGTCAGGAAGCATTGTTAGATTACTTCAAATTTTCATAATAGAGTAGCATGACGGACAACATGAAAACAATATTTAAGCTGTATTTATGCACCGTGTTATTAAATAAACATTCTCATCATTTAGAACTTACTACTGAATACTCAACTATGTTAAGAAATTATGTTTTTTGAATTTGAAATAATTAAATTCTGATCACTACTCAAGGAAAATAGAAAAATGCACTCTAACATGCCGAAACCCGGGTTTGAACGAGGGACCTTTAGATCTTCAGTCTAACGCTCTCCGAATGAGCTATTTCGCCAAGGTCTGTGTATGGCAAAAGTTACTAAGACCTCAACTGAGCTATGTTTGCATGGTTACACAAGGTTAAGTATCAATATTTTTCTGTCATCATGATTGCATGAAATGAAGAGAAAAGATGTGTTTTATACTGTAAATATATAAATTACAAACCCTTAATTGTACATTTAAGTAAAAGATTTAACAAATTGTGGTCAGGAAGCAGTTTACTTCAAATTTTCATAATAGAGTAGCATGACGGACAACATGAAAACAATATTTAAGCTGTATTTATGCACCGTGTTGTTAAATAAACATTCTCATCATTTAGAAGTTACTACTGAATATTCAACTATGTTAAGAAACGATGTTGTTTACATTTGAAATACTTAAATACTGATAACTACTCAAGGAAATAAGAAAAAAGGTACTCAAACTTGCTGAAACCCGGGACCTTTAGATCTTCAGTCTAATGCTCTCCCAACTGAGCTATTTCGGCAAAGTCTGTGTATGGCAAAAGTCACTAAGACCTCAACTGAGCTATGTTTGCATGGTTACTCAAGGTTTAGTATCAATATTTTTCTGTCATCATGATTGCATGAAATGAACAGAAAATATGTGTTTTATAATGTAAATATATCCATTACAAACCCTTAATCATACATTTAAGTAAAAGTTTTAACAAATTGTGGTCAGGAAGCATTGTTAGATTACTTCAAATTTTCATAATGGTTAGAGTAGCATGACTTACAACATGAAAACAATATTTAAGCTGTATTTTTGCACCGTGTTGTTAAATAAACATTCTCATTATTTAGAAGTTACTACTGAATACTCAACTATGTTAAGAAACGATGTTGTTTACATTTGAAATACTTAAATAATGAAAACTACTCAAGGAAAAAAAGAAAAAAATGCACTCCAACATGCCAAAACCCGGGATCTTTAGATTTTCAGTCTAACGCTCTCCCAACTGAGCTATTTCAGCAAGGTCTCTATATGGAAAGAGTCACTAAGACCTCAACTGAGCTATATTTGGATGGTTACACAAGGTTCAGTATCAATATTTTTCTGTCATCATGATTGCATGAAATGAAAAGAAAATATGTGTTTTATACTATAAATATATCCACTACAAACCCTTAATCATACATTTAAGTAAAAGTTTTAACAAATTGTGGTCAGGAAGCATTGTTAGATTACTTCAAATTTTCATAATAGAGTAGCATGATGGACAACATGAAAACAATATTTAAGCTGTATTTATGCACCGTGTTAAATAAACATTCTCATCATTTAGAAGATACTACTGAATACTCAACTATGTTAAGAAATGATGTTGTTTACATTTGAAATAATTAAATACTGATAAGTACTCAAGGAAAAAAGGAAAAACGTACTCAAACATGCCGAAACCCGGGACCTTTAGATCTTCAGTCTAACGCTCTCCCAACTGAGCTATTTCGGCTAGGTCGGTGTACGGCAAAAGTCACTAAGACCTCAACTGAGCTATGTTTGCATGGTTACACAAGGTTAAGTATCAATATTTTTCTGTCATCATGGTTGCATGAAATGAAGAGAAAAGATGTGTTTTACACTGAAAATATATAAATTACAAACCCTTAATCGTACATTTAAGTAAAAGTTTTATCAAATTGTGGTCAGGAAGCATTGTTAGATTACTTCAAATTTTCATAATAGAGTAGCATGACGGACAACATGAAAACAATATTTAAGCTGTATTTATGCACCGTGTTATTAAATAAACATTCTCATCATTTAGAACTTACTACTGAATACTCAACTATGTTAAGAAATTATGTTTTTTGAATTTGAAATAATTAAATTCTGATCACTACTCAAGGAAAATAGAAAAATGCACTCTAACATGCCGAAACCCGGGTTTGAACGAGGGACCTTTAGATCTTCAGTCTAACGCTCTCCGAATGAGCTATTTCGCCAAGGTCTGTGTATGGCAAAAGTCACTAAGACCTCAACTGAGCTATGTTTGCATGGTTACACAAGGTTAAGTATCAATATTTTTCTGTCATCATGATTGCATGAAATGAAGAGAAAAGATGTGTTTTATACTGTAAATATATAAATTACAAACCCTTAATTGTACATTTAAGTAAAAGATTTAACAAATTGTGGTCAGGAAGCAGTTTACTTCAAATTTTCCTAATAGAGTAGCATGACGGACAACATGAAAACAATATTTAAGCTGTATTTATGCACCGTGTTGTTAAATAAACATTCTCATCATTTAGAAGTTACTACTGAATACTCAACTATGTTAAGAAACGATGTTGTTTACATTTGAAATACTTAAATACTGATAACTACTCAAGGAAATAAGAAAAAAGGTACTCAAACTTGCTGAAACCCGGGACCTTTAGATCTTCAGTCTAATGCTCTCCCAACTGAGCTATTTCGGCAAAGTCTGTGTATGGCAAAAGTCACTAAGACCTCAACTGAGCTATGTTTGCATGGTTACTCAAGGTTTAGTATCAATATTTTTCTGTCATCATGATTGCATGAAATGAACAGAAAATATGTGTTTTATAATGTAAATATATCCATTACAAACCCTTAATCATACAATTAAGTAAAAGTTTTAACAAATTGTGGTCAGGAAGCATTGTTAGATTACTTCAAATTTTCATAATGGTTAGAGTAGCATGACTTACAACATGAAAACAATATTTAAGCTGTATTTTTGCACCGTGTTGTTAAATAAACATTCTCATAATTTAGAAGTTACTACTGAATACTCAACTATGTTAAGAAACGATGTTGTTTACATTTGAAATACTTAAATAATGAAAACTACTCAAGGAAAAAAAGAAAAAAATGCACTCCAACATGCCGAAACCCGGGATCTTTAGATTTTCAGTCTAACGCTCTCCCAACTGAGCTATTTCAGCAAGGTCTCTATATGGAAAAAGTCACTAAGACCTCAACTGAGCTATATTTGGATGGTTACACAAGGTTCAGTATCATTATTTTTCTGTCATCATGATTGCATGAAATGAAAAGAAAATATGTGTTTTATACTATAAATATATCCACTACAAACCCTTAATCATACATTTAAGTAAAAGTTTTAACAAATTGTGGTCAGGAAGCATTGTTAGATTACTTCAAATTTTCATAATAGAGTAGCATGATGGACAACATGAAAACAATATTTAAGCTGTATTTATGCACCGTGTTAAATAAACATTCTCATCATTTAGAAGATACTACTGAATACTCAACTATGTTAAGAAATGATGTTGTTTACATTTGAAATAATTAAATACTGATAAGTACTCAAGGAAAAAAGGAAAAACGTACTCAAACATGCCGAAACCCGGGACCTTTAGATCTTCAGTCTAACGCTCTCCCAAGTGAGCTATTTATGCTAGGTCGGTGTACGGCAAAAGTCACTAAGACCTCAACTGAGCTATGTTTGCATGGTTACACAAGGTTACGTATCAATATTTTTCTGTCATCATGGTTGCATGAAATGAAGAGAAAAGATGTGTTTTACACTGAAAATATATAAATTACAAACCCTTAATCGTACATTTAAGTAAAAGTTTTATCAAATTGTGGTCAGGAAGCATTGTTAGATTACTTCAAATTTTCATAATAGAGTAGCATGATGGACAACATGAAAACAATATTTAAGCTGTATTTATGCACCGTGTTATTAAATAAACATTCTCATCATTTAGCGCTTACTACTGAATACTCAACTATGTTAAGAAATTATGTTTTTAAAATTTGAAATAATTAAATTCTGATCACTACTCAAGGAAAAAAGAAAAATGCACTCTAACATGCCGAAACCCGGGTTCGAACGAGGGACCTTTAGATCTTCAGTCTAACGCTCTCCGAATGAGCTATTTCGCCAAGGTCTGTGTATGGCAAAAGTCACTAAGACCTCAACTGAGCTATGTTTGCATGGTTACACAAGGTTAAGTATCAATATTTTTCTGTCATCATGATTGCATGAAATGAAGAGAAAAGATGTGTTTTATACTGTAAATATATAAATTACAATCCCTTAATTGTACATTTAAGTAAAAGATTTAACAAATTGTGGTCAGGAAGCAGTTAGTTTACTTAAAATTTTCATAATAGAGTAGCATGACGGACAACATGAAAACAATAATTAAGCTGTATTTATGCACCGTGTTGTTAAATAAACATTCTCATCATTTAGAAGTTACTACTGAATACTCAACTATGTTAAGAAACGATGTTGTTTACATTTGAAATACTTAAATACTGATAACTACTCAAGGAAATAAGAAAAAAGGTACTCAAACGTGCTGAAACCCGGGACCTTTAGATCTTCAGTCTAATGCTCTCCCAACTGAGCTATTTCGGCAAAGTCTGTGTATGGCAAAAGTCACTAAGACCTCAACTGAGCTATGTTTGCATGGTTACTCAAGGTTTAGTATCAATATTTTTCTGTCATCATGATTGCATGAAATGAACAGAAAATATTTGTTTTATACTGTAAATATATCCATTACAAACCCTTAATCATACATTTAAGTAAAAGTTTTAACAAATTGTGGTCAGGAAGCTTTGTTAGATTACTTCAAATTTTCATAATGGTTAGAGTAGCATGACTTACAACATGAAAACAATATTTAAGCTGTATTTTTGCACCGTGTTGTTAAATAAACATTCTCATCATTTAGAAGTTACTACTGAATACTCAACTATGTTAAGAAACGATGTTGTTTACATTTGAAATACTTAAATACTGATAACTACTCAAGGAATAAAAGAAAAAAATGCACTCCAACATGCCGAAACCCGGGATCTTTAGATTTTCAGTCTAACGCTCTCCCAACTGAGCTATTTCAGCAAGGTCTCTATATGGAAAAATTCACTAAGACCTCAACTGAGCTATATTTGCATGGTTACACAATGTTCAGTATCAATATTTTTCTGTCATCATGATTGCATGAAATGAAAAGAAAATATGTGTTTTATACTATAAATATATCCACTACAAACCCTTATTCATACATTTAAGTAAAAGTTTTAACAAATTGTGGTCAGGAAGCATTGTTAGATTACTTCAAATTTTCATAATAGTTAGAGTAGCATGATGGACAACATGAAAACAATATTTAAGCTGTATTTATGCACCGTGTTGTTAAATAAACATTCTCATCATTTAGAAGATACTACTGAATACTCAACTGTGTTAAGAAATGATGTTTACATTTGAAATAATTAAATACTGATAAGTACTCAAGGAAAAAAGGAAAAACGTACTCAAACA
This sequence comes from Taudactylus pleione, assembly GCA_031769625.1. Lineage (NCBI taxonomy): Eukaryota > Metazoa > Chordata > Amphibia > Anura > Myobatrachidae > Taudactylus > Taudactylus pleione. The sequence goes on from JAUIMM010001027.1 coordinate 423,924, forward strand.
CGCCGAAACCCGGGACCTTTAGATCTTCAGTCTAATGCTCTCCCAACTAAGCTATTTTGGCAAGGTCTGTGTATGGCAAAAGTCACTAAGACATCAACTGAGCTATGTTTGCATGGTTACACAAGGTTTAGTATTAATTTTTTTCTGTCATCATGATTGCATGAAATTAAAAGAAAATATGTATTTTATACTGTAAATATATCCATTACAAACCCTTAATCATACATTTAAGTAAAAGTTTTAACAAATTGTGGTCAGGAAGCATTGTTAGATTACTTCAAATTTTCATAACAGTTAGAGTAGCATGATGGACAACATGAAAACAATATTTAAGCTGTATTTATGCACCGTGTTAAATAAACATTCTCATCATTTAGAAGATACTACTGAATACTCAACTATGTTAAGAAATGATGTTGTTTACATTTGAAATAATTAAATACTGATAAGTACTCAAGGAAAGAAGGAAAAACGTACTCAAACATGCCGAAACCCGGGACCTTTAGATCTTCAGTCTAACGCTCTCCCAACTGAGCTATTTCGGCTAGGTCGGTGTACGGCAAAAGTCACTAAGACCTCAACTGAGCTATGTTTGCATGGTTACACAAGGTTAAGTATCAATATTTTTCTGTCATCATGGTTGCATGAAATGAAGAGAAAAGATGTGTTTTACACTGAAAATATATAAATTACAAACCCTTAATCGTACATTTAAGTAAAAGTTTTATCAAATTGTGGTCAGGAAGCATTGTTAGATTACTTCAAATTTTCATAATAGAGTAGCATGACGGACAACATGAAAACAATATTTAAGCTGTATTTATGCACCGTGTTATTAAATAAACATTCTCATCATTTAGAAGTTACTACTGAATACTCAACTATGTTAAGAAATTATGTTTTTTAAATTTGAAATAATTAAATTCTTATCACTACTCAAGGAAAAAAGAAAAATGCACTCAAAAATGCCGATACCCGGGTTCGAACCAGGGACCTTTAGATTTTCAGTCTAACGCTCTCCGAACTGAGCCATTTCGGCAAGGTCTGTGGATGGCAAAAGTCACTAAGACCTCAACTGAGCTATGTTTGCATGGTTACACAAGGTTAAGTATCAATATTTTTCTGTCATCATGATTGCATGAAATGAAGAGAAAAGATGTGTTTTATACTGTAAATATATAAATTACAATCCCTTAATTGTACATTTAAGTAAAAGATTTAACAAATTGTGGTCAGGAAGCAGTTAGTTTATTTAAAATTTTCATAATAGAGTAGCATGACGGACAACATGAAAACAATATTTAAGCTGTATTTATGCACCGTGTTGTTAAATAAACATTCTCATCATTTAGAAGTTACTACTGAATACTCAACTATGTTAAGAAACGATGTTGTTTACATTTGAAATACTTAAATACTGATAACTACTCAAGGAAATAAGAAAAAAGGTACTCAAACGTGCTGAAACCCGGGACCTTTAGATCTTCAGTCTAATGCTCTCCCAACTGAGCTATTTCGGCAAAGTCTGTGTATGGCAAAAGTCACTAAGACCTCAACTGAGCTATGTTTGCATGGTTACTCAAGGTTTAGTATCAATATTTTTCTGTCATCATGATTGCATGAAATGAACAGAAAATATGTGCTTTATACTGTAAATATATCCATTACAAACCCTTAATCATACATTTAAGTAAAAGTTTTAACAAATTGTGGTCAGGAAGCATTGTTAGATTACTTCAAATTTTCATAATGGTTAGAGTAGCATGACTTACAACATGAAAACAATATTTAAGCTGTATTTTTGCACCGTGTTGTTAAATAAACATTCTCATCATTTAGAAGTTACTACTGAATACTCAACTATGTTAAGAAACGATGTTGTTTACATTTGAAATACTTAAATACTGATAACTACTCAAGGAAAAAAAGAAAAAAATGCACTCCAACATGCCGAAACCCGGGATCTTTAGATTTTCAGTCTAACGCTCTCCCAACTGAGCTATTTCAGCAAGGTCTCTATATGGCAAAAGTCACTAAGACCTCAACTGAGGTATGTTTGCATGGTTACACAAGGTTAAGTATCAATATTTTTCTGTCATCATGATTGCATGAAATGAAGAGAAAAAATGTGTTTTATACTGTAAATATATAAATTACAATCCCTTAATTGTACATTTAAGTAAAAGATTTAACAAATTGTGGTCAGGAAGCAGTTAGTTTACTTCAAATTTTCATAATAGAGTAGCATGACGGACAACATGAAAACAATATTTAAGCTGTATTTATGCACCATGTTGTTAAATAAACATTCTCATCATTTAGAAGTTACTACTGAATACTCAACTATGTTAAGAAACGATGTTGTTTACATTTGAAATACTTAAATACTGATAACTACTCAAGGAAATAAGAAAAAATGCACTCAAACATGCCGAAACCCGGGATCGAACCAGGGACCTTTAGATCTTCAGTCTAACGCTCTCCCAACTGAGCTATTTCGGCAAGGTTGGTGTACGGCAAAAGTCACTAAGACCTCAACTGAGCTATGTTTGCATGGTTACACAAGGTTAAGTATCAATATTTTTCTGTCATCATGGTTGCATGAAATGAAGAGAAAAGATGTGTTTTACACTGAAAATATATAAATTACAAACCCTTAATCGTACATTTAAGTAAACGTTTTATCAAATTGTGGTCAGGAAGCATTGTTAGATTACTTCAAATTTTCATAATAGAGTAGCATGATGGTCAACATGAAAACAATATTTAAGCTGTATTTATGCACTGTGTTATTAAATAAACATTCTCATCATTTAGAAGATACTACTGAATACTCAACTATGTTAAGAAATGATGTTGTTTACATTTGAAATAATTAAATACTCTTATCTAGTCAAGGAAAATAGAAAATTTTTCTCAAACATGCTGAAACCCGGGACCTTTAAATCTTCAGTCTTATGCTCTCCCAACTGAGCTATTTCGGCAAAGTCTGTGTATGGCAAAAGTCACTAGGACCTCACTTGAGCAATGTTTGCATGGTTACACAAGGTTTAGTATCAATATTTTTCTGTCATCATGATTGCATGATATGAAAAGAAAATATGTGTATTATACTGTAAATATATCCATTACAAACCCTTAATCATACATTTAAGTAAAAGTTTTAACAAATTGTGGTCAGTAAGCATTGTTAGTTTACTTAAAATTTTCATAATAGTTAGAGTAGCATGACTTACAACATGAAAACAATATTTAAGCTGTATTTATGCACCGTGTTGTTAAATAAACATTCTCATCATTTAGAAGTTACTACTGAATACTCAACTATGTTAAGAAATAATGTTGTTTAAATTTGAAATAATTAAATTCTGATCACTACTCAAGGAAAAAAGAAAAATGCACTCAAACATGCCGATACCCGGGTTCGAACCAGGGACCTTTAGATCTTCAGTCTAACGCTCTCCGTACTGAGCTATTTCGGCAAGGTTCTGTGTGTGGCAAAAGTCACTAAGACCTCAACTGAGCTATGTTTGCATGGTTACACAAGGTTAAGTATCAATATTTTTCTGTCATCATGATTGCATGAAATGAAGAGAAAAGATGTGTTTTATACTGTAAATATATAAATTACAAACCCTTAATCGTACATTTAAATAAAAGATTTAACAAATTGTGGTCAGGAAGCAGTTAGTTTACTTCAAATTTTCCTAATAGAGTAGCATGACAGACAACATGAAAACAATATTTAAGCTGTATTTATGCACCGTGTTGTTAAATAAACATTCTCATCATTTAGAAGTTACTACTGAATACTCAACTATGTTAAGAAATGATGTTGTTTACATTTGAAATAATTAAATACTGATAAGTACTCAAGGAAAAAAGGAAAAACGTACTCAAACATGCCGAAACCCGGGACCTTTAGATCTTCAGTCTAACGCTCTCCCAACTGAGCTATTTCGGCTAGGTCGGTGTACGGCAAAAGTCACTAAGACCTCAACTGAGCTATGTTTGCATGGTTACACAAGGTTAAGTATCAATATTTTTCTGTCATCATGGTTGCATGAAATGAAGAGAAAAGATGTGTTTTACACTGAAAATATATAAATTACAAACCCTTAATCGTACATTTAAGTAAAAGTTTTATCAAATTGTGGTCAGGAAGCATTGTTAGATTACTTCAAATTTTCATAATAGAGTAGCATGACGGACAACATGAAAACAATATTTAAGCTGTATTTATGCACCGTGTTATTAAATAAACATTCTCATCATTTAGAACTTACTACTGAATACTCAACTATGTTAAGAAATTATGTTTTTTGAATTTGAAATAATTAAATTCTGATCACTACTCAAGGAAAATAGAAAAATGCACTCTAACATGCCGAAACCCGGGTTCGAACGAGGGACCTTTAGATCTTCAGTCTAACGCTCTCCGAATGAGCTATTTCGCCAAGGTCTGTGTATGGCAAAAGTCACTAAGACCTCAACTGAGCTATGTTTGCATGGTTACACAAGGTTAAGTATCAATATTTTTCTGTCATCATGATTGCATGAAATGAAGAGAAAAGATGTGTTTTATACTGTAAATATATAAATTACAAACCCTTAATTGTACATTTAAGTAAAAGATTTAACAAATTGTGGTCAGGAAGCAGTTTACTTGAAATTTTCATAATAGAGTAGCATGACTTACAACATGAAAACAATATTTAAGCTGTATTTTTGCACCGTGTTGTTAAATAAACATTCTCATCATTTAGAAGTTACTACTGATTACTCAACTATGTTAAGAAACGATGTTGTTTACATTTGAAATACTTAAATATTGATAACTACTCAAGGAAAAAAAGAAATAAATGCACTCAAACATGCCGAAACCCGGGATCTTTAGATTTTCAGTCTAACGCTCTCCCAACTGAGCTATTTCAGCAAGGTCTCTATATGGAAAAAGTCACTAAGACCTCAACTGAGCTATATTTGCATGGTTACACAAGGTTCAGTATCAATATTTTTCTGTCATCATGATTGCATGAAATGAAAAGAAAATATGTGTTTTATACTATAAATATATCCACTACAAACCCTTAATCATACATTTAAGTAAAAGTTTTAACTAACTGTGGTCAGGAAGCATTGTTAGATTACTTCAAATTTTCATAATAGTTAGAGTAGCATGATGGACAACATGAAAACAATATTTAAGCTGTATTTATGCACCGTGTTAAATAAACATTCTCATCATTTAGAAGATACTACTGAATACTCAACTATGTTAAGAAATGATGTTGTTTACATTTGAAATAATTAAATACTGATAAGTACTCAAGGAAAGAAGGAAAAACGTACTCAAACATGCCGAAACCCGGGACCTTTAGATCTTCAGTCTAACGCTCTCCCAACTGAGCTATTTCGGCTAGGTCGGTGTACGGCAAAAGTCACTAAGACCTCAACTGAGCTATGTTTGCATGGTTACACAAGGTTAAGTATCAATATTTTTCTGTCATCATGGTTGCATGAAATGAAGAGAAAAGATGTGTTTTACACTGAAAATATATAAATTACAAACCCTTAATCGTACATTTAAGTAAAAGTTTTATCAAATTGTGGTCAGGAAGCATTGTTAGATTACTTCAAATTTTCATAATAGAGTAGCATGAAGGACAACATTAAAACAATATTTAAGCTGTATTTATGCACCGTGTTATTAAATAAACATTCTCATCATTTAGAAGTTACTACTGAATACTCAACTATGTTAAGAAATTATGTTTTTTAAATTTGAAATAATTAAATTCTGATCACTACTCAAGGAAAAAAGAAAAATGCACTCAAACATGCCGATACCCGGGTTCGAACCAGGGACCTTTAGATTTTCAGTCTAACGCTCTCCGAACTGAGCCATTTCGGCAAGGTCTGTGGATGGCAAAAGTCACTAAGACCTCAACTGAGCTATGTTTGCATGGTTACACAAGGTTAAGTATCAATATTTTTCTGTCATCATGATTGCATGAAATGAAGAGAAAAGATGTGTTTTATACTGTAAATATATAAATTACAAACCCTTAATCGTACATTTAAGTAAAAGATTTAACAAATTGTGGTCAGGAAGCAGTTAGTTTACTTCAAATTTTCATAATAGAGTAGCATGACTTACAACATGAAAACAATATTTAAGCTGTATTTATGCACCGTGTTGTTAAATAAACATTCTCATCATTTAGAAGTTACTACTGAATACTCAACTATGTTAAGAAACGATGTTGTTTGCATTTTAAATACTTAAATACTGATAACTACTCAAGGAAATAAGAAAAAAGGTACTCAACCATGCTGAAACCCGGGACCTTTAGATCTTCAGTCTAACGCTCTCCCAACTGAGCTATTTCGGCAAAGTCTGTGTATGGCAAAAAGTCACTAAGACCTCAACTGAGCTATGTTTGCATGGTTACACAAGGTTTAGTATCAATATTTTTCTGTCATCATGATTGCATGAAATGAACAGAAAATATGTGTTTTATACTGTAAATATATCCATTACAAACCCTTAATCATACATTTAAGTAAAAGTTTTAACAAATTGTGGTCAGGAAGCATTGAGATTACTTCAAATTTTCATAATGGTTAGAGTAGCATGACTTACAACATGAAAACAATATTTAAGCTGTATTTATGCACCATGTTGTTAAATAAACATTCTCATCATTTAGAACTTACTACTGAATACTCAACTATGTTAAGAAATTATGTTTTTTGAATTTGAAATAATTAAATTCTGATCACTACTCAAGGAAAATAGAAAAATGCACTCTAACATGCCGAAACCCGGGTTCGAACGAGGGACCTTTAGATCTTCAGTCTAACGCTCTCCGAATGAGCTATTTCGCCAAGGTCTGTGTATGGAACAAGTCACTAAGACCTCAACTGAGCTATGTTTGCATGGTTACACAAGGTTAAGTATCAATATTTTTCTGTCATCATGATTGCATGAAATGAAGAGAAAAGATGTGTTTTATACTGTAAATATATAAATTACAAACCCTTAATTGTACATTTAAGTAAAAGATTTAACAAATTGTGGTCAGGAAGCAGTTAGTTTACTTCAAATTTTTATAATAGAGTAGCATGACGGACAACATGAAAACAATATTTAAGCTGTATTTATGCACCGTGTTGTTAAATAAACATTCTCATCATTTAGAAGTTACTACTGAATACTCAACTATGTTAAGAAACGATGTTGTTTACATTTGAAATATTTAAATACTGATAACTACTCAAGGAAATAAGAAAAAAGGTACTCAAACTTGCTGAAACACGGGACCTTTAGATCTTCAGTCTAATGCTCTCCCAACTGAGCTATTTCGGCAAAGTCTGTGTATGGCAAAAGTCACTAAGACCTCAACTGAGCTATGTTTGCATGGTTACTCAAGGTTTAGTATCAATCTTTTTCTGTCATCATGATTGCATGAAATGAACAGAAAATATGTGTTTTATAATGTAAATATATCCATTACAAACCCTTAATCATACATTTAAGTAAAAGTTTTAACAAATTGTGGTCAGGAAGCATTGTTAAATTACTTCAAATTTTCATAATGGTTAGAGTAGCATGACTTACAACATGAAAACAATATTTAAGCTGTATTGTTGCACCGTGTTGTTAAATAAACATTCTCATCATTTAGAAGTTACTACTGAATACTCAACTATGTTAAGAAACGATGTTGTTTACATTTGAAATACTTAAATAATGAAAACTACTCAAGGAAAAAAAGAAAAAAATGCACTCCAACATGCCGAAACCCGGGATCTTTAGATTTTCAGTCTAACGCTCTCCCAACTGAGCTATTTCAGCAAGGTCTCTATATGGAAAAAGTCACTAAGACCTCAACTGAGCTATATTTGGATGGTTACACAAGGTTCAGTATCAATATTTTTCTGTCATCATGATTGCATGAAATGAAAAGAAAATATGTGTTTTATACTATAAATATATCCACTACAAACCCTTAATCATACATTTAAGTAAAAGTTTTAACAAATTGTGGTCAGGAAGCATTGTTAGATTACTTCAAATTTTCATAATAGAGTAGCATGATGGACAACATGAAAACAATATTTAAGCTGTATTTATGCACCGTGTTAAATAAACATTCTCATCATTTAGAAGATACTACTGAATACTCAACTATGTTAAGAAATGATGTTGTTTACATTTGAAATAATTAAATACTGATAAGTACTCAAGGAAAAAAGGAAAAACGTACTCAAACATGCCGAAACCCGGGACGTTTAGATCTTCAGTCTAACGCTCTCCCAACTGAGCTATTTATGCTAGGTCGGTGTACGGCAAAAGTCACTAAGACCTCAACTGAGCTATGTTTGCATGGTTACACAAGGTTACGTATCAATATTTTTCTGTCATCATGGTTGCATGAAATGAAGAGAAAAGATGTGTTTTACACTGAAAATATATAAATTACAAACCCTTAATCGTACATTTAAGTAAAAGTTTTATCAAATTGTGGTCAGGAAGCATTGTTAGATTACTTCAAATTTTCATAATAGAGTAGCATGACGGACAACATGAAAACAATATTTAAGCTGTATTTATGCACCGTGTTATTAAATAAACATTCTCATCATTTAGAACTTACTACTGAATACTCAACTATGTTAAGAAATGATGTTTTTTAAATTTGAAATAATTAAATTCTGATCACTACTCAAGGAAAAAAGAAAAATGCACTCTAACATGCCGAAACCCGGGTTCGAACGAGGGACCTTTAGATCTTCAGTCTAACGCTCTCCGAATGAGCTATTTCGCCAAGGTCTGTGTATGGCAAAAGTCACTAAGACCTCAACTGAGCTATGTTTGCATGGTTACACAAGGTTAAGTATCAATATTTTTCTGTCATCATGATTGCATGAAATGAAGAGAAAAGATGTGTTTTATACTGTAAATATATAAATTACAATCCCTTAATTGTACATTTAAGTAAAAGATTTAACAAATTGTGGTCAGGAAGCAGTTAGTTTACTTCAAATTTTCATAATAGAGTAGCATGACGGACAACATGAAAACAATATTTAAGCTGTATTTATGCACCGTGTTGTTAAATAAACATTCTCATCATTTAGAAGTTACTACTGAATACTCAACTATGTTAAGAAACGATGTTGTTTACATTTGAAATACTTAAATACTGATAACTACTCAAGGAAATAAGAAAAAAGGTACTCAAACGTGCTGAAACCCGGGACCTTTAGATCTTCAGTCTAATGCTCTCCCAACTGAGCTATTTCGGCAAAGTCTGTGTATGGCAAAAGTCACTAAGACCTCAACTGAGCTATGTTTGCATGGTTACTCAAGGTTTAGTATCAATATTTTTCTGTCATCATGATTGCATGAAATGAACAGAAAATATTTGTTTTATACTGTAAATATATCCATTACAAACCCTTAATCATACATTTAAGTAAAAGTTTTAACAAATTGTGGTCAGGAAGCATTGTTAGATTACTTCAAATTTTCATAATGGTTAGAGTAGCATGACTTACAACATGAAAACAATATTTAAGCTGTATTTTTGCACCGTGTTGTTAAATAAACATTCTCATCATTTAGAAGTTACTACTGAATACTCAACTATGTTAAGAAACGATGTTGTTTACATTTGAAATACTTAAATACTGATAACTACTCAAGGAAAAAAAGAAAAAAATGCACTCCAACATGCCGAAACCCGCGATCTTTAGATTTTCAGTCTAACGCTCTCCCAACTGAGCTATTTCAGCAAGGTCTCTATATGGAAAAAGTCACTAAGACCTCAACTGAGCTATATTTGCATGGTTACACAAGGTTCAGTATCAATATTTTTCTGTCATCATGATTGCATGAAATGAAAAGAAAATATGTGTTTTATACTATAAATATATCCACTACAAACCCTTATTCATACATTTAAGTAAAAGTTTTAACAAATTGTGGTCAGGAAGCATTGTTAGATTACTTCAAATTTTCATAATAGTTAGAGTAGCATGATGGACAACATGAAAACAATATTTAAGCTGTATTTATGCACTGTGTTGTTAAATAAACATTCTCATCATTTAGAAGATACTACTGAACACTCAACTATGTTAAGAAATGATGTTGTTTACATTTGAAATAATTAAATACTGATAAGTACTCAAGGAAAAAAGGAAAAACGTACTCAAACATGCCGAAACCCGGGACCTTTAGATCTTCAGTCTAATGCTCTCCCAACTAAGCTATTTTGGCAAGGTCTGTGTATGGCAAAAGTCACTAAGACATCAACTGAGCTATGTTTGCATGGTTACACAAGGTTTAGTATTAATTTTTTTCTGTCATAATGATTGCATGAAATTAAAAGAAAATATGTGTTTTATACTGTAAATATATCCATTACAAACCCTTAATCATACATTTAAGTAAAAGTTTTAACAAATTGTCGTCAGGAAGCATTGTTAGATTACTTCAAATTTTCATAATAGTTAGAGTAGCATGATGGACAACATGAAAACAATATTTAAGCTGTATTTATGCACCGTGTTAAATAAACATTCTCATCATTTAGAAGATACTACTGAATACTCAACTATGTTAAGAAATGATGTTGTTTACATTTGAAATAATTAAATACTGATAAGTACTCAAGGAAAAAAGGAAAAACGTACTCAAACATGCCGAAACCCGGGACCTTTAGATCTTCAGTCTAACGCTCTCCCAACTGAGCTATTTCGGCTAGGTCGGTGTACGGCAAAAGTCACTAAGACCTCAACTGAGCTATGCTTGCATGGTTACACAAGGTTAAGTATCAATATTTTTCTGTCATCATGGTTGCATGAAATGAAGAGAAAAGATGTGTTTTACACTGAAAATATATAAATTACAAACCCTTAATCATACATTTAAGTAAAAGTTTTATCAAATTGTGGTCAGGAAGCATTGTTAGATTACTTCAAATTTTCATAATAGAGTAGCATGACGGACAACATGAAAACAATATTTAAGCTGTATTTATGCACCGTGTTATTAAATAAACATTCTCATCATTTAGAACTTACTACTGAATACTCAACTATGTTAAGAAATTATGTTTTTTGAATTTGAAATAATTAAATTCTGATCACTACTCAAGGAAAATAGAAAAATGCACTCTAACATGCCGAAACCCGGGTTAGAACGAGGGACCTTTAGATCTTCAGTCTAACGCTCTCCGAATGAGCTATTTCGCCAAGGTCTGTGTATGGAAAAAGTCACTAAGACCTCAACTGAGCTATGTTTGCATGGTTACACAAGGTTAAGTATCAATATTTTTCTGTCATCATGATTGCATGAAATGAAGAGAAAAGATGTGTTTTATACTGTAAATATATAAATTACAAACCCTTAATTGTACATTTAAGTAAAAGATTTAACAAATTGTGGTCAGGAAGCAGTTAGTTTACTTCAAATTTTCATAATAGAGTAGCATGACGGACAACATGAAAACAATATTTAAGCTGTATTTATGCACCGTGTTGTTAAATAAACATTCTCATCATTTAGAAGTTACTACTGAATACTCAACTATGTTAAGAAACGATGTTGTTTACATTTGAAATACTTAAATACTGATAACTACTCAAGGAAATAAGAAAAAAGGTACTCAAACTTGCTGAAACCCGGGACCTTTAGATCTTCAGTCTAATGCTCTCCCAACTGAGCTATTTCGGCAAAGTCTGTGTATGGCAAAAGTCACTAAGACCTCAACTGAGCTATGTTTGCATGGTTACTCAAGGTTTAGTATCAATATTTTTCTGTCATCATGATTGCATGAAATGAACAGAAAATATGTGTTTTATAATGTAAATATATCCTTTACAAACCCTTAATCATACATTTAAGTAAAAGTTTTAACAAATTGTGGTCAGGAAGCATTGTTAGATTACTTCAAATTTTCATAATGGTTAGAGTAGCATGACTTACAACATGAAAACAATATTTAAGCTGTATTTTTGCACCGTGTTGTTAAATAAAAATTCTCATCATTTAGAAGTTACTACTGAATACTCAACTATGTTAAGAAACGATGTTGTTTACATTTGAAATACTTAAATACTGATAACTACTCAAGGAAAAAAAGAAAAAAATGCACTCCAACATGCCGAAACCCGGGATCTTTAGATTTTCAGTCTAACGCTCTCCCAACTGAGCTATTTCAGCAAGGTCTCTATATGGAAAAAATCACTAAGACCTCAACTGAGCTATATTTGCATGGTTACACAAGGTTCAGTATCAATATTTTTCTGTCATCATGATTGCATGAAATGAAAAGAAAATATGTGTTTTATACTATAAATATATCCACTACAAACCCTTATTCATACATTTAAGTAAAAGTTTTAACAAATTGTGGTCAGGAAGCATTGTTAGATTACTTCAAATTTTCATAATAGTTAGAGTAGCATGATGGACAACATGAAAACAATATTTAAGCTGTATTTATGCACCGTGTTGTTAAATAAACATTCTCATCATTTAGAAGATACTACTGAATACTCAACTATGTTAAGAAATGATGTTGTTTACATTTGAAATAATTAAATACTGATAAGTACTCAAGGAAAAAAGGAAAAACGTACTCAAACATGCCGAAACCCGGGACCTTTAGATCTTCAGTCTAATGCTCTCCCAACTAAGCTATTTTGGCAAGGTCTGTGTATGGCAAAAGTCACTAAGACATCAACTGAGCTATGTTTGCATGGTTACACAAGGTTTAGTATTAATTTTTTTCTGTCATAATGATTGCATGAAATTAAAAGAAAATATGTGTTTTATACTGTAAATATATCCATTACAAACCCTTAATCATACATTTAAGTAAAAGTTTTAACAAATTGTGGTCAGGAAGCATTGTTAGATTACTTCAAATTTTCATAATAGTTAGAGTAGCATGATGGACAACATGAAAACAATATTTAAGCTGTATTTATGCACCGTGTTAAATAAACATTCTCATCATTTAGAAGATACTACTGAATACTCAACTATGTTAAGAAATGATGTTGTTTACATTTGAAATAATTAAATACTGATAAGTACTCAAGGAAAAAAGGAAAAACGTACTCAAACATGCCGAAACCCGGGACCTTTAGATCTTCAGTCTAACGCTCTCCCAACTGAGCTATTTCGGCTAGGTCGGTGTACGGCAAAAGTCACTAAGACCTCAACTGAGCTATGTTTGCATGGTTACACAAGGTTAAGTATCAATATTTTTCTGTCATCATGGTTGCATGAAATGAAGAGAAAAGATGTGTTTTACACTGAAAATATATAAATTACAAACCCTTAATCGTACATTTAAGTAAAAGTTTTATCAAATTGTGGTCAGGAAGCATTGTTAGATTACTTCAAATTTTCATAATAGAGTAGCATGACGGACAACATGAAAACAATATTTAAGCTGTATTTATGCACCGTGTTATTAAATAAACATTCTCATCATTTAGAACTTACTACTGAATACTCAACTATGTTAAGAAATTATGTTTTTTGAATTTGAAATAATTAAATTCTGATCACTACTCAAGGAAAATAGAAAAATGCACTCTAACATGCCGAAACCCGGGTTCGAACGAGGGACCTTTAGATCTTCAGTCTAACGCTCTCCGAATGAGCTATTTCGCCAAGGTCTGTGTATGGAAAAAGTCACTAAGACCTCAACTGAGCTATGTTTGCATGGTTACACAAGGTTAAGTATCAATATTTTTCTGTCATCATGATTGCATGAAATGAAGAGAAAAGATGTGTTTTATACTGTAAATATATAAATTACAAACCCTTAATTGTACATTTAAGTAAAAGATTTAACAAATTGTGGTCAGGAAGCAGTTAGTTTACTTCAAATTTTCATAATAGAGTAGCATGACGGACAACATGAAAACAATATTTAAGCTGTATTTATGCACCGTGTTGTTAAATAAACATTCTCATCATTTAGAAGTTACTACTGAATACTCAACTATGTTAAGAAACGATGTTGTTTACATTTGAAATACTTAAATACTGATAACTACTCAAGGAAATAAGAAAAAAGGTACTCAAACTTGCTGAAACCCGGGACCTTTAGATCTTCAGTCTAATGCTCTCCCAACTGAGCTATTTCGGCAAAGTCTGTGTATGGCAAAAGTCACTAAGACCTCAACTGAGCTATGTTTGCATGGTTACTCAAGGTTTAGTATCAATATTTTTCTGTCATCATGATTGCATGAAATGAACAGAAAATATGTTTTTATAATGTAAATATATCCTTTACAAACCCTTAATCATACATTTAAGTAAAAGTTTTAACAAATTGTGGTCAGGAAGCATTGTTAGATTACTTCAAATTTTCATAATGGTTAGAGTAGCATGACTTACAACATGAAAACAATATTTAAGCTGTATTTTTGCACCGTGTTGTTAAATAAACATTCTCATCATTTAGAAGTTACTACTGAATACTCAACTATGTTAAGAAACGATGTTGTTTACATTTGAAATACTTAAAGAATGAAAACTACTCAAGGAAAAAAAGAAAAAAATGCACTCCAACATGCCGAAACCCGGGATCTTTAGATTTTCAGTCTAACGCTCTCCCAACTGAGCTATTTCAGCAAGGTCTCTATATGATAAAAGTCACTAAGACCTCAACTGAGCTATATTTGGATGGTTACACAAGGTTCAGTATCAATATTTTTCTGTCATCATGATTGCATGAAATGAAAAGAAAATATGTGTTTTATACTATAAATATATCCACTACAAACCCTTAATCATACATTTAAGTAAAAGTTTTAACAAATTGTGGTCAGGAAGCATTGTTTTCATAATAGAGTAGCATGATGGACAACATGAAAACAATATTTAAGCTGTATTTATGCACCGTGTTAAATAAACATTCTCATCATTTAGAAGATACTACTGAATACTCAACTATGTTAAGAAATGATGTTGTTTACATTTGAAATAATTAAATACTGATAAGTACTCAAGGAAAAAAGGAAAAACGTACTCAAACATGCCGAAACCCGGGACGTTTAGATCTTCAGTCTAACGCTCTCCCAACTGAGCGATTTATGCTAGGTCGGTGTACGGCAAAAGTCACTAGACCTCAACTGAGCTATGTTTGCATGGTTACACAAGGTTACGTATCAATATTTTTCTGTCATCATGGTTGCATGAAATGAAGAGAAAAGATGTGTTTTACACTGAAAATATATAAATTACAAACCCTTAATCGTACATTTAAGTAAAAGTTTTATCAAATTGTGGTCAGGAAGCATTGTTAGATTACTTAAAATTTTCATAATAGAGTAGCATGACGGACAACATGAAAACAATATTTAAGCTGTATTTATGCACCGTGTTATTAAATAAATATTCTCATCATTTATAACTTACTACTGAATACTCAACTATGTTAAGAAATTATGTTTTTAAAATTTGAAATAATTAAATTCTGATCACTACTCAAGGAAAAAAGAAAAATGCACTCTAACATGCCGAAACCCGGGTTCGAACGAGGGACCTTTAGATCTTCAGTCTAACGCTCTCCGATTGAGCTATTTCGCCAAGGTCTGTGTATGGCAAAAGTCACTAAGACCTCAACTGAGCTATGTTTGCATGGTTACACAAGGTTAAGTATCAATATTTTTCTGTCATCATGATTGCATGAAATGAAGAGAAAAGATGTGTTTTATACTGTAAATATATAAATTACAATCCCTTAATTGTACATTTAAGTAAAAGATTTAACAAATTGTGGTCAGGAAGCAGTTAGTTTACTTCAAATTTTCATAATAGAGTAGCATGACGGACAACATGAAAACAATATTTAAGCTGTATTTATGCACCGTGTTGTTAAATAAACATTCTCATCATTTAGAAGTTACTACTGAATACTCAACTATGTTAAGAAACGATGTTGTTTACATTTGAAATACTTAAATACTGATAACTACTCAAGGAAATAAGAAAAAAGGTACTCAAACGTGCTGAAACCCGGGACCTTTAGATCTTCAGTCTAATGCTCTCCTAACTGAGCTATTTCGGCAAAGTCTGTGTATGGCAAAAGTCACTAAGACCTCAACTGAGCTATGTTTGCATGGTTACTCAAGGTTTAGTATCAATATTTTTCTGTCATCATGATTGCATGAAATGAACAGAAAATATGTGTTTTATACTGTAAATATATCCATTACAAACCCTTAATCATACATTTAAGTAAAAGTTTTAACAAATTGTGGTCAGGAGGCATTGTTAGATTACTTCAAATTTTCATAATAGTTAGAGTAGCATGATGGACAACATGAAAACAATATTTAAGCTGTATTTATGCACCGTGTTAAATAAACATTCTCATCATTTAGAAGACACTACTGAATACTCAACTATGTTAAGAAATGATGTTGTTTACATTTGAAATAATTAAATACTGATAAGTACTCAAGGAAAGAAGGAAAAACGTACTCAAAAATGCCAAAACCCGGGACCTTTAGATCTTCAGTCTAACGCTCTCCCAACTGAGCTATTTCGGCTAGGTCGGTGTACGGCAAAAGTCACTAAGACCTCAACTGAGCTATGTTTGCATGGTTACACAAGGTTAAGTATCAATATTTTTCTGTCATCATGGTTGCATGAAATGAAGAGAAAAGATGTGTTTTACACTGAAAATATATAAATTACAAACCCTTAATCGTACATTTAAGTAAAAGTTTTATCAAATTGTGGTCAGGAAGCATTGTTAGATTACTTCAAATTTTCATAATAGAGTAGCATGACGGACAACATGAAAACAATATTTAAGCTGTATTTATGCACCGTGTTATTAAATAAACATTCTCATCATTTAGAAGTTACTACTGAATACTCAACTATGTTAAGAAATTATGTTTTTTAAATTTGAAATAATTAAATTCTGATCACTACTCAAGGAAAAAAGAAAAATGCACTGAAACATGCCGATACCCGGGTTCGAACCAGGGACCTTTAGATTTTCAGTCTAACGCTCTCCGAACTGAGCCATTTCGGCAAGGTCTGTGGATGGCAAAAGTCACTAAGACCTCAACTGAGCTATGTTTGCATGGTTACACAAGGTTAAGTATCAATATTTTTCTGTCATCATGATTGCATGAAATGAAGAGAAAAGATGTGTTTTATACTGTAAATATAAAAATTACAAACCCTTAATTGTACATTTAAGTAAAAGATTTAACAAATTGTGGTCAGGAAGCAGTTAGTTTACTTCAAATTTTCATAATAGAGTAGCATGACGGACAACTTGAAAACAATATTTAAGCTGTATTTATGCACCGTGTTGTTAAATAAACATTCTCATCATTTAGAAGTTACTACTGAATACTCAACTATGTTAATAAACGATGTTGTTTACATTTGAAATACTTAAATACTGTTAACTACTCAAGGAAATAAGAAAAAAGGTACTCAAACTTGATGAAACCCGGGACCTTTAGATCTTCAGTCTAACGCTCTACCAACTGAGCTAATTCGGCAAAGTCTGTGTATGGCAAAAAGTCACTAAGACCTCAACTGAGCTATGTTTGCATGGTTACACAAGGTTTAGTATCAATATTTTTCTGTCATCATGATTGCATGAAATGAACAGAAAATATGTGTATTATACTGTAAATATATCCATTACAAACCCTTAATCATACATTTAAGTAAAAGTTTTAACAAATTGTGGTCAGGAAGCATTGAGATTACTTCAAATTTTCATAATGGTTAGAGAAGCCTTACTTACAACATGAAAACAATATTTAAGCTGTATGTATGCACCATGTTGTTAAATAAACATTCTCATCATTGAGAACTTACTACTGAATACTCAACTATGTTAAGAAATTATGTTTTTTAAATTTGAAATAATTAAATTCTGATCACTACTCAAGGAAAGAAGAAAAAATGTGCTCAAAAATGCCGAAACCCGGGATCGAACCAGGGACCTTTAGATCTTCAGTCTAACGCTCTCCCAACTGAGCTATTTCGGCAAGGTCTCTGTATGGAAAAAGTCACTAAGACCTCAACTGAGCTATATTTGCATGGTTACACAAGGTTCAGTATCAATATTTTTCTGTCATCATGATTGCATGAAATGAAAAGAAAATATGTGTTTTAAACTATAAATATATCCACTACAAACCCTTAATCATACATTTAAGTAAAAGTTTTAACAAATTGTGGTCAGGAAGCATTGTTAGATTACTTCAAATTTTCATAATAGTTAGAGTAGCATGATGGACAACATGAAAACAATATTTAAGCTGTATTTATGCACCGTGTTGTTAAATAAACATTCTCATTATTTAGAAGATACTACTGAATACTCAACTATGTTAAGAAATGATGTTGTTTACATTTGAAATAATTAAATACTGATAAGTTCTCAAGGAAAAAAGGAAAAATGTACTCAAACATGCCGAAACCCGGGACCTTTAGATCTTCAGTCTAACGCTCTCCCAACTAAGCTATATTGGCAAGGTCTGTGTATGGCAAAAGTCACTAAGACATCAACTGAGCTATGTTTGCATGGTTACAAAAGGTTTAGTATTAATATTTTTCTGTCATCAAGATTGCATGAAATGAAAAGAAAATAAGTGTTTTGTACTGTAAATATATCCACTACAAACCCTTAATCATACATTTAAGTAAAAGTTTTAACAAATTGTGGTCAGGAAGCATTGTTAGATTACTTCAAATTTTCATAATAGTTAGAGTAGCATGACTTACAACATGAAAACAATATTTAAGCTGTATTTATGCACCGTGTTGTTAAATAAACATTCTCATCATTTAGAAGTTACTACTGAATACTCAACTATGTTAAGAAATTATGTTGTTTAAATTTGAAATAATTAAATTCTGATCACTACTCAAGGAAAGAAGAAAAAATGTACTCAAAAATGCCAAAACCCGGGATCGAACCAGGGAGCTTTAGATCTTCAGTCTAACGCTCTCCCAACTGAGCTATTTCGGCAAGTTCTCTGTATGGAAAAAGTCACTAAGACCTCAACGCAGCTATATTTGCATGGCTACACAAGGTTCAGTATCAATATTTTTCTGTCATCATGATTGCATGAAATGAAAAGAAAATATGTGTTTTATACTATAAATATATCCATTACAAACCCTTAATCATACATTTAAGTAAAAGTTTTAACAAATTGTGGTCAGGAAGCATTGTTAGATTACTTCAAATTTTCATAATAGTTAGAGTAGCATGACTTACAAAATGAAAACAATATTTAAGCTGTATTTATGCACCGTGTTGTTAAATAAACATTCTCATCATTTAGAAGTTACTACTGAATACTCAACTATGTTAAGAAATTATGTTGTTTAAATTTGAAATAATTAAATTCTGATCACTACTCAAGGAAAAAAGTAAAATGCACTCAAACATGCCGAAACCCGGGTTCGAACCAGGGACATTTAGATATTCAGTCTAACGTTCTCTGATCTGAGCTATTTCGGCAAGGTCGGTGTATGGCAAAAGTCACTAAGACCTCAACTGAGCTATGTTTGCATGGTTACACAAGGTTAAGTATCAATATTTTTCTGTCATCAAGATTGCATGAAATGAAGAGAAAAGATGTGTTTTATACTGTAAATATATAAATTACAAACCCTTAATCGTACATTTAAGTAAAAGATTTAACAAATTGTGGTCAGGAAGCAGTTAGTTTACTTCAAATTTTCATAATAGAGTAGCATGATGGACAACATGAAAACAATATTTAAGCTGTATTTATGCACCGTGTTGTTAAATAAACATTCTCATCATTTAGAAGTTACTACTGAATACTCAACTATGTTAAGAAACGATGTTGTTTACATTTGAAATACTTAAATACTGATAACTACTCAAGGAAATAAGAAAAAAGGTACTCAAACGTGCTGAAACCCGGGACCTTTAGATCTTCAGTCTAATGCTCTCCCAACTGAGCTATTTCGGCAAAGTCTGTGTATGGCAAAAGTCACTAAGACCTCAACTGAGCTATGTTTGCATGGTTACACAAGGTTTAGTATCAATATTTTGCTGTCATCATGATTGCATGAAATGAACAGAAAATATGTGTTTTATACTGTAAATATATCCATTACAAACCCTAAATCATACATTTAAGTAAAAGTTTTAACAAATTGTGGTCAGGAAGCATTGTTAGATTACTTCAAATTTTCATAATGGTTAGAGTAGCATGACTTACAACATGAAAACAATTTTTAAGCTGTATTTATGCACCATGTTGTTAAATAAACATTCTCGTCATTTAGAAGTTACTACTGAATACTCAACTAAGTTAAGAAATTATGTTTTTTAAATTTGAAGTAATTAAATTCTGATCACTACTCAAGGAAAGAAGAAAAAATGTACTCAAAAATGCCAAAACCCGGGAACGAACCAGGGACCTTTAGATCTTCAGTCTAACGCTCTCCCAATGAGCTATTTCGGCAAGCGCTCTGTATGGAAAAAGTCACAAACACCTCAATGGAGCTATATTTGCATGGCTATACAAGGTTCAGTATCAATATTTTTCTGTCATCATGATTGCATGAAATGAAAAGAAAATATGTGTTTTATACTATAAATATATTCATTACAAACCCTTAATCATACATTTAAGTAAAAGTTTTAACAAATTGTGGTCAGGAAGCATTGTTAGATTACTTCAAATTTTCATATTAGTTAGAGTAGCTTGACTTACAAAATGAAAACAATATTTAAGCTGTATTTATGCACCGTGTTGTTAAATAAACATTGTCATCATTTAGAAGTTACTACTGAATACTCAACTATGTTAAGAAATTATGTTGTTTACATTTGAAATAATTAAATACTGATAAGTACTCAAGAAAAAAGGAAAAACGTACTCAAACATGCTGAAACCCGGGTACTTTAGATCTTCAGTCTAACGCTCTCCCAAGTGAACTATTTCGGCAAAGTCGGTGTACGGCAAAAGTCACTAAGACCTCAACTGAGCTATGTTTGCATGGTTACACAAGGTTAAGTATCAATATTTTTCTGTCATCATGGTTGCATGAAATGAAGAGAAAAGATGTGTTTTACACTGTAAATATATAAATTACAAACCCTTAATCGTACATTTAAGTAAAAGTTTTATCAAATTGTGGTCAGGAAGCATTGTTAGATTACTTCAAATTTTCATAATAGAGTAGCATGACGGACAACATGAAAACAATATTTAAGCTGTATTTATGCACCGTGTTATTAAATAAACATTCTCATCATTTAGAAGATACTACTGAATACTCAACTATGTTAAGAAATGATGTTGTTTAAATTTGAAATAATTAAATACTGATCACTACTCAAGGAAAAAAGAAAAAATGTACTCAAACATGCTGAAACCCGGGACCTTTAAATCTTCAGTCTTATGCTCTCCCAACTGAGCTATTTCGGCAAAGTCTGTGTATGGCAAAAGTCACTTAGACCTCACCTGAGCTATGTTTGCATGGTTACACAAGGTTTAGTATCAATATTTGTCTGTCATCATGATTGCATGAAATGAAAAGAAAATATGTGTTTTATACTGTAAATATATCCATTGCAAACCCTTAATTATACATTTAAGTAAAAGTTTTAACAAATTGTGGTCAGGAAGCATTGTTAGATTACTTCAAATTTTCATAATAGTTAGAGTAGCATGATGGACAACATGAAAACAATATTTAAGCTGTATTTATCCACCGTGTTGTTTAATAAACATTCTCATCATTTAGAAGATACTACTGAATACTCAACTATGTTAAGAAAAGATGTTGTTTACATTTGAAATAATTAAATACTGATAAGTACTCAAGGAAAAAAGGAAAAACGTACTCAAACATGCCGAAACTCGGGACCTTTAGATCTTCAGTCTAACGCTCTCCCAACTAAGCTATTTTGGCAAGGTCTGTGTATGGCAAAAGTCACGAAGAGATTAACTGAGCTATGTTTGCATGGTTACACAAGGTTTAGTATTAATATTTTTCTGTCATCATGATTGCTTGAAATGAAAAGAAAATATGTGTTTTGTACTGTAAATATATCCATTACAAACCCTTAATCATACATTTAAGTAAAAGTTTTAACAAATTGTGGTCAGGTAGCATTGTTAGATTACTTCATATTTTCATAATAGATAGAGTAGCATGACTTACAACATGAAAACAATATTTAAGCTGTATTTATGCACCGTGTTGTTAAATAAACATTCTCATCATTTAGAAGTTACTACTGAATACTCAACTATGTTAAGAAATTATGTTGTTTAAATTTGAAATAATTAAATTCTGATCACTACTCAAGGAAAAAAGTAAAATGCACTCAAACATGCCGAAACCCGGGTTCGAACCTGGGACATTTCGATATTCAGTCTAACGCTCTCCGATCTGAGCTATTTCGGCAAGGTCGGTGTATGGCAAAAGTCACTAAGACCTCAACTGAGCTATGTTTGCATGGTTACACAAGGTTTAGTATCAATATTTTTCTGTCATCATGATTGCATGAAATGAAGAGAAAAGATGTGTTTTATACTGTAAATATATAAATTACAAACCCTTAATCGTACATTTAAGTAAAAGTTTTATCAAATTGTGGTCAGGAAGCATTGTTAGATTACTTCAAATTTTCATAATAGAGTAGCATGACTTACAACATGAAAACAATATTTAAGCTGTATTTATGCACCGAGTTATTAAATAGACATTCTCATCATTTAGAAGTTACTACTGAATACTCAACTATGTTAAGAAACGATGTTGTTTACATTTGAAATACTTAAATACTGATAACTACTCAACGAAATAAGAAAAAAGGAACTCAAACGTGCTGAAACCCGGGACCTTTAGATCTTCAGTCTAATGCTCTCCCAACTGAGCTATTTCAGCAAAGTCTGTGTATGGCAAAAGTCACTAAGACCTCAACTGAGCTATGTTTGCATGGTTACACAAGGTTTAGTATCAATATTTTTCTGTCATCATGATTGCATGAAATGAACAGAAAGTATGTGTTTTATACTGTAAATATATCCATTACAAACCCTTAATCATACATTTAAGTAAAAGTTTTAACAAATTGTGGTCAGGAAGCATTGTTAGATTACTTCAAATTTTCATAATGGTTAGAGTAGCATGACTTACAACATGAAAACAATATTTAAGCTGTATTTATGCAACATGTTGTTAAATAAACATTCTCATCATTTAGAAGTTACTACTGAATACTCAACTATGTTAAGAAATGATGTTTACATTTGAAATAATTAAATACTTATCACTAGTCAAGGAAAAAAGAAAAAAATGCACTCAAACATGCCGAAACCCGGGACCTTTAGATCTTCAGTCTAACGCTCTCCCAACTGAGCTATTTCAGCAAGGTCTATGTATGGTAAAAGTCACTAAGACCTCAACTGAGCTATGTTTGCATGGTTACACAAGGTTTAGAATCAATATTTTTCTGTCATCATGATTGCATGAAATGAAAAGAAAATATGTGTTTTATACTGTAAATATTTCCATTGCAAACCCTTAATTATACATTTAAGTAAAAGTTTTATCAAATTGTGGTCAGGAAGCATTGTTAGATTATTTCAAATTTTCATAATAGTTAGAGTAGCATGATGGACAACATGAAAACAATATTTAAGCTGTATTTATCCACCGTGTTGTTAAATAAACATTCTCATCATTTAGAAGATACTACTGAATACTCAACTATGTTAAGAAATGATGTTGTTTACATTTGAAATAATTAAATACTGATAAGTACTCAAGGAAAAAAGGAAAAACGTACTCAAACATGCTGAAACCCGGGACCTTTAGATCTTCAGTCTAACGCTCTCCCAACTAAGCTATTTTGGCAAGGTCTGTGTATGGCAAAAGTCACGAAGAGATTAACTGAGCTATGTTTGCATGGTTACACAAGGTTTAGTATTAATATTTTTCTGTCATCATGATTGCATGAAATGAAAAGAAAATATGTGTTTTGTACTGTAAATATATCCATTACAAACCCTTAATCATACATTTAAGTAAAAGTTTTAACAAATTGTGGTCAGGTAGCATTGTTAGATTACTTCATATTTTCATAATAGATAGAGTAGCATGACTTACAACATGAAAACAATATTTAAGCTGTATTTATGCACCGTGTTGTTAAATAAACATTCTCATCATTTAGAAGTTACTACTGAATACTCAACTATGTTAAGAAATTATGTTGTTTAAATTTGAAATAATTAAATTCTGATCACTACTCAAGGAAAAAAGTAAAATGCACTCAAACATGCCGAAACCCGGGTTCGAACCTGGGACATTTCGATATTCAGTCTAACGCTCTCCGATCTGAGCTCTTTCGGCAAGGTCGGTGTATGGCAAAAGTCACTAAGACCTCAACTGAGCTATGTTTGCATGGTTACACAAGGTTTAGTATCAATATTTTTCTGTCATCATGATTGCATGAAATGAAGAGAAAAGATGTGTTTTATACTGTAAATATATAAATTACAAACCCTTAATCGTACATTTAAGTAAAAGATTTAACAAATTGTGGTCAGGAAGCAGTTAGTTTACTTCAAATTTTCATAATAGAGTAGCATGACGGACAACATGAAAACAATATTTAAGCTGTATTTATGCACCGTGTTGTTAAATAAACATTCTCATCATTTAGAAGTTACTACTGAATACTCAACTATGTTAAGAAACGATGTTGTTTACATTTGAAATACTTAAATACTGATAACTACTCAAGGAAATAAGAAAAAAGGTACTCAAACGTGCTGAAACCCGGGACCTTTAGATCTTCAGTCTAATGCTCTCCCAACTGAGCTATTTCGGCAAAGTCTGTGTATGGCAAAAGTCACTAAGACCTCAACTGAGCTATGTTTGCATGGTTACACAAGGTTTAGTATCAATATTTTGCTGTCATCATGATTGCATGAAATGAACAGAAAATATGTGTTTTATACTGTAAATATATCCATTACAAACCCTAAATCATACATTTAAGTAAAAGTTTTAACAAATTGTGGTCAGGAAGCATTGTTAGATTACTTCAAATTTTCATAATGGTTAGAGTAGCATGACTTACAACATGAAAACAATTTTTAAGCTGTATTTATGCACCATGTTGTTAAATAAACATTCTCGTCATTTAGAAGTTACTACTGAATACTCAACTAAGTTAAGAAATTATGTTTTTTAAATTTGAAGTAATTAAATTCTGATCACTACTCAAGGAAAGAAGAAAAAATGTACTCAAAAATGCCAAAACCCGGGAACGAACCAGGGACCTTTAGATCTTCAGTCTAACGCTCTCCCAATGAGCTATTTCGGCAAGCGCTCTGTATGGAAAAAGTCACAAACACCTCAATGGAGCTATATTTGCATGGCTATACAAGGTTCAGTATCAATATTTTTCTGTCATCATGATTGCATGAAATGAAAAGAAAATATGTGTTTTATACTATAAATATATTCATTACAAACCCTTAATCATACATTTAAGTAAAAGTTTTAACAAATTGTGGTCAGGAAGCATTGTTAGATTACTTCAAATTTTCATATTAGTTAGAGTAGCTTGACTTACAAAATGAAAACAATATTTAAGCTGTATTTATGCACCGTGTTGTTAAATAAACATTGTCATCATTTAGAAGTTACTACTGAATACTCAACTATGTTAAGAAATTATGTTGTTTACATTTGAAATAATTAAATACTGATAAGTACTCAAGAAAAAAGGAAAAACGTACTCAAACATGCTGAAACCCGGGTACTTTAGATCTTCAGTCTAACGCTCTCCCAAGTGAACTATTTCGGCAAAGTCGGTGTACGGCAAAAGTCACTAAGACCTCAACTGAGCTATGTTTGCATGGTTACACAAGGTTAAGTATCAATATTTTTCTGTCATCATGGTTGCATGAAATGAAGAGAAAAGATGTGTTTTACACTGTAAATATATAAATTACAAACCCTTAATCGTACATTTAAGTAAAAGTTTTATCAAATTGTGGTCAGGAAGCATTGTTAGATTACTTCAAATTTTCATAATAGAGTAGCATGACGGACAACATGAAAACAATATTTAAGCTGTATTTATGCACCGTGTTATTAAATAAACATTCTCATCATTTAGAAGATACTACTGAATACTCAACTATGTTAAGAAATGATGTTGTTTAAATTTGAAATAATTAAATACTGATCACTACTCAAGGAAAAAAGAAAAAATGTACTCAAACATGCTGAAACCCGGGACCTTTAAATCTTCAGTCTTATGCTCTCCCAACTGAGCTATTTCGGCAAAGTCTGTGTATGGCAAAAGTCACTTAGACCTCACCTGAGCTATGTTTGCATGGTTACACAAGGTTTAGTATCAATATTTGTCTGTCATCATGATTGCATGAAATGAAAAGAAAATATGTGTTTTATACTGTAAATATATCCATTGCAAACCCTTAATTATACATTTAAGTAAAAGTTTTAACAAATTGTGGTCAGGAAGCATTGTTAGATTACTTCAAATTTTCATAATAGTTAGAGTAGCATGATGGACAACATGAAAACAATATTTAAGCTGTATTTATCCACCGTGTTGTTTAATAAACATTCTCATCATTTAGAAGATACTACTGAATACTCAACTATGTTAAGAAAAGATGTTGTTTACATTTGAAATAATTAAATACTGATAAGTACTCAAGGAAAAAAGGAAAAACATACTCAAACATGCCGAAACTCGGGACCTTTAGATCTTCAGTCTAACGCTCTCCCAACTAAGCTATTTTGGCAAGGTCTGTGTATGGCAAAAGTCACGAAGAGATTAACTGAGCTATGTTTGCATGGTTACACAAGGTTTAGTATTAATATTTTTCTGTCATCATGATTGCTTGAAATGAAAAGAAAATATGTGTTTTGTACTGTAAATATATCCATTACAAACCCTTAATCATACATTTAAGTAAAAGTTTTAACAAATTGTGGTCAGGTAGCATTGTTAGATTACTTCATATTTTCATAATAGATAGAGTAGCATGACTTACAACATGAAAACAATATTTAAGCTGTATTTATGCACCGTGTTGTTAAATAAACATTCTCATCATTTAGAAGTTACTACTGAATACTCAACTATGTTAAGAAATTATGTTGTTTAAATTTGAAATAATTAAATTCTGATCACTACTCAAGGAAAAAAGTAAAATGCACTCAAACATGCCGAAACCCGGGTTCGAACCTGGGACATTTCGATATTCAGTCTAACGCTCTCCGATCTGAGCTATTTCGGCAAGGTCGGTGTATGGCAAAAGTCACTAAGACCTCAACTGAGCTATGTTTGCATGGTTACACAAGGTTTAGTATCAATATTTTTCTGTCATCATGATTGCATGAAATGAAGAGAAAAGATGTGTTTTATACTGTAAATATATAAATTACAAACCCTTAATCGTACATTTAAGTAAAAGTTTTATCAAATTGTGGTCAGGAAGCATTGTTAGATTACTTCAAATTTTCATAATAGAGTAGCATGACTTACAACATGAAAACAATATTTAAGCTGTATTTATGCACCGAGTTATTAAATAGACATTCTCATCATTTAGAAGTTACTACTGAATACTCAACTATGTTAAGAAACG
The DNA here is from genome assembly GCA_031769625.1 of Taudactylus pleione. Lineage (NCBI taxonomy): Eukaryota > Metazoa > Chordata > Amphibia > Anura > Myobatrachidae > Taudactylus > Taudactylus pleione. Next base: position 451,644 of record JAUIMM010001027.1, read on the forward strand.
ATGTTGTTTACATTTGAAATACTTAAATACTGATAACTACTCAACGAAATAAGAAAAAAGGAACTCAAACGTGCTGAAACCCGGGACCTTTAGATCTTCAGTCTAATGCTCTCCCAACTGAGCTATTTCAGCAAAGTCTGTGTATGGCAAAAGTCACTAAGACCTCAACTGAGCTATGTTTGCATGGTTACACAAGGTTTAGTATCAATATTTTTCTGTCATCATGATTGCATGAAATGAACAGAAAGTATGTGTTTTATACTGTAAATATATCCATTACAAACCCTTAATCATACATTTAAGTAAAAGTTTTAACAAATTGTGGTCAGGAAGCATTGTTAGATTACTTCAAATTTTCATAATGGTTAGAGTAGCATGACTTACAACATGAAAACAATATTTAAGCTGTATTTATGCAACATGTTGTTAAATAAACATTCTCATCATTTAGAAGTTACTACTGAATACTCAACTATGTTAAGAAATGATGTTTACATTTGAAATAATTAAATACTTATCACTAGTCAAGGAAAAAAGAAAAAAATGCACTCAAACATGCCGAAACCCGGGACCTTTAGATCTTCAGTCTAACGCTCTCCCAACTGAGCTATTTCAGCAAGGTCTATGTATGGTAAAAGTCACTAAGACCTCAACTGAGCTATGTTTGCATGGTTACACAAGGTTTAGAATCAATATTTTTCTGTCATCATGATTGCATGAAATGAAAAGAAAATATGTGTTTTATACTGTAAATATTTCCATTGCAAACCCTTAATTATACATTTAAGTAAAAGTTTTATCAAATTGTGGTCAGGAAGCATTGTTAGATTATTTCAAATTTTCATAATAGTTAGAGTAGCATGATGGACAACATGAAAACAATATTTAAGCTGTATTTATCCACCGTGTTGTTAAATAAACATTCTCATCATTTAGAAGATACTACTGAATACTCAACTATGTTAAGAAATGATGTTGTTTACATTTGAAATAATTAAATACTGATAAGTACTCAAGGAAAAAAGGAAAAACGTACTCAAACATGCTGAAACCCGGGACCTTTAGATCTTCAGTCTAACGCTCTCCCAACTAAGCTATTTTGGCAAGGTCTGTGTATGGCAAAAGTCACGAAGAGATTAACTGAGCTATGTTTGCATGGTTACACAAGGTTTAGTATTAATATTTTTCTGTCATCATGATTGCATGAAATGAAAAGAAAATATGTGTTTTGTACTGTAAATATATCCATTACAAACCCTTAATCATACATTTAAGTAAAAGTTTTAACAAATTGTGGTCAGGTAGCATTGTTAGATTACTTCATATTTTCATAATAGATAGAGTAGCATGACTTACAACATGAAAACAATATTTAAGCTGTATTTATGCACCGTGTTGTTAAATAAACATTCTCATCATTTAGAAGTTACTACTGAATACTCAACTATGTTAAGAAACGATGTTGTTTACATTTGAAATACTTAAATACTGATAACTACTCAAGGAAATAAGAAAAAAGGTACTCAAACGTGCTGAAACCCGGGACCTTTAGATCTTCAGTCTAATGCTCTCCCAACTGAGCTATTTCGGCAAAGTCTGTGTATGGCAAAAGTCACTAAGACCTCAACTGAGCTATGTTTGCATGGTTACACAAGGTTTAGTATCAATATTTTGCTGTCATCATGATTGCATGAAATGAACAGAAAATATGTGTTTTATACTGTAAATATATCCATTACAAACCCTAAATCATACATTTAAGTAAAAGTTTTAACAAATTGTGGTCAGGAAGCATTGTTAGATTACTTCAAATTTTCATAATGGTTAGAGTAGCATGACTTACAACATGAAAACAATTTTTAAGCTGTATTTATGCACCATGTTGTTAAATAAACATTCTCGTCATTTAGAAGTTACTACTGAATACTCAACTAAGTTAAGAAATTATGTTTTTTAAATTTGAAGTAATTAAATTCTGATCACTACTCAAGGAAAGAAGAAAAAATGTACTCAAAAATGCCAAAACCCGGGAACGAACCAGGGACCTTTAGATCTTCAGTCTAACGCTCTCCCAATGAGCTATTTCGGCAAGCGCTCTGTATGGAAAAAGTCACAAACACCTCAATGGAGCTATATTTGCATGGCTATACAAGGTTCAGTATCAATATTTTTCTGTCATCATGATTGCATGAAATGAAAAGAAAATATGTGTTTTATACTATAAATATATTCATTACAAACCCTTAATCATACATTTAAGTAAAAGTTTTAACAAATTGTGGTCAGGAAGCATTGTTAGATTACTTCAAATTTTCATATTAGTTAGAGTAGCTTGACTTACAAAATGAAAACAATATTTAAGCTGTATTTATGCACCGTGTTGTTAAATAAACATTGTCATCATTTAGAAGTTACTACTGAATACTCAACTATGTTAAGAAATTATGTTGTTTACATTTGAAATAATTAAATACTGATAAGTACTCAAGAAAAAAGGAAAAACGTACTCAAACATGCTGAAACCCGGGTACTTTAGATCTTCAGTCTAACGCTCTCCCAAGTGAACTATTTCGGCAAAGTCGGTGTACGGCAAAAGTCACTAAGACCTCAACTGAGCTATGTTTGCATGGTTACACAAGGTTAAGTATCAATATTTTTCTGTCATCATGGTTGCATGAAATGAAGAGAAAAGATGTGTTTTACACTGTAAATATATAAATTACAAACCCTTAATCGTACATTTAAGTAAAAGTTTTATCAAATTGTGGTCAGGAAGCATTGTTAGATTACTTCAAATTTTCATAATAGAGTAGCATGACGGACAACATGAAAACAATATTTAAGCTGTATTTATGCACCGTGTTATTAAATAAACATTCTCATCATTTAGAAGATACTACTGAATACTCAACTATGTTAAGAAATGATGTTGTTTAAATTTGAAATAATTAAATACTGATCACTACTCAAGGAAAAAAGAAAAAATGTACTCAAACATGCTGAAACCCGGGACCTTTAAATCTTCAGTCTTATGCTCTCCCAACTGAGCTATTTCGGCAAAGTCTGTGTATGGCAAAAGTCACTTAGACCTCACCTGAGCTATGTTTGCATGGTTACACAAGGTTTAGTATCAATATTTGTCTGTCATCATGATTGCATGAAATGAAAAGAAAATATGTGTTTTATACTGTAAATATATCCATTGCAAACCCTTAATTATACATTTAAGTAAAAGTTTTAACAAATTGTGGTCAGGAAGCATTGTTAGATTACTTCAAATTTTCATAATAGTTAGAGTAGCATGATGGACAACATGAAAACAATATTTAAGCTGTATTTATCCACCGTGTTGTTTAATAAACATTCTCATCATTTAGAAGATACTACTGAATACTCAACTATGTTAAGAAAAGATGTTGTTTACATTTGAAATAATTAAATACTGATAAGTACTCAAGGAAAAAAGGAAAAACGTACTCAAACATGCCGAAACTCGGGACCTTTAGATCTTCAGTCTAACGCTCTCCCAACTAAGCTATTTTGGCAAGGTCTGTGTATGGCAAAAGTCACGAAGAGATTAACTGAGCTATGTTTGCATGGTTACACAAGGTTTAGTATTAATATTTTTCTGTCATCATGATTGCTTGAAATGAAAAGAAAATATGTGTTTTGTACTGTAAATATATCCATTACAAACCCTTAATCATACATTTAAGTAAAAGTTTTAACAAATTGTGGTCAGGTAGCATTGTTAGATTACTTCATATTTTCATAATAGATAGAGTAGCATGACTTACAACATGAAAACAATATTTAAGCTGTATTTATGCACCGTGTTGTTAAATAAACATTCTCATCATTTAGAAGTTACTACTGAATACTCAACTATGTTAAGAAATTATGTTGTTTAAATTTGAAATAATTAAATTCTGATCACTACTCAAGGAAAAAAGTAAAATGCACTCAAACATGCCGAAACCCGGGTTCGAACCTGGGACATTTCGATATTCAGTCTAACGCTCTCCGATCTGAGCTATTTCGGCAAGGTCGGTGTATGGCAAAAGTCACTAAGACCTCAACTGAGCTATGTTTGCATGGTTACACAAGGTTTAGTATCAATATTTTTCTGTCATCATGATTGCATGAAATGAAGAGAAAAGATGTGTTTTATACTGTAAATATATAAATTACAAACCCTTAATCGTACATTTAAGTAAAAGTTTTATCAAATTGTGGTCAGGAAGCATTGTTAGATTACTTCAAATTTTCATAATAGAGTAGCATGACTTACAACATGAAAACAATATTTAAGCTGTATTTATGCACCGAGTTATTAAATAGACATTCTCATCATTTAGAAGTTACTACTGAATACTCAACTATGTTAAGAAACGATGTTGTTTACATTTGAAATACTTAAATACTGATAACTACTCAACGAAATAAGAAAAAAGGAACTCAAACGTGCTGAAACCCGGGACCTTTAGATCTTCAGTCTAATGCTCTCCCAACTGAGCTATTTCAGCAAAGTCTGTGTATGGCAAAAGTCACTAAGACCTCAACTGAGCTATGTTTGCATGGTTACACAAGGTTTAGTATCAATATTTTTCTGTCATCATGATTGCATGAAATGAACAGAAAGTATGTGTTTTATACTGTAAATATATCCATTACAAACCCTTAATCATACATTTAAGTAAAAGTTTTAACAAATTGTGGTCAGGAAGCATTGTTAGATTACTTCAAATTTTCATAATGGTTAGAGTAGCATGACTTACAACATGAAAACAATATTTAAGCTGTATTTATGCAACATGTTGTTAAATAAACATTCTCATCATTTAGAAGTTACTACTGAATACTCAACTATGTTAAGAAATGATGTTTACATTTGAAATAATTAAATACTTATCACTAGTCAAGGAAAAAAGAAAAAAATGCACTCAAACATGCCGAAACCCGGGACCTTTAGATCTTCAGTCTAACGCTCTCCCAACTGAGCTATTTCAGCAAGGTCTATGTATGGTAAAAGTCACTAAGACCTCAACTGAGCTATGTTTGCATGGTTACACAAGGTTTAGAATCAATATTTTTCTGTCATCATGATTGCATGAAATGAAAAGAAAATATGTGTTTTATACTGTAAATATTTCCATTGCAAACCCTTAATTATACATTTAAGTAAAAGTTTTATCAAATTGTGGTCAGGAAGCATTGTTAGATTATTTCAAATTTTCATAATAGTTAGAGTAGCATGATGGACAACATGAAAACAATATTTAAGCTGTATTTATCCACCGTGTTGTTAAATAAACATTCTCATCATTTAGAAGATACTACTGAATACTCAACTATGTTAAGAAATGATGTTGTTTACATTTGAAATAATTAAATACTGATAAGTACTCAAGGAAAAAAGGAAAAACGTACTCAAACATGCTGAAACCCGGGACCTTTAGATCTTCAGTCTAACGCTCTCCCAACTAAGCTATTTTGGCAAGGTCTGTGTATGGCAAAAGTCACGAAGAGATTAACTGAGCTATGTTTGCATGGTTACACAAGGTTTAGTATTAATATTTTTCTGTCATCATGATTGCATGAAATGAAAAGAAAATATGTGTTTTGTACTGTAAATATATCCATTACAAACCCTTAATCATACATTTAAGTAAAAGTTTTAACAAATTGTGGTCAGGTAGCATTGTTAGATTACTTCATATTTTCATAATAGATAGAGTAGCATGACTTACAACATGAAAACAATATTTAAGCTGTATTTATGCACCGTGTTGTTAAATAAACATTCTCATCATTTAGAAGTTACTACTGAATACTCAACTATGTTAAGAAATTATGTTGTTTAAATTTGAAATAATTAAATTCTGATCACTACTCAAGGAAAAAAGTAAAATGCACTCAAACATGCCGAAACCCGGGTTCGAACCTGGGACATTTCGATATTCAGTCTAACGCTCTCCGATCTGAGCTATTTCGGCAAGGTCGGTGTATGGCAAAAGTCACTAAGACCTCAACTGAGCTATGTTTGCATGGTTACACAAGGTTTAGTATCAATATTTTTCTGTCATCATGATTGCATGAAATGAAGAGAAAAGATGTGTTTTATACTGTAAATATATAAATTACAAACCCTTAATCGTACATTTAAGTAAAAGTTTTATCAAATTGTGGTCAGGAAGCATTGTTAGATTACTTCAAATTTTCATAATAGAGTAGCATGACTTACAACATGAAAACAATATTTAAGCTGTATTTATGCACCGAGTTATTAAATAGACATTCTCATCATTTAGAAGTTACTACTGAATACTCAACTATGTTAAGAAACGATGTTGTTTACATTTGAAATACTTAAATACTGATAACTACTCAACGAAATAAGAAAAAAGGAACTCAAACGTGCTGAAACCCGGGACCTTTAGATCTTCAGTCTAATGCTCTCCCAACTGAGCTATTTCAGCAAAGTCTGTGTATGGCAAAAGTCACTAAGACCTCAACTGAGCTATGTTTGCATGGTTACACAAGGTTTAGTATCAATATTTTTCTGTCATCATGATTGCATGAAATGAACAGAAAGTATGTGTTTTATACTGTAAATATATCCATTACAAACCCTTAATCATACATTTAAGTAAAAGTTTTAACAAATTGTGGTCAGGAAGCATTGTTAGATTACTTCAAATTTTCATAATGGTTAGAGTAGCATGACTTACAACATGAAAACAATATTTAAGCTGTATTTATGCAACATGTTGTTAAATAAACATTCTCATCATTTAGAAGTTACTACTGAATACTCAACTATGTTAAGAAATGATGTTTACATTTGAAATAATTAAATACTTATCACTAGTCAAGGAAAAAAGAAAAAAATGCACTCAAACATGCCGAAACCCGGGACCTTTAGATCTTCAGTCTAACGCTCTCCCAACTGAGCTATTTCAGCAAGGTCTATGTATGGTAAAAGTCACTAAGACCTCAACTGAGCTATGTTTGCATGGTTACACAAGGTTTAGAATCAATATTTTTCTGTCATCATGATTGCATGAAATGAAAAGAAAATATGTGTTTTATACTGTAAATATTTCCATTGCAAACCCTTAATTATACATTTAAGTAAAAGTTTTATCAAATTGTGGTCAGGAAGCAATGTTAGATTATTTCAAATTTTCATAATAGTTAGAGTAGCATGATGGACAACATGAAAACAATATTTAAGCTGTATTTATCCACCGTGTTGTTAAATAAACATTCTCATCATTTAGAAGATACTACTGAATACTCAACTATGTTAAGAAATGATGTTGTTTACATTTGAAATAATTAAATACTGATAAGTACTCAAGGAAAAAAGGAAAAACGTACTCAAACATGCTGAAACCCGGGACCTTTAGATCTTCAGTCTAACGCTCTCCCAACTAAGCTATTTTGGCAAGGTCTGTGTATGGCAAAAGTCACGAAGAGATTAACTGAGCTATGTTTGCATGGTTACACAAGGTTTAGTATTAATATTTTTCTGTCATCATGATTGCATGAAATGAAAAGAAAATATGTGTTTTGTACTGTAAATATATCCATTACAAACCCTTAATCATACATTTAAGTAAAAGTTTTAACAAATTGTGGTCAGGTAGCATTGTTAGATTACTTCATATTTTCATAATAGATAGAGTAGCATGACTTACAACATGAAAACAATATTTAAGCTGTATTTATGCACCGTGTTGTTAAATAAACATTCTCATCATTTAGAAGTTACTACTGAATACTCAACTATGTTAAGAAATTATGTTTTTTAAATTTGAAATAATTAAATTCTGATCACTACTCAAGGAAAAAAGTAAAATGCACTCAAACATGCCGAAACCCGGGTTCGAACCTGGGACATTTCGATATTCAGTCTAACGCTCTCCGATCTGAGCTCTTTCGGCAAGGTCGGTGTATGGCAAAAGTCACTAAGACCTCAACTGAGCTATGTTTGCATGGTTACACAAGGTTTAGTATCAATATTTTTCTGTCATCATGATTGCATGAAATGAAGAGAAAAGATGTGTTTTATACTGTAAATATATAAATTACAAACCCTTAATCGTACATTTAAGTAAAAGATTTAACAAATTGTGGTCAGGAAGCAGTTAGTTTACTTCAAATTTTCATAATAGAGTAGCATGACGGACAACATGAAAACAATATTTAAGCTGTATTTATGCACCGTGTTGTTAAATAAACATTCTCATCATTTAGAAGTTACTACTGAATACTCAACTATGTTAAGAAACGATGTTGTTTACATTTGAAATACTTAAATACTGATAACTACTCAACGAAATAAGAAAAAAGGAACTCAAACGTGCTGAAACCCGGGACCTTTAGATCTTCAGTCTAATGCTCTCCCAACTGAGCTATTTCAGCAAAGTCTGTGTATGGCAAAAGTCACTAAGACCTCAACTGAGCTATGTTTGCATGGTTACACAAGGTTTAGTATCAATATTTTTCTGTCATCATGATTGCATGAAATGAACAGAAAATATGTGTTTTATACTGTAAATATATCCATTACAAACCCTTAATCATACATTTAAGTAAAAGTTTTAACAAATTGTGGTCAGGAAGCATTGTTAGATTACTTCAAATTTTCATAATGGTTAGAGTAGCATGACTTACAACATGAAAACAATATTTAAGCTGTATTTATGCAACATGTTGTTAAATAAACATTCTCATCATTTAGAAGTTACTACTGAATACTCAACTATGTTAAGAAATGATGTTTACATTTGAAATAATTAAATACTGATCACTACTCAAGGAAAAAAGAAAAAAATGCACTCAAACATGCCGAAACCCGGGACCTTTAGATCTTCAGTCTAACGCTCTCCCAACTGAGCTATTTCAGCAAGGTCTATGTATGGTAAAAGTCACTAAGACCTCAACTGAGCTATGTTTGCATGGTTACACAAGGTTTAGAATCAATATTTTTCTGTCATCATGATTGCATGAAATGAAAAGAAAATATGTGTTTTATACTGTAAATATTTCCATTGCAAAACCTTAATTATACATTTAAGTAAAAGTTTTATCAAATTGTGGTCAGGAAGCATTGTTAGATTATTTCAAATTTTCATAATAGTTAGAGTAGCATGATGGACAACATGAAAACAATATTTAAGCTGTATTTATCCACCGTGTTGTTAAATAAACATTCTCATCATTTAGAAGATACTACTGAATACTCAACTATGTTAAGAAATGATGTTGTTTACATTTGAAATAATTAAATACTGATAAGTACTCAAGGAAAAAAGGAAAAACGTACTCAAACATGCTGAAACCCGGGATCTTTAGATCTTCAGTCTAACGCTCTCCCAACTAAGCTATTTTGGCAAGGTCTGTGTATGGCAAAAGTCACTAAGAGATCAACTGAGCTATGTTTGCATGGTTACACAAGGTTTAGTATTAATATTTTTCTGTCATCATGATTGCATGAAATGAAAAGAAAATATGTGTTTTGTACTGTAAATATATCCATTACAAACCCTTAATCATACATTTAAGTAAAAGTTTTAACAAATTGTGGTCAGGAAGCATTGTTAGATTACTTCAAATTTTCATAATAGATAGAGTAGCATGACTTACAACATGAAAACAATATTTAAGCTGTATTTATGCACCGTGTTGATAAATAAACATTCTCATCATTTAGAAGTTACTACTGAATACTCAACTATGTTAAGAAATTATGTTGTTTAAATTTGAAATAATTAAATTCTGATCACTACTCAAGGAAAAAAGAAAAAATGCACTCAAACATGCCGAAACCCGGGATCGAACCACGGACCTTTAGATCTTCAGTTTAACGCTCTCCCAACTGAGCTATTTCGGCAAGGTTGGTGTATGGCAAAAGTCACTAAAACCTCACCTGAGCTATGTTTGCATGGTTACACAAGGTTTAGTATCAATATTTTTCTGTCATCATGGTTGCATGAAATGAAGAGAAAAGATGTGTTTTACACTGTAAATATATAAATTACAAACCCTTAATCGTAAATTTTAGTAAAAGTTTTATCAAATTGTGGTCAGGAAGCATTGTTAGATTACTTCAAATTTTCATAATAGAGTAGCATGACTTACAACATGAAAACAATATTTAAGCTGTATTTATGCACCGAGTTATTAAATAAACATTCTCATCATTTAGAAGATACTACTGAATACTCAACTATGTTAAGAAATGATGTTGTTTACATTTGAAATAATTAAAAACTGATAACTACTCAAGGAAAAAATAAAAAATTTACTCAAACATGCTGAAACCCGGGACCTTTAAATCTTCAGTATTATGCTCTCCCAACTGAGCTATTTCGGCAAAGTCTGTGTATGGCAAAAATCACAAAGACCTCACCTGCGCTATGTTTGCATGGTTACACAAGGTTTAGTATCAATATTTTTCTGTCATCATGATTGCATGAAATGAACAGAAAATATGTGTTTTATACTGTAAATATATCCATTACAAACCCTTAATCATACATTTAAGTAAAAGTTTTAACAAATTGTGGTCAAGAAGCATTGTTAGATTACTTCAAATTTTCATAATAGAGTAGCATGACGGACAACATGAAAACAATATTTAACCTGTATTTATGCACCGTGTTATTAAATAAACATTCTCATCATTTAGAAGATACTACTGAATACTCAACTATGTTAAGAAATGATGTTGTTTACATTTGAAATAATTAAATACTGATAACTACTCAAGGAAAAAAGAAAAAATGTACTCAAACATGCTGAAACCCGGGACCTTTAAATCTTCAGTCTTATGCTCTCCCAACTGAGCTATTTCGGCAAAGTCTGTGTATGGCAAAAGTCACTAAGACCTCACCTGAGCTATGTTTGCATGGTTACACAAGGTTTAGTATCAATATTTTTCTGTCATCATGATTGCATGAAATGAAAAGAAAATATGTGTATTATACTTTAAATATATCCATTACAAACCCTTAATCATACATTTAAGTAAAAGTTTTAACAAATTGTGGTCAGGAAGCATTGTTAGATTACTTCAAATTTTCATAATAGTTAGAGTAGCATGACTTACAACATGAAAACAATATTTAAGCTGTATTTATGCACCGTGTTGTTAAATAAACATTCTCATCATTTAGAAATTACTACTGAATACTCAACTATGTTAAGAAATTATGTTGTTTAAATTTGAAATAATTAAATTCTGATCACTACTCAAGGAAAAAAGTAAAATGCACTCAAACATGCCGAAACCCGGGTTCGAACCTGGGACATTTCGATATTCAGTCTAACGCTCTCTGATCTGAGCTATTTCGGCAAGGTCGGTGTATGGCAAAAGTCACTAAGACCTCAACTGAGCTATGTTTGCATGGTTACACAAGGTTTAGTATCAATATTTTTCTGTCATCATGATTGCATGAAATGAAGAGAAAAGATGTGTTTTATACTGTAAATATATAAATTACAAACCCTTAATCGTACATTTAAGTAAAAGATTTAACAAATTGTGGTCAGGAAGCAGTTAGTTTACTTCAAATTTTCATAATAGAGTAGCATGACGGACAACATGAAAACAATATTTAAGCTGTATTTATGCAACATGTTGTTAAATAAACATTCTCATCATTTAGAAGTTACTACTGAATACTCAATTATGTTAAGAAATGATGTTTACATTTGAAATAATTAAATACTGATCACAACTCAAGGAAAAAAGAAAAAAATGCACTCAAACATGCCGAAACCCGGGACCTTTAGATCTTCAGTCTAACGCTCTCCCAACTGAGCTATTTCAGCAAGGTCTATGTATGGTAAAAGTCACTAAGACCTCAACTGAGCTATGTTTGCATGGTTACACAAGGTTTAGAATCAATATTTTTCTGTCATCATGATTGCATGAAATGAAAAGAAAATATGTGTTTTATACTGTAAATATTTCCATTGCAAACCCTTAATTATACATTTAAGTAAAAGTTTTATCAAATTGTGGTCAGGAAGCATTGTTAGATTACTTCAAATTTTCATAATAGTTAGAGTAGCATGATGGACAACATGAAAACAATATTTAAGCTGTATTTATCCACCGTGTTGTTAAATAAACATTCTCCTCATTTAGAAGATACTACTGAATACTCAACTATGTTAAGAAATGATGTTGTTTACATTTGAAATAATTAAATACTGATAAGTACTCAAGGAAAAAAGGAAAAACGTACTCAAACATGCTGAAACCCGGGACCTTTAGATCTTCAGTCTAACGCTCTCCCAACTAAGCTATTTTGGCAAGGTCTGTGTATGGCAAAAGTCACTAAGAGATCAACTGAGCTATGTTTGCATGGTTACACAAGGTTTAGTATTAATATTTTTCTGTCATCATGATTGCATGAAATGAAAAGAAAATATGTGTTTTGTACTGTAAATATATCCATTACAAACCCTTAATCATACATTTAAGTAAAAGTTTTAACAAATTGTGGTCAGGAAGCATTGTTAGATTACTTTAAATTTTCATAATAGATAGAGTAGCATGACTTACAACATGAAAACAATATTTAAGCTGTATTTATGCACCGTGTTGATAAATAAACATTCTCATCATTTAGAAGTTACTACTGAATACTCAACTATGTTAAGAAATTATGTTGTTTAAATTTGAAATAATTAAATTCTGATCACTACTCAAGGAAAAAAGAAAAAATGCACTCAAACATGCCGAAACCCGGGATCGAACCACGGACCTTTAGATCTTCAGTTTAACGCTCTCCCAACTGAGCTATTTCGGCAAGGTTGGTGTATGGCAAAAGTCACTAAGACCTCAACTGAGCTATGTTTGCATGGTTACACAAGGTTAAGTATCAATATTTTTCTGTCATCATGGTTGCATGAAATGAAGAGAAAAGATGTGTTTTGTTGTGTAAATATATAAATTACAAACCCTTAATCATACATTTAAGTAAAAGTTTTATCTAATTGTGGTCAGGATGCATTGTTAGATTACTTCAAATTTTCATAATAGAGTAGCATGACAGACAACATGAAAACAATATTTAAGCTGTATTTATGCACCGTGTTATTAAATAAACATTCTCATCATTTAGAAGATACTACTGAATACTCAACTATGTTAAGAAATGATGTTGTTTACATTTGAAATAATTAAATACTGATAACTACTCAAGGAAAAAAGAAAAAATTTACTCAAACATGCTGAAACCCGGGACCTTTAGATCTTCAGTCTAATGCTCTGCCAACTGAGCTATTTCGGCAAAGTCTGTGTATGGCAAAAGTCACTAAAACCTCACCTGAGCTATGTTTGCATGGTTACACATGGTTTAGTATCAATATTTTTCTGTCATCATGGTTGCATGAAATGAAGAGAAAAGATGTGTTTTACACTGTAAATATATAAATTACAAACCCTTAATCGTAAATTTTAGTAAAAGTTTTATCAAATTGTGGTCAGGAAGCATTGTTAGATTACTTCAAATTTTCATAATAGAGTAGCATGACTTACAACATGAAAACAATATTTAAGCTGTATTTATGCACCGAGTTATTAAATAAACATTCTCATCATTTAGAAGATACTACTGAATACTCAACTATGTTAAGAAATGATGTTGTTTACATTTGAAATAATTAAAAACTGATAACTACTCAAGGAAAAAATAAAAAATTTACTCAAACATGCTGAAACTCGGGACCTTTAAATCTTCAGTATTATGCTCTCCCAACTGAGCTATTTCGGCAAAGTCTGTGTATGGCAAAAATCACAAAGACCTCACCTGCGCTATGCTTGCATGGTTACACAAGGTTTAGTATCAATATTTTTCTGTCATCATGATTGCATGAAATGAAAGGAAAATATGTGTATTATACTGTAAATATATCCATTACAAACCCTTAATCATACATTTAAGTAAAAGTTTTAACAAATTGTGGTCAGGAAGCATTGTTAGATTACTTCAAATTTTCATAATAGAGTAGCATGACTTACAACATGAAAACAATATTTAAGCTGTATTTATGCACCGAGTTATTAAATAAACATTCTCATCATTTAGAAGATACTACTGAATACTCAACTATGTTAAGAAATTATGTTGTTTACATTTAAAATAATTAAATACTGATAACTACTCAAGGAAAAAAGAAAAAATGTACTCAAACATGCTGAAACCCGGGACCTTTAAATCTTCAGTCTTATGCTCTCCCAACTGAGCTATTTCGGCAAAGTCTGTGTATGGCAAAAATCACTAAGACCTCACCTGAGCTATGTTTGCATGGTTACACAAGGTTTAGTATCAATATTTTTCTGTCATCATGATTGCATGAAATGAAAGGAAAATATGTGTATTATACTGTAAATATATCCATTACAAACCCTTAATCATACATTTAAGTAAAAGTTTTAACAAATTGTGGTCAGGAAGCATTGTTAGATTACTGCAAATTTTCATAATAGTTAGAGTAGCATGACTTACAACATGAAAACAATATTTAAGCTGTATTTATGCACCGTGTTGTTAAATAAACATTCTCATCATTTAGAAGTTACTACTGAATACTCAACTATGTTAAGAAATTATGTTGTTTAAATTTGAAATAATTAAATTCTGATCACTAAAAAAGGGAAAAAGAAAAATGCACTCAAACATGCCGAAACCTGGGTTTGAACCAGGGACCTTTAGATCTTCAGTTTAACGTTCTCCAAACTGAGCTATTTCAGCAAGGTCGGTGTAAGGCAAAAGTCACTAAGACCTCAACTGAGCTATGTTTGCATGGTTACACAAGGTTAAGTATCAATATTTTTCTGTCATCATGATTGCATGAAATGAAGAGAAAAGATGTGTTTTATACTGTAAATATATAAATTACTAACCCTTAATCATACATTTAAGTAAAAGATTTAACAAATTGTGGTCAGGAAGCAGTTAGTTTACTTCAAATTTTCATAATAGAGTAGGATGACGGACAACATGAAAACAATATTTAAGCTGTATTTATGCACCGTGTTGTTAAATAAACATTCTCATCATTTAGAAGTTACTACTGAATACTCAACTATGTTAAGAAACAATGTTGTTTACATTTGAAATACTTAAATACTGATAGCTACTCAAGGAAATAAGAAAAAAGGTACTCAAACGTGCTGAAACCCGGGACCTTTAGATCTTCAGTCTAATGCTCTCCCAACTGAGCTATTTCGGCAAAGTCTGTGTATGGCAAAAGTTACTAAGACCTCAACTGAGCTATGTTTGCATGGTTACACAAAGTTTAGTATCAATATTTTTCTGTCATCATGATTGCATGAAATGAACAGAAAATATGTGTTTTATACTGTAAATATATCCATTACAAACCCTTAATCATACATTTAAGTAAAAGTTTTAACAAATTGTGGTCAGGAAGCATTGTTAGATTACTTCAAATTTTCATAATAGATAGAGTAGCATGACTTACAACATGAAAACAATATTTAAGCTGTATTTATGCACCATGTTGTTAAATAAACATTCTCATCATTTAGAAGTTACTACTGAATACTCAACTATGTTAAGAAATGATGTTGTTTACATTTGAAATAATTAAATACTGATCACTACTCAAGGAAAAAAGAAAAAAATGCACTCAAACATGCCGAAACCCGGGACCTTTAGATCTTCAGTCTAACGCTCTCCCAACTGAGCTATTTCAGCAAGGTCTATGTATGGTAAAAGTCACTAAGACCTCAACTGAGCTATGTTTGCATGGTTACACAAGGTTTAGAATCAATATTTTTCTGTCATCATGATTGCATGAAATGAAAAGAAAATATGTGTTTTATACTGTAAATATATCCATTGCAAACCCTTAATTATACATTTAAGTAAAAGTTTTAACAAATTGTGGTCAGGAAGCATTGTTAGATTACTTCAAATTTTCATAATAGTTAGAGAAGCATGATGGACAACATGAAAACAATATTTAAGCTGTATTTATCCACCGTGTTGTTAAATAAACATTCTCATCATTTAGAAGATACTACTGAATACTCAACTATGTTAAGAAATGATGTTGTTTACATTTGAAATAATTAAATACTGATAAGTACTCAAGGAAAAAAGGAAAAACGTACTCAAACATGCCGAAACCCGGGACCTTTAGATCTTCAGTCTAACTCTCTCCCAACTAAGCTATTTTGGCAAGGTCTGTGTATGGCAAAAGTCACTAAGAGATCAACTGAGCTATGTTTGCTTGGTTACACAAGGTTTAGTATTAATTTTTTTCTGTCATCATGATTGCATGAAATGAAAAGAAAATATGTGTTTTGTACTGTAAATATATCCATTACAAACCCTTAATCATACATTTAAGTAAAAGTTTTAACAAATTGTGGTCAGGAAGCATTGTTAGATTACTTCAAATTTTCATAATAGATAGAGTAGCATGACTTACAACATGAAAACAATATTTAAGCTGTATTTATGCACCGTGTTGATAAATAAACATTCTCATCATTTAGAAGTTACTACTGAATACTCAACTATGTTAAGAAATGATGTTGTTTAAATTTGAAATAATTAAATTCTGATCACTACTTAAGGAAAAAAGAAAAAATGCACTCAAACATGCCGAAACCCGGGATCGAACCACGGACCTTTAGATCTTCAGTTTAACGTTCTCCCAACTGAGCTATTTCGGCAAGGTTGGTGTATGGCAAAAGTCACTAAGACCTCAACTGAGCTATGTTTGCATGGTTACACAAGGTTAAGTATCAATATTTTTCTGTCATCATGGTTGCATGAAATGAAGAGAAAAGATGTGTTTTATACTGTAAATATATAAATTACAAACCCTTAATCATACATTTAAGTAAAAGTTTTATCAAATTGTGGTCAGGAAGCATTGTTAGATTACTTCAAATTTTCATAATAGAGTAGCATGACATACAACATGAAAACAATATTTAAGCTGTATTTATGCACCGTGTTATTAAATAAACATTCTCATCATTTAGAAGATACTACTGAATACTCAACTATGTTAAGAAATGATGTTGTTTGCATTTGAAATAATTAAATACTGATAACTACTCAAGGAAAAAAGAAAAAATGTACTCAAACAAGCTGAAACCCGGGACCTTTAGATCTTCAGTCTAATGCTCTGTCAACTGAGCTATTTCGGCAAAGTCTGTGTATGGCAAAAGTCACTAAGACCTCACCTGAGCTATGTTTGCATGGTTACACAAGGTTTAGTATCAATATTTTTCTGTCATCATGATTGCATGAAATGAAAGGAAAATATGTGTATTATACTGTAAATATATCCATTACAAACCCTTAATCATACATTTAAGTAAAAGTTTTAACAAATTGTGGTCAGGAAGCATTGTTAGATTACTTCAAATTTTCATAATAGAGTAGCATGACTTACAACATGAAAACAATATTTAAGCTGTATTTATGCACCGAGTAATTAAATAAACATTCTCATCATTTAGAAGATACTACTGAATACTCAACTATGTTAAGAAATGATGTTGTTTACATTTGAAATAATTAAATACTGATAACTACTCAAGGAAAAAAGAAAAAATGTACTCAAACATGCTGAAACCCGGGACCTTAAAATCTTCAGTCTTATGCTCTCCCAACTGAGCTATTTCGGCAAAGTCTGTGTATGGCAAAAATCACTAAGACCTCACCTGAGCTATGTTTGCATGGTTACACAAGGTTTAGTATCAATATTTTTCTGTCATCATGATTGCATGAAACGAAAGGAAAATATGTGTATTATACTGTAAATATATCCATTACAAACCCTTAATCATACATTTAAGTAAAAGTTTTAACAAATTGTGGTCAGGAAGCATTGTTAGATTACTTCAAATTTTCATAATAGATAGAGTAGCATGACTTACAACATGAAAACAATATTTAAGCTGTATTTATGCACCGTGTTGTTAAATAAACATTCTCATCATTTAGAAGTTACTACTGAATACTCAACTATGTTAAGAAATGATGTTGTTTACATTTGAAATAATTAAATACTGATCACTACTCAAGGAAAAAAGAAAAAAATGCACTCAAACATGCCGAAACCCGGGACCTTTAGATCTTCAGTCTAACGCTCTCCCAACTGAGCTATTTCAGCAAGGTCTATGTATGGTAAAAGTCACTAAGACCTCAACTGAGCTATGTTTGCATGGTTACACAAGGTTTAGAATCAATATTTTTCTGTCATCATGATTGCATGAAATGAAAAGAAAATATGTGTTTTGTACTGTAAATATATCCATTACAAACCCTTAATCATACATTTAAGTAAAAGTTTTAACAAATTGTGGTCAGGAAGCATTGTTAGATTACTTCAAATTTTCATAATAGATAGAGTAGCATGACTTACAACATGAAAACAATATTTAAGCTGTATTTATGCACCGTGTTGATAAATAAACATTCTCATCATTTAGAAGTTACTACTGAATACTCAACTATGTTAAGAAATGATGTTGTTTAAATTTGAAATAATTAAATTCTGATCACTACTTAAGGAAAAAAGAAAAAATGCACTCAAACATGCCGAAACCCGGGATCGAACCACGGACCTTTAGATCTTCAGTTTAACGTTCTCCCAACTGAGCTATTTCGGCAAGGTTGGTGTATGGCAAAAGTCACTAAGACCTCAACTGAGCTATGTTTGCATGGTTACACAAGGTTAAGTATCAATATTTTTCTGTCATCATGGTTGCATGAAATGAAGAGAAAAGATGTGTTTTATACTGTAAATATATAAATTACAAACCCTTAATCATACATTTAAGTAAAAGTTTTATCAAATTGTGGTCAGGAAGCATTGTTAGATTACTTCAAATTTTCATAATAGAGTAGCATGACATACAACATGAAAACAATATTTAAGCTGTATTTATGCACCGTGTTATTAAATAAACATTCTCATCATTTAGAAGATACTACTGAATACTCAACTATGTTAAGAAATGATGTTGTTTGCATTTGAAATAATTAAATACTGATAACTACTCAAGGAAAAAAGAAAAAATGTACTCAAACAAGCTGAAACCCGGGACCTTTAGATCTTCAGTCTAATGCTCTGTCAACTGAGCTATTTCGGCAAAGTCTGTGTATGGCAAAAGTCACTAAGACCTCACCTGAGCTATGTTTGCATGGTTACACAAGGTTTAGTATCAATATTTTTCTGTCATCATGATTGCATGAAATGAAAGGAAAATATGTGTATTATACTGTAAATATATCCATTACAAACCCTTAATCATACATTTAAGTAAAAGTTTTAACAAATTGTGGTCAGGAAGCATTGTTAGATTACTTCAAATTTTCATAATAGAGTAGCATGACTTACAACATGAAAACAATATTTAAGCTGTATTTATGCACCGAGTAATTAAATAAACATTCTCATCATTTAGAAGATACTACTGAATACTCAACTATGTTAAGAAATGATGTTGTTTACATTTGAAATAATTAAATACTGATAACTACTCAAGGAAAAAAGAAAAAATGTACTCAAACATGCTGAAACCCGGGACCTTAAAATCTTCAGTCTTATGCTCTCCCAACTGAGCTATTTCGGCAAAGTCTGTGTATGGCAAAAATCACTAAGACCTCACCTGAGCTATGTTTGCATGGTTACACAAGGTTTAGTATCAATATTTTTCTGTCATCATGATTGCATGAAACGAAAGGAAAATATGTGTATTATACTGTAAATATATCCATTACAAACCCTTAATCATACATTTAAGTAAAAGTTTTAACAAATTGTGGTCAGGAAGCATTGTTAGATTACTTCAAATTTTCATAATAGATAGAGTAGCATGACTTACAACATGAAAACAATATTTAAGCTGTATTTATGCACCGTGTTGTTAAATAAACATTCTCATCATTTAGAAGTTACTACTGAATACTCAACTATGTTAAGAAATGATGTTGTTTACATTTGAAATAATTAAATACTGATCACTACTCAAGGAAAAAAGAAAAAAATGCACTCAAACATGCCGAAACCCGGGACCTTTAGATCTTCAGTCTAACGCTCTCCCAACTGAGCTATTTCAGCAAGGTCTATGTATGGTAAAAGTCACTAAGACCTCAACTGAGCTATGTTTGCATGGTTACACAAGGTTTAGAATCAATATTTTTCTGTCATCATGATTGCATGAAATGAAAAGAAAATATGTGTTTTGTACTGTAAATATATCCATTACAAACCCTTAATCATACATTTAAGTAAAAGTTTTAACAAATTGTGGTCAGGAAGCATTGTTAGATTACTTCAAATTTTCATAATAGATAGAGTAGCATGACTTACAACATGAAAACAATATTTAAGCTGTATTTATGCACCGTGTTGATAAATAAACATTCTCATCATTTAGAAGTTACTACTGAATACTCAACTATGTTAAGAAATGATGTTGTTTAAATTTGAAATAATTAAATTCTGATCACTACTTAAGGAAAAAAGAAAAAATGCACTCAAACATGCCGAAACCCGGGATCGAACCACGGACCTTTAGATCTTCAGTTTAACGTTCTCCCAACTGAGCTATTTCGGCAAGGTTGGTGTATGGCAAAAGTCACTAAGACCTCAACTGAGCTATGTTTGCATGGTTACACAAGGTTAAGTATCAATATTTTTCTGTCATCATGGTTGCATGAAATGAAGAGAAAAGATGTGTTTTATACTGTAAATATATAAATTACAAACCCTTAATCATACATTTAAGTAAAAGTTTTATCAAATTGTGGTCAGGAAGCATTGTTAGATTACTTCAAATTTTCATAATAGAGTAGCATGACATACAACATGAAAACAATATTTAAGCTGTATTTATGCACCGTGTTATTAAATAAACATTCTCATCATTTAGAAGATATTACTGAATACTCAACTATGTTAAGAAATGATGTTGTTTGCATTTGAAATAATTAAATACTGATAACTACTCAAGGAAAAAAGAAAAAATGTACTCAAACAAGCTGAAACCCGGGACCTTTAGATCTTCAGTCTAATGCTCTGTCAACTGAGCTATTTCGGCAAAGTCTGTGTATGGCAAAAGTCACTAAGACCTCACCTGAGCTATGTTTGCATGGTTACACAAGGTTTAGTATCAATACTTTTCTGTCATCATGGTTGCATGAAATGAAGAGAAAAGATGTGTTTTACACTGTAAATATATAAATCACAAACCCTTAATCGTAAATTTTAGTAAAAGTTTTATCAAATTGTGGTCAGGAAGCATTGTTAGATTACTTCAAATTTTCATAATAGAGTAGCATGACTTACAACATGAAAACAATATTTAAGCTGTATTTATGCACCGAGTTATTAAATAAACATTCTCATCATTTAGAAGATACTACTGAATACTCAACTATGTTAAGAAATGATGTTGTTTACATTTGAAATAATTAAATACTGATAACTACTCAAGGAAAAAAGAAAAAATGTACTCAAACATGCTGAAACCCGGGACCTTAAAATCTTCAGTCTTATGCTCTCCCAACTGAGCTATTTCGGCAAAGTCTGTGTATGGCAAAAATCACTAAGACCTCACCTGAGCTATGTTTGCATGGTTACACAAGGTTTAGTATCAATATTTTTCTGTCATCATGATTGCATGAAACGAAATTAAAATATGTGTATTATACTGTAAATATATCCATTACAAACCCTTAATCATACATTTAAGTAAAAGTTTTAACAAATTGTGGTCAGGAAGCATTGTTAGATTACTTCAAATTTTCATAATAGATAGAGTAGCATGACTTACAACATGAAAACAATATTTAAGCTGTATTTATGCACCGTGTTGATAAATAAACATTCTCATCATTTAGAAGTTACTACTGAATACTCAACTATGTTAAGAAATTATGTTGTTTAAATTTGAAATAATTAAATTCTGATCACTACTCAAGGAAAAAAGAAAAAATGCACTCAAACATGCCGAAACCCGGGATCGAACCACGGACCTTTAGATCTTCAGTTTAACGCTCTCCCAACTGAGCTATTTCGGCAAGGTTGGTGTATGGCAAAAGTCACTAAGACCTCAACTGAGCTATGTTTGCATGGTTACACAAGGTTAAGTATCAATATTTTTCTGTCATCATGGTTGCATGAAATGAAGAGAAAAGATGTGTTTTGTAGTGTAAATATATAAATTACAAACCCTTAATCATACATTTAAGTAAAAGTTTTATCTAATTGTGGTCAGGAAGCATTGTTAGATTACTTAAAATTTTCATAATAGAGTAGCATGACAGACAACATGAAAACAATATTTAAGCTGTATTTATGCACCGTGTTATTAAATAAACATTCTCATCATTTAGTAGATACTACTGAATACTCAACTATGTTAAGAAATGATGTTGTTTACATTTGAAATAATTAAATACTGATAACTACTCAAGTAAAAAAGAAAAAATGTACTCAAACATGCTGAAACCCGGGACCTTTAGATCTTCAGTCTAATGCTCTGCCAACTGAGCTATTTCGGCAAAGTCTGTGTATGGCAAAAGTCACTAAAACCTCACCTGAGCTATGTTTGCATGGTTACACAAGGTTTAGTATCAATATTTTTCTGTCATCATGGTTGCATGAAATGAAGAGAAAAGATGTGTTTTACACTGTAAATATATAAATTACAAACCCTTAATCGTAAATTTTAGTAAAAGTTTTATCAAATTGTGGTCAGGAAGCATTGTTAGATTACTTCAAATTTTCATAATAGAGTAGCATGACGGACAACATGAAAACAATATTTAAGCTGTATTTATGCACCGTGTTATTAAATAA
Organism: Taudactylus pleione; assembly: GCA_031769625.1. NCBI lineage: Eukaryota > Metazoa > Chordata > Amphibia > Anura > Myobatrachidae > Taudactylus > Taudactylus pleione. Next base: position 474,528 of record JAUIMM010001027.1, read on the forward strand.
ACATTCTCATCATTTAGAAGATACTACTGAATACTCAACTATGTTAAGAAATTATGTTGTTTAAATTTGAAATAATTAAATTCTGATCACTACTCAAGGAAAAAAGTAAAATGCACTCAAACATGCCGAAACCCGGGTTCGAACCTGGGACATTTCGATATTCAGTCTAACGCTCTCTGATCTGAGCTATTTCGGCAAGGTCGGTGTATGGCAAAAGTCACTAAGACCTCAACTGAGCTATGTTTGCATGGTTACACAAGGTTTAGTATCAATATTTTTCTGTCATCATGATTGCATGAAATGAAGAGAAAAGATGTGTTTTATACTGTAAATATATAAATTACAAACCCTTAATCGTACATTTAAGTAAAAGATTTAACAAATTGTGGTCAGGAAGCAGTTAGTTTACTTCAAATTTTCATAATAGAGTAGCATGACGGACAACATGAAAACAATATTTAAGCTGTATTTATGCACCGTGTGTTTAAATAAACATTCTCATCATTTAGAAGTTACTACTGAATACTCAACTATGTTAAGAAACGATGTTGTTTACATTTGAAATACTTAAATACTGATAACTACTCAACGAAATAAGAAAAAAGGAACTCAAACGTGCTGAAACCCGGGACCTTTAGATCTTCAGTCTAATGCTCTCCCAACTGAGCTATTTCGGCAAAGTCTGTGTATGGCAAAAGTCACTAAGACCTCAACTGAGCTATGTTTGCATGGTTACACAAGGTTTAGTATCAATATTTTTCTGTCATCATGATTGCATGAAATGAACAGAAAATATGTGTTTTATACTGTAAATATATCCATTACAAACCCTTAATCATACATTTAAGTAAAAGTTTTAACAAATTGTGGTCAGGAAGCATTGTTAGATTACTTCAAATTTTCATAATAGATAGAGTAGCATGACTTACAACATGAAAACAATATTTAAGCTGTATTTATGCACCGTGTTGATAAATAAACATTCTCATCATTTAGAAGTTACTACTGAATACTCAACTATGTTAAGAAATGATGTTGTTTAAATTTGAAATAATTAAATTCTGATCACTACTTAAGGAAAAAAGAAAAAATGCACTCAAACATGCCGAAACCCGGGATCGAACCACGGACCTTTAGATCTTCAGTTTAACGTTCTCCCAACTGAGCTATTTCGGCAAGGTTGGTGTATGGCAAAAGTCACTAAGACCTCAACTGAGCTATGTTTGCATGGTTACACAAGGTTAAGTATCAATATTTTTCTGTCATCATGATTGCATGAAATGAAGAGAAAAGATGTGTTTTATACTGTAAATATATAAATTACTAACCCTTAATCATACATTTAAGTAAAAGATTTAACAAATTGTGGTCAGGAAGCAGTTAGTTTACTTCAAATTTTCATAATAGAGTAGGATGACGGACAACATGAAAACAATATTTAAGCTGTATTTATGCACCGTGTTGTTAAATAAACATTCTCATCATTTAGAAGTTACTACTGAATACTCAACTATGTTAAGAAACAATGTTGTTTACATTTGAAATACTTAAATACTGATAGCTACTCAAGGAAATAAGAAAAAAGGTACTCAAACGTGCTGAAACCCGGGACCTTTAGATCTTCAGTCTAATGCTCTCCCAACTGAGCTATTTCGGCAAAGTCTGTGTATGGCAAAAGTTACTAAGACCTCAACTGAGCTATGTTTGCATGGTTACACAAAGTTTAGTATCAATATTTTTCTGTCATCATGATTGCATGAAATGAACAGAAAATATGTGTTTTATACTGTAAATATATCCATTACAAACCCTTAATCATACATTTAAGTAAAAGTTTTAACAAATTGTGGTCAGGAAGCATTGTTAGATTACTTCAAATTTTCATAATGGTTAGAGTAGCATGACTTACAACATGAAAACAATATTTAAGCTGTATTTATGCACCATGTTGTTAAATAAACATTCTCATCATTTAGAAGTTACTACTGAATACTCAACTATGTTAAGAAATGATGTTGTTTACATTTGAAATAATTAAATACTGATCACTACTCAAGGAAAAAAGAAAAAAATGCACTCAAACATGCCGAAACCCGGGACCTTTAGATCTTCAGTCTAACGCTCTCCCAACTGAGCTATTTTAGCAAGGTCTATGTATGGTAAAAGTCACTAAGACCTCAACTGAGCTATGTTTGCATGGTTACACAAGGTTTAGAATCAATATTTTTCTGTCATCATGATTGCATGAAATGAAAAGAAAATATGTGTTTTGTACTGTAAATATATCCATTACAAACCCTTAATCATACCTTTAAGTAAAAGTTTTAACAAATTGTGGTCAGGAAGCATTGTTAGATTACTTCAAATTTTCATAATAGATAGAGTAGCATGACTTACAACATGAAAACAATATTTAAGCTGTATTTATGCACCGTGTTGATAACTAAACATTCTCATCATTTAGAAGTTACTACTGAATACTCAACTATGTTAAGAAATGATGTTGTTTAAATTTGAAATAATTAAATTCTGATCACTACTTAAGGAAAAAAGAAAAAATGCACTCAAACATGCCGAAACCCGGGATCGAACCACGGACCTTTAGATCTTCAGTTTAACGTTCTCCCAACTGAGCTATTTCGGCAAGGTTGGTGTATGGCAAAAGTCACTAAGACCTCAACTGAGCTATGTTTGCATGGTTACACAAGGTTAAGTATCAATATTTTTCTGTCATCATGGTTGCATGAAATGAAGAGAAAAGATGTGTTTTATACTGTAAATATATAAATTACAAACCCTTAATCATACATTTAAGTAAAAGTTTTATCAAATTGTGGTCAGGAAGCATTGTTAGATTACTTCAAATTTTCATAATAGAGTAGCATGACATACAACATGAAAACAATATTTAAGCTGTATTTATGCACCGTGTTATTAAATAAACATTCTCATCATTTAGAAGATATTACTGAATACTCAACTATGTTAAGAAATGATGTTATTTGCATTTGAAATAATTAAATACTGATAACTACTCAAGGAAAAAAGAAAAAGGTACTCAAACAAGCTGAAACCCGGGACCTTTAGATCTTCAGTCTAATGCTCTGTCAACTGAGCTATTTCGGCAAAGTCTGTGTATGGCAAAAGTCACTAAGACCTCACCTGAGCTATGTTTGCATGGTTACACAAGGTTTAGTATCAATACTTTTCTGTCATCATGGTTGCATGAAATGAAGAGAAAAGATGTGTTTTACACTGTAAATATATAAATCACAAACCCTTAATCGTAAATTTTAGTAAAAGTTTTATCAAATTGTGGTCAGGAAGCATTGTTAGATTACTTCAAATTTTCATAATAGAGTAGCATGACTTACAACATGAAAACAATATTTAAGCTGTATTTATGCACCGAGTTATTAAATAAACATTCTCATCATTTAGAAGATACTACTGAATACTCAACTATGTTAAGAAATGATGTTGTTTACAATTGAAATAATTAAAAACTGATAACTACTCAACGAAATAAGAAAAAAGGAACTCAAACGTGCTGAAATCCGGGACCTTTAGATCTTCAGTCTAATGCTCTCCCAACTGAGCTATTTCGGCAAAGTCTGTGTATGGCAAAAATCACTAAGACCTCACCTGAGCTATGTTTGCATGGTTACACAAGGTTTAGTATCAATATTTTTCTGTCATCATGATTGCATGAAATGAAAGGAAAATATGTGTATTATACTGTAAATATATCCATTACAAACCCTTAATCATACATTTAAGTAAAAGTTTTAACAAATTGTGGTCAGGAAGCATTGTTAGATTACTTCAAATTTTCATAATAGAGTAGCATGACTTACAACATGAAAACAATATTTAAGCTGTATTTATGCACCGAGTTATTAAATAAACATTCTCATCATTTAGAAGATACTACTGAATACTCAACTATGTTAAGAAATGATGTTGTTTACATTTGAAATAATTAAATACTGATAACTACTCAAGGAAAAAAGAAAAAATGTACTCAAACATGCTGAAACCCGGGACCTTAAAATCTTCAGTCTTATGCTCTCCCAACTGAGCTATTTCGGCAAAGTCTGTGTATGGCAAAAATCACTAAGACCTCACCTGAGCTATGTTTGCATGGTTACACAAGGTTTAGTATCAATATTTTTCTGTCATCATGATTGCATGAAACGAAAGGAAAATATGTGTATTATACTGTAAATATATCCATTACAAACCCTTAATCATACATTTAAGTAAAAGTTTTAACAAATTGTGGTCAGGAAGCATTGTTAGATTACTTCAAATTTTCATAATAGATAGAGTAGCATGACTTACAACATGAAAACAATATTTAAGCTGTATTTATGCACCGTGTTGATAAATAAACATTCTCATCATTTAGAAGTTACTACTGAATACTCAACTATGTTAAGAAATTATGTTGTTTAAATTTGAAATAATTAAATTCTGATCACTACTCAAGGAAAAAAGAAAAAATGCACTCAAACATGCCGAAACCTGGGATCGAACCACGGACCTTTAGATCTTCAGTTTAACGCTCTCCCAACTGAGCTATTTCGGCAAGGTTGGTGTATGGCAAAAGTCACTAAGACCTCAACTGAGCTATGTTTGCATGGTTACACAAGGTTAAGTATCAATATTTTTCTGTCATCATGGTTGCATGAAATGAAGAGAAAAGATGTGTTTTGTAGTGTAAATATATAAATTACAAACCCTTAATCATACATTTAAGTAAAAGTTTTATCTAATTGTGGTCAGGAAGCATTGTTAGATTACTTAAAATTTTCATAATAGAGTAGCATGACAGACAACATGAAAACAATATTTAAGCTGTATTTATGCACCGTGTTATTAAATAAACATTCTCATCATTTAGTAGATACTACTGAATACTCAACTATGTTAAGAAATGATGTTGTTTACAATTGAAATAATTAAATACTGATAACTACTCAAGTAAAAAAGAAAAAATGTACTCAAACATGCTGAAACCCGGGACCTTTAGATCTTCAGTCTAATGCTCTGCCAACTGAGCTATTTCGGCAAAGTCTGTGTATGGCAAAAGTCACTAAAACCTCACCTGAGCTATGTTTGCATGGTTACACAAGGTTTAGTATCAATATTTTTCTGTCATCATGGTTGCATGAAATGAAGAGAAAAGATGTGTTTTACACTGTAAATATATAAATTACAAACCCTTAATCGTAAATTTTAGTAAAAGTTTTATCAAATTGTGGTCAGGAAGCATTGTTAGATTACTTCAAATTTTCATAATAGAGTAGCATGACGGACAACATGAAAACAATATTTAAGCTGTATTTATGCACCGTGTTATTAAATAAACATTCTCATCATTTAGAAGATACTACTGAATACTCAACTATGTTAAGAAATTATGTTGTTTAAATTTGAAATAATTAAATTCTGATCACTACTCAAGGAAAAAAGTAAAATGCACTCAAACATGCCGAAACCCGGGTTCGAACCTGGGACATTTCGATATTCAGTCTAACGCTCTCTGATCTGAGCTATTTCGGCAAGGTCGGTGTATGGCAAAAGTCACTAAGACCTCAACTGAGCTATGTTTGCATGGTTACACAAGGTTTAGTATCAATATTTTTCTGTCATCATGATTGCATGAAATGAAGAGAAAAGATGTGTTTTATACTGTAAATATATAAATTACAAACCCTTAATCGTACATTTAAGTAAAAGATTTAACAAATTGTGGTCAGGAAGCAGTTAGTTTACTTCAAATTTTCATAATAGAGTAGCATGACGGACAACATGAAAACAATATTTAAGCTGTATTTATGCACCGTGTGTTTAAATAAACATTCTCATCATTTAGAAGTTACTACTGAATACTCAACTATGTTAAGAAACGATGTTGTTTACATTTGAAATACTTAAATACTGATAACTACTCAACGAAATAAGAAAAAAGGAACTCAAACGTGCTGAAACCCGGGACCTTTAGATCTTCAGTCTAATGCTCTCCCAACTGAGCTATTTCGGCAAAGTCTGTGTATGGCAAAAGTCACTAAGACCTCAACTGAGCTATGTTTGCATGGTTACACAAGGTTTAGTATCAATATTTTTCTGTCATCATGATTGCATGAAATGAACAGAAAATATGTGTTTTATACTGTAAATATATCCATTACAAACCCTTAATCATACATTTAAGTAAAAGTTTTAACAAATTGTGGTCAGGAAGCATTGTTAGATTACTTCAAATTTTCATAATGGTTAGAGTAGCATGACTTACAACATGAAAACAATATTTAAGCTGTATTTATGCAACATGTTGTTAAATTAACATTCTCATCATTTAGAAGTTACTACTGAATACTCAACTATGTTAAGAAATGATGTTTACATTTGAAATAATTAAATACTGATCACAACTCAAGGAAAAAAGAAAAAAATGCACTCAAACATGCCGAAACCCGGGACCTTTAGATCTTCAGTCTAACGCTCTCCCAACTGAGCTATTTCAGCAAGGTCTATGTATGGTAAAAGTCACTAAGACCTCAACTGAGCTATGTTTGCATGGTTACACAAGGTTTAGAATCAATATTTTTCTGTCATCATGATTGCATGAAATGAAAAGAAAATATGTGTTTTATACTGTAAATATTTCCATTGCAAACCCTTAATTATACATTTAAGTAAAAGTTTTATCAAATTGTGGTCAGGAAGCATTGTTAGATTACTTCAAATTTTCATAATAGTTAGAGTAGCATGATGGACAACATGAAAACAATATTTAAGCTGTATTTATCCACCGTGTTGTTAAATAAACATTCTCATCATTTAGAAGATACTACTGAATACTCAACTATGTTAAGAAATGATGTTGTTTACATTTGAAATAATTAAATACTGATAAGTACTCAAGGAAAAAAGGAAAAACGTACTCACACATGCTGAAACCCGGGACCTTTAGATCTTCAGTCTAACGCTCTCCCAACTAAGCTATTTTGGCAAGGTCTGTGTATGGCAAAAGTCACTAAGAGATCAACTGAGCTATGTTTGCATGGTTACACAAGGTTTAGTATTAATATTTTTCTGTCATCATGGTTGCATGAAATGAAGAGAAAAGATGTGTTTTACACTGAAAATATATAAATTACAAACCCATAATCGTACATTTAAGTAAAAGTTTTATCAAATTGTGGTCAGGAAGCATTGTTAGATTACTTCAAATTTTCATAATAGAGTAGCATGACAGACAACATGAAAACAATATTTAAGCTGTATTTATGCACCGTGTTATTAAATAAACATTCTCATCATTTAGAACTTACTACTGAATACTCAACTATGTTAAGAAAGTATGTTTTTTGAATTTGAAATAATTAAATTCTGATCACTACTCAAGGAAAATAGAAAAATGCACTCTAACATGCCGAAACCCGAGTTCGAACGAGGGACCTTTAGATCTTCAGTCTAACGCTCTCCGAATGAGCTATTTCGCCAAGGTCTGTGTATGGAAAAAGTCACTAAGACCTCAACTGAGCTATGTTTGCATGGTTACACAAGGTTAAGTATCAATATTTTTCTGTCATCATGGTTGCATGAAATGAAGAGAAAAGATGTTTTTTACATTGAAAATATATAAATTACAAACCCATAATCGTACATTTAAGTAAAAGTTTTATCAAATTGTGGTCAGGAAGCATTGTTAGATTACTTCAAATTTTCATAATAGAGTAGCATGACAGACAACATGAAAACAATATTTAAGCTGTATTTATGCACCGTGTTATTAAATAAACATTCTCATCATTTAGAACTTACTACTGAATACTCAACTATGTTAAGAAAGTATGTTTTTTGAATTTGAAATAATTAAATTCTGATCACTACTCAAGGAAAATAGAAAAATGCACTCTAACATGCCGAAACCCGGGTTCGAACGAGGGACCTTTAGATCTTCAGTCTAACGCTCTCCGAATGAGCTATTTCGCCAAGGTCTGTGTATGGAAAAAGTCACTAAGACCTCAACTGAGCTATGTTTGCATGGTTACACAAGGTTAAGTATCAATATTTTTCTGTCATCATGATTGCATGAAATGAAGAGAAAAGATGTGTTTTATACTGTAAATATATAAATTAAAAACCCTTAATTGTACATTTAAGTAAAAGATTTAACAAATTGTGGTCAGGAAGCAGTTAGTTTACTTCAAATTTTCATAATAGAGTAGCATGACGGACAACATGAAAACAATATTTAAGCTGTATTTATGCACCGTGTTGTTAAATAAACATTCTCATCATTTAGAAGTTACTACTGAATACTCAACTATGTTAAGAAACGATGTTGTTTACATTTGAAATACTTAAATACTGATAACTACTCAAGGAAATAAGAAAAAAGGTACTCAAACTTGCTGAAACCCGGGACCTTTAGATCTTCAGTCTAATGCTCTCCCAACTGAGCTATTTCGGCAAAGTCTGTGTATGGCAAAAGTCACTAAGACCTCAACTGAGCTATGTTTGCATGGTTACTCAAGGTTTAGTATCAATATTTTTCTGTCATCATGATTGCATGAAATGAACAGAAAACATGTGTTTTATAATGTAAATATATCCTTTACAAACCCTTAATCATACATTTAAGTAAAAGTTTTAACAAATTGTGGTCAGGAAGCATTGTTAGATTACTTCAAGTTTTCATAATGGTTAGAGTAGCATGACTTACAACATGAAAACAATATTTAAGCTGTATTTTTGCACCGTGTTGTTAAATAAACATTCTCATAATTTAGAAGTTACTACTGAATACTCAACTATGTTAAGAAACGATGTTGTTTACATTTGAAATACTTAAATAATGAAAACTACTCAAGGAAAAAAAGAAAAAAATGCACTCCAACATGCCGAAACCCGGGATCTTTAGATTTTCAGTCTAACGCTCTCCCAACTGAGCTATTTCAGCAAGGTCTCTATATGGAAAAAGTCACTAAGACCTCAACTGAGCTATATTTGGATGGTTACACAAGGTTCAGTATCAATATTTTTCTGTCATCATGATTGCATGAAATGAAAAGAAAATATGTGTTTTATACTATAAATATATCCACTACAAACCCTTAATCATACATTTAAGTAAAAGTTTTAACAAATTGTGGTCAGGAAGCATTGTTAGATTACTTCAAATTTTCATAATAGAGTAGCATGATGGACAACATGAAAACAATATTTAAGCTGTATTTATGCACCGTGTTAAATAAACATTCTCATCATTTAGAAGATACTACTGAATACTCAACTATGTTTAGAAATGATGTTGTTTACATTTGAAATAATTAAATACTGATAAGTACTCAAGGAAAAAAGGAAAAACATACTCAAACATGCCGAAACCCGGGACCTTTAGATCTTCAGTCTAATGCTCTCCCAACTAAGCTATTTTGGCAAGGTCTGTGTATGGCAAAAGTCACTAAGACATCAACTGAGCTATGTTTGCATGGTTACACAAGGTTTAGTATTAATTTTTTTCTGTCATCATGATTGCATGAAATTAAAAGAAAATATGTGTTTTATACTGTAAATATATCCATTACAAACCCTTAATCATACATTTAAGTAAAAGTTTTAACAAATTGTGGTCAGGAAGCATTGTTAGATTACTTCAAATTTTCATAATAGTTAGAGTAGCATGATGGACAACATGAAAACAATATTTAAGCTGTATTTATGCACCGTGTTAAATAAACATTCTCATCATTTAGAAGATACTACTGAATACTCAACTATGTTAAGAAATGATGTTGTTTACATTTGAAATAATTAAATACTGATAAGTACTCAAGGAAAGAAGGAACAACGTACTCAAACATGCCGAAACCCGGGACCTTTAGATCTTCAGTCTAACGCTCTCCCAACTGAGCTATTTCGGCTAGGTCGGTGTACGGCAAAAGTCACTAAGACCTCAACTGAGCTATGTTTGCATGGTTACACAAGGTTAAGTATCAATATTTTTCTGTCATCATGGTTGCATGAAATGAAGAGAAAAGATGTGTTTTACACTGAAAATATATAAATTACAAACCCTTAATCGTACATTTAAGTAAAAGTTTTATCAAATTGTGGTCAGGAAGCATTGTTAGATTACTTCAAATTTTCATAATAGAGTAACATGACGGACAACATGAAAACAATATTTAAGCTGTATTTATGCACCGTGTTATTAAATAAACATTCTCATCATTTAGAAGTTACTACTGAATACTCAACTATGTTAAGAAATTATGTTTTTTAAATTTGAAATAATTAAATTCTGATCACTACTCAAGGAAAAAAGAAAAATGCACTCAAACATGCCGATACCCGGGTTCGAACCAGGGACCTTTAGATTTTCAGTCTAACGCTCTCCGAACTGAGCCATTTCGGCAAAGTCTGTGGATGGCAAAAGTCACTAAGACCTCAACTGAGCTATGTTTGCATGGTTACACAAGGTTAAGTATCAATATTTTTCTGTCATCATGATTGCATGAAATGAAGAGAAAAGATGTGTTTTATACTGCAAATATATAAATTACAAACCCTTAATCGTACATTTAAGTAAAAGATTTAACAAATTGTGGTCAGGAAGCAGTTAGTTTACTTCAAATTTTCATAATAGAGTAGCATGACTTACAACATGAAAACAATATTTAAGCTGTATTTATGCACCGTGTTGTTAAATAAACATTCTCATCATTTAGAAGTTACTACTGAATACTCAACTATGTTAAGAAACGATGTTGTTTGCATTTGAAATACTTAAATACTGATAACTACTCAGGAAATAAGAAAAAAGGTACTCAACCATGCTGAAACCCGGGACCTTTAGATCTTCAGTCTAACGTTCTCCCAACTGAGCTATTTCGGCAAAGTCTGTGTATGGCAAAAAGTCACTAAGACCTCAACTGAGCTATGTTTGCATGGTTACACAAGGTTTAGTATCAATATTTTTCTGTCATCATGATTGCATGAAATGAACAGAAAATATGTGTTTTATACTGTAAATATATCCATTACAAACCCTTAATCATACATTTAAGTAAAAGTTTTAACAAATTGTGGTCAGGAAGCATTGAGATTACTTCAAATTTTCATAATGGTTAGAGTAGAATGACTTACAACATGAAAACAATATTTAAGCTGTATTTATGCACCATGTTGTTAAATAAACATTCTCATCATTTAGAACTTACTACTGAATACTCAACTATGTTAAGAAATTATGTTTTTTAAATTTGAAATAATTAAATTCTGATCACTACTCAAGGAAAAAAGAAAAATGCACTCTAACATGCCGAAACCCGGGTTCGAACGAGGGACCTTTAGATCTTCAGTCTAACTCTCTCCGAATGAGCTATTTCGCCAAGGTCTGTGTATGGCAAAAGTCACTAAGACCTCAACTGAGCTATGTTTGCATGGTTACACAAGGTTAAGTATCAATATTTTTCTGTCATCATGATTGCATGAAATGAAGAGAAAAGATGTGTTTTATACTGTAAATATATAAATTACAATCCCTTAATTGTACATTTAAGGAAAAGATTTAACAAATTGTGGTCAGGAAGCAGTTAGTTTACTTCAAATTTTCATAATAGAGTAGCATGACGGACAACATGAAAACAATATTTAAGCTGTATTTATGCACCGTGTTGTTAAATAAACATTCTCATCATTTAGAAGTTACTACTGAATACTCAACTATGTTAAGAAACGATGTTGTTTACATTTGAAATACTTAAATACTGATAACTACTCAAGGAAATATGAAAAAAGGTACTCAAACGTGCTGAAACCCGGGACCTTTAGATCTTCAGTCTAATGCTCTCCCAACTGAGCTATTTCGGCAAAGTCTGTGTATGGCAAAAGTCACTAAGACCTCAACTGAGCTATGTTTGCATGGTTACTCAAGGTTTAGTATCAATATTTTTCTGTCATCATGATTGCATGAAATGAACAGAAAATATGTGTTTTATAATGTAAATATATCCTTTACAAACCCTTAATCATACATTTAAGTAAAAGTTTTAACAAATTGTGGTCAGGAAGCATTGTTAGATTACTTCAAATTTTCATAATGGTTAGAGTAGCATGACTTACAACATGAAAACAATATTTAAGCTGTATTTTTGCACCGTGTTGTTAAATAAACATTCTCATCATTTAGAAGTTACTACTGAATACTCAACTATGTTAAGAAACGATGTTGTTTACATTTGAAATACTTAAATAATGAAAACTACTCAAGGAAAAAAAGAAAAAAATGCACTCCAACATGCCGAAACCCGGGATCTTTAGATTTTCAGTCTAACGCTCTCCCAACTGAGCTATTTCAGCAAGGTCTCTATATGGAAAAAGTCACTAAGACCTCAACTGAGCTATATTTGGATGGTTACACAAGGTTCAGTATCAATATTTTTCTGTCATCATGATTGCATGAAATGAAAAGAAAATATGTGTTTTATACTATAAATATATCCACTACAAACCCTTAATCATACATTTAAGTAAAAGTTTTAACAAATTGTGGTCAGGAAGCATTGTTAGATTACTTCAAATTTTCATAATAGAGTAGCATGATGGACAACATGAAAACAATATTTAAGCTGTATTTATGCACCGTGTTAAATAAACATTCTCATCATTTAGAAGATACTACTGAATACTCAACTATGTTAAGAAATGATGTTGTTTACATTTGAAATAATTAAATACTGATAAGTACTCAAGGAAAAAAGGAAAAACGTACTCAAACATGCCGAAACCCGGGACCTTTAGATCTTCAGTCTAATGCTCTCCCAACTAAGCTATTTTGGCAAGGTCTGTGTATGGCAAAAGTCACTAAGACATCAACTGAGCTATGTTTGCATGGTTACACAAGGTTTAGTATTAATTTTTTTCTGTCATCATGATTGCATGAAATTAAAAGAAAATATGTGTTTTATACTGTAAATATATCCATTACAAACCCTTAATCATACATTTAAGTAAAAGTTTTAACAAATTGTGGTCAGGAAGCATTGTTAGATTACTTCAAATTTTCATAATAGTTAGAGTAGCATGATGGACAACATGAAAACAATATTTAAGCTGTATTTATGCACCGTGTTAAATAAACATTCTCATCATTTAGAAGATACTACTGAATACTCAACTATGTTAAGAAATGATGTTGTTTACATTTGAAATAATTAAATACTGATAAGTACTCAAGGAAAGAAGGAACAACGTACTCAAACATGCCGAAACCCGGGACCTTTAGATCTTCAGTCTAACGCTCTCCCAACTGAGCTATTTCGGCTAGGTCGGTGTACGGCAAAAGTCACTAAGACCTCAACTGAGCTATGTTTGCATGGTTACACAAGGTTAAGTATCAATATTTTTCTGTCATCATGGTTGCATGAAATGAAGAGAAAAGATGTGTTTTACACTGAAAATATATAAATTACAAACCCTTAATCGTACATTTAAGTAAAAGTTTTATCAAATTGTGGTCAGGAAGCATTGTTAGATTACTTCAAATTTTCATAATAGAGTAACATGACGGACAACATGAAAACAATATTTAAGCTGTATTTATGCACCGTGTTATTAAATAAACATTCTCATCATTTAGAAGTTACTACTGAATACTCAACTATGTTAAGAAATTATGTTTTTTAAATTTGAAATAATTAAATTCTGATCACTACTCAAGGAAAAAAGAAAAATGCACTCAAACATGCCGATACCCGGGTTCGAACCAGGGACCTTTAGATTTTCAGTCTAACGCTCTCCGAACTGAGCCATTTCGGCAAAGTCTGTGGATGGCAAAAGTCACTAAGACCTCAACTGAGCTATGTTTGCATGGTTACACAAGGTTAAGTATCAATATTTTTCTGTCATCATGATTGCATGAAATGAAGAGAAAAGATGTGTTTTATACTGCAAATATATAAATTACAAACCCTTAATCGTACATTTAAGTAAAAGATTTAACAAATTGTGGTCAGGAAGCAGTTAGTTTACTTCAAATTTTCATAATAGAGTAGCATGACTTACAACATGAAAACAATATTTAAGCTGTATTTATGCACCGTGTTGTTAAATAAACATTCTCATCATTTAGAAGTTACTACTGAATACTCAACTATGTTAAGAAACGATGTTGTTTGCATTTGAAATACTTAAATACTGATAACTACTCAGGAAATAAGAAAAAAGGTACTCAACCATGCTGAAACCCGGGACCTTTAGATCTTCAGTCTAACGTTCTCCCAACTGAGCTATTTCGGCAAAGTCTGTGTATGGCAAAAAGTCACTAAGACCTCAACTGAGCTATGTTTGCATGGTTACACAAGGTTTAGTATCAATATTTTTCTGTCATCATGATTGCATGAAATGAACAGAAAATATGTGTTTTATACTGTAAATATATCCATTACAAACCCTTAATCATACATTTAAGTAAAAGTTTTAACAAATTGTGGTCAGGAAGCATTGAGATTACTTCAAATTTTCATAATGGTTAGAGTAGAATGACTTACAACATGAAAACAATATTTAAGCTGTATTTATGCACCATGTTGTTAAATAAACATTCTCATCATTTAGAACTTACTACTGAATACTCAACTATGTTAAGAAATTATGTTTTTTAAATTTGAAATAATTAAATTCTGATCACTACTCAAGGAAAAAAGAAAAATGCACTCTAACATGCCGAAACCCGGGTTCGAACGAGGGACCTTTAGATCTTCAGTCTAACTCTCTCCGAATGAGCTATTTCGCCAAGGTCTGTGTATGGCAAAAGTCACTAAGACCTCAACTGAGCTATGTTTGCATGGTTACACAAGGTTAAGTATCAATATTTTTCTGTCATCATGATTGCATGAAATGAAGAGAAAAGATGTGTTTTATACTGTAAATATATAAATTACAATCCCTTAATTGTACATTTAAGGAAAAGATTTAACAAATTGTGGTCAGGAAGCAGTTAGTTTACTTCAAATTTTCATAATAGAGTAGCATGACGGACAACATGAAAACAATATTTAAGCTGTATTTATGCACCGTGTTGTTAAATAAACATTCTCATCATTTAGAAGTTACTACTGAATACTCAACTATGTTAAGAAACGATGTTGTTTACATTTGAAATACTTAAATACTGATAACTACTCAAGGAAATATGAAAAAAGGTACTCAAACGTGCTGAAACCCGGGACCTTTAGATCTTCAGTCTAATGCTCTCCCAACTGAGCTATTTCGGCAAAGTCTGTGTATGGCAAAAGTCACTAAGACCTCAACTGAGCTATGTTTGCATGGTTACTCAAGGTTTAGTATCAATATTTTTCTGTCATCATGATTGCATGAAATGAACAGAAAATATGTGTTTTATAATGTAAATATATCCTTTACAAACCCTTAATCATACATTTAAGTAAAAGTTTTAACAAATTGTGGTCAGGAAGCATTGTTAGATTACTTCAAATTTTCATAATGGTTAGAGTAGCATGACTTACAACATGAAAACAATATTTAAGCTGTATTTTTGCACCGTGTTGTTAAATAAACATTCTCATCATTTAGAAGTTACTACTGAATACTCAACTATGTTAAGAAACGATGTTGTTTACATTTGAAATACTTAAATAATGAAAACTACTCAAGGAAAAAAAGAAAAAAATGCACTCCAACATGCCGAAACCCGGGATCTTTAGATTTTCAGTCTAACGCTCTCCCAACTGAGCTATTTCAGCAAGGTCTCTATATGGAAAAAGTCACTAAGACCTCAACTGAGCTATATTTGGATGGTTACACAAGGTTCAGTATCAATATTTTTCTGTCATCATGATTGCATGAAATGAAAAGAAAATATGTGTTTTATACTATAAATATATCCACTACAAACCCTTAATCATACATTTAAGTAAAAGTTTTAACAAATTGTGGTCAGGAAGCATTGTTAGATTACTTCAAATTTTCATAATAGAGTAGCATGATGGACAACATGAAAACAATATTTAAGCTGTATTTATGCACCGTGTTAAATAAACATTCTCATCATTTAGAAGATACTACTGAATACTCAACTATGTTAAGAAATGATGTTGTTTACATTTGAAATAATTAAATACTGATAAGTACTCAAGGAAAAAAGGAAAAACGTACTCAAACATGCCGAAACCCGGGACCTTTAGATCTTCAGTCTAATGCTCTCCCAACTAAGCTATTTTGGCAAGGTCTGTGTATGGCAAAAGTCACTAAGACATCAACTGAGCTATGTTTGCATGGTTACACAAGGTTTAGTATTAATTTTTTTCTGTCATCATGATTGCATGAAATTAAAAGAAAATATGTGTTTTATACTGTAAATATATCCATTACAAACCCTTAATCATACATTTAAGTAAAAGTTTTAACAAATTGTGGTCAGGAAGCATTGTTAGATTACTTCAAATTTTCATAATAGTTAGAGTAGCATGATGGACAACATGAAAACAATATTTAAGCTGTATTTATGCACCGTGTTAAATAAACATTCTCATCATTTAGAAGATACTACTGAATACTCAACTATGTTAAGAAATGATGTTGTTTACATTTGAAATAATTAAATACTGATAAGTACTCAAGGAAAGAAGGAACAACGTACTCAAACATGCCGAAACCCGGGACCTTTAGATCTTCAGTCTAACGCTCTCCCAACTGAGCTATTTCGGCTAGGTCGGTGTACGGCAAAAGTCACTAAGACCTCAACTGAGCTATGTTTGCATGGTTACACAAGGTTAAGTATCAATATTTTTCTGTCATCATGGTTGCATGAAATGAAGAGAAAAGATGTGTTTTACACTGAAAATATATAAATTACAAACCCTTAATCGTACATTTAAGTAAAAGTTTTATCAAATTGTGGTCAGGAAGCATTGTTAGATTACTTCAAATTTTCATAATAGAGTAACATGACGGACAACATGAAAACAATATTTAAGCTGTATTTATGCACCGTGTTATTAAATAAACATTCTCATCATTTAGAAGTTACTACTGAATACTCAACTATGTTAAGAAATTATGTTTTTTAAATTTGAAATAATTAAATTCTGATCACTACTCAAGGAAAAAAGAAAAATGCACTCAAACATGCCGATACCCGGGTTCGAACCAGGGACCTTTAGATTTTCAGTCTAACGCTCTCCGAACTGAGCCATTTCGGCAAAGTCTGTGGATGGCAAAAGTCACTAAGACCTCAACTGAGCTATGTTTGCATGGTTACACAAGGTTAAGTATCAATATTTTTCTGTCATCATGATTGCATGAAATGAAGAGAAAAGATGTGTTTTATACTGCAAATATATAAATTACAAACCCTTAATCGTACATTTAAGTAAAAGATTTAACAAATTGTGGTCAGGAAGCAGTTAGTTTACTTCAAATTTTCATAATAGAGTAGCATGACTTACAACATGAAAACAATATTTAAGCTGTATTTATGCACCGTGTTGTTAAATAAACATTCTCATCATTTAGAAGTTACTACTGAATACTCAACTATGTTAAGAAACGATGTTGTTTGCATTTGAAATACTTAAATACTGATAACTACTCAGGAAATAAGAAAAAAGGTACTCAACCATGCTGAAACCCGGGACCTTTAGATCTTCAGTCTAACGTTCTCCCAACTGAGCTATTTCGGCAAAGTCTGTGTATGGCAAAAAGTCACTAAGACCTCAACTGAGCTATGTTTGCATGGTTACACAAGGTTTAGTATCAATATTTTTCTGTCATCATGATTGCATGAAATGAACAGAAAATATGTGTTTTATACTGTAAATATATCCATTACAAACCCTTAATCATACATTTAAGTAAAAGTTTTAACAAATTGTGGTCAGGAAGCATTGAGATTACTTCAAATTTTCATAATGGTTAGAGTAGAATGACTTACAACATGAAAACAATATTTAAGCTGTATTTATGCACCATGTTGTTAAATAAACATTCTCATCATTTAGAACTTACTACTGAATACTCAACTATGTTAAGAAATTATGTTTTTTAAATTTGAAATAATTAAATTCTGATCACTACTCAAGGAAAAAAGAAAAATGCACTCTAACATGCCGAAACCCGGGTTCGAACGAGGGACCTTTAGATCTTCAGTCTAACTCTCTCCGAATGAGCTATTTCGCCAAGGTCTGTGTATGGCAAAAGTCACTAAGACCTCAACTGAGCTATGTTTGCATGGTTACACAAGGTTAAGTATCAATATTTTTCTGTCATCATGATTGCATGAAATGAAGAGAAAAGATGTGTTTTATACTGTAAATATATAAATTACAATCCCTTAATTGTACATTTAAGGAAAAGATTTAACAAATTGTGGTCAGGAAGCAGTTAGTTTACTTCAAATTTTCATAATAGAGTAGCATGACGGACAACATGAAAACAATATTTAAGCTGTATTTATGCACCGTGTTGTTAAATAAACATTCTCATCATTTAGAAGTTACTACTGAATACTCAACTATGTTAAGAAACGATGTTGTTTACATTTGAAATACTTAAATACTGATAACTACTCAAGGAAATATGAAAAAAGGTACTCAAACGTGCTGAAACCCGGGACCTTTAGATCTTCAGTCTAATGCTCTCCCAATTGAGCTATTTCGGCAAAGTCTGTGTATGGCAAAAGTCACTAAGACCTCAACTGAGCTATGTTTGCATGGTTACTCAAGGTTTAGTATCAATATTTTTCTGTCATCATGATTGCATGAAATGAACAGAAAATATGTGTTTTATACTGTAAATATATCCACTACAAACCCTTAATCATACATTTAAGTAAAAGTTTTAACAAATTGTGGTCAGGAAGCATTGTTAGATTACTTCAAATTTTCATAATAGTTAGAGTAGCATGACTTACAACATGAAAACAATATTTAAGCTGTATTTATGCACCGTGTTGTTAAATATACATTTTCATTATTTAGAAGATACTACTGAATACTCAACTATGTTGAGAAATGATGTTGTTTACATTTGAAATAATTAAATACTGATAAGTTCTCAAGGAAAAAAGGAAAAACGTACTCAAACATGCCGAAACCCGGGACCTTTAGATCTTCAGTCTAACGCTCTCCCAACTAAGCTATTTTGGCAAGGTCTGTGTATGGCAAAAGTCACTAAGACATCAACTGAGCTATGTTTGCATGGTTACAAAAGGTTTAGTATTAATATTTTTCTGTCATCATGATTGCATGAAATGAAAAGAAAATATGTGTTTTATACTGTAAATATATCCACTACAAACCCTTAATCATACATTTAAGTAAAAGTTTTAACAAATTGTGGTCAGGAAGCATTGTTAGATTACTTCAAATTTTCATAATAGTTAGAGTAGCATGACTTACAACATGAAAACAATATTTAAGCTGTATTTATGCACCTTGTTGTTAAATAAACATTCTCATCATTTAGAAGTTACTACTGAATACTCAACTATGTTAAGAAATTATGTAGTTTAAATTTGAAATAATTAAATTCTGATCACTACTCAAGGAAAAAAGAAAAATGCACTCAAACATGCTGAAACCCGGGTTCGAACGAGGGACCTTTAGATCTTCAGTCTAACGCTCTCCGAACTGAGCTATTTCGCCAAGGTCTGTGTATGGCAAAAGTCACTAAGACCTCAACTGAGCTATGTTTGCATGGTTACACAAGGTTAGGTATCAATATTTTTCTGTCATCATGATTGCATGAAATTAAGAGAAAAGATGTGTTTTATACTGTAAATATATAAATTACAAACCCTTAATTGTACATTTAAGTAAAAGATTTAACAAATTGTGGTCAGGAAGCAGTTAGTTTACTTCAAATTTTCATAATAGAGTAGCATGACGGACAACTTGAAAACAATATTTAAGCTGTATTATTCACCGTATTGTTAAATAAACATTCTCATCATTTAGAAGTTACTACTGAATACTCAACTATGTTAAGAAACGATGTTGTTTACATTTGAAATACTTAAATACTGTTAACTACTCAAGGAAATAAGAAAAAAGGTACTCAAACTTGATGAAACCCGGGACCTTTAGATCTTCAGTCTAACGCTCTACCAACTGAGCTATTTCGGCAAAGTCTGTGTATGGCAAAAGTCACTAAGACCTCAACTGAGCTATGTTTGCATGGTTACACAAGGTTTAGTATCAATATTTTTCTGTCATCATGATTGCATGAAATGAACAGAAAATATGTGTATTATACTGTAAATATATCCATTACAAACCCTTAATCATACATTTAAGTAAAAGTTTTAACAAATTGTGGTCAGGAAGCATTGAGATTACTTCAAATTTTCATAATGGTTAGAGAAGCATTACTTACAACATGAAAACAATATTTAAGCTGTATTTATGCACCATGTTGTTAAATAAACATTCTCATCATTGAGAACTTACTACTGAATACTCAACTATGTTAAGAAATTATGTTTTTTAAATTTGAAATAATTAAATTCTGATCACTACTCAAGGAAAGAAGAAAAAATGTGCTTAAAAATGCCGAAACCCGGGATCGAACCAGGGACCTTTAGATCTTCAGTCTAACGCTCTCCCAACTGAGCTATTTCGGCAAGGTCTCTGTATGGAAAAAGTCACTAAGACCTCAACTGAGCTATATTTGCATGGTTACACAAGGTTCAGTATCAATATTTTTCTGTCATCATGATTGCATGAAATGAAAAGAAAATATGTGTTTTAAACTATAAATATATCCACTACAAACCCTTAATCATACATTTAAGTAAAAGTTTTAACAAATTGTGGTCAGGAAGAATTGTTAGATTACTTCAAATTTTCATAATAGTTAGAGTAGCATGATGGACAACATGAAAACAATATTTAAGCTGTATTTATGCACCGTGTTGTTAAATAAACATTCTCATTATTTAGAAGATACTACTGAATACTCAACTATGTTAAGAAATGATGTTGTTTACATTTGAAATAATAAAATACTGATAAGTACTCAAGAAAAAAGGAAAAACGTACTCAAACATGCCGAAACCCGGGTACTTTAGATCTTCAGTCTAACGCTCTCCCAAGTGAACTATTTCGGCAAAGTCGGTGTACGGCAAAAGTCACTAAGACCTCAACTGAGCTATGTTTGCATGGTTACACAAGGTTAAGTATCAATATTTTTCTGTCATCATGGTTGCATGAAATGAAGAGAAAAGATGTGTTTTACACTGTAAATATATAAATTACAAACCCTTAATCGTACATTTAAGTAAAAGTTTTATCAAATTGTGGTCAGGAAGCATTGTTAGATTACTTCAAATTTTCATAATAGAGTAGCATGACGGACAACATGAAAACAATATTTAAGCTGTATTTATGCACCGTGTTATTAAATAAACATTCTCATCATTTAGAAGATACTACTGAATACTCAACTATGTTAAGAAATGATGTTGTTTAAATTTGAAATAATTAAATACTGATCACTACTCAAGGAAAAAAGAAATAATGTACTCAAACATGCTGAAACCCGGGACCTTTAAATCTTCAGTCTTATGCTCTCCCAACTGAGCTATTTCGGCAAAGTCTGTGTATGGCAAAAGTCACTTAGACCTTACCTGAGCTATGTTTGCATGGTTACACAAGGTTTAGTATCAATATTTGTCTGTCATCATGATTGCATGAAATGAAAGGAAAATATGTGTTTTATACTGTAAATATATCCATTGCAAACCCTTAATTATACATTTAAGTAAAAGTTTTAACAAATTGTGGTCAGGAAGCATTGTTAGATTACTTCAAATTTTCATAATAGTTAGAGTAGCATGATGGACAACATGAAAACAATATTTAAGCTGTATTTATCCACCGTGTTGTTTAATAAACATTCTCATCATTTAGAAGATACTACTGAATACTCAACTATGTTAAGAAAAGATGTTGTTTACATTTGAAATAATTAAATACTGATAAGTTCTCAAGGAAAAAAGGAAAAACGTACTCAAACATGCCGAAACCCGGGACCTTTAGATCTTCAGTCTAACGCTCTCCCAACTAAGCTATTTTGGCAAGGTCTGTGTATGGCAAAAGTCACTAAGACATCAACTGAGCTATGTTTGCATGGTTACAAAAGGTTTAGTATTAATATTTTTCTGTCATCATGATTGCATGAAATGAAAAGAAAATATGTGTTTTATACTGTAAATATATCCACTACAAACCCTTAATCATACATTTAAGTAAAAGTTTTAACAAATTGTGGTCAGGAAGCATTGTTAGATTACTTCAAATTTTCATAATAGTTAGAGTAGCATGACTTACAACATGAAAACAATATTTAAGCTGTATTTATGCACCTTGTTGTTAAATAAACATTCTCATCATTTAGAAGTTACTACTGAATACTCAACTATGTTAAGAAATTATGTAGTTTAAATTTGAAATAATTAAATTCTGATCACTACTCAAGGAAAAAAGAAAAATGCACTCAAACATGCTGAAACCCGGGTTCGAACGAGGGACCTTTAGATCTTCAGTCTAACGCTCTCCGAACTGAGCTATTTCGCCAAGGTCTGTGTATGGCAAAAGTCACTAAGACCTCAACTGAGCTATGTTTGCATGGTTACACAAGGTTAGGTATCAATATTTTTCTGTCATCATGATTGCATGAAATTAAGAGAAAAGATGTGTTTTATACTGTAAATATATAAATTACAAACCCTTAATTGTACATTTAAGTAAAAGATTTAACAAATTGTGGTCAGGAAGCAGTTAGTTTACTTCAAATTTTCATAATAGAGTAGCATGACGGACAACTTGAAAACAATATTTAAGCTGTATTATTCACCGTGTTGTTAAATAAACATTCTCATCATTTAGAAGTTACTACTGAATACTCAACTATGTTAAGAAACGATGTTGTTTACATTTGAAATACTTAAATACTGTTAACTACTCAAGGAAATAAGAAAAAAGGTACTCAAACTTGATGAAACCCGGGACCTTTAGATCTTCAGTCTAACGCTCTACCAACTGAGCTATTTCGGCAAAGTCTGTGTATGGCAAAAGTCACTAAGACCTCAACTGAGCTATGTTTGCATGGTTACACAAGGTTTAGTATCAATATTTTTCTGTCATCATGATTGCATGAAATGAACAGAAAATATGTGTATTATACTGTAAATATATCCATTACAAACCCTTAATCATACATTTAAGTAAAAGTTTTAACAAATTGTGGTCAGGAAGCATTGAGATTACTTCAAATTTTCATAATGGTTAGAGAAGCATTACTTACAACATGAAAACAATATTTAAGCTGTATTTATGCACCATGTTGTTAAATAAACATTCTCATCATTGAGAACTTACTACTGAATACTCAACTATGTTAAGAAATTATGTTGTTTAAATTTGAAATAATTAAATTCTGATCACTACTCAAGGAAAAAAGAAAAAATGTGCTTAAAAATGCCGAAACCCGGGATCGAACCAGGGACCTTTAGATCTTCAGTCTAACGCTCTCCCAACTGAGCTATTTCGGCAAGGTCTCTGTATGGAAAAAGTCACTAAGACCTCAACTGAGCTATATTTGCATGGTTACACAAGGTTCAGTATCAATATTTTTCTGTCATCATGATTGCATGAAATGAAAAGAAAATATGTGTTTTAAACTATAAATATATCCACTACAAACCCTTAATCATACATTTAAGTAAAAAATTTAACAAATTGTGGTCAGGAAGAATTGTTAGATTACTTCAAATTTTCATAATAGTTAGAGTAGCATGATGGACAACATGAAAACAATATTTAAGCTGTATTTATGCACCGTGTTGTTAACTAAACATTCTCATTATTTAGAAGATACTACTGAATACTCAACTATGTTAAGAAATGATGTTGTTTACATTTGAAATAATTAAATACTGATAAGTACTCAAGAAAAAAGGAAAAACGTACTTAAACATGCCGAAACCCGGGTACTTTAGATCTTCAGTCTAACGCTCTCCCAAGTGAACTATTTCGGCAAAGTCGGTGTACGGCAAAAGTCACTAAGACCTCAACTGAGCTATGTTTGCATGGTTACACAAGGTTAAGTATCAATATTTTTCTGTCATCATGGTTGCATGAAATGAAGAGAAAAGATGTGTTTTACACTGTAAATATATAAATTACAAACCCTTAATCGTACATTTAAGTAAAAGTTTTATCAAATTGTGGTCAGGAAGCATTGTTAGATTACTTCAAATTTTCATAATAGAGTAGCATGACGGACAACATGAAAACAATATTTAAGCTGTATTTATGCACCGTGTTATTAAATAAACATTCTCATCATTTAGAAGATACTACTGAATACTCAACTATGTTAAGAAATGATGTTGTTTAAATTTGAAATAATTAAATACTGATCACTACTCAAGGAAAAAAGAAATAATGTACTCAAACATGCTGAAACCCGGGACCTTTAAATCTTCAGTCTTATGCTCTCCCAACTGAGCTATTTCGGCAAAGTCTGTGTATGGCAAAAGTCACTAAGACCTTACCTGAGCTATGTTTGCATGGTTACACAAGGTTTAGTATCAATATTTGTCTGTCATCATGATTGCATGAAATGAAAGGAAAATATGTGTTTTATACTGTAAATATATCCATTGCAAACCCTTAATTATACATTTAAGTAAAAGTTTTAACAAATTGTGGTCAGGAAGCATTGTTAGATTACTTCAAATTTTCATAATAGTTAGAGTAGCATGATGGACAACATGAAAACAATATTTAAGCTGTATTTATGCACCGTGTTGTTTAATAAACATTCTCATCATTTAGAAGATACTACTGAATACTCAACTATGTTAAGAAAAGATGTTGTTTACATTTGAAATAATTAAATACTGATAAGTACTCAAGGAAAAAAGGAAAAACGTACTCAAACATGCCGAAACTCGGGACCTTTAGATCTTCAGTCTAACGCTCTCCCAACTAAGCTATTTTGGCAAGGTCTGTGTATGGCAAAAGTCACTAAGAGATCAACTGAGCTATGTTTGCATGGTTACACAAGGTTTAGTATTAATATTTTTCTGTCATCATGATTGCATGAAATGAAAAGAAAATATGTGTTTTGTACTGTAAATATATCCATTACAAACCCTTAATCATACATTTAAGTAAAAGTTTTAACAAATTGTGGTCAGGTAGCATTGTTAGATTACTTCATATTTTCATAATAGATAGAGTAGCATGACTTACAACATGAAAACAATATTTAAGCTGTATTTATGCACCGTGTTGTTAAATAAACATTCTCATCATTTAGAAGTTACTACTGAATACTCAACTATGTTAAGAAACGATGTTGTTTACATTTGAAATATTTAAATACTGATAACTACTCAAGGAAATAAGAAAAAAGGTACTCAAACATGCTGAAACCCGGGACCTTTAGATCTTCAGTCTAATGCTCTCCCAACTGAGCTATTTCAGCAAAGTCTGTGTATGGCAAAAGTCACTAAGACCTCAACTGAGCTATGTTTGCATGGTTACACAAGGTTAAGTATCAATATTTTTCTGTCATCATGGTTGCATGAAATGAAGAGAAAAGATGTGTTTTGTAGTGTAAATATATAAATTACAAACCCTTAATCATACATTTAAGTAAAAGTTTTATCTAATTGTGGTCAGGAAGCATTGTTAGATTACTTCAAATTTTCATAATAGAGTAGCATGACAGACAACATGAAAACAATATTTAAGCTGTATTTATGCACCGTGTTATTAAATAAACATTCTCATCATTTAGAAGATACTGCTGAATACTCAACTATGTTAAGAAATGATGTTGTTTACATTTGAAATAATTAAATACTGATAACTACTCAAGTAAAAAAGAAAAAATTTACTCAAACATGCTGAAACCCGGGACCTTTAGATCTTCAGTCTAATGCTCTGCCAACTGAGCTATTTCGGCAAAGTCTGTGTATGGCAAAAGTCACTAAAACCTCACCTGAGCTATGTTTGCATGGTTACACAAGGTTTAGTATCAATATTTTTCTGTCATCATGGTTGCATGAAATGAAGAGAAAAGATGTGTTTTACACTGTAAATATATAAATTACAAACCCTTAATCGTAAATTTTAGTAAAAGTTTTATCAAATTGTGGTCAGGAAGCATTGTTAGATTACTTCAAATTTTCATAATAGAGTAGCATGACTTACAACATGAAAACAATATTTAAGCTGTATTTATGCACCGAGTTATTAAATAAACATTCTCATCATTTAGAAGATACTACTGAATACTCAACTATGTTAAGAAATGATGTTGTTTGCATTTGAAATAATTAAAAACTGATAACTACTCAAGGAAAAAATAAAAAATTTACTCAAACATGCTGAAACCCGGGACCTTTAAATCTTCAGTATTATGCTCTCCCAACTGAGCTATTTCGGCAAAGTCTGTGTATGGCAAAAATCACTAAGACCTCACCTGCGCTATGTTTGCATGGTTACACAAGGTTTAGTATAAATATTTTTCTGTCATCATGATTGCATGAAATGAACAGAAAATATGTGTTTTATACTGTAAATATATCCATTACAAACCCTTAATCATACATTTAAGTAAAAGTTTTAACAAATTGTGGTCAGGAAGCATTGTTAGATTACTTCAAATTTTCATAATAGTTAGAGTAGCATGATTTACAACATGAAAACAATATTTAAGCTGTATTTATGCACCGTGTTGTTAAATAAACATTCTCATCATTTAGAAATTACTACTGAATACTCAACTATGTTAAGAAATTATGTTGTTTAAATTTGAAATAATTAAATTCTGATCACTACTCAAGGAAAAAAGTAAAATGCACTCAAACATGCCGAAACCCGGGTTCGAACCTGGGACATTTCGATATTCAGTCTAACGCTCTCCGATCTGAGCTATTTCGGCAAGGTCGGTGTATGGCAAAAGTCACTAAGACCTCAACTGAGCTATGTTTGCATGGTTACACAAGGTTTAGTATCAATATTTTTCTGTCATCATGATTGCATGAAATGAAGAGAAAAGATGTGTTTTATACTGTAAATATATAAATTACAAACCCTTAATCGTACATTTAAGTAAAAGATTTAACAAATTGTGGTCAGGAAGCAGTTAGTTTACTTCAAATTTTCATAATAGAGTAGCATGACGGACAACATGAAAACAATATTTAAGCTGTATTTATGCACCGTGTTGTTAAATAAACATTCTCATCATTTAGAAGTTACTACTGAATACTCAACTATGTTAAGAAATGATGTTGTTTACATTTGAAATAATTAAATACTGGTCACTACTCAAGGAAAAAAGAAAAAAATGCACTCAAACATGCCGAAACCCGGGACCTTTAGATCTTCAGTCTAACGCTCTCCCAACTGAGCTATTTCAGCAAGGTCTATGTATGGTAAAAGTCACTAAGACCTCAACTGAGCTATGTTTGCATGGTTACACAAGGTTTAGAATCAATATTTTTCTGTCATCATGATTGCATGAAATGAAAAGAAAATATGTGTTTTATACTGTAAATATATCCATTGCAAACCCTTAATTATACATTTAAGTAAAAGTTTTAACAAATTGTGGTCAGGAAGCATTGTTAAATTACTTCAAATTTTCATAATAGTTAGAGAAGCATGATGGACAACATGAAAACAATATTTAAGCTGTATTTATCCACCGTGTTGTTAAATAAACATTCTCATCATTTAGAAGATACTACTGAATACTCAACTATGTTAAGACATGATGTTGTTTACATTTGAAATAATTAAATACTGATAAGTACTCAAGGAAAAAAGGAAAAACGTACTCAAACATGCCGAAACCCGGGACCTTTAGATCTTCAGTCTAACTCTCTCCCAACTAAGCTATTTTGGCAAGGTCTGTGTATGGCAAAAGTCACTAAGAGATCAACTGAGCTATGTTTGCTTGGTTACACAAGGTTTAGTATTAATATTTTTCTGTCATCATGATTGCATGAAATGAAAAGAAAATATGTGTTTGTACTGTAAATATATCCATTACAAACCCTTAATCATACATTTAAGTAAAAGTTTTAACAAATTGTGGTCAGGAAGCATTGTTAGATTACTTCAAATTTTCATAATAGATAGAGTAGCATGACTTACAACATGAAAACAATATTTAAGCTGTATTTATGCACCGTGTTGATAAATAAACATTCTCATCATTTAGAAGTTACTACTGAATACTCAACTATGTTAAGAAATTATGTTGTTTAAATTTGAAATAATTAAATTCTGATCACTACTCAAGGAAAAAAGAAAAAATGCACTCAATCATGCCGAAACCCGGGATCGAACCACGGACCTTTAGATCTTCAGTTTAACGCTCTCCCAACTGAGCTATTTCGGCAAGGTTGGTGTATGGCAAAAGTCACTAAGACCTCAACTGAGCTATGTTTGCATGGTTACACAAGGTTAAGTATCAATATTTTTCTGTCATCATGGCTGCATGAAATGAAGAGAAAAGATGTGTTTTGTAGTGTAAATATATAAATTACAAACCCTTAATCATACATTTAAGTAAAAGTTTTATCTAATTGTGGTCAGGAAGCATTGTTAGATTACTTCAAATTTTCATAATAGAGTAGCATGACTTACAACATGAAAACAATATTTAAGCTGTATTTATGCACCGTGTTATTAAATAAACATTCTCATCATTTAGAAGATACTACTGAATACTCAACTATGTTAAGAAATGATGTTGTTTACATTTGAAATAATTAAATACTGATAACTTCTCAAGGAAAAAAGAAAAAATGTACTCAAACATGCTGAAACCCGGGACCTTTAGATCTTCAGTCTAATGCTCTGCCAACTGAGCTATTTCGGCAAAGTCTGTGTATGGCAAAAGTCACTAAAACCTCACCTGAGCTATGTTTGCATGGTTACACATGGTTTAGTATCAATATTTTTCTGTCATCATGGTTGCATGAAATGAAGAGAAAAGATGTGTTTTACACTGTAAATATATAAATTACAAACCCTTAATCGTAAATTTTAGTAAAAGTTTTATCAAATTGTGGTCAGGAAGCATTGTTAGATTACTTCAAATTTTCATAATAGAGTAGCATGACTTACAACATGAAAACAATATTTAAGCTGTATTTATGCACCGAGTTATTAAATAAACATTCTCATCATTTAGAAGATACTACTGAATACTCAACTATGTTAAGAAATGATGTTGTTTACATTTGAAATAATTAAAAACTGATAACTACTCAAGGAAAAAATAAAAAATTTACTCAAACATGCTGAAACCCGGGACCTTTAAATCTTCAGTATTATGCTCTCCCAACTGCGCTATTTCGGCAAAGTCTGTGTATGGCAAAAATCACAAAGACCTCACCTGCGCTATGCTTGCATGGTTACACAAGGTTTAGTATCAATATTTTTCTGTCATCATGATTGCATGAAATGAAAGGAAAATATGTGTATTATACTGTAAATATATCCATTACAAACCCTTAATCATACATTTAAGTAAAAGTTTTAACAAATTGTGGTCAGGAAGCATTGTTAGATTACTTCAAATTTTCATAATAGAGTAGCATGACTTACAACATGAAAACAATATTTAAGCTGTATTTATGCACCGAGTTTTTAAATAAACATTCTCATCATTTAGAAGATACTACTGCATACTCAACTATGTTAAGAAATGATGTTGTTTACATTTAAAATAATTAAATACTGATAACTACTCAAGGAAAAAAGAAAAAATGTACTCAAACATGCTGAAACCCGGGACCTTTAAATCTTCAGTCTTATGCTCTCCCAACTGAGCTATTTCGGCAAAGTCTGTGTATGGCAAAAATCACTAAGACCTCACCTGAGCTATGTTTGCATGGTTACACAAGGTTTAGTATCAATATTT
Organism: Taudactylus pleione; assembly: GCA_031769625.1. Lineage (NCBI taxonomy): Eukaryota > Metazoa > Chordata > Amphibia > Anura > Myobatrachidae > Taudactylus > Taudactylus pleione. The sequence continues at coordinate 504,525 of JAUIMM010001027.1, forward strand.
TTCTGTCATCATGATTGCATGAAATGAAAGGAAAATATGTGTATTATACTGTAAATATATCCATTACAAACCCTTAATCATACATTTAAGTAAAAGTTTTAACAAATTGTGGTCAGGAAGCATTGTTAGATTACTTCAAATTTTCATAATAGTTAGAGTAGCATGACTTACAACATGAAAACAATATTTAAGCTGTATTTATGCACCGTGTTGTTAAATAAACATTCTCATCATTTAGAAGTTACTACTGAATACTCAACTATGTTAAGAAATTATGTTGTTTAAATTTGAAATAATTAAATTCTGATCACTAAAAAAGGGAAAAAGAAAAATGCACTCAAACATGCCGAAACCTGGGTTTGAACCAGGGACATTTAGATCTTCAGTTTAACGTTCTCCAAACTGAGCTATTTCAGCAAGGTCGGTGTAAGGCAAAAGTCACTAAGACCTCAACTGAGCTATGTTTGCATGGTTACACAAGGTTAAGTATCAATATTTTTCTGTCATCATGATTGCATGAAATGAAGAGAAAAGATGTGTTTTATACTGTAAATATATAAATTACTAACCCTTAATCATACATTTAAGTAAAAGATTTAACAAATTGTGGTCAGGAAGCAGTTAGTTTACTTCAAATTTTCATAATAGAGTAGGATGACGGACAACATGAAAACAATATTTAAGCTGTATTTATGCACCGTGTTGTTAAATAAACATTCTCATCATTTAGAAGTTACTACTGAATACTCAACTATGTTAAGAAACGATGTTGTTTACATTTGAAATACTTAAATACTGATAGCTACTCAAGGAAATAAGAAAAAAGGTACTCAAACGTGCTGAAACCCGGGACCTTTAGATCTTCAGTCTAATGCTCTCCCAACTGAGCTATTTCGGCAAAGTCTGTGTATGGCAAAAGTTACTAAGACCTCAACTGAGCTATGTTTGCATGGTTACACAAAGTTTAGTATCAATATTTTTCTGTCATCATGATTGCATGAAATGAACAGAAAATATGTGTTTTATACTGTAAATATATCCATTACAAACCCTTAATCATACATTTAAGTAAAAGTTTTAACAAATTGTGGTCAGGAAGCATTGTTAGATTACTTCAAATTTTCATAATGGTTAGAGTAGCATGACTTACAACATGAAAACAATATTTAAGCTGTATTTATGCACCATGTTGTTAAATAAACATTCTCATCATTTAGAAGTTACTACTGAATACTCAACTATGTTAAGAAATGATGTTGTTTACATTTGAAATAATTAAATACTGATCACTACTCAAGGAAAAAAGAAAAAAATGCACTCAAACATGCCGAAACCCGGGACCTTTAGATCTTCAGTCTAACGCTCTCCCAACTGAGCTATTTCAGCAAGGTCTATGTATGGTAAAAGTCACTAAGACCTCAACTGAGCTATGTTTGCATGGTTACACAAGGTTTAGAATCAATATTTTTCTGTCATCATGATTGCATGAAATGAAAAGAAAATATGTGTTTTATACTGTAAATATATCCATTGCAAACCCTTAATTATACATTTAAGTAAAAGTTTTAACAAATTGTGGTCAGGAAGCATTGTTAGATTACTTCAAATTTTCATAATAGTTAGAGAAGCATGATGGACAACATGAAAACAATATTTAAGCTGTATTTATCCACCGTGTTGTTAAATAAACATTCTCATCATTTAGAAGATACTACTGAATACTCAACTATGTTAAGAAATGATGTTGTTTACATTTGAAATAATTAAATACTGATAAGTACTCAAGGAAAAAAGGAAAAACGTACTCAAACATGCCGAAACCCGGGACCTTTAGATCTTCAGTCTAACTCTCTCCCAACTAAGCTATTTTGGCAAGGTCTGTGTATGGCAAAAGTCAGTAAGAGATCAACTGAGCTATGTTTGCTTGGTTACACAAGGTTTAGTATTAATATTTTTCTGTCATCATGATTGCATGAAATGAAAAGAAAATATATGTTTGTACTGTAAATATATCCATTACAAACCCTTAATCATACATTTAAGTAAAAGTTTTAACAAATTGTGGTCAGGAAGCATTGTTAGATTACTTCAAATTTTCATAATAGATAGAGTAGCATGACTTACAACATGAAAACAATATTTAAGCTGTATTTATGCACCGTGTTGATAAATAAACATTCTCATCATTTAGAAGTTACTACTGAATACTCAACTATGTTAAGAAATGATGTTGTTTAAATTTGAAATAATTAAATTCTGATCACTACTTAAGGAAAAAAGAAAAAATGCACTCAAACATGCCGAAACCCGGGATCGAACCACGGACCTTTAGATCTTCAGTTTAACGTTCTCCCAACTGAGCTATTTCGGCAAGGTTGGTGTATGGCAAAAGTCACTAAGACCTCAACTGAGCTATGTTTGCATGGTTACACAAGGTTAAGTATCAATATTTTTCTGTCATCATGGTTGCATGAAATGAAGAGAAAAGATGTGTTTTATACTGTAAATATATAAATTACAAACCCTTAATCATACATTTAAGTAAAAGTTTTATCAAATTGTGGTCAGGAAGCATTGTTAGATTACTTCAAATTTTCATAATAGAGTAGCATGACATACAACATGAAAACAATATTTAAGCTGTATTTATGCACCGTGTTATTAAATAAACATTCTCATCATTTAGAAGATACTACTGAATACTCAACTATGTTAAGAAATGATGTTGTTTACATTTGAAATAATTAAATACTGATAACTAGTCAAGGAAAAAAGAAAAAATGTACTCAAACATGCTGAAACCCGGGACCTTTAGATCTTCAGTCTAATGCTCTGCCAACTGAGCTATTTCGGCAAAGTCTGTGTATGGCAAAAGTCACTAAAACCTCACCTGAGCTATGTTTGCATGGTTACACAAGGTTTAGTATCAATATTTTTCTGTCATCATGGTTGCATGAAATGAAGAGAAAAGATGTGTTTTACACTGTAAATATATAAATTACAAACCCTTAATCGTAAATTTTAGTAAAAGTTTTATCAAATTGTGGTCAGGAAGCATTGTTAGATTACTTCAAATTTTCATAATAGAGTAGCATGACTTACAACATGAAAACAATATTTAAGCTGTATTTATGCACCGAGTTATTAAATAAACATTCTCATCATTTAGAAGATACTACTGAATACTCAACTATGTTAAGAAATGATGTTGTTTACATTTGAAATAATTAAAAACTGATAACTACTCAAGGAAAAAATAAAAAATTTACTCAAACATGCTGAAACCCGGGACCTTTAAATCTTCAGTATTATGCTCTCCCAACTGAGCTATTTCGGCAAAGTCTGTGTATGGCAAAAATCACAAAGACCTCACCTGCACTATGTTTGCATGGTTACACAAGGTTTAGTATCAATATTTTTCTGTCATCATGATTGCATGAAATGAACAGAAAATATGTGTTTTATACTGTAAATATATCCATTACAAACCCTTAATCATACATTTAAGTAAAAGTTTTAACAAATTGTGGTCAGGAAGCATTGTTAGATTACTTCAAATTTTCATAATAGAGTAGCATGACGGACAACATGAAAACAATATTTAAGCTGTATTTATGCACCGTGTTATTAAATAAACATTCTCATCATTTAGAAGATACTACTGAATACTCAACTATGTTAAGAAATGATGTTGTTTACATTTGAAATAATTAAATACTGATAACTACTCAAGGAAAAAAGAAAAAATGTACTCAAACATGCTGAAACCCGGGACCTTTAAATCTTCAGTCTTATGCTCTCCCAACTGAGCTATTTCGGCAAAGTCTGTGTATGGCAAAAGTCACTAAGACCTCACCTGAGCTATGTTTGCATGGTTACACAAGGTTTAGTATCAATATTTTTCTGTCATCATGATTGCATGAAATGAAAAGAAAATATGTGTATTATACTGTAAATATATCCATTACAAACCCTTAATCATACATTTAAGTAAAAATTTTAACAAATTGTGGTCAGGAAGCATTGTTAGATTACTTCAAATTTTCATAATAGTTAGAGTAGCATGACTTAGAACATGAAAACAATATTTAAGCTGTATTTATGCACCGTGTTGTTAAATAAACATTCTCATCATTTAGAAATTACTACTGAATACTCAACTATGGTAAGAAATTATGTTGTTTAAATTTGAAATATTTAAATTCTGATCACTACTCAAGGAAAAAAGTAAAATGCACTCAAACATGCCGAAACCCGGGTTTGAACCTGGGACATTTCGATATTCAGTCTAACGCTCTCCGATCTGAGCTATTTCGGCAAGGTCGGTGTATGGCAAAAGTCACTAAGACCTCAACTAAGCTATGTTTGCATGGTTACACAAGGTTTAGTATCAATATTTTTCTGTCATCATGATTGCATGAAATGAAGAGAAAAGATGTGTTTTATACTGTAAATATATAAATTACAAACCCTTAATCGTACATTTAAGTAAAAGATTTAACAAATTGTGGTCAGGAAGCAGTTAGTTTACTTCAAATTTTCATAATAGAGTAGCATGACGGACAACATGAAAACAATATTTAAGCTGTATTTATGCACCGTGTTGTTAAATAAACATTCTCATCATTTAGAAGTTACTACTGAATACTCAACTATGTTAAGAAACGATGTTGTTTACATTTGAAATACTTAAATACTGATAACTACTCAACGAAATAAGAAAAAAGGAACTCAAACGTGCTGAAACCCGGGACCTTTAGATCTTCAGTCTAATGCTCTCCCAACTGAGCTATTTCGGCAAAGTCTGTGTATGGCAAAAGTCACTAAGACCTCAACTGAGCTATGTTTGCATGGTTACACAAGGTTTAGTATCAATATTTTTCTGTCATCATGATTGCATGAAATGAACAGAAAATATGTGTTTTATACTGTAAATATATCCATTACAAACCCTTAATCATACATTTAAGTAAATGTTTTAACAAATTGTGGTCAGGAAGCATTGTTAGATTACTTCAAATTTTCATAATGGTTAGAGTAGCATGACTTACAACATGAAAACAATATTTAAGCTGTATTTATGCAACATGTTGTTAAATAAACATTCTCATCATTTAGAAGTTACTACTGAATACTCAACTATGTTAAGAAATGATGTTTACATTTGAAATAATTAAATACTGAACACAACTCAAGGAAAAAAGAAAAAAATGCACTAAAACATGCCGAAACCCGGGACCTTTAGATCTTCAGTCTAACGCTCTCCCAACTGAGCTATTTCAGCAAGGTCTATGTATGGTAAAAGTCACTAAGACCTCAACTGAGCTATGTTTGCATGGTTACACAAGTTTTAGAATCAATATTTTTCTGTCATCATGATTGCATGAAATGAAAAGAAAATATGTGTTTTATACTGTAAATATTTCCATTGCAAACCCTTAATTATACATTTAAGTAAAAGTTTTATCAAATTGTGGTCAGGAAGCATTGTTAGATTACTTCAAATTTTCATAATAGTTAGAGTAGCATGATGGACAACATGAAAACAATATTTAAGCTGTATTTATCCACCGTGTTGTTAAATAAACATTCTCATCATTTAGAAGATACTACTGAATACTCAACTATGTTAAAGAAATGATGTTGTTTACATTTGAAATAATTAAATACTGATAAGTACTCAAGGAAAAAAGGAAAAACGTACTCAAACATGCTGAAACCCGGGACCTTTAGATCTTCAGTCTAACGCTCTCCCAACTAAGCTATTTTGGCAAGGTCTGTGTATGGCAAAAGTCACTAAGAGATCAACTGAGCTATGTTTGCATGGTTACACAAGGTTTAGTATTAATATTTTTCTGTCATCATGATTGCATGAAATGAAAAGAAAATATGTGTTTTGTACTGTAAATATATCCATTACAAACCCTTAATCATACATTTAAGTAAAAGTTTTAACAAATTGTGGTCAGGAAGCATTGTTAGATTACTTCAAATTTTCATAATAGATAGAGTAGCATGACTTACAACATGAAAACAATATTTAAGCTGTATTTATGCACCGTGTTGATAAATAAACATTCTCATCATTTAGAAGTTACTACTGAATACTCAACTATGTTAAGAAATTATGTTGTTTAAATTTGAAATAATTAAATTCTGATCACTACTCAAGGAAAAAAGAAAAAATGCACTCAAACATGCCGAAACCCGGGATCGAACCACGGACCTTTAGATCTTCAGTTTAACGCTCTCCCAACTGAGCTATTTCGGCAAGGTTGGTGTATGGCAAAAGTCACTAAGACCTCAACTGAGCTATGTTTGCATGGTTACACAAGGTTAAGTATCAATATTTTTCTGTCATCATGGTTGCATGAAATGAAGAGAAAAGATGTGTTTTGTAGTGTAAATATATAAATTACAAACCCTTAATCATACATTTAAGTAAAAGTTTTATCTAATTGTGGTCAGGAAGCATTGTTAGATTACTTCAAATTTTCATAATAGAGTAGCATGACAGACAACATGAAAACAATATTTAAGCTGTATTTATGCACCGTGTTATTAAATAAACATTCTCATCATTTAGAAGATACTACTGAATACTCAACTATGTTAAGAAATGATGTTGTTTACATTTGAAATAATTAAATACTGATAACTACTCAAGGAAAAAAGAAAAAATGTACTCAAACATGCTGAAACCCGGGACCTTTAGATCTTCAGTCTAATGCTCTGCCAACTGAGCTATTTCGGCAAAGTCTGTGTATGGCAAAAGTTACTAAAACCTCACCTGAGCTATGTTTGCATGGTTACACATGGTTTAGTATCAATATTTTTCTGTCATCATGGTTGCATGAAATGAAGAGAAAAGATGTGTTTTACACTGTAAATATATAAATTACAAACCCTTAATCGTAAATTTTAGTAAAAGTTTTATCAAATTGTGGTCAGGAAACATTGTTAGATTACTTCAAATTTTCATAATAGAGTAGCATGACTTACAACATGAAAACAATATTTAAGCTGTATTTATGCACCGAGTTATTAAATAAACATTCTCATCATTTAGAAGATACTACTGAATACTCAACTATGTTAAGAAATGATGTTGTTTACATTGAAATACTTAAATACTGATAGCTACTCAAGGAAATAAGAAAAAAGGTACTCAAACGTGCTGAAACCCGGGACCTTTAGATCTTCAGTCTAATGCTCTCCCAACTGAGCTATTTCGGCAAAGTCTGTGTATGGCAAAAGTTACTAAGACCTCACCTGAGCTATGTTTGCATGGTTACACAAAGTTTAGTATCAATATTTTTCTGTCATCATGATTGCATGAAATGAACAGAAAATATGTGTTTTATACTGTAAATATATCCATTACAAACCCTTAATCATACATTTAAGTAAAAGTTTTAACAAATTGTGGTCAGGAAGCATTGTTAGATTACTTCAAATTTTCATAATGGTTAGAGTAGCATGACTTACAACATGAAAACAATATTTAAGCTGTATTTATGCACCATGTTGTTAAATAAACATTCTCATCATTTAGAAGTTACTACTGAATACTCAACTATGTTAAGAAATGATGTTGTTTACATTTGAAATAATTAAATACTGATAAGTACTCAAGGAAAAAAGGAAAAACGTACTCAAACATGCCGAAACCCGGGACCTTTAGATCTTCAGTCTAACTCTCTCCCAACTAAGCTATTTTGGCAAGGTCTGTGTATGGCAAAAGTCACTAAGAGATCAACTGAGCTATGTTTGGTTGGTTACACAAGGTTTAGTATTAATATTTTTCTGTCATCATGATTGCATGAAATGAAAAGAAAATATGTGTTTTGTACTGTAAATATATCCATTACAAACCCTTAATCATACATTTTAGTAAAAGTTTTAACAAATTGTGGTCAGGAAGCATTGTTAGATTACTTCAAATTTTCATAATAGATAGAGTAGCATGACTTACAACATGAAAACAATATTTAAGCTGTATTTATGCACCGTGTTGATAAATAAACATTCTCATCATTTAGAAGTTACTACTGAATACTCAACTATGTTAAGAAATGATGTTGTTTAAATTTGAAATAATTAAATTCTGATCACTACTTAAGGAAAAAAGAAAAAATGCACTCAAACATGCCGAAACCCGGGATCGAACCACGGACCTTTAGATCTTCAGTTTAACGTTCTCCCAACTGAGCTATTTCGGCAAGGTTGGTGTATGGCAAAAGTCACTAAGACCTCAACTGAGCTATGTTTGCATGGTTACACAAGGTTAAGTATCAATATTTTTCTGTCATCATGGTTGCATGAAATGAAGAGAAAAGATGTGTTTTATACTGTAAATATATAAATTACAAACCCTTAATCATACATTTAAGTAAAAGTTTTATCAAATTGTGGTCAGGAAGCATTGTTAGATTACTTCAAATTTTCATAATAGAGTAGCATGACATACAACATGAAAACAATATTTAAGCTGTATTTATGCACCGTGTTATTAAATAAACATTCTCATCATTTAGAAGATACTACTGAATACTCAACTATGTTAAGAAATGATGTTGTTTGCATTTGAAATAATTAAATACTGATAACTACTCAAGGAAATAAGAAAAAATGTACTCAAACATGCTGAAACCCGGGACCTTTAGATCTTCAGTCTAATGCTCTGCCAACTGAGCTATTTCGGCAAAGTCTGTGTATGGCAAAAGTCACTAAGACCTCACCTGAGCTATGTTTGCATGGTTACACAAGGTTTAGTATCAATATTTTTCTGTCATCATGGTTGCATGAAATGAAGAGAAAAGATGTGTTTTGTAGTGTAAATATATAAATTACAAACCCTTAATCGTAAATTTTAGTAAAAGTTTTATCAAATTGTGGTCAGGAAGCATTGTTAGATTACTTCAAATTTTCATAATAGAGTAGCATGACTTACAACATGAAAACAATATTTAAGATGTATTTATGCACCGAGTTATTAAATAAACATTCTCATCATTTAGAAGATACTACTGAATACTCAACTATGTTAAGAAATGATGTTGTTTACAATTGAAATAATTAAAAACTGATAACTACTCAAGGAAAAAAGAAAAAATTTACTCAAACATGCTGAAACCCGGGACCTTTAAATCTTCAGTCTTATGCTCTCCCAACTGAGCTATTTCGGCAAAGTCTGTGTATGGTAAAAATCACTAAGACCTCACCTGAGCTATGTTTGCATGGTTACACAAGGTTTAGTATCAATATTTTTCTGTCATCATGATTGCATGAAATGAAAGGAAAATATGTGTATTATACTGTAAATATATCCATTACAAACCCTTAATCATACATTTAAGTAAAAGTTTTAACAAATTGTGGTCAGGAAGCATTGTTAGATTTCTTCAAATTTTCATAATAGAGTAGCATGACTTACAACATGAAAACAATATTTAAGCTGTATTTATGCACCGAGTTATTAAATAAACATTCTCATCATTTAGAAGATACTACTGAATACTCAACTATGTTAAGAAATGATGTTGTTTACATTTGAAATAATTAAATACTGATAACTACTCAAGGAAAAAAGAAAAAATGTACTCAAACATGCTGAAACCCGGGACCTTTAAATCTTCAGTCTTATGCTCTCCCAACTGAGCTATTTCGGCAAAGTCTGTGTATGGCAAAAATCACTAAGACCTCACCTGAGCTATGTTTGCATGGTTACACAAGGTTTAGTATCAATATTTTTCTGTCATCATGATTGCATGAAACAAAAGGAAAATATGTGTATTATACTGTAAATATATCCATTACAAACCCTTAATCATACATTTAAGTAAAAGTTTTAACAAATTGTGGTCAGGAAGCATTGTTAGATTACTTCAAATTTTCATAATAGTTAGAGTAGCATGACTTACAACATGAAACCAATATATAAGCTGTATTTATGCACCGTGTTGTTAAATAAACATTCTCATCATTTAGAAGTTACTACTGAATACTCAACTATGTTAAGAAATTATGTTGTTTAAATTTGAAATAATTAAATTCTGATCACTAAAAAAGGGAAAAAGAAAAATGCACTCAAACATGCCGAAACCTGGGTTTGAACGAGGGACCTTTAGATCTTCAGTTTAACGTTCTCCAAACTGAGCTATTTCGGCAAGGTCGGTGTATTGCAAAAGTCACTAAGACCTCAACTGAGCTATGTTTGCATGGTTACACAAGGTTAAGTATCAATATTTTTCTGTCATCATGGTTGCATGAAATGAAGAGAAAAGATGTGTTTTGTAGTGTAAATATATACATTACAAACCCTTAATCATACATTTAAGTAAAAGTTTTATCTAATTGTGGTCAGGAAGCATTGTTAGATTACTTAAAATTTTCATAATAGAGTAGCATGACAGACAACATGAAAACAATATTTAAGCTGTATTTATGCACCGTGTTATTAAATAAACATTCTCATCATTTAGAAGTTACTACTGAATACTCAACTATGTTAAGAAACGATGTTGTTTACATTTGAAATACTTAAATACTGATAACTACTCAAGGAAATAAGAAAAAAGGTACTCAAACGTGCTGAAACCCGGGACCTTTAGATCTTCAGTCTAATGCTCTCCCAACTGAGCTATTTCGGCAAAGTCTGTGTATGGCAAAAGTCACTAAGACCTCACCTGAGCTATGTTTGCATGGTTACACAAGGTTTAGTATCAATATTTTTCTGTCATCATGATTGCATGAAATGAACAGAAAATATGTGTTTTATAATGTAAATATATCCATTTCAAACCCTAAATCATACATTTAAGTAAAAGTTTTAACAAATTGTGGTCAGGAAGCATTGTTAGATTACTTCAAATTTTCATAATGGTTAGAGTAGCATGACTTACAACATGAAAACAATTTTTAAGCTGTATTTATGCACCATGTTGTTAAATAGACATTCTCATCATTTAGAAGTTACTACTGAATACTCAACTAAGTTAAGAAATTATGTTTTTTAAATTTGAAGTAATTAAATTCTGATCACTACTCAAGGAAAGACGAAAAAATGTACTCAAAAATGCCAAAACCCGGGATCGAACCACGGACCTTTAGATCTTCAGTCTAACGCTCTCCCAACTGAGCTATTTCGGCAAGCGCTCTGTATGGAAAAAGTCACAAACACCTCAACGGAGCTATATTTGCATGGCTATACAAGGTTCAGTATCAATATTTTTCTGTCATCATGATTGCATGAAATGAAAAGAAAATATGTGTTTTATACTATAAATATATCCATTACAAACCCTTAATCATACATTTAAGTAAACGTTTTAACAAATTATGGTCAGGAAGCATTGTTAGATTACTTCAAATTTTCATATTAGTTAGAGTAGCTTGACTTACAAAATGAAAACAATATTTAAGCTGTATTTATGCACCGTGTTGTTAAATAAACATTGTCATCATTTAGAAGTTACTACTGAATACTCAACTATGTTAAGAAATGATGTTGTTTAAATTTGAAATAATTAAATTCAGATCACTACTCAAGGAAAAAAGAAAAAATGCACTCAAACATGCCGAAACCCGGGACCTTTAGATCTTCAGTCTAACGCTCTCCCAACTGAGCTATTTCAGCAAGGTCTGTGTATGGTAAAAGTCACTAAGACCTCAACTGAGCTATGTTTGCATGGTTACACAAGGTTTAGAATCAATATTTTTCTGTCATCATGATTGTATGAAATGAAAAGAAAATATGTGTTTTATACTGTAAATATATCCATTGCAAACCCTTATTTATACATTTAAGTAAAAGTTTTATCAAATTGTGGTCAGGAAGCATTGTTAGATTACTTAAAATTTTCATAATAGTTAGAGTAGCATGACGGACAACATGAAAACAATATTTAAGCAGTATTTATGCACCGTGTTGTTAAATAAACATTCTCATCATTTAGAAGATACTACTGAATACTCAACTATGTTAAGAAATTATGTTGTTTACATTTGAAATAATTAAATACTGATAAGTACTCAAGAAAAAAGGAAAAACGTACTCAAACATGCCGAAACCCGGGTACTTTAGATCTTCAGTCTAACGCTCTCCCAAGTGAACTATTTCGGCAAAGTCGGTGTACGGCAAAAGTCACTAAGACCTCAACTGAGCTATGTTTGCATGGTTACACAAGGTTAAGTATCAATATTTTTCTGTCATCATGGTTGCATGAAATGAAGAGAAAAGATGTGTTTTACACTGTAAATATATAAATTACAAACCCTTAATCGTACATTTAAGTAAAAGTTTTATCAAATTGTGGTCAGGAAGCATTGTTAGATTACTTCAAATTTTCATAATAGAGTAGCATGACGGACAACATGTAAACAATATTTAAGCTGTATTTATGCACCGTGTTATTAAATAAACATTCTCATCATTTAGAAGATACTACTGAATACTCAACTATGTTAAGAAATTATGTTGTTTAAATTTGAAATAATTAATTACTGATCAATACTCAAGGAAAAAAGAAAAAATTTACTCAAACATGCTGAAACCCGGGACCTTTAAATCTTCAGTCTTATGCTCTCCCAACTGAGCTATTTCGGCAAAGTCTGTGTATGGCAAAAGTCACTTAGACCTCACCTGAGCTATGTTTGCATGGTTACACAAGGTTTAGTATCAATATTTTTCTGTCATCATGATTGCATGAAATGAAAAGAAAATATGTGTTTTATACTGTAAATATATCCATTACAAACCCTTAATCATACATTTAAGTAAACGTTTTAACAAATTGTGGTCAGGAAGCATTGTTAGATTACTTCAAATTTTCATAATAGTTAGAGTAGCATGATGGACAACATGAAAACAATATTTAAGCTGTATTTATCCACCGTGTTGTTAAATAAACATTCTCATCATTTAGAAGATACTACTGAATACTCAACTATGTTAAGAAATGATGTTGTTTACATTTGAAATAATTAAATACTGATAAGTACTCAAGGAAAAAAGGAAAAACGTACTCAAACATGCCGAAACCCGGGACCTTTAGATCTTCAGTCTAACGCTCTCCCAACTAAGCTATTTTGGCAAGGTCTGTGTATGGCAAAAGTCACTAAGAGATCAACTGAGCTATGTTTGCATGGTTACACAAGGTTTAGTATTAATATTTTTCTGTCATCATGATTGCATGAAATGAAAAGAAAATATGTGTTTTGTACTGTAAATATATCCATTACAAACCCTTAATCATACATTTAAGTAAAAGTTTTAACAAATTGTGGTCAGGAAGCATTGTTAGATTACTTCATATTTTCATAATAGATAGAGTAGCATGACTTACAACATGAAAACAATATTTAAGCTGTATTTATGCACTGTGTTGTTAAATAAACATTCTCATCATTTAGAAGTTACTACTGAATACTCAACTATGTTAAGAAACGATGTTGTTTACATTTGAAATACTTAAATACTGATAACTACTCAAGGAAATAAGAAAAAAGGTACTCAAACGTGCTGAAACCCGGGACCTTTAGATCTTCAGTCTAATGCTCTCCCAACTGAGCTATTTCAGCAAAGTCTGTGTATGGCAAAAGTCACTAAGACCTCAACTGAGCTATGTTTGCATGGTTACACAAGGTTTAGTATCAATATTTTTCTGTCATCATGATTGTATGAAATGAACAGAAAATATGTGTTTTATACTGTAAATATATCCATTACAAACCCTTAATCATACATTTAAGTAAAAGTTTTAACAAATTGTGGTCAGGAAGCATTGTTAGATTACTTCAAATTTTCATAATAGAGTAGCAAGACGGACAACATGAAAACAATATTTAAGCTGTATTTATGCACCCTGTTATTAAATAAACATTCTCATCATTTAGAAGATACTACTGAATACTCAACTATGTTAAGAAATGATGTTGTTTACATTTGAAATAATTAAATACTGATAACAACTCAAGGAAAAAAGAAAAAATGTACTCAAACATGCTGAAACCCGGGACCTTTAAATCTTCAGTCTTATGCTCTCCCAACTGAGCTATTTCGGCAAAGTCTGTGTATGGCAAAAGTCACTAAGACCTCACCTGAGCAATGTTTGCATGGTTACACAAGGTTTAGTATCAATATTTTTCTGTCATCATGATTGCATGAAATGAAAAGAAAATATGTGTATTATACTGTAAATATATCCATTACAAACCCTTAATCATACATTTAAGTAAAAGTTTTAACAAATTGTGGTCAGGAAGCATTGTTAGATTACTTCAAATTTTCATTATAGTTAGAGTAGCATGACTTACAACATGAAAACAATATTTAAGCTGTATTTATGCACCGTGTTGTTAAATAAACATTCTCATCATTTAGAAATTACTACTGAATACTCAACTATGTTAAGAAATTATGTTGTTTAAATTTGAAATAATTAAATTCTGATCACTACTCAAGGAAAAAAGTAAAATGCACTCAAACATGCCGAAACCCGGGTTCGAACCAGGGACATTTCGATATTCAGTCTAACGCTCTCCGATCTGAGCTATTTCGGCAAGGTCGGTGTATGGCAAAAGTCACTAAGACCTCAACTGAGCTATGTTTGCATGGTTACACAAGGTTTAGTATCAATATTTTTCTGTCATCATGATTGCATGAAATGAAGAGTAAAGATGTGTTTTATACTGTAAATATATAAATTACAAACCCTTAATCGTACATTTAAGTAAAAGTTTTAACAAATTGTGGTCAGGAAGCAGTTAGTTTACTTCAAATTTTCATAATAGAGTAGCATGACGGACAACATGAAAACAATATTTAAGCTGTATTTATGCACCATGTTGTTAAATAAACATTCTCATCATTTAGAAGTTACTACTGAATACTCAACTATGTTAAGAAACGATGTTGTTTACATTTGAAATACTTAAATACTGATAACTACTCAACGAAATAAGAAAAAAGGAACTCAAACGTGCTGAAACCCAGGACTTTTAGATCTTCAGTCTAATGCTCTCCCAACTGAGCTATTTCGGCAAAGTCTGTGTATGGCAAAAGTCACTAAGACCTCAACTGAGCTATGTTTGCATGGTTACACAAGGTTTAGTATCAATATTTTTCTGTCATCATGATTGCATGAAATGAACAGAAAATATGTGTTTTATACTGTAAATATATCCATTACAAATGCTTAATCATACATTTAAGTAAAAGTTTTAACAAATTGTGGTCAGGAAGCATTGTTAGATTACTTCAAATTTTCATAATGGTAAGAGTAGCATGACTTACAACATGAAAACAATATTTAAGCTGTATATATGCAACATGTTGTTAAATAAACATTCTCATCATTTAGAAGTTACTACTGAATACTCAACTATGTTAAGAAATGATGTTTACATTTGAAATAATTAAATACTGATCACTACTCAAGGAAAAAAGAAAAAAATGCACTCAAACATGCCGAAACCCGGGACCTTTAGATCTTCAGTCTAACGCTCTCCCAACTGAGCTATTTCAGCAAGGTCTATGTATGGTAAAAGTCACTAAGACCTCAACTGAGCTATGTTTGCATGGTTACACAAGGTTTAGAATCAATATTTTTCTGTCATCATGATTGCATGAAATGAAAAGAAAATATGTGTTTTATACTGTAAATATTTCCATTGGAAAACCTTAATTATACATTTAAGTAAAAGTTTTATCAAATTGTGGTCAGGAAGCATTGTTAGATTAGTTCAAATTTTCATAATAGTTAGAGTAGCATGATGGACAACATGAAAACAATATTTAAGCTGTATTTATCCACCGTGTTGTTAAATAAACATTCTCATCATTTAGAAGATACTACTGAATACTCAACTATGTTAAGAAATGATGTTGTTTACATTTGAAATAATTAAATACTGATAAGTACTCAAGGAAAAAAGGAAAAACGTACTCAAACATGCTGAAACCCGGGACCTTTAGATCTTCAGTCTAATGCTCTCCCAACTAAGCTATTTTGGCAAGGTCTGTGTATGGCAAAAGTCACTAAGAGATCAACTGAGCTATGTTTGCATGGTTACACAAGGTTTAGTATTAATATTTTTCTGTCATCATGATTGCATGAAATGAAAAGAAAATATTTGTTTTGTACTGTAAATATATCCATTACAAACCCTTAATCATACATTTAAGTAAAAGTTTTAACAAATTGTGGTCAGGAAGCATTGTTAGATTACTTCAAATTTTCATAATAGATAGAGTAGCATGACTTACAACATGAAAACAATATTTAAGCTGTATTTATGCACCGTGTTGATAAATAAACATTCTCATCATTTAGAAGTTACTACTGAATACTCAACTATGTTAAGAAATGATGTTGTTTAAATTTGAAATAATTAAATTCTGATCACTACTCAAGGAAAAAAGAAAAAATGCACTCAAACATGCCGAAACCCGGGATCGAACCACGGACCTTTAGATCTTCAGTTTAACGCTCTCCCAACTGAGCTATTTCGGCAAGGTTGGTGTATGGCAAAAGTCACTAAGACCTCAACTGAGCTATGTTTGCATGGTTACACAAGGTTAAGTATCAATATTTTTCTGTCATCATGGTTGCATGAAATGAAGAGAAAATATGTGTTTTGTAGTGTAAATATATAAATTACAAACCCTTAATCATACATTTAAGTAAAAGTTGTATCTAATTGTGGTCAGGAAGCATTGTTAGATTACTTCAAATTTTCATAATAGAGTAGCATGACAGACAACATGAAAACAATATTTAAGCTGTATTTATGCACCGAGTTATTAAATAAACATTCTCATCATTTAGAAGATACTACTGAATACTCAACTATGTTAAGAAATGATGTTGTTTACATTTGAAATAATTAAAAACTGATAACTACTCAAGGAAAAAATAAAAAATTTACTCAAACATGCTGAAACCCGGGACCTTTAAATCTTCAGTATTATGCTCTCCCAACTGAGCTATTTTGGCAAAGTCTGTGTGTGGCAAAAATCACAAAGACCTCACCTGCGCTATGTTTGCATGGTTACACAAGGTTTAGTATCAATATTTTTCTGTCATCATGATTGCATGAAATGAAAGGAAAATATGTGTATTATACTGTAAATATATCCATTACAAACCCTTAATCATACATTTAAGTAAAAGTTTTAACAAATTGTGGTCAGGAAGCATTGTTAGATTATTTCAAATTTTCATAATAGAGTAGCATGACTTACAACATGAAAACAATATTTAAGCTGTATTTATGCACCGAGTTATTAAATAAACATTCTCATCATTTAGAAGATACTACTGAATACTCAACTATGTTAAGAAATGATGTTGTTTACATTTAAAATAATTAAATACTGATAACTACTCAAGGAAAAAAGAAAAAATTTACTCAAACATGCTGAAACCCGGGACCTTTAGATCTTCAGTCTTATGCTCTCCCAACTGAGCTATTTCGGCAAAGTCTGTGTATGGCAAAAATCACTAAGACCTCACCTGAGCTATGTTTGCATGGTTACACAAGGTTTAGTATCAATATTTTTCTGTCATCATGATTGCATGAAATGAAAGGAAAATATGTGTATTATACTGTAAATATATCCATTACAAACCCTTAATCATACATTTAAGTAAAAGTTTTAACAAATTGTGGTCAGGAAGCATTGTTAGATTACTACAAATTTTCATAATAGTTAGAGTAGCATGACTTACAACATGAAAACAATATTTAAGCTGTATTTATGCACCGTGTTGTTAAATAAACATTCTCATCATTTAGAAGTTACTACTGAATACTCAACTATGTTAAGAAATTATGTTGTTTAAATTTGAAATAATTAAATTCTGATCACTAAAAAAGGGAAAAAGAAAAATGCACTCAAACATGCCGAAACCTGGGTTTGAACCAGGGACCTTTAGATCTTCAGTTTAACGTTCTCCAAACTGAGCTATTTCAGCAATGTCGGTGTAAGGCAAAAGTCACTAAGACCTCAACTGAGCTATGTTTGCATGGTTACACAAGGTTAAGTATCAATATTTTTCTGTCATCATGATTGCATGAAATGAAGAGAAAAGATGTGTTTTATACTGTAAATATATAAATTACTAACCCTTAATCGTACATTTAAGTAAAAGATTTAACAAATTGTGGTCAGGAAGCAGTTAGTTTACTTCAAATTTTCATAATAGAGTAGCATGACGGACAACATGAAAACAATATTTAAGCTGTATTTATGCACCGTGTTGTTAAATAAACATTCTCATCATTTAGAAGTTACTACTGAATACTCAACTATGTTAAGAAATGATGTTGTTTACATTTGAAATAATTAAATACTGATCACTACTCAAGGAAAAAAGAAAAAAATGCACTCAAACATGCCGAAACCCGGGACCTTTAGATCTTCAGTCTAATGCTCTCCCAACTGAGCTATTTCAGCAAGGTCTATGTATGGTAAAAGTCACTAAGATCTCAACTGAGCTATGTTTGCATGGTTACACAAGGTTTAGAATCAATATTTTTCTGTCATCATGATTGCATGAAATGAAAAGAAAATATGTGTTTTATACTGTAAATATATCCATTGCAAACCCTTAATTATACATTTAAGTAAAAGTTTTAACAAATTGTGGTCAGGAAGCATTGTTAGATTACTTCAAATTTTCATAATAGTTAGAGAAGCATGATGGACAACATGAAAACAATATTTAAGCTGTATTTATCCACCGTGTTGTTAAATAAACATTCTCATCATTTAGAAGATACTACTGAATACTCAAATATGTTAAGAAATGATGTTGTTTACATTTGAAATAATTAAATACTGATAACTACTCAAGGAAAAAAGGAAAAACGTACTCAATCATGCTGAAACCCGGGACCTTTAGATCTTCAGTCTAACTCTCTCCCAACTAAGCTATTTTGGCAAGGTCTGTGTATGGCAAAAATCACAAAGACCTCACCTGCGCTATGTTTGCATGGTTACACAAGGTTTAGTATCAATATTTTTCTGTCATCATGATTGCATGAAATGAAAGAATAATATGTGTATTATACTGTAAATATATCCATTACAAACCCTTAATCATACATTTAAGTAAAAGTTTTAACAAATTGTGGTCAGGAAGCATTGTTAGATTACTTCAAATTTTCATAATAGAGTAGCATGACTTACAACATGAAAACAATATTTAAGCTGTATTTATGCACCGAGTTATTAAATAAACATTCTCATCATTTAGAAGATACTACTGAATACTCAACTATGTTAAGAAATGATGTTGTTTACATTTAAAATAATTAAATACTGATAACTACTCAAGGAAAAAAGAAAAAATTTACTCAAACATGCTGAAACCCGGGACCTTTAGATCTTCAGTCTTATGCTCTCCCAACTGAGCTATTTCGGCAAAGTCTGTGTATGGCAAAAATCACTAAGACCTCACCTGAGCTATGTTTGCATGGTTACACAAGGTTTAGTATCAATATTTTTCTGTCATCATGATTGCATGAAATGAAAGGAAAATATGTGTATTATACTGTAAATATATCCATTACAAACCCTTAATCATACATTTAAGTAAAAGTTTTAACAAATTGTGGTCAGGAAGCATTGTTAGATTACTTCAAATTTTCATAATAGTTAGAGTTGCATGACTTACAACATGAAAACAATATTTAAGCTGTATTTATGCACCGTGTTGTTAAATAAACATTCTCATCATTTAGAAGTTACTACTGAATACTCAACTATGTTAAGAAATTATGTTGTTTAAATTTGAAATAATTAAATTCTGATCACTAAAAAAGGGAAAAAGAAAAATGCACTCAAACATGCCGAAACCTGGGTTTGAACCAGGGACCTTTAGATCTTCAGTTTAACGTTCTCCAAACTGAGCTATTTCAGCAAGGTCGGTGTAAGGCAAAAGTCACTAAGACCTCAACTGAGCTATGTTTGCATGGTTACACAAGGTTAAGTATCAATATTTTTCTGTCATCATGATTGCATGAAATGAAGAGAAAAGATGTGTTTTATACTGTAAATATATAAATTACTAACCCTTAATCGTACATTTAAGTAAAAGATTTAACAAATTGTGGTCAGGAAGCAGTTAGTTTACTTCAAATTTTCATAATAGAGTAGCATGACGGACAACATGAAAACAATATTTAAGCTGTATTTATGCACCGTGTTGTTAAATAAACATTCTCATCATTTAGAAGTTACTACTGAATACTCAACTATGTTAAGAAATGATGTTGTTTACATTTGAAATACTTAAATACTGATAGCTACTCAAGGAAATAAGAAAAAAGGTACTCAAACGTGCTGAAACCCGGGACCTTTAGATCTTCAGTCTAATGCTCTCCCAACTGAGCTATTTCGGCAAAGTCTGTGTATGGCAAAAGTTACTAAGACCTCAACTGAGCTATGTTTGCATGGTTACACAAAGTTTAGTATCAATATTTTTCTGTCATCATGATTGCATGAAATGAACAGAAAATATGTGTTTTATACTGTAAATATATCCATTACAAACCCTTAATCATACATTTAAGTAAAAGTTTTAACAAATTGTGGTCAGGAAGCATTGTTAGATTACTTCAAATTTTCATAATGGTTAGAGTAGCATGACTTACAACATGAAAACAATATTTAAGCTGTATTTATGCACCATGTTGTTAAATAAACATTCTCATCATTTAGAAGTTACTACTGAATACTCAACTATGTTAAGAAAAGATGTTGTTTACATTTGAAATAATTAAATACTGATCACTACTCAAGGAAAAAAGAAAAAAATGCACTCAAACATGCCGAAACCCGGGACCTTTAGATCTTCAGTCTAATGCTCTCCCAACTGAGCTATTTCAGCAAGGTCTATGTATGGTAAAAGTCACTAAGATCTCAACTGAGCTATGTTTGCATGGTTACACAAGGTTTAGAATCAATATTTTTCTGTCATCATGATTGCATGAAATGAAAAGAAAATATGTGTTTTATACTGTAAATATATCCATTGCAAACCCTTAATTATACATTTAAGTAAAAGTTTTAACAAATTGTGGTCAGGAAGCATTGTTAGATTACTTCAAATTTTCATAATAGTTAGAGAAGCATGATGGACAACATGAAAACAATATTTAAGCTGTATTTATCCACCGTGTTGTTAAATAAACATTCTCATCATTTAGAAGATACTACTGAATACTCAAATATGTTAAGAAATGATGTTGTTTACATTTGAAATAATTAAATACTGATAACTACTCAAGGAAAAAAGGAAAAACGTACTCAAACATGCCGAAACCCGGGACCTTTAGATCTTCAGTCTAACTCTCTCCCAACTAAGCTATTTTGGCAAGGTCTGTGTATGGCAAAAATCACAAAGACCTCACCTGCGCTATGTTTGCATGGTTACACAAGGTTTAGTATCAATATTTTTCTGTCATCATGATTGCATGAAATGAAAGAATAATATGTGTATTATACTGTAAATATATCCATTACAAACCCTTAATCATACATTTAAGTAAAAGTTTTAACAAATTGTGGTCAGGAAGCATTGTTAGATTACTTCAAATTTTCATAATGGTTAGAGTAGCATGACTTACAAAATGAAAACAATATTTAAGCTGTATTTATGCACCATGTTGTTAAATAAACATTCTCATCATTTAGAAGTTACTACTGAATACTCAACTATGTTAAGAAATGATGTTGTTTACATTTGAAATAATTAAATACTGATCACTACTCAAGGAAAAAAGAAAAAAATGCACTCAAACATGCCGAAACCCGGGACCTTTAGATCTTCAGTCTAATGCTCTCCCAACTGAGCTATTTCAGCAAGGTCTATGTATGGTAAAAGTCACTAAGATCTCAACTGAGCTATGTTTGCATGGTTACACAAGGTTTAGAATCAATATTTTTCTGTCATCATGATTGCATGAAATGAACAGAAAATATGTGTTTTATACTGTAAATATATCCATTACAAACCCTTAATCATACATTTAAGTAAAAGTTTTAACAAATTGTGGTCAGGAAGCATTGTTAGATTACTTCAAATTTTCATAATGGTTAGAGTAGCATGACTTACAACATGAAAACAATATTTAAGCTGTATTTATGCACCATGTTGTTAAATAAACATTCTCATCATTTAGAAGTTACTACTGAATACTCAACTATGTTAAGAAATGATGTTGTTTACATTTGAAATAATTAAATACTGATCACTACTCAAGGAAAAAAGAAAAAAATGCACTCAAACATGCCGAATCCCGGGACCTTTAGATCTTCAGTCTAATGCTCTCCCAACTGAGCTATTTCAGCAAGGTCTATGTATGGTAAAAGTCACTAAGATCTCAACTGAGCTATGTTTGCATGGTTACACAAGGTTTAGTATCAATATTTTTCTGTCATCATGATTGCATGAAATGAAAGGAAAATATGTGTATTATACTGTAAATATATCCATTACAAACCCTTAATCATACATTTAAGTAAAAGTTTTAACAAATTGTGGTCAGGAAGCATTGTTAGATTACTTCAAATTTTCATAATAGTTAGAGTTGCATGACTTACAACATGAAAACAATATTTAAGCTGTATTTATGCACCGTGTTGTTAAATAAACATTCTCATCATTTAGAAGTTACTACTGAATACTCAACTATGTTAAGAAATTATGTTGTTTAAATTTGAAATAATTAAATTCTGATCACTAAAAAAGGGAAAAAGAAAAATGCACTCAAACATGCCGAAACCTGGGTTTGAACCAGGGACCTTTAGATCTTCAGTTTAACGTTCTCCAAACTGAGCTATTTCAGCAAGGTCGGTGTAAGGCAAAAGTCACTAAGACCTCAACTGAGCTATGTTTGCATGGTTACACAAGGTTAAGTATCAATATTTTTCTGTCATCATGATTGCATGAAATGAAGAGAAAAGATGTGTTTTATACTGTAAATATATAAATTACTAACCCTTAATCGTACATTTAAGTAAAAGATTTAACAAATTGTGGTCAGGAAGCAGTTAGTTTACTTCAAATTTTCATAATAGAGTAGCATGACGGACAACATGAAAACAATATTTAAGCTGTATTTATGCACCGTGTTGTTAAATAAACATTCTCATCATTTAGAAGTTACTACTGAATACTCAACTATGTTAAGAAATGATGTTGTTTACATTTGAAATACTTAAATACTGATAGCTACTCAAGGAAATAAGAAAAAAGGTACTCAAACGTGCTGAAACCCGGGACCTTTAGATCTTCAGTCTAATGCTCTCCCAACTGAGCTATTTCGGCAAAGTCTGTGTATGGCAAAAGTTACTAAGACCTCAACTGAGCTATGTTTGCATGGTTACACAAAGTTTAGTATCAATATTTTTCTGTCATCATGATTGCATGAAATGAACAGAAAATATGTGTTTTATACTGTAAATATATCCATTACAAACCCTTAATCATACATTTAAGTAAAAGTTTTAACAAATTGTGGTCAGGAAGCATTGTTAGATTACTTCAAATTTTCATAATGGTTAGAGTAGCATGACTTACAACATGAAAACAATATTTAAGCTGTATTTATGCACCATGTTGTTAAATAAACATTCTCATCATTTAGAAGTTACTACTGAATACTCAACTATGTTAAGAAAAGATGTTGTTTACATTTGAAATAATTAAATACTGATCACTACTCAAGGAAAAAAGAAAAAAATGCACTCAAACATGCCGAAACCCGGGACCTTTAGATCTTCAGTCTAATGCTCTCCCAACTGAGCTATTTCAGCAAGGTCTATGTATGGTAAAAGTCACTAAGATCTCAACTGAGCTATGTTTGCATGGTTACACAAGGTTTAGAATCAATATTTTTCTGTCATCATGATTGCATGAAATGAAAAGAAAATATGTGTTTTATACTGTAAATATATCCATTGCAAACCCTTAATTATACATTTAAGTAAAAGTTTTAACAAATTGTGGTCAGGAAGCATTGTTAGATTACTTCAAATTTTCATAATAGTTAGAGAAGCATGATGGACAACATGAAAACAATATTTAAGCTGTATTTATCCACCGTGTTGTTAAATAAACATTCTCATCATTTAGAAGATACTACTGAATACTCAAATATGTTAAGAAATGATGTTGTTTACATTTGAAATAATTAAATACTGATAACTACTCAAGGAAAAAAGGAAAAACGTACTCAATCATGCTGAAACCCGGGACCTTTAGATCTTCAGTCTAACTCTCTCCCAACTAAGCTATTTTGGCAAGGTCTGTGTATGGCAAAAATCACAAAGACCTCACCTGCGCTATGTTTGCATGGTTACACAAGGTTTAGTATCAATATTTTTCTGTCATCATGATTGCATGAAATGAAAGAATAATATGTGTATTATACTGTAAATATATCCATTACAAACCCTTAATCATACATTTAAGTAAAAGTTTTAACAAATTGTGGTCAGGAAGCATTGTTAGATTACTTCAAATTTTCATAATAGAGTAGCATGACTTACAACATGAAAACAATATTTAAGCTGTATTTATGCACCGAGTTATTAAATAAACATTCTCATCATTTAGAAGATACTACTGAATACTCAACTATGTTAAGAAATGATGTTGTTTACATTTAAAATAATTAAATACTGATAACTACTCAAGGAAAAAAGAAAAAATTTACTCAAACATGCTGAAACCCGGGACCTTTAGATCTTCAGTCTTATGCTCTCCCAACTGAGCTATTTCGGCAAAGTCTGTGTATGGCAAAAATCACTAAGACCTCACCTGAGCTATGTTTGCATGGTTACACAAGGTTTAGTATCAATATTTTTCTGTCATCATGATTGCATGAAATGAAAGGAAAATATGTGTATTATACTGTAAATATATCCATTACAAACCCTTAATCATACATTTAAGTAAAAGTTTTAACAAATTGTGGTCAGGAAGCATTGTTAGATTACTTCAAATTTTCATAATAGTTAGAGTTGCATGACTTACAACATGAAAACAATATTTAAGCTGTATTTATGCACCGTGTTGTTAAATAAACATTCTCATCATTTAGAAGTTACTACTGAATACTCAACTATGTTAAGAAATTATGTTGTTTAAATTTGAAATAATTAAATTCTGATCACTAAAAAAGGGAAAAAGAAAAATGCACTCAAACATGCCGAAACCTGGGTTTGAACCAGGGACCTTTAGATCTTCAGTTTAACGTTCTCCAAACTGAGCTATTTCAGCAAGGTCGGTGTAAGGCAAAAGTCACTAAGACCTCAACTGAGCTATGTTTGCATGGTTACACAAGGTTAAGTATCAATATTTTTCTGTCATCATGATTGCATGAAATGAAGAGAAAAGATGTGTTTTATACTGTAAATATATAAATTACTAACCCTTAATCGTACATTTAAGTAAAAGATTTAACAAATTGTGGTCAGGAAGCAGTTAGTTTACTTCAAATTTTCATAATAGAGTAGCATGACGGACAACATGAAAACAATATTTAAGCTGTATTTATGCACCGTGTTGTTAAATAAACATTCTCATCATTTAGAAGTTACTACTGAATACTCAACTATGTTAAGAAATGATGTTGTTTACATTTGAAATACTTAAATACTGATAGCTACTCAAGGAAATAAGAAAAAAGGTACTCAAACGTGCTGAAACCCGGGACCTTTAGATCTTCAGTCTAATGCTCTCCCAACTGAGCTATTTCGGCAAAGTCTGTGTATGGCAAAAGTTACTAAGACCTCAACTGAGCTATGTTTGCATGGTTACACAAAGTTTAGTATCAATATTTTTCTGTCATCATGATTGCATGAAATGAACAGAAAATATGTGTTTTATACTGTAAATATATCCATTACAAACCCTTAATCATACATTTAAGTAAAAGTTTTAACAAATTGTGGTCAGGAAGCATTGTTAGATTACTTCAAATTTTCATAATGGTTAGAGTAGCATGACTTACAACATGAAAACAATATTTAAGCTGTATTTATGCACCATGTTGTTAAATAAACATTCTCATCATTTAGAAGTTACTACTGAATACTCAACTATGTTAAGAAAAGATGTTGTTTACATTTGAAATAATTAAATACTGATCACTACTCAAGGAAAAAAGAAAAAAATGCACTCAAACATGCCGAAACCCGGGACCTTTAGATCTTCAGTCTAATGCTCTCCCAACTGAGCTATTTCAGCAAGGTCTATGTATGGTAAAAGTCACTAAGATCTCAACTGAGCTATGTTTGCATGGTTACACAAGGTTTAGAATCAATATTTTTCTGTCATCATGATTGCATGAAATGAAAAGAAAATATGTGTTTTATACTGTAAATATATCCATTGCAAACCCTTAATTATACATTTAAGTAAAAGTTTTAACAAATTGTGGTCAGGAAGCATTGTTAGATTACTTCAAATTTTCATAATAGTTAGAGAAGCATGATGGACAACATGAAAACAATATTTAAGCTGTATTTATCCACCGTGTTGTTAAATAAACATTCTCATCATTTAGAAGATACTACTGAATACTCAAATATGTTAAGAAATGATGTTGTTTACATTTGAAATAATTAAATACTGATAACTACTCAAGGAAAAAAGGAAAAACGTACTCAAACATGCCGAAACCCGGGACCTTTAGATCTTCAGTCTAACTCTCTCCCAACTAAGCTATTTTGGCAAGGTCTGTGTATGGCAAAAATCACAAAGACCTCACCTGCGCTATGTTTGCATGGTTACACAAGGTTTAGTATCAATATTTTTCTGTCATCATGATTGCATGAAATGAAAGAATAATATGTGTATTATACTGTAAATATATCCATTACAAACCCTTAATCATACATTTAAGTAAAAGTTTTAACAAATTGTGGTCAGGAAGCATTGTTAGATTACTTCAAATTTTCATAATGGTTAGAGTAGCATGACTTACAACATGAAAACAATATTTAAGCTGTATTTATGCACCATGTTGTTAAATAAACATTCTCATCATTTAGAAGTTACTACTGAATACTCAACTATGTTAAGAAATGATGTTGTTTACATTTGAAATAATTAAATACTGATCACTACTCAAGGAAAAAAGAAAAAAATGCACTCAAACATGCCGAAACCCGGGACCTTTAGATCTTCAGTCTAATGCTCTCCCAACTGAGCTATTTCAGCAAGGTCTATGTATGGTAAAAGTCACTAAGATCTCAACTGAGCTATGTTTGCATGGTTACACAAGGTTTAGAATCAATATTTTTCTGTCATCATGATTGCATGAAATGAACAGAAAATATGTGTTTTATACTGTAAATATATCCATTACAAACCCTTAATCATACATTTAAGTAAAAGTTTTAACAAATTGTGGTCAGGAAGCATTGTTAGATTACTTCAAATTTTCATAATGGTTAGAGTAGCATGACTTACAACATGAAAACAATATTTAAGCTGTATTTATGCACCATGTTGTTAAATAAACATTCTCATCATTTAGAAGTTACTACTGAATACTCAACTATGTTAAGAAATGATGTTGTTTACATTTGAAATAATTAAATACTGATCACTACTCAAGGAAAAAAGAAAAAAATGCACTCAAACATGCCGAATCCCGGGACCTTTAGATCTTCAGTCTAATGCTCTCCCAACTGAGCTATTTCAGCAAGGTCTATGTATGGTAAAAGTCACTAAGATCTCAACTGAGCTATGTTTGCATGGTTACACAAGGTTTAGTATCAATATTTTTCTGTCATCATGATTGCATGAAATGAAAGGAAAATATGTGTATTATACTGTAAATATATCCATTACAAACCCTTAATCATACATTTAAGTAAAAGTTTTAACAAATTGTGGTCAGGAAGCATTGTTAGATTACTTCAAATTTTCATAATAGTTAGAGTTGCATGACTTACAACATGAAAACAATATTTAAGCTGTATTTATGCACCGTGTTGTTAAATAAACATTCTCATCATTTAGAAGTTACTACTGAATACTCAACTATGTTAAGAAATTATGTTGTTTAAATTTGAAATAATTAAATTCTGATCACTAAAAAAGGGAAAAAGAAAAATGCACTCAAACATGCCGAAACCTGGGTTTGAACCAGGGACCTTTAGATCTTCAGTTTAACGTTCTCCAAACTGAGCTATTTCAGCAAGGTCGGTGTAAGGCAAAAGTCACTAAGACCTCAACTGAGCTATGTTTGCATGGTTACACAAGGTTAAGTATCAATATTTTTCTGTCATCATGATTGCATGAAATGAAGAGAAAAGATGTGTTTTATACTGTAAATATATAAATTACTAACCCTTAATCGTACATTTAAGTAAAAGATTTAACAAATTGTGGTCAGGAAGCAGTTAGTTTACTTCAAATTTTCATAATAGAGTAGCATGACGGACAACATGAAAACAATATTTAAGCTGTATTTATGCACCGTGTTGTTAAATAAACATTCTCATCATTTAGAAGTTACTACTGAATACTCAACTATGTTAAGAAATGATGTTGTTTACATTTGAAATACTTAAATACTGATAGCTACTCAAGGAAATAAGAAAAAAGGTACTCAAACGTGCTGAAACCCGGGACCTTTAGATCTTCAGTCTAATGCTCTCCCAACTGAGCTATTTCGGCAAAGTCTGTGTATGGCAAAAGTTACTAAGACCTCAACTGAGCTATGTTTGCATGGTTACACAAAGTTTAGTATCAATATTTTTCTGTCATCATGATTGCATGAAATGAACAGAAAATATGTGTTTTATACTGTAAATATATCCATTACAAACCCTTAATCATACATTTAAGTAAAAGTTTTAACAAATTGTGGTCAGGAAGCATTGTTAGATTACTTCAAATTTTCATAATGGTTAGAGTAGCATGACTTACAACATGAAAACAATATTTAAGCTGTATTTATGCACCATGTTGTTAAATAAACATTCTCATCATTTAGAAGTTACTACTGAATACTCAACTATGTTAAGAAAAGATGTTGTTTACATTTGAAATAATTAAATACTGATCACTACTCAAGGAAAAAAGAAAAAAATGCACTCAAACATGCCGAAACCCGGGACCTTTAGATCTTCAGTCTAATGCTCTCCCAACTGAGCTATTTCAGCAAGGTCTATGTATGGTAAAAGTCACTAAGATCTCAACTGAGCTATGTTTGCATGGTTACACAAGGTTTAGAATCAATATTTTTCTGTCATCATGATTGCATGAAATGAAAAGAAAATATGTGTTTTATACTGTAAATATATCCATTGCAAACCCTTAATTATACATTTAAGTAAAAGTTTTAACAAATTGTGGTCAGGAAGCATTGTTAGATTACTTCAAATTTTCATAATAGTTAGAGAAGCATGATGGACAACATGAAAACAATATTTAAGCTGTATTTATCCACCGTGTTGTTAAATAAACATTCTCATCATTTAGAAGATACTACTGAATACTCAAATATGTTAAGAAATGATGTTGTTTACATTTGAAATAATTAAATACTGATAACTACTCAAGGAAAAAAGGAAAAACGTACTCAAACATGCCGAAACCCGGGACCTTTAGATCTTCAGTCTAACTCTCTCCCAACTAAGCTATTTTGGCAAGGTCTGTGTATGGCAAAAATCACAAAGACCTCACCTGCGCTATGTTTGCATGGTTACACAAGGTTTAGTATCAATATTTTTCTGTCATCATGATTGCATGAAATGAAAGAATAATATGTGTATTATACTGTAAATATATCCATTACAAACCCTTAATCATACATTTAAGTAAAAGTTTTAACAAATTGTGGTCAGGAAGCATTGTTAGATTACTTCAAATTTTCATAATAGTTAGAGTAGCATGACTTACAACATGAAAACAATATTTAAGCTGTATTTATGCACCGTGTTGTTAATAAACATTCTCATCATTTAGAACTTACTACTGAATACTCAACTATGTTAAGAAATTATGTTGTTTAAATTTGAAATAATTAAATTCTGATCACTAAAAAAGGGAAAAAGAAAAATGCACTCAAACATGCCGAAACCTGGGTTTGAACCAGGGACCTTTAGATCTTCAGTTTAACGTTCTCCAAACTGAGCTATTTCAGCAATGTCGGTGTAAGGCAAAAGTCACTAAGACCTCAACTGAGCTATGTTTGCATGGTTACACAAGGTTAAGTATCAATATTTTTCTGTCATCATGATTGCATGAAATGAAGAGAAAAGATGTGTTTTATACTGTAAATATATAAATTACTAACCCTTAATCGTACATTTAAGTAAAAGATTTAACAAATTGTGGTCAGGAAGCAGTTAGTTTACTTCAAATTTTCATAATAGAGTAGCATGACGGAGAACATGAAAACAATATTTAAGCTGTATTTATGCACCGTGTTGTTAAATAAACATTCTCATCATTTAGAAGTTACTACTGAATACTCAACTATGTTAAGAAACGATGTTGTTTACATTTGAAATACTTAAATACTGATAGCTACTCAAGGAAATAAGAAAAAAGGTACTCAAACGTGCTGAAACCCGGGACCTTTAGATCTTCAGTCTAATGCTCTCCCAACTGAGCTATTTCGGCAAAGTCTGTGTATGGCAAAAGTTACTAAGACCTCAACTGAGCTATGTTTGCATGGTTACACAAAGTTTAGTATCAATATTTTTCTGTCATCATGATTGCATGAAATGAACAGAAAATATGTGTTTTATACTGTAAATATATCCATTACAAACCCTTAATCATACATTTAAGTAAAAGTTTTAACAAATTGTGGTCAGGAAGCATTGTTAGATTACTTCAAATTTTCATAATGGTTAGAGTAGCATGACTTACAACATGAAAACAATATTTAAGCTGTATTTATGCACCATGTTGTTAAATAAACATTCTCATCATTTAGAAGTTACTACTGAATACTCAACTATGTTAAGAAATGATGTTGTTTACATTTGAAATAATTAAATACTGATCACTACTCAAGGAAAAAAGAAAAAAATGCACTAAAACATGCCGAAACCCGGGACCTTTAGATCTTCAGTCTAATGCTCTCCCAACTGAGCTATTTCAGCAAGGTCTATGTATGGTAAAAGTCACTAAGATCTCAACTGAGCTATGTTTGCATGGTTACACAAGGTTTAGAATCAATATTTTTCTGTCATCATGATTGCATGAAATGAAAAGAAAATATGTGTTTTATACTGTAAATATATCCATTACAAACCCTTAATCATACATTTAAGTAAAAGTTTTAACAAATTGTGGTCAGGAAGCATTGTTAGATTACTTCAAATTTTCATAATGGTTAGAGTAGCATGACTTACAACATGAAAACAATATTTAAGCTGTATTTATGCACCATGTTGTTAAATAAACATTCTCATCATTTAGAAGTTACTACTGAATACTCAACTATGTTAAGAAATGATGTTGTTTACATTTGAAATAATTAAATACTGATCACTACTCAAGGAAAAAAGAAAAAAATGCACTCAAACATGCCGAAACCCGGGACCTTTAGATCTTCAGTCTAATGCTCTCCCAACTGAGCTATTTCAGCAAGGTCTATGTATGGTAAAAGTCACTAAGATCTCAACTGAGCTATGTTTGCATGGTTACACAAGGTTTAGAATCAATATTTTTCTGTCATCATGATTGCATGAAATGAAAAGAAAATATGTGTTTTATACTGTAAATATATCCATTGCAAACCCTTAATTATACATTTAAGTAAAAGTTTTAACAAATTGTGGTCAGGAAGCATTGTTAGATTACTTCAAATTTTCATAATAGTTAGAGTAGCATGACTTACAACATGAAAACAATATTTAAGCTGTATTTATCCACCGTGTTGTTAAATAAACATTCTCATCATTTAGAAGATACTACTGAATACTCAACTATGTTAAGAAATGATGTTGTTTACATTTAAAATAATTAAATACTGATAACTACTCAAGGAAAAAAGAAAAAATTTACTCAAACATGCTGAAACCCGGGACCTTTAGATCTTCAGTCTTATGCTCTCCCAACTGAGCTATTTCGGCAAAGTCTGTGTATGGCAAAAATCACTAAGACCTCACCTGAGCTATGTTTGCATGGTTACACAAGGTTTAGTATCAATATTTTTCTGTCATCATGATTGCATAAAATGAAAGGAAAATATGTGTATTATACTGTAAATATATCCATTACAAACCCTTAATCATACATTTAAGTAAAAGTTTTAACAAATTGTGGTCAGGAAGCATTGTTAGATTACTTCAAATTTTCATAATAGTTAGAGTAGCATGACTTACAACATGAAAACAATATTTAAGCTGTATTTATGCACCGTGTTGTTAAATAAACATTCTCATCATTTAGAAGTTACTACTGAATACTCAACTATGTTAAGAAATTATGTTGTTTAAATTTGAAATAATTAAATTCTGATCACTAAAAAAGGGAAAAAGAAAAATGCACTCAAACATGCCGAAACCTGGGTTTGAACCAGGGACCTTTAGATCTTCAGTTTAACGTTCTCCAAACTGAGCTATTTCAGCAAGGTCGGTGTAAGGCAAAAGTCACTAAGACCTCAACTGAGCTATGTTTGCATGGTTACACAAGGTTAAGTATCAATATTTTTCTGTCATCATGATTGCATGAAATGAAGAGAAAAGATGTGTTTTATACTGTAAATATATAAATTACTAACCCTTAATCGTACATTTAAGTAAAAGATTTAACAAATTGTGGTCAGGAAGCAGTTAGTTTACTTCAAATTTTCATAATAGAGTAGCATGACGGACAACATGAAAACAATATTTAAGCTGTATTTATGCACCGTGTTGTTAAATAAACATTCTCATCATTTAGAAGTTACTACTGAATACTCAACTATGTTAAGAAATGATGTTGTTTACATTTGAAATACTTAAATACTGATAGCTACTCAAGGAAATAAGAAAAAAGGTACTCAAACGTGCTGAAACCCGGGACCTTTAGATCTTCAGTCTAATGCTCTCCCAACTGAGCTATTTCGGCAAAGTCTGTGTATGGCAAAAGTTACTAAGACCTCAACTGAGCTATGTTTGCATG
This sequence comes from Taudactylus pleione, assembly GCA_031769625.1. NCBI lineage: Eukaryota > Metazoa > Chordata > Amphibia > Anura > Myobatrachidae > Taudactylus > Taudactylus pleione. Next base: position 537,680 of record JAUIMM010001027.1, read on the forward strand.
GTTACACAAAGTTTAGTATCAATATTTTTCTGTCATCATGATTGCATGAAATGAACAGAAAATATGTGTTTTATACTGTAAATATATCCATTACAAACCCTTAATCATACATTTAAGTAAAAGTTTTAACAAATTGTGGTCAGGAAGCATTGTTAGATTACTTCAAATTTTCATAATGGTTAGAGTAGCATGACTTACAACATGAAAACAATATTTAAGCTGTATTTATGCACCATGTTGTTAAATAAACATTCTCATCATTTAGAAGTTACTACTGAATACTCAACTATGTTAAGAAAAGATGTTGTTTACATTTGAAATAATTAAATACTGATCACTACTCAAGGAAAAAAGAAAAAAATGCACTCAAACATGCCGAAACCCGGGACCTTTAGATCTTCAGTCTAATGCTCTCCCAACTGAGCTATTTCAGCAAGGTCTATGTATGGTAAAAGTCACTAAGATCTCAACTGAGCTATGTTTGCATGGTTACACAAGGTTTAGAATCAATATTTTTCTGTCATCATGATTGCATGAAATGAAAAGAAAATATGTGTTTTATACTGTAAATATATCCATTGCAAACCCTTAATTATACATTTAAGTAAAAGTTTTAACAAATTGTGGTCAGGAAGCATTGTTAGATTACTTCAAATTTTCATAATAGTTAGAGAAGCATGATGGACAACATGAAAACAATATTTAAGCTGTATTTATCCACCGTGTTGTTAAATAAACATTCTCATCATTTAGAAGATACTACTGAATACTCAAATATGTTAAGAAATGATGTTGTTTACATTTGAAATAATTAAATACTGATAACTACTCAAGGAAAAAAGGAAAAACGTACTCAAACATGCCGAAACCCGGGACCTTTAGATCTTCAGTCTAACTCTCTCCCAACTAAGCTATTTTGGCAAGGTCTGTGTATGGCAAAAATCACAAAGACCTCACCTGCGCTATGTTTGCATGGTTACACAAGGTTTAGTATCAATATTTTTCTGTCATCATGATTGCATGAAATGAAAGAATAATATGTGTATTATACTGTAAATATATCCATTACAAACCCTTAATCATACATTTAAGTAAAAGTTTTAACAAATTGTGGTCAGGAAGCATTGTTAGATTACTTCAAATTTTCATAATAGAGTAGCATGACTTACAACATGAAAACAATATTTAAGCTGTATTTATGCACCGAGTTATTAAATAAACATTCTCATCATTTAGAAGATACTACTGAATACTCAACTATGTTAAGAAATGATGTTGTTTACATTTAAAATAATTAAATACTGATAACTACTCAAGGAAAAAAGAAAAAAATTACTCAAACATGCTGAAACCCGGGACCTTTAAATCTTCAGTCTTATGCTCTCCCAACTGAGCTATTTCGGCAAAGTCTGTGTATGGCAAAAATCACTAAGACCTCACCTGAGCTATGTTTGCATGGTTACACAAGGTTTAGTATCAATATTTTTCTGTCATCATGATTGCATGAAATGAAAGGAAAATATGTGTATTATACTGTAAATATATCCATTACAAACCCTTAATCATACATTTAAGTAAAAGTTTTAACAAATTGTGGTCAGGAAGCATTGTTAGATTACTTCAAATTTTCATAATAGTTAGAGTAGCATGACTTACAACATGAAAACAATATTTAAGCTGTATTTATGCACCGTGTTGTTAATAAACATTCTCATCATTTAGAAGTTACTACTGAATACTCAACTATGTTAAGAAATTATGTTGTTTAAATTTGAAATAATTAAATTCTGATCACTAAAAAAGGGAAAAAGAAAAATGCACTCAAACATGCCGAAACCTGGGTTTGAACCAGGGACCTTTAGATCTTCAGTTTAACGTTCTCCAAACTGAGCTATTTCAGCAATGTCGGTGTAAGGCAAAAGTCACTAAGACCTCAACTGAGCTATGTTTGCATGGTTACACAAGGTTAAGTATCAATATTTTTCTGTCATCATGATTGCATGAAATGAAGAGAAAAGATGTGTTTTATACTGTAAATATATAAATTACTAACCCTTAATCGTACATTTAAGTAAAAGATTTAACAAATTGTGGTCAGGAAGCAGTTAGTTTACTTCAAATTTTCATAATAGAGTAGCATGACGGACAACATGAAAACAATATTTAAGCTGTATTTATGCACCGTGTTGTTAAATAAACATTCTCATCATTTAGAAGTTACTACTGAATACTCAACTATGTTAAGAAACGATGTTGTTTACATTTGAAATACTTAAATACTGATAGCTACTCAAGGAAATAAGAAAAAAGGTACTCAAACGTGCTGAAACCCGGGACCTTTAGATCTTCAGTCTAATGCTCTCCCAACTGAGCTATTTCGGCAAAGTCTGTGTATGGCAAAAGTTACTAAGACCTCAACTGAGCTATGTTTGCATGGTTACACAAAGTTTAGTATCAATATTTTTCTGTCATCATGATTGCATGAAATGAACAGAAAATATGTGTTTTATACTGTAAATATATCCATTACAAACCCTTAATCATACATTTAAGTAAAAGTTTTAACAAATTGTGGTCAGGAAGCATTGTTAGATTACTTCAAATTTTCATAATGGTTAGAGTAGCATGACTTACAACATGAAAACAATATTTAAGCTGTATTTATGCACCATGTTGTTAAATAAACATTCTCATCATTTAGAAGTTACTACTGAATACTCAACTATGTTAAGAAATGATGTTGTTTACATTTGAAATAATTAAATACTGATTACTACTCAAGGAAAAAAGAAAAAAATGCACTCAAACATGCCGAAACCCGGGACCTTTAGATCTTCAGTCTAATGCTCTCCCAACTGAGCTATTTCAGCAAGGTCTATGTATGGTAAAAGTCACTAAGATCTCAACTGAGCTATGTTTGCATGGTTACACAAGGTTTAGAATCAATATTTTTCTGTCATCATGATTGCATGAAATGAACAGAAAATATGTGTTTTATACTGTAAATATATCCATTACAAACCCTTAATCATACATTTAAGTAAAAGTTTTAACAAATTGTGGTCAGGAAGCATTGTTAGATTACTTCAAATTTTCATAATGGTTAGAGTAGCATGACTTACAACATGAAAACAATATTTAAGCTGTATTTATGCACCATGTTGTTAAATAAACATTCTCATCATTTAGAAGTTACTACTGAATACTCAACTATGTTAAGAAATGATGTTGTTTACATTTGAAATAATTAAATAGTGATCACTACTCAAGGAAAAAAGAAAAAAATGCACTCAAACATGCCGAAACCCGGGACCTTTAGATCTTCAGTCTAATGCTCTCCCAACTGAGCTATTTCAGCAAGGTCTATGTATGGTAAAAGTCACTAAGATCTCAACTGAGCTATGTTTGCATGGTTACACAAGGTTTAGAATCAATATTTTTCTGTCATCATGATTGCATGAAATGAAAAGAAAATATGTGTTTTATACTGTAAATATATCCATTGCAAACCCTTAATTATACATTTAAGTAAAAGTTTTAACAAATTGTGGTCAGGAAGCATTGTTAGATTACTTCAAATTTTCATAATAGTTAGAGAAGCATGATGGACAACATGAAAACAATATTTAAGCTGTATTTATCCACCGTGTTGTTAAATAAACATTCTCATCATTTAGAAGATACTACTGAATACTCAACTATGTTAAGAAATTATGTTGTTTACATTTGAAATAATTAAATACTGATAAGTACTCAAGGAAAAAAGGAAAAACGTACTCAAACATGCCGAAACCCGGGACCTTTAGATCTTCAGTCTAACTCTCTCCCAACTAAGCTATTTTGGCAAGGTCTGTGTATGGCAAAAGTCACTAAGAGATCAACTGAGCTATGTTTGCATGGTTACACAAGGTTTAGTATTAATATTTTTCTGTCATCATGATTGCATGAAATGAAAAGAAAATATGTGTTTTGTACTGTAAATATATCCATTACAAACACTTAATCATACATTTAAGTAAAAGTTTTAACAAATTGTGGTCAGGAAGCATTGTTAGATTACTTCAAATTTTCATAATAGATAGAGTAGCATGGCTTACAACATGAAAACAATATTTAAGCTGTATTTATGCACCGTGTTGATAAATAAACATTCTCATCATTTACAAGTTACTACTGAATACTCAACTATGTTAAGAAATGATGTTGTTTAAATTTGAAATAATTAAATTCTGATCACTACTTAAGGAAAAAAGAAAAAATGCACTCAAACATGCCGAAACCCGGGATCGAACCACGGACCTTTAGATCTTCAGTTTAACGTTCTCCCAACTGAGCTATTTCGGCAAGGTTGGTGTATGGCAAAAGTCACTAAGACCTCAACTGAGCTATGTTTGCATGGTTACACAAGGTTAAGTATCAATATTTTTCTGTCATCATGGTTGCATGAAATGAAGAGAAAAGATGTGTTTTATACTGTAAATATATAAATTACAAACCCTTAATCATACATTTAAGTAAAAGTTTTATCAAATTGTGGTCAGGAAGCATTGTTAGATTACTTCAAATTTTCATAATAGAGTAGCATGACATACAACATGAAAACAATATTTAAGCTGTATTTATGCACCGTGTTATTAAATAAACATTCTCATCATTTAGAAGATACTACTGAATACTCAACTATGTTAAGAAATGATGTTGTTTACATTTGAAATAATTAAATACTGATAACTACTCAAGGAAAAAAGAAAAAATGTACTCAAACATGCTGAAACCTGGGACCTTTAAATCTTCAGTCTTATGCTCTCCCAACTGAGCTATTTCGGCAAAGTCTGTGTATGGCAAAAATCACTAAGACCTCACCTGAGCTATGTTTGCATGGTTACACAAGGTTTAGTATCAATATTTTTCTGTCATCATGATTGCATGAAACGAAAGGAAAATATGTGTATTATACTGTAAATATATCCATTACAAACCCTTAATCATACATTTAAGTAAAAGTTTTAACAAATTGTGGTCAGGAAGCATTGTTAGATTACTTCAAATTTTCATAATAGTTAGAGTAGCATGACTTACAACATGAAACCAATATATAAGCTGTATTTATGCACCGTGTTGTTAAATAAACATTCTCATCATTTAGAAGTTACTACTGAATACTCAACTATGTTAAGAAATTATGTTGTTTAATTTTGAAATAATTAAATTCTGTTCACTAAAAAAGGGAAAAAGAAAAATGCACTCAAACATGCCGAAACCTGGGTTTGAACGAGGGACCTTTAGATCTTCAGTTTAACGTTCTCCAAACTGAGCTATTTCGGCAAGGTCGGTGTATTGCAAAAGTCACTAAGACCTCAACTGAGCTATGTTTGCATGGTTACACAAGGTTAAGTATCAATATTTTTCTGTCATCATGATTGCATGAAATGAAGAGAAAAGATGTGTTTTATACTGTAAATATATAAATTACTTACCCTTAATCGTACATTTAAGTAAAAGATTTAACAAATTGTGGTCAGGAAGCAGTTAGTTTACTTCAAATTTTCATAATAGAGTAGCATGACGGACAACATGAAAACAATATTTAAGCTGTATTTATGCACCGTGTTGTTAAATAAACATTCTCATCATTTAGAAGTTACTACTGAATACTCAACTATGTTAAGAAACGATGTTGTTTACATTTGAAATACTTAAATACTGATAACTACTCAAGGAAAAAAGGAAAAACGTACTCAAACATGCCGAAACCCGGGACCTTTAGATGTTCAGTCTAACTCTCTCCCAACTAATCTATTTTGGCAAGGTCTGTGTATGGCAAAAGTCACTAAGAGATCAACTGAGCTATGTTTGCATGGTTACACAAGGTTTAGTATTAATATTTTTCTATCATCATGATTGCATGAAATAAAAAGAAAATATGTGTTTTGTACTGTAAATATATCCATTACACACCCTTAATCATACATTTAAGTAAAAGTTTTAACAAATTGTGGTCAGGAAGCATTGTTAGATTACTTCTAATTTTCATAATAGATATAGTAGCTTGACTTACAACATGAAAACAATATTTAAGCTGTATTTATGCACCGTGTTGATAAATAAACATTCTCATCATTTAGAAGTTACTACTGAATACTCAACTATGTTAAGAAATGATGTTGTTTAAATTTGAAATAATTAAATTCTGATCACTACTTAAGGAAAAAAGAAAAAATGCACTCAAACATGCCGAAACCCGGGATCGAACCACGGACGTTTAGATCTTCAGTTTAACGTTCTCCCAACTGAGCTATTTCGGCAAGGTTGGTGTATGGCAAAAGTCACTAAGACCTCAACTGAGCTATGTTTGCATGGTTACACAAGGTTAAGTATCAATATTTTTCTGTCATCATGGTTGCATGAAATGAAGAGAAAAGATGTGTTTTATACTGTAAATATATAAATTACTAACCCTTAATCGTACATTTAAGTAAAAGATTTAACAAATTGTGGTCAGGAAGCAGTTAGTTTACTTCAAATTTTCATAATAGAGTAGCATGACGGAGAACATGAAAACAATATTTAAGCTGTATTTATGCACCGTGTTGTTAAATAAACATTCTCATCATTTAGAAGTTTCTACTGAATACTCAACTATGTTAAGAAACGATGTTGTTTACATTTGAAATACTTAAATACTGATAGCTACTCAAGGAAATAAGAAAAAAGGTACTCAAACGTGCTGAAACCCGGGACCTTTAGATCTTCAGTCTAATGCTCTCCCAACTGAGCTATTTCGGCAAAGTCTGTGTATGGCAAAAGTTACTAAGACCTCAACTGAGCTATGTTTGCTTGGTTACACAAAGTTTAGTATCAATATTTTTCTGTCATCATGATTGCATGAAATGAACAGAAAATATGTGTTTTATACTGTAAATATATCGATTACAAACCCTTAATCATACATTTAAGTAAAAGTTTTAACAAATTGTGGTCAGGAAGCATTGTTATATTACTTCAAATTTTCATAATGGTTAGAGTAGCATGACTTACAACATGAAAACAATATTTAAGCTGTATTTATGCACCATGTTGTTAAATAAACATTCTCATCATTTAGAAGTTACTACTGAATACTCAACTATGTTAAGAAATGATGTTGTTTACATTTGAAATAATTAAATACTGATCACTACTCAAGGAAAAAAGAAAAAATTGCACTCAAACATGCCGAAACCCGGGACCTTTAGATCTTCAGTCTAATGCTCTCCCAACTGAGCTATTTCAGCAAGGTCTATGTATGGTAAAAGTCATTAAGATCTCAACTGAGCTATGTTTGCATGGTTACACAAGGTTTAGAATCAATATTTTTCTGTCATCATGATTGCATGAAATGAAAAGAAAATATGTGTTTTATACTGTAAATATATCCATTGCAAACCCTTAATTATACATTTAAGTAAAAGTTTTAACAAATTGTGGTCAGGAAGCATTGTTAGATTACTTCAAATTTTCATAATAGTTAGAGAAGCATGATGGACAACATGAAAACAATATTTAAGCTGTATTTATCCACCGTGTTGTTAAATAAACATTCTCATCATTTAGAAGATACTACTGAATACTCAACTATGTTAAGAAATGATGTTGTTTACATTTGAAATAATTAAATACTGATAAGTACTCAAGGAAAAAAGGAAAAACGTACTCAAACATGCCGAAACCCGGGACCTTTAGATCTTCAGTCTAACTCTCTCCCAACTAAGCTATTTTGGCAAGGTCTGTGTATGGCAAAAGTCACTAAGAGATCAACTGAGCTATGTTTGCATGGTTACACAAGGTTTAGTATTAATATTTTTCTGTCATCATGATTGCATGAAATGAAAAGAAAATATGTGTTTTGTACTGTAAATATATCCATTACAAAACCTTAATCATACATTTAAGTAAAAGTTTTAACAAATTGTGGTCAGGAAGCATTGTTAGATTACTTCAAATTTTCATAATAGATAGAGTAGCATGGCTTACAACATGAAAACAATATTTAAGCTGTATTTATGCACCGTGTTGATAAATAAACATTGTCATCATTTAGAAGTTACTACTGAATACTCAACTATGTTAAGAAATGATGTTGTTTAAATTTGAAATAATTAAATTCTGATCACTACTTAAGGAAAAAAGAAAAAATGCACTCAAACATGCCGAAACCCGGGATCGAACCACGGACCTTTAGATCTTCAGTTTAACGTTCTCCCAACTGAGCTATTTCGGCAAGGTTGGTGTATGGCAAAAGTCACTAAGACCTCAACTGAGCTATGTTTGCATGGTTACACAAGGTTAAGTATCAATATTTTTCTGTCATCATGGTTGCATGAAATGAAGAGAAAAGATGTGTTTTATACTGTAAATATATAAATTACAAACCCTTAATCATACATTTAAGTAAAAGTTTTATCAAATTGTGGTCAGGAAGCATTGTTAGATTACTTCAAATTTTCATAATAGAGTAGCATGACATACAACATGAAAACAATATTTAAGCTGTATTTATGCACCGTGTTATTAAATAAACATTCTCATCATTTAGAAGATACTACTGAATACTCAACTATGTTAAGAAATGATGTTGTTTGCATTTGAAATAATTAAAAACTGATAACTACTCAAGGAAAAAATAAAAAATTTACTCAAACATGCTGAAACCCGGGACCTTTAAATCTTCAGTATTATGCTCTCCCAACTGAGCTATTTCGGCAAAGTCTGTGTATGGCAAAAATCACAAAGACCTCACCTGAGCTATGTTTGCATGGTTACACAAGGTTTAGTATCAATATTTTTCTGTCATCATGATTGCATGAAATGAAAGGAAAATATGTGTATTATACTGTAAATATATCCATTACAAACCCTTAATCATACATTTAAGTAAAAGTTTTAACAAATTGTGGTCAGGAAGCATTGTTAGATTACTTCAAATTTTCATAATAGAGTAGCATGACTTACAACATGAAAACAATATTTAAGCTGTATTTATGCACCGAGTTATTAAATAAACATTCTCATCATTTAGAAGATACTACTGAATACTCAACTATGTTAAGAAATGATGTTGTTTACATTTAAAATAATTAAATACTGATAACTACTCAAGGAAAAAAGAAAAAATTTACTCAAACATGGTGAAACCCGGGACCTTTAAATCTTCAGTCTTATGCTCTCCCAACTGAGCTATTTCGGCAAAGTCTGTGTATGGCAAAAATCACTAAGACCTCACCTGAGCTATGTTTGCATGGTTACACAAGGTTTAGTATCAATATTTTTCTGTCATCATGATTGCATGAAATGAAAGGAAAATATGTGTATTATACTGTAAATATATCCATTACAAACCCTTAATCATACATTTAAGTAAAAGTTTTAACAAATTGTGGTCAGGAAGCATTGTTAGATTACTTCAAATTTTCATAATTCTTAGAGTAGCATGACTTACAACATGAAAACAATATTTAAGCTGTATTTATGCACCGTGTTGTTAAATAAACATTCTCATCATTTAGAAGTTACTACTGAATACTCAACTATGTTAAGAAATGATGTTGTTTAAATTTGAAATAATTAAATTCTGATCACTAAAAAAGGGAAAAAGAAAAATGCACTCAAACATGCCGAAACCTGGGTTTGAACCAGGGACCTTTAGATCTTCAGTTTAACGTTCTCCAAACTGAGCTATTTCAGCAAGGTCGGTGTAAGTCAAAAGTCACTAAGACCTCAACTGAGCTATGTTTGCATGGTTACACAAGGTTAAGTATCAATATTTTTCTGTCATCATGATTGCATGAAATGAAGAGAAAAGATGTGTTTTATACTGTAAATATATAAATTACTAACCCTTAATCGTACATTTAAGTAAAAGATTTAACAAATTGTGGTCAGGAAGCAGTTAGTTTACTTCAAATTTTCATAATAGAGTAGCATGACGGACAACATGAAAACAATATTTAAGCTGTATTTATGCACCGTGTTGTTAAATAAACATTCTCATCATTTAGAAGTTACTACTGAATACTCAACTATGTTAAGAAACGATGTTGTTTACATTTGAAATACTTAAATACTGATAGCTACTCAAGGAAATAAGAAAAAAGCTACTCAAACGTGCTGAAACCCGGGACCTTTAGATCTTCAGTCTAATGCTCTCCCAACTGAGCTATTTCGGCAAAGTCTGTGTATGGCAAAAGTTACTAAGACCTCAACTGAGCTATGTTTGCATGGTTACACAAAGTTTAGTATCAATATTTTTCTGTCATCATGATTGCATGAAATGAACAGAAAATATGTGTTTTATACTGTAAATATATCCATTACAAACCCTTAATCATACATTTAAGTAAAAGTTTTAACAAATTGTGGTCAGGAAGCATTGTTAGATTACTTCAAATTTTCATAATGGTTAGAGTAGCATGACTTACAACATGAAAACAATATTTAAGCTGTATTTATGCACCATGTTGTTAAATAAACATTCTCATCCTTTAGAAGTTACTACTGAATACTCAACTATGTTAAGAAATGATGTTGTTTACATTTGAAATAATTAAATACTGATCACTACTCAAGGAAAAAAGAAAAAAATGCACTCAAACATGCAGAAACCCGGGACCTTTAGATCTTCAGTCTAATGCTCTCCCAACTGAGCTATTTCAGCAAGGTCTATGTATGGTAAAAGTCACTAAGATCTCAACTGAGCTATGTTTGCATGGTTACACAAGGTTTAGAATCATTATTTTTCTGTCATCATGATTGCATGAAATGAAAAGAAAATATGTGTTTTATACTGTAAATATATCCATTGCAAACCCTTAATTATACATTTAAGTAAAAGTTTTAACAAATTGTGGTCAGGAAGCATTGTTAGATTACTTCAAATTTTCATAATAGTTAGAGAAGCATGATGGACAACATGAAAACAATATTTAAGCTGTATTTATCCACCGTGTTGTTAAATAAACATTCTCATCATTTAGAAGATACTACTGAATACTCAACTATGTTAAGAAATGATGTTGTTTACATTTGAAATAATTAAATACTGATAAGTACTCAAGGAAAAAAGGAAAAACGTACTCAAACATGCCGAAACCCGGGACCTTTAGATCTTCAGTCTAACTCTCTCCCAACTAAGCTATTTTGGCAAGGTCTGTGTATGGCAAAAGTCACTAAGAGATCAACTGAGCTATGTTTGCATGGTTACACAAGGTTTAGTATTAATATTTTTCTGTCATCATGATTGCATGAAATGAAAAGAAAATATGTGTTTTGTACTGTAAATATATCCATTACAAACACTTAATCATACATTTAAGTAAAAGTTTTAACAAATTGTGGTCAGGAAGCATTGTTAGATTACTTCAAATTTTCATAATAGATAGAGTAGCATGGCTTACAACATGAAAACAATATTTAAGCTGTATTTATGCACCGTGTTGATAAATAAACATTCTCATCATTTAGAAGTTACTACTGAATACTCAACTATGTTAAGAAATGATGTTGTTTAAATTTGAAATAATTAAATTCTGATCACTACTTAAGGAAAAAAGAAAAAATGCACTCAAACATGCCGAAACCCGGGATCGAACCACGGACCTTTAGATCTTCAGTTTAACGTTCTCCCAATTGAGCTATTTCGGCAAGGTTGGTGTATGGCAAAAGTCACTAAGACCTCAACTGAGCTATGTTTGCATGGTTACACAAGGTTAAGTATCAATATTTTTCTGTCATCATGGTTGCATGAAATGAAGAGAAAAGATGTGTTTTATACTGTAAATATATAAATTACAAACCCTTAATCATACATTTAAGTAAAAGTTTTATTAAATTGTGGTCAGGAAGCATTGTTAGATTACTTCAAATTTTCATAATAGAGTAGCATGACATACAACATGAAAACAATATTTAAGCTGTATTTATGCACCGTGTTATTAAATAAACATTCTCATCATTTAGAAGATACTACTGAATACTCAACTATGTTAAGAAATGATGTTGTTTGCATTTGAAATAATTAAATACTGATAACTACTCAAGGAAAAAAGAAAAAATGTACTCAAACATGCTGAAACCCGGGACCTTTAGATCTTCAGTCTAATGCTCTGCCAACTGAGCTATTTCGGCAAAGTCTGTGTATGGCAAAAGTCACTAAGACCTCACCTGAGCTATGTTTGCATGGTTACACAAGGTTTAGTATCAATATTTTTCTGTCATCATGATTGCATGAAATGAAAGGAAAATATGTGTATTATACTGTAAATATATCCATTACAAACCCTTAATCATACATTTAAGTAAAAGTTTTAACAAATTGTGGTCAGGAAGCATTGTTAGATTACTTCAAATTTTCATAATAGAGTAGCATGACTTACAACATGAAAACAATATTTAAGCTGTATTTATGCACCGAGTTATTAAATAAACATTCTCATCATTTAGAAGACACTACTGAATACTCAACTATGTTAAGAAATGATGTTGTTTACATTTGAAATAATTAAATACTGATAACTACTCAAGGAAAAAAGAAAAAATGTACTCAAACATGCTGAAACCCGGGACCTTTAAATCTTCAGTCTTATGCTCTCCCAACTGAGCTATTTCGGCAAAGTCTGTGTATGGCAAAAATCACTAAGACCTCACCTGAGCTATGTTTGCATGGTTACACAAGGTTTAGTATCAATATTTTTCTGTCATCATGATTGCATGAAACGAAAGGAAAATATGTGTATTATACTGTAAATATATCCATTACAAACCCTTAATCATACATTTAAGTAAAAGTTTTAACAAATTGTGGTCAGGAAGCATTGTTAGATTACTTCAAATTTTCATAATAGTTAGAGTAGCATGACTTACAACATGAAACCAATATATAAGCTGTATTTATGCACCGTGTTGTTAAATAAACATTCTCATCATTTAGAAGTTACTACTGAATACTCAACTATGTTAAGAAATTATGTTGTTTAAATTTGAAATAATTAAATTCTGTTCACTAAAAAAGGGAAAAAGAAAAATGCACTCAAACATGCCGAAACCTGGGTTTGAACGAGGGACCTTTAGATCTTCAGTTTAACGTTCTCCAAACTGAGCTATTTCGGCAAGGTCGGTGTATTGCAAAAGTCACTAAGACCTCAACTGAGCTATGTTTGCATGGTTACACAAGGTTAAGTATCAATATTTTTCTGTCATCATGATTGCATGAAATGAAGAGAAAAGATGTGTTTTATACTGTAAATATATAAATTACTTACCCTTAATCGTACATTTAAGTAAAAGATTTAACAAATTGTGGTCAGGAAGCAGTTAGTTTACTTCAAATTTTCATAATAGAGTAGCATGACGGACAACATGAAACAATATTTAAGCTGTATTTATGCACCGTGTTGTTAAATAAACATTCTCATCATTTAGAAGTTACTACTGAATACTCAACTATGTTAAGAAACGATGTTGTTTACATTTGAAATACTTAAATACTGATAACTACTCAAGGAAAAAAGGAAAAACGTACTCAAACATGCCGAAACCCGGGACCTTTAGATGTTCAGTCTAACGCTCTGCCAACTGAGCTATTTCAGCAAAGTCTGTGTATGGCAAAAGTCACTAAGACCTCACCTGAGCTATGTTTGCATGGTTACACAAGGTTTAGTGTCAATATTTTTCTGTCATCATGGTTGCATGAAATGAAGAGAAAAGATGTGTTTTACACTGTAAATATATAAATTACAAACCCTTTATTGTAAATTTTAGTAAAAGTTTTATCAAATTGTGGTCAGTAAGCATTGTTAGATTACTTCAAATTTTCATAATAGAGTAGCATGACTTACAACATGAAAACAATATTTAAGCTGTATTTATGCACTGAGTTATTAAATAAACATTCTCATCATTTAGAAGATACTACTGAATACTCAACTATGTTAAGAAATTATGTTGTTTACATTTGAAATAATTAAATACTGATAACTACTCAAGGAAAAAAGAAAAAATGTACTCAAACATGCTGAAACCCGGGACCTTTAAATCTTCAGTCTTATGCTCTCCCAACTGAGCTATTTCGGCAAAGTCTGTGTATGGTAAAAATCACTAAGACCTCACCTGAGCTATGTTTGCATGGTTACACAAGGTATAGTATCAATATTTTTCTGTCATCATGATTGAATGAAATGAAAGGAAAATATGTGTATTATACTGTAAATATATCCATTACAAACCCTTAATCATACATTTAAGTAAAAGTTTTAACAAATTGTGGTCAGGAAGCATTGTTAGATTACTTCAAATTTTCATAATTCTTAGAGTAGCATGACTTACAACATGAAAACAATATTTAAGCTGTATTTATGCACCGTGTTGTTAAATAAACATTCTCATCATTTAGAAGTTACTACTGAATACTCAACTATGTTAAGAAATTATGTTGTTTAAATTTGAAATAATTAAATTCTGATCACTAAAAAAGGGAAAAAGAAAAATGCACTCAAACATGCCGAAACCTGGGTTTGAACCAGGGACCTTTAGATCTTCAGTTTAACGTTCTCCAAACTGAGCTATTTCAGCAAGGTCGGTGTAAGTCAAAAGTCACTAAGACCTCAACTGAGCTATGTTTGCATGGTTACACAAGGTTAAGTATCAATATTTTTCTGTCATCATGATTGCATGAAATGAAGAGAAAAGATGTGTTTTATACTGTAAATATATAAATTACTAACCCTTAATCGTACATTTAAGTAAAAGATTTAACAAATTGTGGTCAGGAAGCAGTTAGTTTACTTCAAATTTTCATAATAGAGTAGCATGACGGACAACATGAAAACAATATTTAAGCTGTATTTATGCACCGTGTTGTTAAATAAACATTCTCATCATTTAGAAGTTACTACTGAATACTCAACTATGTTAAGAAACGATGTTGTTTACATTTGAAATACTTAAATACTGATAGCTACTCAAGGAAATAAGAAAAAAGCTACTCAAACGTGCTGAAACCCGGGACCTTTAGATCTTCAGTCTAATGCTCTCCCAACTGAGCTATTTCGGCAAAGTCTGTGTATGGCAAAAGTTACTAAGACCTCAACTGAGCTATGTTTGCATGGTTACACAAAGTTTAGTATCAATATTTTTCTGTCATCATGATTGCATGAAATGAACAGAAAATATGTGTTTTATACTGTAAATATATCCATTACAAACCCTTAATCATACATTTAAGTAAAAGTTTTAACAAATTGTGGTCAGGAAGCATTGTTAGATTACTTCAAATTTTCATAATGGTTAGAGTAGCATGACTTACAACATGAAAACAATATTTAAGCTGTATTTATGCACCATGTTGTTAAATAAACATTCTCATCATTTAGAAGTTACTACTGAATACTCAACTATGTTAAGAAATGATGTTGTTTACATTTGAAATAATTAAATACTGATCACTACTCAAGGAAAAAAGAAAAAAATGCACTCAAACATGCAGAAACCCGGGACCTTTAGATCTTCAGTCTAATGCTCTCCCAACTGAGCTATTTCAGCAAGGTCTATGTATGGTAAAAGTCACTAAGATCTCAACTGAGCTATGTTTGCATGGTTACACAAGGTTTAGAATCAATATTTTTCTGTCATCATGATTGCATGAAATGAAAAGAAAATATGTGTTTTATACTGTAAATATATCCATTGCAAACCCTTAATTATACATTTAAGTAAAAGTTTTAACAAATTGTGGTCAGGAAGCATTGTTAGATTACTTCAAATTTTCATAATAGTTAGAGAAGCATGATGGACAACATGAAAACAATATTTAAGCTGTATTTATCCACCGTGTTGTTAAATAAACATTCTCATCATTTAGAAGATACTACTGAATACTCAACTATGTTAAGAAATGATGTTGTTTACATTTGAAATAATTAAATACTGATAAGTACTCAAGGAAAAAAGGAAAAACGTACTCAAACATGCCGAAACCCGGGACCTTTAGATCTTCAGTCTAACTCTCTCCCAACTAAGCTATTTTGGCAAGGTCTGTGTATGGCAAAAGTCACTAAGAGATCAACTGAGCTATGTTTGCATGGTTACACAAGGTTTAGTATTAATATTTTTCTGTCATCATGATTGCATGAAATGAAAAGAAAATATGTGTTTTGTACTGTAAATATATCCATTACAAACACTTAATCATACATTTAAGTAAAAGTTTTAACAAATTGTGGTCAGGAATCATTGTTAGATTACTTCAAATTTTCATAATAGATAGAGTAGCATGGCTTACAACATGAAAACAATATTTAAGCTGTATTTATGCACCGTGTTGATAAATAAACATTCTCATCATTTAGAAGTTACTACTGAATACTCAACTATGTTAAGAAATGATGTTGTTTAAATTTGAAATAATTAAATTCTGATCACTACTTAAGGAAAAAAGAAAAAATGCACTCAAACATGCCGAAACCCGGGATCGAACCACGGACCTTTAGATCTTCAGTTTAACGTTCTCCCAATTGAGCTATTTCGGCAAGGTTGGTGTATGGCAAAAGTCACTAAGACCTCAACTGAGCTATGTTTGCATGGTTACACAAGGTTAAGTATCAATATTTTTCTGTCATCATGGTTGCATGAAATGAAGAGAAAAGATGTGTTTTGTACTGTAAATATATAAATTACAAACCCTTAATCATACATTTAAGTAAAAGTTTTATCAAATTGTGGTCAGGAAGCATTGTTAGATTACTTCAAATTTTCATAATAGAGTAGCATGACATACAACATGAAAACAATATTTAAGCTGTATTTATGCACCGTGTTATTAAATAAACATTCTCATCATTTAGAAGATACTACTGAATACTCAACTATGTTAAGAAATGATGTTGTTTGCATTTGAAATAATTAAATACTGATAACTACTCAAGGAAAAAAGAAAAAATGTACTCAAACATGCTGAAACCCGGGACCTTTAGATCTTCAGTCTAATGCTCTGCCAACTGAGCTATTTCGGCAAAGTCTGTGTATGGCAAAAGTCACTAAGACCTCACCTGAGCTATGTTTGCATGGTTACACAAGGTTAAGTATCAATATTTTTCTGTCATCATGATTGCATGAAATGAAAGGAAAATATGTGTATTATACTGTAAATATATCCATTACAAACCCTTAATCATACATTTAAGTAAAAGTTTTAACAAATTGTGGTCAGGAAGCATTGTTAGATTACTTCAAATTTTCATAATAGAGTAGCATGACTTACAACATGAAAACAATATTTAAGCTGTATTTATGCACCGAGTTATTAAATAAACATTCTCATCATTTAGAAGACACTACTGAATACTCAACTATGTTAAGAAATGATGTTGTTTACATTTGAAATAATTAAATACTGATAAGTACTCAAGGAAAAAAGAAAAAATGTACTCAAACATGCTGAAACCCGGGACCTTTAAATCTTCAGTCTTATGCTCTCCCAACTGAGCTATTTCGGCAAAGTCTGTGTATGGCAAAAATCACTAAGACCTCACCTGAGCTATGTTTGCATGGTTACACAAGGTTTAGTATCAATATTTTTCTGTCATCATGATTGCATGAAACGAAAGGAAAATATGTGTATTATACTGTAAATATATCCATTACAAACCCTTAATCATACATTTAAGTAAAAGTTTTAACAAATTGTGGTCAGGAAGCATTGTTAGATTACTTCAAATTTTCATAATAGTTAGAGTAGCATGACTAACAACATGAAACCAATATATAAGCTGTATTTATGCACCGTGTTGTTAAATAAACATTCTCATCATTTAGAAGTTACTACTGAATACTCAACTATGTTAAGAAATTATGTTGTTTAAATTTGAAATAATTAAATTCTGTTCACTAAAAAAGGGAAAAAGAAAAATGCACTCAAACATGCCGAAACCTGGGTTTGAACGAGGGACCTTTAGATCTTCAGTTTAACGTTCTCCAAACTGAGCTATTTCGGCAAGGTCGGTGTATTGCAAAAGTCACTAAGACCTCAACTGAGCTATGTTTGCATGGTTACACAAGGTTAAGTATCAATATTTTTCTGTCATCATGATTGCATGAAATGAAGAGAAAAGATGTGTTTTATACTGTAAATATATAAATTACTTACCCTTAATCGTACATTTAAGTAAAAGATTTAACAAATTGTGGTCAGGAAGCAGTTAGTTTACTTCAAATTTTCATAATAGAGTAGCATGACGGACAACATGAAACAATATTTAAGCTGTATTTATGCACCGTGTTGTTAAATAAACATTCTCATCATTTAGAAGTTACTACTGAATACTCAACTATGTTAAGAAACGATGTTGTTTACATTTGAAATACTTAAATACTGATAACTACTCAAGGAAAAAAGGAAAAACGTACTCAAACATGCCGAAACCCGGGACCTTTAGATGTTCAGTCTAACGCTCTGCCAACTGAGCTATTTCAGCAAAGTCTGTGTATGGCAAAAGTCACTAAGACCTCACCTGAGCTATGTTTGCATGGTTACACAAGGTTTAGTGTCAATATTTTTCTGTCATCATGGTTGCATGAAATGAAGAGAAAAGATGTGTTTTACACTGTAAATATATAAATTACAAACCCTTTATTGTAAATTTTAGTAAAAGTTTTATCAAATTGTGGTCAGGAAGCATTGTTAGATTACTTCAAATTTTCATAATAGAGTAGCATGACTTACAACATGAAAACAATATTTAAGCTGTATTTATGCACTGAGTTATTAAATAAACATTCTCATCATTTAGAAGATACTACTGAATACTCAACTATGTTAAGATATTATGTTGTTTACATTTGAAATAATTAAATACTGATAACTACTCAAGGAAAAAAGAAAAAATGTACTCAAACATGCTGAAACCCGGGACCTTTAAATCTTCAGTCTTATGCTCTCCCAACTGAGCTATTTCGGCAAAGTCTGTGTATGGTAAAAATCACTAAGACCTCACCTGAGCTATGTTTGCATGGTTACACAAGGTATAGTATCAATATTTTTCTGTCATCATGATTGAATGAAATGAAAGGAAAATATGTGTATTATACTGTAAATATATCCATTACAAACCCTTAATCATACATTTAAGTAAAAGTTTTAACAAATTGTGGTCAGGAAGCATTGTTAGATTACTTCAAATTTTCATAATAGAGTAGCATGACTTACAACATGAAAACAATATTTAAGCTGTATTTATGCACCGAGTTATTAAATAAACATTCTCATCATTTAGAAGATACTACTGAATACTCAACTATGTTAAGAAATGATGTTGTTTACATTTGAAATAATTAAATACTGATAACTACTCAAGGAAAAAAGAAAAAATGTACTCAAACATGCTGAAACCCGGGACCTTTAAATCTTCAGTCTTATGCTCTCCCAACTGAGCTATTTCGGCAAAGTCTGTGTATGGCAAAAATCACTAAGACCTCACCTGAGCTATGTTTGCATGGTTACACAAGGTTTAGTATCAATATTTTTCTGTCATCATGATTGAATGAAATGAAAGGAAAATATGTGTATTATACTGTAAATATATCCATTACAAACCCTTAATCATACATTTAAGTAAAAGTTTTAACAAATTGTGGTCAGGAAGCATTGTTAGATTACTTCAAATTTTCATAATAGTTAGAGTAGCATGACTTACAACATGAAAACAATATTTAAGCTGTATTTATGCACCGTGTTGTTAAATAAACATTCTCTTCATTTAGAAGTTACTACTGAATACTCAACTATGTTAAGAAATTATGTTGTTTAAATTTGAAATAATTAAATTCTGATCACTAAAAAAGGGAAAAGAAAAATGCACTCAAACATGCCGAAACCTGGGTTCGAACCAGGGACCTTTAGATCTTCTGATTAACGTTCTCCAAACTGAGCTATTTTGGCAAGGTCGGTGTATGGCAAAAGTCACTAAGACCTCAACTGAGCTATGTTTGCATGGTTACACAAGGTTAAGTATCAATATTTTTCTGTCATCATGATTGCATGAAATGAAAAGAAAATATGTGTTTTAAACTGTAAATATATCCATTGCAAACCCTTAATTATACATTTAAGTAAAAGTTTTAACAAATTGTGGTCAGGAAGCATTGTTAGATTACTTCAAATTTTCATAATAGGTAGAGTAGCTTGACGGACAACATGAAATCAATATTTAAGCTGTATTTATGCACCGTGTTGTTAAATAAACATTCTCATCATTTAGAAGATACTACTGAATACTGAACTATGTTAAGAAATGATGTTGTTTACATTTGAAATAATTAAATACTGATAAGTACTCAAGGAAAAAAGGAAAAACGTACTCAAACATGCCGAAACACGGGACCTTTAGATCTTCAGTCTAACGCTCTCCCAACTAAGCTATTTTGGCAAGGTCTGTGTATGGCAAAAGTCACTAAGACATCAACTGAGCTATGTTTGCATGGTTACACAAGGTTTAGTATTAATATTTTTCTGTCATCATGATTGCATGAAATGGAAAGAAAATATGTGTTTTGTACTGTAAATATATCCATTACAAACCCTTAATCATACATTTAAGTAAAAGTTTTAACAAATTGTGGTCAGGAAGCATTGTTAGATTACTTCAAATTTTCATAATAGATAGAGTAGCATGGCTTACAACATGAAAACAATATTTAAGCTGTATTTATGCACCGTGTTGATAAATAAACATTCTCATCATTTAGAAGTTACTACTGAATACTCAACTATGTTAAGAAATGATGTTGTTTAAATTTGAAATAATTAAATTCTGATCACTACTTAAGGAAAAAAGAAAAAATGCACTCAAACATGCCGAAACCCGGGATCGAACCACGGACCTTTAGATCTTCAGTTTAACGTTCTCCCAATTGAGCTATTTCGGCAAGGTTGGTGTATGGCAAAAGTCACTAAGACCTCAACTGAGCTATGTTTGCATGGTTACACAAGGTTAAGTATCAATATTTTTCTGTCATCATGGTTGCATGAAATGAAGAGAAAAGATGTGTTTTATACTGTAAATATATAAATTACAAACCCTTAATCATACATTTAAGTAAAAGTTTTATCAAATTGTGGTCAGGAAGCATTGTTAGATTACTTCAAATTTTCATAATAGAGTAGCATGACATACAACATGAAAACAATATTTAAGCTGTATTTATGCACCGTGTTATTAAATAAACATTCTCATCATTTAGAAGATACTACTGAATACTCAACTATGTTAAGAAATGATGTTGTTTGCATTTGAAATAATTAAATACTGATAACTACTCAAGGAAAAAAGAAAAAATGTACTCAAACATGCTGAAACCCGGGACCTTTAGATCTTCAGTCTAATGCTCTGCCAACTGAGCTATTTCGGCAAAGTCTGTGTATGGCAAAAGTCACTAAGACCTCACCTGAGCTATGTTTGCATGGTTACACAAGGTTAAGTATCAATATTTTTCTGTCATCATGATTGCATGAAATGAAAGGAAAATATGTGTATTATACTGTAAATATATCCATTACAAACCCTTAATCATACATTTAAGTAAAAGTTTTAACAAATTGTGGTCAGGAAGCATTGTTAGATTACTTCAAATTTTAATAATAGAGTAGCATGACTTACAACATGAAAACAATATTTAAGCTGTATTTATGCACCGAGTTATTAAATAAACATTCTCATCATTTAGAAGACACTACTGAATACTCAACTATGTTAAGAAATGATGTTGTTTACATTTGAAATAATTAAATTCTGTTCACTAAAAAAGGGAAAAAGAAAAATGCACTCAAACATGCCGAAACCTGGGTTTGAACGAGGGACCTTTAGATCTTCAGTTTAACGTTCTCCAAACTGAGCTATTTCGGCAAGGTCGGTGTATTGCAAAAGTCACTAAGACCTCAACTGAGCTATGTTTGCATGGTTACACAAGGTTAAGTATCAATATTTTTCTGTCATCATGATTGCATGAAATGAAGAGAAAAGATGTGTTTTATACTGTAAATATATAAATTACTTACCCTTAATCGTACATTTAAGTAAAAGATTTAACAAATTGTGGTCAGGAAGCAGTTAGTTTACTTCAAATTTTCATAATAGAGTAGCATGACGGACAACATGAAACAATATTTAAGCTGTATTTATGCACCGTGTTGTTAAATAAACATTCTCATCATTTAGAAGTTACTACTGAATACTCAACTATGTTAAGAAACGATGTTGTTTACATTTGAAATACTTAAATACTGATAACTACTCAAGGAAAAAAGGAAAAACGTACTCAAACATGCCGAAACCCGGGACCTTTAGATGTTCAGTCTAACGCTCTGCCAACTGAGCTATTTCAGCAAAGTCTGTGTATGGCAAAAGTCACTAAGACCTCACCTGAGCTATGTTTGCATGGTTACACAAGGTTTAGTGTCAATATTTTTCTGTCATCATGGTTGCATGAAATGAAGAGAAAAGATGTGTTTTACACTGTAAATATATAAATTACAAACCCTTTATTGTAAATTTTAGTAAAAGTTTTATCAAATTGTGGTCAGGAAGCATTGTTAGATTACTTCAAATTTTCATAATAGAGTAGCATGACTTACAACATGAAAACAATATTTAAGCTGTATTTATGCACTGAGTTATTAAATAAACATTCTCATCATTTAGAAGATACTACTGAATACTCAACTATGTTAAGAAATTATGTTGTTTACATTTGAAATAATTAAATACTGATAACTACTCAAGGAAAAAAGAAAAAATGTACTCAAACATGCTGAAACCCGGGACCTTTAAATCTTCAGTCTTATGCTCTCCCAACTGAGCTATTTCGGCAAAGTCTGTGTATGGTAAAAATCACTAAGACCTCACCTGAGCTATGTTTGCATGGTTACACAAGGTATAGTATCAATATTTTTCTGTCATCATGATTGAATGAAATGAAAGGAAAATATGTGTATTATACTGTAAATATATCCATTACAAACCCTTAATCATACATTTAAGTAAAAGTTTTAACAAATTGTGGTCAGGAAGCATTGTTAGATTACTTCAAATTTTCATAATAGAGTAGCATGACTTACAACATGAAAACAATATTTAAGCTGTATTTATGCACCAAGTTATTAAATAAACATTCTCATCATTTAGAAGATACTACTGAATACTCAACTATGTTAAGAAATGATGTTGTTTACATTTGAAATAATTAAATACTGATAACTACTCAAGGAAAAAAGAAAAAATGTACTCAAACATGCTGAAACCCGGGACCTTTAAATCTTCAGTCTTATGCTCTCCCAACTGAGCTATTTCGGCAAAGTCTGTGTATGGCAAAAATCACTAAGACCTCACCTGAGCTATGTTTGCATGGTTACACAAGGTTTAGTATCAATATTTTTCTGTCATCATGATTGAATGAAATGAAAGGAAAATATGTGTATTATACTGTAAATATATCCATTACAAACCCTTAATCATACATTTAAGTAAAAGTTTTAACAAATTGTGGTCAGGAAGCATTGTTAGATTACTTCAAATTTTCATAATAGTTAGAGTAGCATGACTTACAACATGAAAACAATATTTAAGCTGTATTTATGCACCGTGTTGTTAAATAAACATTCTCTTCATTTAGAAGTTACTACTGAATACTCAACTATGTTAAGAAATTATGTTGTTTAAATTTGAAATAATTAAATTCTGATCACTAAAAAAGGGAAAAGAAAAATGCACTCAAACATGCCGAAACCTGGGTTCGAACCAGGGACCTTTAGATCTTCTGATTAACGTTCTCCAAACTGAGCTATTTTGGCAAGGTCGGTGTATGGCAAAAGTCACTAAGACCTCAACTGAGCTATGTTTGCATGGTTACACAAGGTTAAGTATCAATATTTTTCTGTCATCATGATTGCATGAAATGAAAAGAAAATATGTGTTTTAAACTGTAAATATATCCATTGCAAACCCTTAATTATACATTTAAGTAAAAGTTTTAACAAATTGTGGTCAGGAAGCATTGTTAGATTACTTCAAATTTTCATAATAGTTAGAGTAGCTTGACGGACAACATGAAATCAATATTTAAGCTGTATTTATGCACCGTGTTGTTAAATAAACATTCTCATCATTTAGAAGATACTACTGAATACTGAACTATGTTAAGAAATGATGTTGTTTACATTTGAAATAATTAAATACTGATAAGTACTCAAGGAAAAAAGGAAAAACGTACTCAAACATGCCGAAACACGGGACCTTTAGATCTTCAGTCTAACGCTCTCCCAACTAAGCTATTTTGGCAAGGTCTGTGTATGGCAAAAGTCACTAAGACATCAACTGAGCTATGTTTGCATGGTTACACAAGGTTTAGTATTAATATTTTTCTGTCATCATGATTGCATGAAATGAAAAGAAAATATGTGTTTTGTACTGTAAATATATCCATTACAAACCCTTAATCATACATTTAAGTAAAAGTTTTAACAAATTGTGGTCAGGAAGCATTGTTATATTACTTCAAATTTTCATAATAGTTAGAGTAGCATTACTTACAACATGAAAACAATATTTAAGCTGTATTTATGCACCGTGTTGATAAATAAACATTCTCATCATTTAGAAGTTACTACTGAATACTCAACTATGTTAAGAAATGATGTTGTTTAAATTTGAAATAATTAAATTCTGATCACTACTCAAGGAAAAAAGAAAAAATGCACTCAAACATGCCGAAACCCGGGATCGATCCACGGACCTTTAGATCTTCAGTCTAACGCTCTCCCAACTGAGCTATTTCGGCAAGGTCGGTGTATGGCAAAAGTCACTAAGACCTCAACTGAGCTATGTTTTCATGGTTACACAAATTTAAGTATCAATATTTTTCTGTCATCATGGTTGCATGAAATGAAGAGAAAAGATGTGTTTTATACTGTAAATATATAAATTACAAACCCTTAATCGCACATTTAAGTAAAAGTTTTATCAAATTGTGGTCAAGAAGCATTGTTAGATTACTTCAAATTTTCATAATAGAGTAGCTTCACGGACAACATGAAAACAATATTTAAGCTGTATTTATGCACCGTGTTATTAAATTAACATTCTCATCATTTAGAAGATACTACTGAATACTCAACTATGTTAAGAAATGATGTTGTTAACAATTGAAATAATTAAATACTGATAACTGCTCAAGGAAAAAAGGAAAAACGTACTCAAACATGCCGAAACCCGGGACCTTTAGATCTTCAGTCTAACGCTCTCCCAACTGAGCTATTTCGGCAAGGTCTGTGTATGGCAAAAGTCACTAAGACATCAACTGAGCTATGTTTGCATGGTTACACAAGGTTTAGTATTAATATTTTTCTGTCATCATGATTGCATGAAATGAAAAGAAAATGTGTTTTGTACTGTAAATATATCCATTACAAACCCTTAATCATACATTTAAGTAAAAGTTTTAACAAATTGTGGTCAGGAAGCATTGTTAGATTACTTCAAATTTTCATAATAGTTAGAGTAGCATTACTTACAACATGAAAACAATATTTAAGCTGTATTTATGCACCGTGTTGATAAATAAACATTCTCATCATTTAGAAGTTACTACTGAATACTCAACTATGTTAAGAAATGATGTTGTTTAAATTTGAAATAATTAAATTGTGATCACTACTCAAGGAAAAAAGAAAAAATGCACTCAAACATGCCGAAACCCGGGATCGATCCACGGACCATTAGATCTTCAGTCTAACGCTCTCCCAACTGAGCTATTTCGGCAAGGTTGGTGTATGGCAAAAGTCACTAAGACCTCAACTGAGCTATGTTTGCATGGTTACACAAGGTTAAGTATCAATATTTTTCTGTCATCATGGTTGCATGAAATGAAGAGAAAAGATGTCTTTTATACTGTAAATATATAAATTACAAACCCTTAATCATACATTTAAGTAAAAGTTTTATCAAATTGTGGTCAGGAAGCATTGTTAGATTACTTCAAACTTTCATAATAGAGTAGCATGACAGACAACATGAAAACAATATTTAAGCTGTATTTATGCACCGTGTTATTAAATAAACATTCTCATCATTTAGAAGATACTACTGAATACTCAACTATGTTAAGAAATGATGTTGTTTACATTTGAAATAAATAAATACTGATAACTACTCAAGGAAAAAAGAAAAAATGTACTCAAACATGCTGAAACCCGGGACCTTTAGATCTTCAGTCTAATGCTCTGCCAACTGAGCTATTTCAGCAAAGTCTGTGTATGGTAAAAGTCACTAAGACCTCACCTGAGCTATGTTTGCATGGTTACACAAGGTTTAGCATCAATATTTTTCTGTCATCATGGTTGCATGAAATGAAGAGAAAAGATGTGTTTTACACTGTAAATATATAAATTACAAACCCTTAATCGTAAATTATAGTAAAAGTTTTATCAAATTGTGGTCAGGAAGCATTGTTAGATTACTTCAAATTTTCATAATAGAGTAGCATGACTTACAACATGAAAACAATATTTAAGCTGTATTTATGCACCGAGTTATTAAATAAACATTCTCATCATTTAGAAGATACTACTGAATACTCAACTATGTTAAGAAATGATGTTGTTTACATTTGAAATAATTAAAAACTGATAACTACTCAAGGAAAAAAGAAAAAATTTACTCAAACGTGCTGAAACCCGGGACCTTTAAATCTTCAGTCTTATGCTCTCCAAACTGAGCTATTTCAGCAAGGTCGGTGTAAGTCAAAAGTCACTAAGACCTCACCTGAGCTATGTTTGCATGGTTACACAAGGTTTAGTATCAATATTTTTCTGTCATCATGATTGAATGAAATGAAAGGAAAATATGTGTATTATACTGTAAATATATCCATTACAAACCCTTAATCATACATTTAAGTAAAAGTTTTAACAAATTGTGGTCAGGAAGCATTGTTAGATTACTTCAAATTTTCATAATAGAGTAGCATGACTTACAACATGAAAACAATATTTAAGCTGTATTTATGCACCGAGTTATTAAATAAACATTCTCATCATTTAGAAGATACTACTGAATACTCAACTATGTTAAGAAATGATGTTGTTTACATTTGAAATAATTAAATACTGATAACTACTCAAGGAAAAAAGAAAAAATGTACTCAAACATGCTGAAACCCGGGACCTTTAAATCTTCAGTCTTATGCTCTCTCAACTGAGCTATTTCGGCAAAGTCTGTGTATGGCAAAAATCACTAAGACCTCAACTGAGCTATGTTTGCATGGTTACACAAGGTTTAGTATCAATATTTTTCTGTCATCATGATTGCATGAAATGAAAGGAAAATATGTGTATTATACTGTAAATATATCCATTACAAACCCTTAGTCATACATTTAAGTAAAAGTTTTAACAAATTGTGGTCAGGAAACATTGTTAGATTACTTCAAATTTTCATAATAGAGTAGCATGACTTACAACATGAAAACAATATTTAAGCTGTATTTATGCACCCTGTTGTTAAATAAACATTCTCATCATTTAGAAGTTACTACTGAATACTCAACTATGTTAAGAAATTATGTTGTTTAAATTTGAAATAATTAAATTCTGATCACTAAAAAAGGGAAAAAGAAAAATGCACTCAAACATGCCGAAACCTGGGTTCGAACCAGGGACCTTTAGATCTTCAGTTTAACGTTCTCCAAACTGAGCTATTTCGGCAAGGTCGGTGTATGGCAAAAGTCACTAAGACCTCAACTGAGCTATGTTTGCATGGTTACACAAGGTTAAGTATCAATATTTTTCTGTCATCATGATTGCATGAAATGAAAAGAAAATATGTGTTTTATACTGTAAATATATCCATTGCAAACCCTTAATTATACATTTAAGTAAAAGTTTTAACAAATTGTGGTCAGGAAGCATTGTTAGATTACTTCAAATTTTCATAATAGTTAGAGTAGCATGACGGACAACATGAAAACAATATTTAAGCTGTATTTATGCACCGTGTTGTTAAATAAACATTCTCATCATTTAGAAGATACTACTGAATACTCAACTATGTTAAGAAATGATGTTGTTTACATTTGAAATAATTAAATACTGATAAGTACTCAAGGGAAAAAGGAAAAACGTACTCAAACATGCCGAAACACGGGACCTTTAGATCTTCAGTCTAACGCTCTCCCAACTAAGCTATTTTGGCAAGGTCTGTGTATGGCAAAAGTCACTAAGACATCAACTGAGCTATGTTTGCATGGTTACACAAGGTTTAGTATTAATATTTTTCTGATATCATGATTGCATGAAATGAAAAAGAAAATATGTGTTTTGTACTGTAAATATATCCATTACAAACCTTTAATCATACATTTAAGTAAAAGTTTTAACAAATTCTGGTCAGGAAGCATTGTTAGATTACTTCAAATTTTCATAATAGTTAGAGTAGCATTACTTACAACATGAAAACAATATTTAAGCTGTATTTATGCACCGTGTTGATAAATAAACATTCTCATCATTTAGAAGTTACTACTGAATACTCAACTATGTTAAGAAATGATGTTGTTTAAATTTGAAATAATTAAATTCTGATCACTACTCAAGGAAAAAAGAAAAAATGCACTCAAACATGCCGAAACCCGGGATCGATCCACGGACCATTAGATCTTCAGTCTAACGCTCTCCCAACTGAGCTATTTCGGCAAGGTTGGTGTATGGCAAAAGTCACTAAGACCTCAACTGAGCTATGTTTGCATGGTTACACAAGGTTAAGTATCAATATTTTTCTGTCATCATGGTTGCATGAAATGAAGAGAAAAGATGTGTTTTATACTGTAAATATATAAATTACAAACCCTTAATCATACATTTAAGTAAAAGTTTTATCAAATTGTGGTCAGGAAGCATTGTTAGATTACTTCAAACTTTCATAATAGAGTAGCATGACAGACAACATGAAAACAATATTTAAGCTGTATTTATGCACCGTGTTATTAAATAAACATTCTCATCATTTAGAAGATACTACTGAATACTCAACTATGTTAAGAAATGATGTTGTTTACATTTGAAATAAATAAATACTGATAACTACTCAAGGAAAAAAGAAAAAATGTACTCAAACATGCTGAAACCCGGGACCTTTAGATCTTCAGTCTAATGCTCTGCCAACTGAGCTATTTCAGCAAAGTCTGTGTATGGTAAAAGTCACTAAGACCTCACCTGAGCTATGTTTGCATGGTTACACAAGGTTTAGTATCAATATTTTTCTGTCATCATGGTTGCATGAAATGAAGAGAAAAGATGTGTTTTACACTGTAAATATATAAATTACAAACCCTTAATCGTAAATTTTAGTAAAAGTTTTATCAAATTGTGGTCAGGAAGCATTGTTAGATTACTTCAAATTTTCATAATAGAGTAGCATGACTTACAACATGAAAACAATATTTAAGCTGTATTTATGTACCGAGTTATTAAATAAACATTCTCATCATTTAGAAGATACTACTGAATACTCAACTATGTTAAGAAATGATGTTGTTTACATTTGTAATAATTAAAAACTGATAACTACTCAAGGAAAAAAGAAAAAATTTACTCAAACATGCTGAAACCCGGGACCTTTAAATCTTCAGTCTTATGCTCTCCCAACTGAGCTATTTCGGCAAAGTCTGTGTATGGCTAAAATCACTAAGACCTCACCTGAGCTATGTTTGCATGGTTACACAAGGTTTAGTATCAATATTTTACTGTCATCATGATTGAATGAAATGAAAGGAAAATATGTGTATTATACTGTAAATATATCCATTACAAACCCTTAATCATACATTTAAGTAAAAGTTTTAACAAATTGTGGTCAGGAAGCATTGTTAGATTACTTCAAATTTTCATAATAGAGTAGCATGACAGACAACATGAAAACAATATTTAAGCTGTATTTATGCACCGTGTTATTAAATAAACATTCTCATCATTTAGAAGATACTACTGAATACTCAACTATGTTAAGAAATTATGTTGTTTACATTTGAAATAATTAAATACTGATAACTACTCAAGGAAAAAAGAAAAAATTTACTCAAACATGCTGAAACCCGGGACCTTTAGATCTTCAGTCTAATGCTCTGCCAACTGAGCTATTTCAGCAAAGTCTGTGTATGGCAAAAGTCACTAAGACCTCACCTGAGCTATGTTTGCATGGTTACACAAGGTTTAGTATCAATATTTTTCTGTCATCTTGGTTGCATGAAATGAAGAGAAAAGATGTGTTTTACACTGTAAATATATAAATTACAAACCCTTAATCGTAAATTTTAGTAAAAGTTTTATCAAATTGTGGTCAGGAAGCATTGTTAGATTACTTCAAATTTTCATAATAGAGTAGCATGACTTACAACATGAAAACAATATTTAAGCTGTATTTATGCACCGAGTTATTAAATAAACATTCTCATCATTTAGAAGATACTACTGAATACTCAACTATGTTAAGAAATGATGTTGTTTACATTTGAAATAATTAAAAACTGATAACTACTCAAGGAAAAAAGAAAAAATTTACTCAAACATGCTGAAACCCGGGACCTTTAAATCTTCAGTCTTATGCTCTCCCAGCTGAGCTATTTCGGCAAAGTCTGTGTATGGCAAAAATCACTAAGACCTCACCTGAGCTATGTTTGCATGGTTACACAAGGTTTAGTATCAATATTTTTCTGTCATCATGATTGAATGAAATGAAAGGAAAATATGTGTATTATACTGTAAATATATCCATTACAAACCATTAATTATACATTTAAGTAAAAGTTTTAACAAATTGTGGTCAGGAAGCATTGTTAGATTACTTCAAATTTTCATAATAGAGTAGCATGACTTACAACATGAAAACAATATTTAAGCTGTATTTATGCACCGAGTTATTAAATAAACATTCTCATCATTTAGAAGATACTACTGAATACTCAACTATGTTAAGAAATGATGTTGTTTACATTTGAAATAATTAAATACTGATAACTACTCAAGGAAAAAAGAAAAAATGTACTCAAACATGCTGAAACCCGGGACCTTTAAATCTTCAGTCTTATGCTCTCCCAACTGAGCTATTTCGGCAAAGTCTGTGTATGGCAAAAATCACTAAGACCTCACCTGAGCTATGTTTGCATGGTTACACAAGGTTTAGTATCAATATTTTTCTGTCATCATGATTGAATGAAATGAAAGGAAAATATGTGTATTATACTGTAAATATATC
Organism: Taudactylus pleione; assembly: GCA_031769625.1. Lineage (NCBI taxonomy): Eukaryota > Metazoa > Chordata > Amphibia > Anura > Myobatrachidae > Taudactylus > Taudactylus pleione. The sequence goes on from JAUIMM010001027.1 coordinate 569,005, forward strand.
CATTACAAACCCTTAATCATACATTTAAGTAAAAGTTTTAACAAATTGTGGTCAGGAAGCATTGTTAGATTACTTCAAATTTTCATAATAGAGTAGCATGACTTACAACATGAAAACAATATTTAAGCTGTATTTATGCACCGAGTTATTAAATAAACATTCTCATCATTTAGAAGATACTACTGAATACTCAACTATGTTAAGAAATGATGTTGTTTACATTTGAAATAATTAAATACTGATAACTACTCAAGGAAAAAAGAAAAAATGTACTCAAACATGCTGAAACCCGGGACCTTTAAATCTTCAGTCTTATGCTCTCCCAACTGAGCTATTTCGGCAAAGTCTGTGTATGGCAAAAATCACTAAGACCTCACCTGAGCTATGTTTGCATGGTTACACAAGGTTTAGTATCAATATTTTTCTGTCATCATGATTGCATGAAATGAAAGGAAAATATGTGTATTATACTGTAAATATATCCATTACAAACCCTTAATCATACATTTAAGTAAAAGTTTTAACAAATTGTGGTCAGGAAACATTGTTACATTACTTCAAATTTTCATAATAGAGTAGCATGACTTACAACATGAAAACAATATTTAAGCTGTATTTATGCACCCTGTTGTTAAATAAACATTCTCATCATTTAGAAGTTACTACTGAATACTCAACTATGTTAAGAAATTATGTTGTTTAAATTTGAAATAATTAAATTCTGATCACTAAAAAAGGGAAAAAGAAAAATGCACTCAAACATGCCGAAACCTGGGTTCGAACCAGGGACCTTTAGATCTTCAGTTTAACGTTCTCCAAACTGAGCTATTTCGGCAAGGTCGGTGTATGGCAAAAGTCACTAAGACCTCAACTGAGCTATGTTTGCATGGTTACACAAGGTTAAGTATCAATATTTTTCTGTCATCATGATTGCATGAAATGAAAAGAAAATATGTGTTTTATACTGTAAATATATCCATTGCAAACCCTTAATTATACATTTAAGTAAAAGTTTTAACAAATTGTGGTCAGGAAGCATTGTTAGATTTCTTCAAATTTTCATAATAGTTAGAGTAGCATGACGGACAACATGAAAACAATATTTAAGCTGTATTTATGCACCGTGTTGTTAAATAAACATTCTCATCATTTAGAAGATACTACTGAATACTCAACTATGTTAAGAAATGATGTTGTTTACATTTGAAATAATTAAATACTGCTAAGTACTCAAGGAAAAAAGGAAAAACGTACTCAAACATGCCGAAACACGGGACCTTTAGATCTTCAGTCTAACGCTCTCCCAACTAAGCTATTTTGGCAAGGTCTGTGTATGGCAAAAGTCACTAAGACATCAACTGAGCTATGTTTGCATGGTTACACAAGGTTTAGTATTAATATTTTTCTGTCATCATGATTGCATGAAATGAAAAGAAAATATGTGTTTTGTACTGTAAATATATCCATTACAAACCCTTAATCATACATTTAAGTAAAAGTTTTAACAAATTGTGGTCAGGAAGCATTGTTAGATTACTTCAAATTTTCATAATAGTTAGAGTAGCATTACTTACAACATGAAAACAATATTTAAGCTGTATTTATGCACCGTGTTGATAAATAAACATTCTCATCATTTAGAAGTTACTACTGAATACTCAACTATGTTAAGAAATGATGTTGTTTAAATTTGAAATAATTAAATTCTGATCACTACACAAGGAAAAAAGAAAAAATGCACTCAAACATGCCGAAACCCGGGATCGATCCACGGACCATTAGATCTTCAGTCTAACGCTCTCCCAACTGAGCTATTTCGGCAAGGTTGGTGTATAGCAAAAGTCACTAAGACCTCAACTGAGCTATGTTTGCATGGTTACACAAGGTTAAGTATCAATATTTTTCTGTCATCATGGTTGCATGAAATGAAGAGAAAAGATGTGTTTTATACTGTAAATATATAAATTACAAACCCTTAATCATACATTTAAGTAAAAGTTTTATCAAATTGTGGTCAGGAAGCATTGTTAGATTACTTCAAACTTTCATAATAGAGTAGCATGACAGACAACATGAAAACAATATTTAAGCTGTATTTATGCACCGTGTTATTAAATAAACATTCTCATCATTTAGAAGATACTACTGAATACTCAACTATGTTAAGAAATGATGTTGTTTACATTTGAAATAATTAAATACTGATAACTACTCAAGGAAAAAAGAAAAAATTTACTCAAACATGCTGAAACCCGGGACCTTTAGATCTTCATTCTAATGCTCTGCCAACTGAGCTATTTCAGCAAAGTCTGTGTATGGCAAAAGTCACTAAGACCTCACCTGAGCTATGTTTGCATGGTTACACAAGGTTTAGTATCAATATTTTTCTGTCATCATGGTTGCATGAAATGAAGAGAAAAGATGTGTTTTACACTGTAAATATATAAATTACAAACCCTTAATCGTAAATTTTAGTAAAAGTTTTATCAAATTGTGGTCAGGAAGCATTGTTAGATTACTTCAAATTTTCATAATAGAGTAGCATGACTTACAACATGAAAACAATATTTAAGCTGTATTTATGCACCAAGTTATTAAATAAACATTCTCATCATTTAGAAGATACTACTGAATACTCAACTATGTTAAGAAATGATGTTGTTTACATTTGAAATAATTAAAAACTGAAAACTACTCAAGGAAAAAAGAAAAAATTTAGTCAAACATGCTGAAACCCGGGACCTTTAAATCTTCAGTCTTATGCTCTCCCAACTGAGCTATTTCGGCAAAGTCTGTGTATGGCAAAAGTCACTAAGACCTCACCTGAGCTATGTTTGCATGGTTACACAAGGTTTAGTATCAATATTTTTCTGTCATCATGATTGAATGAAATGAAAGGAAAATATGTGTATTATACTGTAAATATATCCATTACAACCCCTTAATCATACATTTAAGTAAAAGTTTTAACAAATTGTGGTCAGGAAGCATTGTTAGATTACTTCAAATTTTCATAATACAGTAGCATGACTTACAACATGAAAACAGTATTTAAGCTGTATTTATGCACCGAGTTATTAAATAAACATTCTCATCATTTAGAAGTTACTACTGAATACTCAACTATGTTAAGAAATTATGTTGTTTACATTTGAAATAATTAAATACTGATAACTACTCAAGGAAAAAAGAAAAAATGTACTCAAACATGCTGAAACCCGGGACCTTTAAATCTTCAGTCTTATGCTCTCCCAACTGAGCTATTTCGGCAAAGTCTGTGTATGGCAAAAATCACTAAGACCTCACCTGAGCTATGTTTGCATGGTTACACAAGGTTTAGTATCAATATTTTTCTGTCATCATGATTGAATGAAATGAAAGGAAAATATGTGTATTATACTGTAAATATATCCATTACAAACCCTTAATCATACATTTAAGTAAAAGTTTTAACAAATTGTGGTCAGGAAGCATTGTTAGATTACTTCAAATTTTCATAATAGAGTAGCATGACTTACAACATGAAAACAATATTTAAGCTGTATTTATGCACCGAGTTATTAAATAAACATTCTCATCATTTAGAAGATACTACTGAATACTCAACTATGTTAAGAAATGATGTTGTTTACATTTGAAATAATTAAATACTGATAACTACTCAAGGAAAAAAGAAAAAATGTACTCAAACATGCTGAAACCCGGGAGCTTTAAATCTTCAGTCTTATGCTCTCCCAACTGAGCTATTTCTGCAAAGTCTGTGTATGGCAAAAATCACTAAGACCTCACCTGAGCTATGTTTGCATGGTTACACAAGGTTTAGTATCAATATTTTTCTGTCATCATGATTGAATGAAATGAAAGGAAAATATGTGTATTATACTGTAAATATATCCATTACAAACCCTTAATCATACATTTAAGTAAAAGTTTTAACAAATTGTGGTCAGGAAGCATTGTTAGATTACTTCAAATTTTCATAATAGTTAGAGTAGCATGACTTACAACATGAAAACAATATTTAAGCTGTATTTATGCACCGTGTTGTTAAATAAACATTCTCTTCATTTAGAAGTTACTACTGAATACTCAACTATGTTAAGAAATTATGTTGTTTAAATTTGAAATAATAAAATTCTGATCACTAAAAAAGGGAAAAAGAAAAATGCACTCAAACATGCCGAAACCTGGGTTCGAACCAGGGACCTTTAGATCTTCAGATTAACGTTCTCCAAACTGAGCTATTTCGGAAAGGTCGGTGTATGGCAAAAGTCACTAAGACCTCAACTGAGGTATGTTTGCATGGTTACACAAGGTTAAGTATCAATATTTTTCTGTCATCATGATTGCATGAAATGAAAAGAAAATATGTGTTTTATACTGTAAATATATCCATTGCAAACCCTTAATTATACATTTAAGTAAAAGTTTTAACAAATTGTGGTCAGGAAGCATTGTTAGATTACTTCAAATTTTCATAATAGTTAGAGTAGCATGACGGACAACATGAAAACAATATTTAAGCTGTATTTATGCACCGTGTTGTTAAATAAACATTCTCATCATTTAGAAGATACTACTGAATACTGAACTATGTTAAGAAATGATGTTGTTTACATTTGAAATAATTAAATAGTGATCACTACTCAAGGAAAAAAGGAAAAACGTACTCAAACATGCCGAAACACGGGACCTTTAGATCTTCAGTCTAACGCTCTCCCAACTAAGCTATTTTGGCAAGTTCTGTGTATGGCAAAAGTCACTAAGACATCAACTGAGCTATGTTTGCATGGTTACACAAGGTTTAGTATTAATATTTTTCTGTCATCATGATTGCATGAAATGAAAAGAAAATATGTGTTTTGTACTGTAAATATATCCATTACAAACCCTTAATCATACATTTAAGTAAAAGTTTTAACAAATTGTGGTCAGGAAGCATTGTTAGATTACTTCAAATTTTCATAATAGTTAGAGTAGCATTACTTACAACATGAAAACAATATTTAAGCTGTATTTATGCACCGTGTTGATAAATAAACATTCTCATCATTTAGAAGTTACTACTGAATACTCAACTATGTTAAGAAATGATGTTGTTTAAATTTGAAATAATTAAATTCTTATCACTACTCAAGGAAAAAAGAAAAAATGCACTCAAACATGCCGAAACCCGGGATCGATCCACGGACCATTAGATCTTCAGTCTAACGCTCTCCCAACTGAGCTATTTCGGCAAGGTTGGTGTATGGCAAAAGTCACTAAGACCTCAACTGAGCTATGTTTGCATGGTTACACAAGGTTAAGTATCAATATTTTTCTGTCATCATGGTTGCATGAAATTAAGAGAAAAGATGTGTTTTATACTGTAAATATATAAATTACAAACCCTTAATCATACATTTAAGTAAATGTTTTATCAAATTGTGGTCAGGAAGCATTGTTAGATTACTTCAAATTTTCATAATAGAGTAGCATGACAGACAACATGAAAACAATATTTAAGCTGTATTTATGCACCGTGTTATTAAATAAACATTCTCATCATTTAGAAGATACTACTGAATACTCAACTATGTTAAGAAATGATGTTGTTTACATTTGAAATAATTAAATACTGATAACTACTCAAGGAAAAAAGAAAAAATTTACTCAAACATGCTGAAACCCGGGACCTTTAGATCTTCATTCTAATGCTCTGCCAACTGAGCTATTTCAGCAAAGTCTGTGTATGGCAAAAGTCACTAAGACCTCACCTGAGCTATGTTTGCATGGTTACACAAGGTTTAGTATCAATATTTTTCTGTCATCATGGTTGCATGAAATGAAGAGAAAAGATGTGTTTTACACTGTAAATATATAAATTACAAACCCTTAATCGTAAATTTTAGTAAAAGTTTTATCAAATTGTGGTCAGGAAGCATTGTTAGATTACTTCAAATTTTCATAATAGAGTAGCATGACTTACAACATGAAAACAATATTTAAGCTGTATTTATGCACCAAGTTATTAAATAAACATTCTCATCATTTAGAAGATACTACTGAATACTCAACTATGTTAAGAAATGATGTTGTTTACATTTGAAATAATTAAAAACTGAAAACTACTCAAGGAAAAAAGAAAAAATTTAGTCAAACATGCTGAAACCGGGGACCTTTAAATCTTCAGTCTTATGCTCTCCCAACTGAGCTATTTCGGCAAAGTCTGTGTATGGCAAAAGTCACTAAGACCTCACCTGAGCTATGTTTGCATGGTTACACAAGGTTTAGTATCAATATTTTTCTGTCATCATGATTGAATGAAATGAAAGGAAAATATGTGTATTATACTGTAAATATATCCATTACAACCCCTTAATCATACATTTAAGTAAAAGTTTTAACAAATTGTGGTCAGGAAGCATTGTTAGATTACTTCAAATTTTCATAATACAGTAGCATGACTTACAACATGAAAACAGTATTTAAGCTGTATTTATGCACCGAGTTATTAAATAAACATTCTCATCATTTAGAAGTTACTACTGAATACTCAACTATGTTAAGAAATGATGTTGTTTACATTTGAAATAATTAAATACTGATAACTACTCAAGGAAAAAAGAAAAAATGTACTCAAACATGCTGAAACCCGGGAGCTTTAAATCTTCAGTCTTATGCTCTCCCAACTGAGCTATTTCTGCAAAGTCTGTGTATGGCAAAAATCACTAAGACCTCACCTGAGCTATGTTTGCATGGTTACACAAGGTTTAGTATCAATATTTTTCTGTCATCATGATTGAATGAAATGAAAGGAAAATATGTGTATTATACTGTAAATATATCCATTACAAACCCTTAATCATACATTTAAGTAAAAGTTTTAACAAATTGTGGTCAGGAAGCATTGTTAGATTACTTCAAATTTTCATAATAGTTAGAGTAGCATGACTTACAACATGAAAACAATATTTAAGCTGTATTTATGCACCGTGTTGTTAAATAAACATTCTCTTCATTTAGAAGTTACTACTGAATACTCAACTATGTTAAGAAATTATGTTGTTTAAATTTGAAATAATAAAATTCTGATCACTAAAAAAGGGAAAAAGAAAAATGCACTCAAACATGCCGAAACCTGGGTTCGAACCAGGGACCTTTAGATCTTCAGATTAACGTTCTCCAAACTGAGCTATTTCGGAAAGGTCGGTGTATGGCAAAAGTCACTAAGACCTCAACTGAGGTATGTTTGCATGGTTACACAAGGTTAAGTATCAATATTTTTCTGTCATCATGATTGCATGAAATGAAAAGAAAATATGTGTTTTATACTGTAAATATATCCATTGCAAACCCTTAATTATACATTTAAGTAAAAGTTTTAACAAATTGTGGTCAGGAAGCATTGTTAGATTACTTCAAATTTTCATAATAGTTAGAGTAGCATGACGGACAACATGAAAACAATATTTAAGCTGTATTTATGCACCGTGTTGTTAAATAAATATTCTCATCATTTAGAAGATACTACTGAATACTGAACTATGTTAAGAAATGATGTTGTTTACATTTGAAATAATTAAATAGTGATCACTACTCAAGGAAAAAAGGAAAAACGTACTCAAACATGCCGAAACACGGGACCTTTAGATCTTCAGTCTAACGCTCTCCCAACTAAGCTATTTTGGCAAGTTCTGTGTATGGCAAAAGTCACTAAGACATCAACTGAGCTATGTTTGCATGGTTACACAAGGTTTAGTATTAATATTTTTCTGTCATCATGATTGCATGAAATGAAAAGAAAATATGTGTTTTGTACTGTAAATATATCCATTACAAACCCTTAATCATACATTTAAGTAAAAGTTTTAACAAATTGTGGTCAGGAAGCATTGTTAGATTACTTCAAATTTTCATAATAGTTAGAGTAGCATTACTTACAACATGAAAACAATATTTAAGCTGTATTTATGCACCGTGTTGATAAATAAACATTCTCATCATTTAGAAGTTACTACTGAATACTCAACTATGTTAAGAAATGATGTTGTTTAAATTTGAAATAATTAAATTCTTATCACTACTCAAGGAAAAAAGAAAAAATGCACTCAAACATGCCGAAACCCGGGATCGATCCACGGACCATTAGATCTTCAGTCTAACGCTCTCCCAACTGAGCTATTTCGGCAAGGTTGGTGTATGGCAAAAGTCACTAAGACCTCAACTGAGCTATGTTTGCATGGTTACACAAGGTTAAGTATCAATATTTTTCTGTCATCATGGTTGCATGAAATTAAGAGAAAAGATGTGTTTTATACTGTAAATATATAAATTACAAACCCTTAATCATACATTTAAGTAAATGTTTTATCAAATTGTGGTCAGGAAGCATTGTTAGATTACTTCAAATTTTCATAATAGAGTAGCATGACAGACAACATGAAAACAATATTTAAGCTGTATTTATGCACCGTGTTATTAAATAAACATTCTCATCATTTAGAAGATACTACTGAATACTCAACTATGTTAAGAAATGATGTTGTTTACATTTGAAATAATTAAATACTGATAACTACTCAAGGAAAAAAGAAAAAATTTACTCAAACATGCTGAAACCCGGGACCTTTAGATCTTCAGTCTAATGCTCTGCCAACTGAGCTATTTCAGCAAAGTCTGTGTATGGCAAAAGTCACTAAGACCTCACCTGAGCTATGTTTGCATGGTTACACAAGGTTTAGTATCAATATTTTTCTGTCATCATGGTTGCATGAAATGAAGAGAAAAGATGTGTTTTACACTGTAAATATATAAATTACAAACCCTTAATCGTAAATTTTAGTAAAAGTTTTATCAAATTGTGGTCAGGAAGCATTGTTAGATTACTTCAAATTTTCATAATAGAGTAGCATGACTTACAACATGAAAACAATATTTAAGCTGTATTTATGCACCGAGTTATTAAATAAACATTCTCATCATTTAGAAGATACTACTGAATACTCAACTATGTTAAGAAATGATGTTGTTTACATTTGAAATAATTAAAAACTGATAACTACTCAAGGAAAAAAGAAAAAATTTACTCAAACATGCTGAAACCCGGGACCTTTAAATCTTCAGTCTTATGCTCTCCCAACTGAGCTATTTTGGCAAAGTCTGTGTATGGCAAAAATCACTAAGACCTCACCTGAGCTATGTTTGCATGGTTACACAAGGTTTAGTATCAATATTTTTCTGTCATCATGATTGAATGAAATGAAAGGAAAATATGTGTATTATACTGTAAATATATCCATTACAAACCCTTAATCATACATTTAAGTAAAAGTTTTAACAAATTGTGGTCAGGAAGCATTGTTAGATTACTTCAAATTTTCATAATAGAGTAGCATGACTTACAACATGAAAACAATATTTAAGCTGTATTTATGCACCGAGTTATTAAATAAACATTCTCATCATTTAGAAGATACTACTGAATACTCAACTATGTTAAGAAATTATGTTGTTTACATTTGAAATAATTAAATACTGATAACTACTCAAGGAAAAAAGAAAAAATGTACTCAAACATGCTGAAACCCGGGACCTTTAAATCTTCAGTCTTATGCTCTCCCAACTGAGCTATTTCGGCAAAGTCTGTGTATGGCAAAAATCACAAAGACCTCACCTGAGCTATGTTTGCATGGTTACACAAGGTTTAGTATCAATATTTTTCTGTCATCATGATTGAATGAAATGAAAGGAAAATATGTGTATTATACTGTAAATATATCCATTACAAACCCTTAATCATACATTTAAGTAAAAGTTTTAACAAATTGTGGTCAGGAAGCATTGTTAGATTACTTCAAATTTTCATAATAGAGTAGCATGACTTACAACATGAAATCAATATATAAGCTGTATTTATGCACCGAGTTATTAAATAAACATTCTCATCATTTAGAAGATACTACTGAATACTCAACTATGTTAAGAAATGATGTTGTTTACATTTGAAATAATTAAATACTGATAACTACTCAAGGAAAAAAGAAAAAATTTACTCAAACATGCTGAAACCCGGGACCTTTAAATCTTCAGTCTTATGCTCTCCCAACTGAGCTATTTCGGCAAAGTCTGTGTATGGCAAAAATCACTAAGACCTCACCTGAGCTATGTTTGCATGGTTACACAAGGTTTAGTATCAATATTTTTCTGTCATCATGATTGAATGAAATGAAAGGAAAATATGTGTATTATACTGTAAATATATCCATTACAAACCCTTAATCATACATTTAAGTAAAAGTTTTAACAAATTGTGGTCAGGAAGCATTGTTAGATTACTTCAAATTTTCATAATAGTTAGAGTAGCATGACTTACAACATGAAAACAATATTTAAGCTGTATTTATGCACCGTGTTGTTAAATAAACATTCTCTTCATTTAGAAGTTACTACTGAATACTCAACTATGTTAAGAAATTATGTTGTTTAAATTTGAAATAATTAAATTCTGATCACTAAAAAAGGGAAAAAGAAAAATGCACTCAAACATGCCGAAACCTGGGTTCGAACCAGGGACCTTTAGATCTTCAGATTAACGTTCTCCAAACTGAGTTATTTCGGCAAGGTCGGTGTATGGCAAAAGTCACTAAGACCTCAACTGAGCTATGTTTGCATGGTTACACAAGGTTAAGTATCAATATTTTTCTGTCATCATGATTGCATGAAATGAAAAGAAAATATGTGTTTTATACTGTAAATATATCCATTGCAAACCCTTAATTATACATTTAAGTAAAAGTTTTAACAAATTGTGGTCAGGAAGCATTGTTAGATTACTTCAAATTTTCATAATAGTTAGAGTAGCATGACGGACAACATGAAAACAATATTTAAGCTGTATTTATGCACCGTGTTGTTAAATAAACATTCTCATCATTTAGAAGATACTACTGAATACTGAACTATGTTAAGAAATGATGTTGTTTACATTTGAAATAATTAAATACTGATAAGTACTCAAGGAAAAAAGGAAAAACGTACTCAAACATGCCGAAACACGGGACCTTTAGATCTTCAGTCTAACGCTCTCCCAACTAAGCTATTTTGGCAAGGTCTGTGTATGGCAAAAGTCACTAAGACATCAACTGAGCTATGTTTGCATGGTTACACAAGGTTTAGTATTAATATTTTTCTGTCATCATGATTGCATGAAATGAAAAGATAATATGTGTTTTGTACTGTAAATATATCCATTACAAACCCTTAATCATACATTTAAGTAAAAGTTTTAACAAATTGTGGTCAGGAAGCATTGTTAGATTACTTCAAATTTTCATAATAGTTAGAGTAGCATTACTTACAACATGAAAACAATATTTAAGCTGTATTTATGCACCGTGTTGATAAATAAACATTCTCATCATTTAGAAGTTACTACTGAATACTCAACTATGTTAAGAAATGATGTTGTTTAAATTTGAAATAATTAAATTCTGATCACTACTCAAGGAAAAAAGAAAAAATGCACTCAAACATGCCGAAACCCAGGATCGATCCACGGACCTTTAGATCTTCAGTCTAATGCTCTCCCATCTGAGCTATTTCGGCAAGGTCGGTGTATGGCAAAAGTCACTAAGACCTCAACTGAGCTATGTTTGCATGGTTACACAAGGTTTAGTATTAATATTTTTCTGTCATCAGGATTGCTGTAAAATGAAGAGAAAAGATGTGTTTTATACTGTAAATATATAAATTACAAACCCTTAATCGCACATTTAAGTAAAAGTTTTATCAAATTGTGGTCAAGAAGCATTGTTAGATTACTTCAAATTTTCATAATAGAGTAGCTTCACGGACAACATGAAAACAATATTTAAGCTGTATTTATGCACCGTGTTATTAAATAAACATTCTCATCATTTAGAAGATACTACTGAATACTCAACTATGTTAAGAAATGATGTTGTTTACATTTGAAATAATTAAATACTGATAACTACTCAAGGAAAAAAGAAAAAATTTACTCAAACATGCTGAAACCCGGGACCTTTAGATCTTCAGTCTAATGCTCTGCCAACTGAGCTATTTCGGCAAAGTCTGTGTATGGCAAAAATCACTAAGACCTCACCTGAGCTATGTTTGCATGGTTACACAAGGTTTAGTATCAATATTTTTCTGTCATCATGATTGAATGAAATGAAAGGAAAATATGTGTATTATACTGTAAATATATCCATTACAAACCCTTAATCATACATTTAAGTAAAAGTTTTAACAAATTGTGGTCAGGAAGCATTGTTAGATTACTTCAAATTTTCATAATAGAGTAGCATGACAGACAACATGAAAACAATATTTAAGCTGTATTTATGCACCGTGTTATTAAATAAACATTCTCATCATTTAGAAGATACTACTGAATACTCAACTATGTTAAGAAATGATGTTGTTTACATTTGAAATAATTAAATACTGATAACTACTCAAGGAAAAAAGAAAAAATGTACTCAAACATGCTGAAACCCGGGACCTTTAGATCTTCAGTCTAATGCTCTGCCAACTGAGCTATTTCGGCAAAGTCTGTGTATGGCAAAAGTCACTAAGACCTCACCTGAGCTATGTTTGCATGGTTACACAAGGTTTAGTATCAATATTTTTCTGTCATCATGGTTGCATGAAATGAAGAGAAAAGATGTGTTTTACACTGTAAATATATAAATTACAAACCCTTAATCGTAAATTTTAGTAAAAGTTTTATCAAATTGTGGTCAGGAAGCATTGTTAGATTACTTCAAATTTTCATAATAGAGTAGCATGACTTACAACATGAAAACAATATTTAAGCTGTATTTATGCACCGAATTATTAAATAAACATTCTCATCATTTAGAAGATACTACTGAATACTCAACTATGTTAAGAAATGATGTTGTTTACATTTGAAATAATTAAATACTGATAACTACTCAAGGAAAAAAGAAAAAATTTACTCAAACATGCTGAAACCCGGGACCTTTAAATCTTCAGTCTTATTCTCTCCGAACTGAGCTATTTCGGCAAAGTCTGTGTATGGCAAAAATCACTAAGACCTCACCTGAGCTATGTTTGCATGGTTACACAAGGTTTAGTATCAATATTTTTCTGTCATCATGATTGCATGAAATGAAAGGAAAATATGTGTATTATACTGTAAATATATCCATTACAAACCCTTAATCATACATTTAAGTAAAAGTTTTAACAAATTGTGGTCAGGAAGCATTGTTAGATTACTTCAAATTTTCATAATAGAGTATCATGACTTACAACATGAAAACAATATTTAAGCTGTATTTATGCACCGAGTTATTAAATAAACATTCTCATCATTTAGAAGATACTACATAAAACTCAACTATGTTAAGAAATGATGTTCTTTACATTTGAAATAATTAAATACTGATAACTACACAAGGAAAAAAGAAAAAATGTACTCAAACATGCTGAAACCCGGGACCTTTAAATCTTCAGTCTTATGCTCTCCCAACTGAGCTATTTCGGCAAAGTCTGTGTATGGCAAAAATCACTAAGACCTCACCTGAGCTATGTTTGCATGGTTACACAAGGTTTAGTATCAATATTTTTCTGTCATCATGATTGAATGAAATGAAAGGAAAATATGTGTATTATACTGTAAATATATCCATTACAAACCCTTAATCATACATTTAAGTAAAAGTTTTAACAAATTGTGGTCAGGAAGCATTGTTAGATTACTTCAAATTTTCATAATAGTTAGAGTAGCATGACTTACAACATGAAAACAATATTTAAGCTGTATTTATGCACCGTGTTGTTAAATAAACATTCTCTTCATTTAGAAGTTACTACTGAATACTCAACTATGTTAAGAAATTATGTTGTTTAAATTTGAAATAATTAAATTCTGATCACTAAAAAAGGGAAAAAGAAAAATGCACTCAAACATGCCGAAACCTGGGTTCGAACCAGGGACCTTTAGATCTTCAGATTAACGTTCTCCAAACTGAGCTATTTCGGCAAGGTCGGTGTATGGCAAAAGTCACTAAGACCTCAACTGAGCTATGTTTGCATGGTTACACAAGGTTAAGTATCAATATTTTTCTGTCATCATGATTGCATGAAATGAAAAGAAAATATGTGTTTTATACTGTAAATATATCCATTGCAAACCCTTAATTATACATTTAAGTAAAAGTTTTAACAAATTGTGGTCAGGAAGCATTGTTAGATTTCTTCAAATTTTCATAATAGTTAGAGTAGCATGACGGACAACATGAAAACAATATTTAAGCTGTATTTATGCACCGTGTTGTTAAATAAACATTCTCATCATTTAGAAGATACTACTGAATACTGAACTATGTTAAGAAATGATGTTGTTTACATTTGAAATAATTAAATACTGATAAGTACTCAAGGAAAAAAGGAAAAACGTACTCAAACATGCCGAAACACGGGACCTTTAGATCTTCAGTCTAACGCTCTCCCAACTAAGCTATTTTGGCAAGGTCTGTGTATGGCAAAAGTCACTAAGACATCAACTGAGCTATGTTTGCATGGTTACACAAGGTTTAGTATTAATATTTTTTTGTCATCATGATTGCATGAAATGAAAAGAAAATATGTGTTTTGTACTGTAAATATATCCATTACAAACCCTTAATCATACATTTAAGTAAAAGTTTTAACAAATTGTGGTCAGGAAGCATTGTTAGATTACTTCAAATTTTCATAAGAGTTAGAGTAGCATTACTTACAACATGAAAACAATATTTAAGCTGTATTTATGCACCGTGTTGATAAATAAACATTCTCATCATTTAGAAGTTACTACTGAATACTCATCTATGTTAAGAAATGATGTTGTTTAAATTTGAAATAATTAAATTCTGATCACTACTTAAGGAAAAAAGAAAAAATGCACTCAAACATGCCGAAACCCGGGATCGATCCACGGACCTTTAGATCTTCAGTCTAACGCTCTCCCAACTGAGCTATTTCGGCAAGGTCGGTGAATGGCAATAGTCACTAAGACCTCAACTGAGCTATGTTTGCATGGTTACACAAATTTAAGTATCAATATTTTTCTGTCATCATGGTTGCATGAAATGAACATAAAAGATGTGTTTTATACTGTAAATATATAAATTACAAACCCTTAATCGCACATTTAAGTAAAAGTTTTATCAAATTGTGGTCAAGAAGCATTGTTAGATTACTTCAAATTTTCATAATAGAGTAGCTTCACGGACAACATGAAAACAATATTTAAGCTGTATTTATGCACCGTGTTATTAAATTAACATTCTCATCATTTAGAAGATACTACTGAATACTCAACTATGTTAAGAAATGATGTTGTTAACATTTGAAATAATTAAATACTGATAACTGCTCAAGGAAAAAAGGAAAAACGTACTCAAACATGCCGAAACCCGGGACCTTTAGATCTTCAGTCTAACGCTCTCCCAACTGAGCTATTTCGGCAAGGTCTGTGTATGGCAAAAGTCACTAAGACATCAACTGAGCTATGTTTGCATGGTTACACAAGGTTTAGTATTAATATTTTTCTGTCATCAGGATTGCTGTAAAATGAAGAGAAAAGATGTGTTTTATACTGTAAATATATAAATTACAAACCCTTAATCGCACATTTAAGTAAAAGTTTTATCAAATTGTGGTCAAGAAGCATTGTTAGATTACTTCAAATTTTCATAATAGAGTAGCTTCACGGACAACATGAAAACAATATTTAAGCTGTATTTATGCACCGTGTTATTAAATAAACATTCTCATCATTTAGAAGATACTACTGAATACTCAACTATGTTAAGAAATGATGTTGTTTACATTTGAAATAATTAAATACTGATAACTACTCAAGGAAAAAAGAAAAAATTTACTCAAACATGCTGAAACCCGGGACCTTTAGATCTTCAGTCTAATGCTCTGCCAACTGAGCTATTTCGGCAAAGTCTGTGTATGGCAAAAATCACTAAGACCTCACCTGAGCTATGTTTGCATGGTTACACAAGGTTTAGTATCAATATTTTTCTGTCATCATGATTGAATGAAATGAAAGGAAAATATGTGTATTATACTGTAAATATATCCATTACAAACCCTTAATCATACATTTAAGTAAAAGTTTTAACAAATTGTGGTCAGGAAGCATTGTTAGATTACTTCAAATTTTCATAATAGTTAGAGTAGCATGACTTACAACATGAAAACAATATTTAAGCTGTATTTATGCACCGTGTTGTTAAATAAACATTCTCTTCATTTAGAAGTTACTACTGAATACTCAACTATGTTAAGAAATTATGTTGTTTAAATTTGAAATAATTAAATTCTGATCACTAAAAAAGGGAAAAAGAAAAATGCACTCAAACATGCCGAAACCTGGGTTCGAACCAGGGACCTTTAGATCTTCAGATTAACGTTCTCCAAACTGAGCTATTTCGGCAAGGTCGGTGTATGGCAAAAGTCACTAAGACCTCAACTGAGCTATGTTTGCATGGTTACACAAGGTTAAGTATCAATATTTTTCTGTCATCATGATTGCATGAAATGAAAAGAAAATATGTGTTTTATACTGTAAATATATCCATTGCAAACCCTTAATTATACATTTAAGTAAAAGTTTTAACAAATTGTGGTCAGGAAGCATTGTTAGATTACTTCAAATTTTCATAATAGTTAGAGTAGCATGACGGACAACATGAAAACAATATTTAAGCTGTATTTATGCACCGTGTTGTTAAATAAACATTCTCATCATTTAGAAGATACTACTGAATACTGAACTATGTTAAGAAATGATGTTGTTTACATTTGAAATAATTAAATACTGATAAGTACTCAAGGAAAAAAGGAAAAACGTACTCAAACATGCCGAAACACGGGACCTTTAGATCTTCAGTCTAACGCTCTCCCAACTAAGCTATTTTGGCAAGGTCTGTGTATGGCAAAAGTCACTAAGACATCAACTGAGCTATGTTTGCATGGTTACACAAGGTTTAGTATTAATATTTTTTTGTCATCATGATTGCATGAAATGAAAAGAAAATATGTGTTTTGTACTGTAAATATATCCATTACAAACCCTTAATCATACATTTAAGTAAAAGTTTTAACAAATTGTGGTCAGGAAGCATTGTTAGATTACTTCAAATTTTCATAATAGAGTATCATGACTTACAACATGAAAACAATATTTAAGTTGTATTTATGCACCGAGTTATTAAATAAACATTCTCATCATTTAGAAGATACTACATAAAACTCAACTGTGTTAAGAAATGATGTTCTTTACATTTGAAATAATTAAATACTGATAACTACACAAGGAAAAAAGAAAAAATGTACTCAAACATGCTGAAACCCGGGACCTTTAAATCTTCAGTCTTATGCTCTCCCAACTGAGCTATTTCGGCAAAGTCTGTGTATGGCAAAAATCACTAAGACCTCACCTGAGCTATGTTTGCATGGTTACACAAGGTTTAGTATCAATATTTTTCTGTCATCATGATTGAATGAAATGAAAGGAAAATATGTGTATTATACTGTAAGTATATCCATTACAAACCCTTAATCATACATTTAAGTAAAAGTTTTATCAAATTGTGGTCAGGAAGCATTGTTAGATTACTTCAAATTTTCATAATAGAGTAGTATGACTTACAACATGAAAACAATATTTAAGCTGTATTTATGCACCGAATTATTAAATAAACATTCTCATCATTTAGAAGATACTACTGAATACTCAACTATGTTAAGAAATGATGTTGTTTACATTTGAAATAATTAAAAACTGATAACTACTCAAGGAAAAAAGAAAAAATTTACTCAAACATGCTGAAACCCGGGACCTTTAAATCTTCAGTCTTATGCTCTCCCAACTGAGCTATTTCGGCAAAGTCTGTGTATGGCAAAAATCACTAAGACCTCACCTGAGCTATGTTTGCATGGTTACACAAGGTTTAGTATCAATATTTTTCTGTCATCATGATTGCATGAAATGAAAGGAAAATATGTGTATTATACTGTAAATATATCCATTACAAACCCTTAATCATACATTTAAGTAAAAGTTTAAACAAATTGTGGTCAGGAAGCATTGTTAGATTACTTCAAATTTTCATAATAGAGTATCATGACTTACAACATGAAAACAATATTTAAGCTGTATTTATGCACCGAGTTATTAAATAAACATTCTCATCATTTAGAAGATACTACATAAAACTCAACTATGTTAAGAAATGATGTTCTTTACATTTGAAATAATTAAATACTGATAACTACACAAGGAAAAAAGAAAAAATGTACTCAAACATGCTGAAACCCGGGACCTTTAAATCTTCAGTCATATGCTCTCCCAACTGAGCTATTTTGGCAAAGTCTGTGTATGGCAAAAATCACTAAGACCTCACCTGAGCTATGTTTGCATGGTTACACAAGGTTTAGTATCAATATTTTTCTGTCATCCTGATTGAATGAAATGAAAGGAAAAGATGTGTATTATACTGTAAATATATCCATTACAAACCCTTAATCATACATTTAAGTAAAAGTTTTAACAAATTGTGGTCAGGAAGCATTGTTAGATTACTTCAAATTTTCATTATAATTAGAGTAGCATAACTTACAACATGAAAACAATATTTAAGCTGTATTTATGCACCGTGTTGTTAAATAAACATTCTCATCATTTAGAAGTTACTACTGAATACTCAACTATGTTAAGAAATTATGTTGTTTAAATTTGAAATAATTAAATTCTGATCACTAAAAAAGGGAAAAAGAAAAATGCACTCAAACATGCCGAAACCTGGGTTCGAACCAGGGACCTTTAGATCTTCAGATTAACGTTCTCCAAACTGAGCTATTTCGGCAAGGTCGGTGTATGGTAAAAGTCATTAAGACCTCAACTGAGCTATGTTTGCATGGTTACACAAGGTTAAGTATCAATATTTTTCTGTCATCATGATTGCATGAAATGAAAAGAAAATATGTGTTTTATACTGTAAATATATCCATTGCAAACCCTTAATAATACATTTAAGTAAAAGTTTTAACAAATTGTGGTCAGGAAGCATTGTTAGATTACTTCAAATTTTCATAATAGTTAGAGTAGCATGACGGACAACATGAAAACAATATTTAAGCTGAATTTATGCACCGTGTTGTTAAATAAACATTCTCATCATTTAGAAGATACTACTGAATACTGAACTATGTTAAGAAATGATGTTGTTTACATTTGAAATAATTAAATACTGATAAGTACTCAAGGAAAAAAGGAAAAACGTACTCAAACATGCCGAAACACGGGACCTTTAGATCTTCAGTCTAACGCTCTCCCAACTAAGCTATTTTGGCAAGGTCTGTGTATGGCAAAAGTCACTAAGACATCAACTGAGCTATGTTTGCATGGTTACACAAGGTTTAGTATTATTATTTTTCTGTCATCATGATTGCATGAAATGAAAAGAAAATATGTGTTTTGTACTGTAAATATATCCATTACAAACCCTTAATCATACATTTAAGTAATAGTTTTAACAAATTGTGGTCAGGAAGCATTGTTAGATTACTTCAAATTTTCATAATAGTTAGAGTAGCATTACTTACAACATGAAAACAATATTTAAGCTGTATTTATGCACTGTGTTGATAAATAAACATTCTCATCATTTAGAAGTTACTACTGAATACTCAACTATGTTAAGAAATGATGTTGTTTAAATTTGAAATAATTAAATTCTGATCACTACTCAAGGAAAAAAGAAAAAATGCACTCAAACATGCCGAAACCCGGGATCGATCCACGGACCTTTAGATCTTCAGTCTAACGCTCTCCCAACTGAGCTATTTCGGCAAGGTCAGTGTATGGCAAAAGTCACTAAGACCTCAACTGAGCTATGTTTGCATGGTTACACAAATTTAAGTATCAATATTTTTCTGTCATCATGGTTGCATGAAATGAAGAGAAAAGATGTGTTTTATACTGTAAATATATAAATTACAAACCCTTAATCGCACATTTAAGTAAAAGTTTTATCAAATTGTGGTCAAGAAGCATTGTTAGATTACTTCAAATTTTCATAATAGAGTAGCTTCACGGACAACATGAAAACAATATTTAAGCTGTATTTATGCACCGTGTTTTTAAATTAACATTCTCATCATTTAGAAGATACTACTGAATACTCAACTATGTTAAGAAATGATGTTGTTTACATTTGAAATAATTAAATACAGATAACTGCTCAAGGAAAAAAGGAAAAACGTACTCAAACATGCCGAAACCCGGGACCTTTAGATCTTCTGTCTAACGCTCTCCCAACTGAGCTATTTCGGCAAGGTCTGTGTATGGCAAAAGTCACTAAGACATCAACTGAGCTATGTTTTCATGGTTACACAAGGTATAGTATTAATATTTTTCTGTCATCATGATTGCATGAAATGAAAAGAAAAGATGTGTTTTATACTGTAAATATATAAATTACAAACCCTTAATCGTACATTTCAGTAAAAGTTTTATCAAATTGTGGTCAGGAAGCATTGTTAGATTACTTCAAATTTTCATAATAGAGTAGCATGACAGACAACATGAAAACAATATTTAAGCTGTATTTATGCACCGTGTTATTAAATAAACATTCTCATCATTTAGAAGATACTACTGAATACTCAACTATGTTAAGAAATGATGTTGTTTACATTTGAAATAATTAAATACTGATAACTACTCAAGGAGAAAAGAAAAAATGTACTCAAACATGCTGAAACCCGGGACCTTTAGATCTTCAGACTAATGCTCTGCCAACTGAGCTATTTCGGCAAAGTCTGTGTATGGCAAAAGTCACTAAGACCTCACCTGAGCTATGTTTGCATGGTTACACAAGGTTTAGTATCAATATTTTTCTGTCATCATGGTTGCATGAAATGAAGAGAAAAGATGTGTTTTACACTGTAAATATATAAATTACAAACCCTTAATCATAAATTTTAGTAAAAGTTTTATCAAATTGTGGTCAGGAAGCATTGTTAGATTACTTCAAATTTTCATAATAGAGTAGCATGACTTACAACATGAAAACAATATTTAAGCTGTATTTATGCACCCAGTTATTAAATAAACATTCTCATCATTTAGAAGATACTACTGAATACTCAACTATGTAAAGAAATGATGTTGTTTACATTTGAAATAATTAAAAACTGATAACTACTCAAGGAAAAAAGAAAAAATTTACTCAAACATGCTGAAACCCGGGACCTTTAAATCTTCTGTCTTATGCTCTCCCAACTGAGCTATTTCGGCAAAGTCTGTGTATGGCAAAAATCACTAAGACCTCACCTGAGCTATGTTTGCATGGTTACACAAGGTTTAGTATCAATATTTTTCTGTCATCATGATTGCATGAAATGAAAGGAATATATGTGTATTATACTGTAAATATATCCATTACAAACCCTTAATCATACATTTAAGTAAAAGTTTTAACAAATTGTGGTCAGGAAGCATTGTTAGATTACTTCAAATTTTCATAATAGAGTAGCATGACTTACAACATGAAAACAATATTTAAGCTGTATTTATGCACCGAGTTATTAAATAAACATTCTCATCATTTAGAAGATACTACTGAATACTCAACTATGTTAAGAAATGATGTTGTTTACATTTGAAATAATTAAATACTGATAACTACTCAAGGAAAAAAGAAAAAATGTACTCAAACATGCTGAAACCCGGGACCTTTAAATCTTCAGTCTTATGCTCTCCCAACTGAGCTATTTCGGCAAAGTCTGTGTATGGCAAAAATCACTAAGACCTCACCTGAGCTATGTTTGCATGGTTACACAAGGTTTAGTATCAATATTTTTCTGTCATCATGATTGAATGAAATGAAAGGAAAATATGTGTATTATACTGTAAATATATCCATTACAAACCCTTAATCATACATTTAAGTAAAAGTTTTAACAAATTGTGGTCAGGAAGCATTGTTAGATTACTTCAAATTTTCATAATAGTTAGAGTAGCATAACTTACAACATGAAAACAATATTTAAGCTGTATTTATGCACCGAGTTATTAAATAAACATTCTCATAATTTAGAAGATACTACATAAAACTCAACTATGTTAAGAAATGATGTTCTTTACATTTGAAATAATTAAATACTGATAACTACACAAGGAAAAAAGAAAAAATGTACTCAAACATGCTGAAACCCGGGACCTTTAAATCTTCAGTCTTATGCTCTCCCAACTGAGCTATTTCGGCAAAGTCTGTGTATGGCAAAAATCACTAAGACCTCACCTGAGCTATGTTTGCATGGTTACACAAGGTTTAGTATCAATATTTTTCTGTCATCCTGATTGAATGAAATGAAAGGAAAATATGTGTATTATACTGTAAATATATCCATTACAAACCCTTAATCATACATTTAAGTAAAAGTTTTAACAAATTGTGGTCAGGAAGCATTGTTAGATTACTTCAAATTTTCATTATAATTAGAGTAGCATAATTTACAACATGAAAACAATATTTAAGCTGTATTTATGCACCGTGTTGTTAAATAAACATTCTCATCATTTAGAAGTTACTACTGAATACTCAACTATGTTAAGAAATTATGTTGTTTAAATTTGAAATAATTAAATTCTGATCACTAAAAAAGGGAAAAAGAAAAATGCACTCAAACATGCCGAAACCTGGGTTCGAACCAGGGACCTTTAGATCTTCAGATTAACGTTCTCCAAACTGAGCTATTTCGGCAAGGTCGGTGTATGGCAAAAGTCATTAAGACCTCAACTGAGCTATGTTTGCATGGTTACACAAGGTTAAGTATCAATATTTTTCTGTCATCATGATTGCATGAAATGAAAAGAAAATATGTGTTTTATACTGTAAATATATCCATTGCAAACCCTTAATAATACATTTAAGTAAAAGTTTTAACAAATTGTGGTCAGGAAGCATTGTTAGATTACTTCAAATTTTCATAATAGTTAGAGTAGCATGACGGACAACATGAAAACAATATTTAAGCTGTATTTATGCACCGTGTTGTTAAATAAACATTCTCATCATTTAGAAGATACTACAGAATACTGAACTATGTTAAGAAATGATGTTGTTTACATTTGAAATAATTAAATACTGATAAGTACTCAAGGAAAAAAGGAAAAACGTACTCAAACATGCCGAAACACGGGACCTTTAGATCTTCAGTCTAACGCTCTCCCAACTAAGCTATTTTGGCAAGGTCTGTGTATGGCAAAAGTCACTAAGACATCAACTGAGCTATGTTTGCATGGTTACACAAGGTTTAGTATTATTATTTTTCTGTCATCATGATTGCATGAAATGAAAAGAAAATATGTGTTTTGTACTGTAAATATATCCATTACAAACCCTTAATCATACATTTAAGTAATAGTTTTAACAAATTGTGGTCAGGAAGCATTGTTAGATTACTTCAAATTTTCATAATAGTTAGAGTAGCATTACTTACAACATGAAAACAATATTTAAGCTGTATTTATGCACTGTGTTGATAAATAAACATTCTCATCATTTAGAAGTTACTACTGAATACTCAACTATGTTAAGAAATGATGTTGTTTAAATTTGAAATAATTAAATTCTGATCACTACTCAAGGAAAAAAGAAAAAATGCACTCAAACATGCCGAAACCCGGGATCGATCCACGGACCTTTAGATCTTCAGTCTAACGCTCTCCCAACTGAGCTATTTCGGCAAGGTCAGTGTATGGCAAAAGTCACTAAGACCTCAACTGAGCTATGTTTGCATGGTTACACAAATTTAAGTATCAATTTTTTTCTGTCATCATGGTTGCATGAAATGAAGAGAAAAGATGTGTTTTATACTGTAAATATATAAATTACAAACCCTTAATCGCACATTTAAGTAAAAGTTTTATCAAATTGTGGTCAAGAAGCATTGTTAGATTACTTCAAATTTTCATAATAGAGTAGCTTCACGGACAACATGAAAACAATATTTAAGCTGTATTTATGCACCGTGTTTTTAAATTAACATTCTCATCATTTAGAAGATACTACTGAATACTCAACTATGTTAAGAAATGATGTTGTTTACATTTGAAATAATTAAATACAGATAACTGCTCAAGGAAAAAAGGAAAAACGTACTCAAACATGCCGAAACCCGGGACCTTTAGATCTTCTGTCTAACGCTCTCCCAACTGAGCTATTTCGGCAAGGTCTGTGTATGGCAAAAGTCACTAAGACATCAACTGAGCTATGTTTTCATGGTTACACAAGGTATAGTATTAATATTTTTCTGTCATCATGATTGCATGAAATGAAAAGAAAAGATGTGTTTTATACTGTAAATATATAAATTACAAACCCTTAATCGTACATTTCAGTAAAAGTTTTATCAAATTGTGGTCAGGAAGCATTGTTAGATTACTTCAAATTTTCATAATAGAGTAGCATGACAGACAACATGAAAACAATATTTAAGCTGTATTTATGCACCGTGTTATTAAATAAACATTCTCATCATTTAGAAGATACTACTGAATACTCAACTATGTTAAGAAATGATGTTGTTTACTTTTGAAATAATTAAATACTGATAACTACTCAAGGAGAAAATAAAAAATGTACTCAAACATGCTGAAACCCGGGACCTTTAGATCTTCAGACTAATGCTCTGCCAACTGAGCTATTTCGGCAAAGTCTGTGTATGGAAAAAGTCACTAAGACCTCACCTGAGCTATGTTTGCATGGTTACACAAGGTTTAGTATCAATATTTTTCTGTCATCATGGTTGCATGAAATGAAGAGAAAAGATGTGTTTTACACTGTAAACATATAAATTACAAACCCTTAATCATAAATTTTAGTAAAAGTTTTATCAAATTGTGGTCAGGAAGCATTGTTAGATTACTTCAAATTTTCATAATAGAGTAGCATGACTTACAACATGAAAACAATATTTAAGCTGTATTTATGCACCGAGTTATTAAATAAACATTCTCATCATTTAGAAGATACTACTGAATACTCAACTATGTTAAGAAATGATGTTGTTTACATTTGAAATAATTAAATACTGATAACTACTCAAGGAAAAAAGAAAAAATTTACTCAAACATGCTGAAACCCGGGACCTTTAAATCTTCAGTCTTATGCTCTCCCAACTGAGCTATTTCGGCAAAGTCTGTGTATGGCAAAAATCACTAAGACCTCACCTGAGCTATGTTTGCATGGTTACACAAGGTTTAGTATCAATATTTTTCTGTCATCATGATTGAATGAAATGAAAGGAAAATATGTGTATTATACTGTAAATATATCCATTACAAACCCTTAATCATACATTTAAGTAAAAGTTTTAACAAATTGTGGTCAGGAAGCATTGTTAGATTACTTCAAATTTTCATAATAGTTAGAGTAGCATAACTTACAACATGAAAACAATATTTAAGCTGTATTTATGCACCGTGTTGTTAAATAAACATTCTCATCATTTAGAAGTTACTACTGAATACTCAACTATGTTAAGAAATTATGTTGTTTAAATTTGAAATAATTAAATTCTGATCACTACTCCAGGAAAAAAGAAAAATCCACTCAAAAATGCCGAAACCCTGGTTGGAACCAGGGACCTTTAGATCTTCAGTTTAACGATCTCCGAACTGAGCTATTTCGGCAAGGTCGGTGTATGGTAAAAGTCACTAAGACCTCAACTGAGCTATGTTTGCTTGGTTACACAAGGTTAAGTATCAATATTTTTCTGTCATCATGATTGCATGAAATGAAGAGAAAATATGTGTTTTATACTTTAAATATATAAATTACAAACCCTTAATTGTACATTTAAGTAAAAGTTTTAACAAATTGTGGTCAGGAAGCAGTTAGTTTACTTCAAATTTTCATAATAGAGTAGCATGACTGACAACATGAAAACAATATTTAAGCTGTATTTATGCACCGTGTTATTAAATAAACATTCTCATCATTTAGAAGTTACTACTGAATACTCAACTTTGTTAAGAAACGATGTTGTTTACATTTGAAATACATAAATACTGATAACTACTCATGGAAATAAGAAAAAAGGTACTCAAACATGCTGAAACCCGGGACCTTTAGATCTTCAGTCTAACGCTCTCCCAACTGATCTATTTCGGCAAGGTTTCTGTATGGATAAAGTCACTAAGACCTCAACTGAGCTATGTTTGCATGGTTACACAAGGTTAAGTATCAATATTTTTCTGTCATCATGGTTGCATGAAATGAAGAGAAAAGATGTGTTTTATACTGTAAATATATAAATTACAAACCCTTAATCGTACATTTAAGTAAAAGTTTTATCAAATTGTGGTCAGGAAGCATTGTTAGATTACTTCAAATTTTCATAATAGAGTAGCATGACGGACAACATGAAAACAATATTTAAGCTGTATTAATGCACCGTGTTGTTAAATAAACATTCTCATCATTTAGAAGATACTACTGAATACTCAACTATGTTAAGAAATGATGTTGTTTACATTTGAAATAATTAAATACTGATAACTACTCAAGGAAAAAAGAAAAAATGTACTCAAACATGCCGAAACCCGGGATCGAACCAGGGATCTTTAGATCTTCAGTTTAACGTTCTCCAAAGTGAGCTATTTCGGCAAGGTCGGTGTATGGCAAAAGTCACTAAGACCTCAACTGAGCTATGTTTGCATGTTTTCACAAGGTTTAGTATCAATATTTTTCTGTCATCATGATTGCAGGAAATGAAGAGAAAAGATGTGTTTTATACTGTAAATATATAAATTACAAACCTTTAATCGTACATTTAAGTAAAAGATTTAACAAATTGTGGTCAGGAAGCAGTTAGTTTACTTCAAATTTTCATAATAGAGTAGCATGACGGTCAACATGAAAACAATATTTAAGCTGTATTTATGCACTGTGTTGTTAAATAAACATTCTCATCATTTAGAAGTTACTACTGAATACTCAACTATGTTAAGAAATGATGTTCTTTACATTTGAAATAATTAAATACTGATAAGTACTCAAGGAAAAAAGGAAAAACGTACTCAAACATGCCGAAACCCGGAACCTTTAGATCTTCAGTCTAACACTCTCCCAACTCAGCTATTTCGGCAACGTCGGTGTACGGCAAAAGTCACTAAGACCTCAACTGAGCTATGTTTGCATGGTTACACAAGGTTAAGTATCAATATTTTTCTGTCTTCATGGTTGCATGAAATGAAGAGAAAAGATGTGTTTTACACTGTAAATATATAAATTCCAAACCCTTAATCGTACATTTAAGTAAAAGTTTTATCAAATTGTGGTCAGGAAGCATTGTTAGATTACTTCAAATTTTCATAATAGAGTAGCTTGACAGACACCTTGAAAACAATATTTAAGCTGGATTTATGCACTGTGTTGTTAAATAAACATTCTCATCATTTAGAAGATACTACTGAATACTCAACTATGTTAAGAAATGATGTTGTTTACATTTGAAATAATTAAATACTGATAAGTACTCAAGGAAAAAAGGAAAAACGTACTCAAACATGCCGAAACCCGGGACCTTTAGATATTCAGTCTAACGCTCTCCCAACTGAGCTATTTCGGCAAAGTCTGTGAGTGTTAAAAGTCACTAAGACCTCAACTGAGCTATGTTTGCATGGTTACACAAGGTTAAGTATCAATATTTTTCTGTCATCATGATTGCATGAAATGAAAAGAAAATATGTGTTTTATACTGTAAATATATCCATTACAAACCCTTAATCATACATTTAAGTAAAAGTTTTAACAAATTGTGGTCAGGAAGCATTGTTATATTACTTCAAACTTTCATAATAGTTAGAGTAGCATGACTTACAACATGAAAACAATTTTTAAGCTGTATTTATGCACCGTGTTGTTAAATAAGCATTCTCATCATTTAGAAGATACTACTGAATACTCAAATATGTTAAGAAATGATGTTGTTTACATTTGAAATACCTAAATACTGATAAGTACTCAAGGAAAAAAGAAAAAAGCACTCAAACATGCTGAAACCAGGGATCGAACTAGGGAACTTTAGAACTTCAGTCTAACGCTCTCCCAACTGAGCTATTTCGGCAAGGTTGGTGTAGGGTAAAAGTCACTAAGACCTCAACTGAGCTATGTTTGCATGGTTACACAAGGTTAAGTATCAATATTTTTCAGTCATCATGATTGCATGAAATGAAAAGAAAAGATGTGTTTTATACTGTAAATATATAAATTACAAACCCTTAATCGTACATTTAAGTAAAAGTTTTATCAAATTCTGGTCAGGATGCATTGTTAGATTACTTCAAATTTTCATAATAGAGTAGCATGACGGACAACATGAAAACAATATTTAAGCTGTATTTATGCACCTTGTTATTAAATAAACATTCTCATCATTTAGAAGATACTACTGAATACTCAACTATGTTAAGAAATGATGTTGTTTACATTTGAAATAATTAAATACCGATAAGTACTCAAGGAAAAAAGAAAAAATGTACTCAAACATGCTGAGACCCGGGACCTTTAGATCTTCAGTCTAATGCTCTCCCAACTGAGCTATTTCGGCAAAGTCTGTGTATGGCAAAAGTCACTAAGACCTCTACTGAGCTATGTTTGCATGCTTACACAAGGTTTAGTATCAATATTTTTCTGTCATCATGATTGCATGAAATGAAAAGAAAATATGTGTTTTATACTGTATAACCCTTAATTATACATTTAAGTAAAAGTTTTAACAAATTGTGGTCAGGAAGCATTGTTCGATTACTTCAAATTTTCATAATGGTTAGAGTAGCATGACTTACAGCATGAAAACAATATTTAAGCTGTATTTATGCACCATGTTGTTAAATAAACATTCTCATCATTTAGAAGTTACTACTGAATACTCAACTCTGTTTAGAAATTACGTTTTTTAAATTTGAAATAATTAAATACTGATAACTTCTCAAGGAAAAAAGAAAAAACGTTCTCAAACATGCCGAAACCCAGAACCTTTAGATCTTCAGTCTAACACTCTCCCAACTGAGCTATTTCGGCCAGGTCTGTGTATGGCAAAAGTCACTAAGACCTCAACTCAGCTATGTTTGCATGGTTACACAAGGTTAAGTATCAATATTTTTCTGTCATCATGATTGCATGAAATGAAGAGAAAAGATGTGTTTTATACTGTAAATATATAAATTACAAACCCTTAATTGTACATTTAAGTAAAAGTTTTATCAAATTGTGGTCAGGAAGCATTGTTAGATTACTTCAAATTTTCATAATAGAGTAGCATGACGGACAACATGAAAACAATATATAAGCTGTATTTATGCACCGTGTTGTTAAATAAACTTTCTCATTTAGAAGTTACTACTGAATACTCAACTATGTTAAGAAATGATGTTGTTTAAATTTGAAATAATTAAACTCTGATCACTACTCAAGGAAAAAAGGAAAAAAGCACTAAAAAATGCCGAAACCCGAGATCGAACCAGGGACCTTTAGATCTTCAGTCTAACGGTCTCTAAAATGAGCTATTTCGGGAAGGTCAGTGTAAGGCAAAAGTCACTAAACCTCAACTGAGCTATGTTTGCATGGTTACACAAGGTTAAGTATCAATATTTTTCTGTCATCATGATTGCATGAAATGAAGAGAAAAGATGTGTTTTATACTGTAAATATATAAATTTAAATCCATTAATCGTACATTTAAGTAAAAGTTTTAACAAATTGTGGTCAGGAAGCAGTTTGTTTACTTCAAATTTTCATAATAGAGTAGCATGACGGACAACATGAAAACAATATTTAAGCTGTATTTATGCACCGTGATGTTAAATAAACATTCTCATAATTTAGAAGTTTCTATTGAATACTCAACTATGTTAAGAAATGATGTTGTTTACATTTGAAATACTTAAATACTGATAACTACTCAAGGAAATAAGAAAAAAGGTACTCAAACATGCTGAAACCCGGGACCTTTAGATCTTCAGTCTAACACTCTCCCAACTCAGCTATTTCGGCAAAGTCTGTGTATGGCAAAAGTCACTAAGACATCAGCTGAGCTATGTTTGCATGGTTACACAAGGTTTAGTATTAATATTTTTCTGTCATCATGATTGCATGAAATGAAGAGAAAAGATGTGTTTTATAATGTAAATATATAAATTACAAACACTTAATTGTACATTTAAGTAAAAGTTTTAACAAATTGTGGTCAGGAAGCAGTTAGTTTACTTCAAATTTTCATAATAGAGTAGCATGACGGACACCATGAAAACAATATTTAAGCTGTATTTATGCACCATGTTGTTAAATAAACATTATCATCATTTAGAAGATACTACTGAATACTCAACTTTGTTAACAAATGATATTGTTTACATTTGAAATAATTAAATACTGATAAGTACTCAAGGAAAAAAGGAAAAACGTACTCAAACATGCCGAAACCCGGGACCTTTAGATCTTCAGTCTAACGCTCTCCCAACTGAGCTATTTTGGCAAGGTCTGTGTATGGCAAAAGTCACTAAGACATCAGCTGAGCTATGTTTGCATGGTTACACAAGGTTTAGTATTAATATTTTTCTGTCATCATGATTGCATGAAATGAAAAGAAAATATGTGTTTTATACTGTAAATATATCCATTACAAATCCTTAATCATACATTTAAGTAAAAGTTTTAACAAATTGTGGTCAGGAAGCATTGTTAGATTACTTC
Organism: Taudactylus pleione; assembly: GCA_031769625.1. NCBI lineage: Eukaryota > Metazoa > Chordata > Amphibia > Anura > Myobatrachidae > Taudactylus > Taudactylus pleione. The sequence goes on from JAUIMM010001027.1 coordinate 599,808, forward strand.
AAATTTTCATAATATTTAGAGCAGCATGACTTACAACATGAAAACAATATTTAAGCTGTATTTATGCACCGTGTTGTAAAATAAACATTCTCATCATTTAGAAGTTACTACTGAATACTCAAATATGTTAAGAAATGATGTTGTTTAAATTTGAAATAATTAAATTCTGATCACTACTCAAGGAAAAAAGAAG